>JAZHEH010002605.1:2400000-3600000 GCA_036589455.1 Ateles fusciceps
GCTGTGATCCCATCATTGTACTCCTTCAGCCTGGGTGACAGAGCAGGACCTAGTCTAAAAAAAAATTAAAAAATTTTAAAAACCCTAAAACTCGTGCTTTTAACAAGTATCCCACACTAACAAGGAGAGAGAAATATAAAGTGGTTTGCATCCTGTAGCTGAAATTTTTTTTTTTTTTTTTTTTTTTTTTTGAGACAGAGTCTCATTCTGTCACCCAGGCTGGAGTGCAGTGGCACGATCTCGGCTCACTGGAACATCCACCTCCTGGGTTCAAGTAATTCTCCTGCCTCAGCCTCCCAGAGTAGCTGGGACTATAGGTACACACCACACCGGGCTAATTTTTGTATTTTTAGTAGAGACAGGGTTTCACCGTGTTGGTCAGGCTGGTCTCAAACTTCCGACCTCAGGTGATTTGCCTACCTCAGCCTCCCACAGTGCTGGGATTACAGGCGTGAGCCACCACGCCCAGCCCTGAAATCTTGTATTACAAATAGTAAAACTTAGAGTCCAAGTTGCCCATTTCTATCAATTTATTTAGAATACAAGTGCAAGTTTTGAATTTTCTTCAATGGGTGAAGAAAGTGTCTAGATTAGAGGCATAGAGACATGCATAAAGAGAAGTTCTAAAGTTTGAATTTTGTAGAATTGAGTAGAAACAATAATGGTAGCTTTTAAAAAACACAAACATGCCTAGCTTAGTAGAAATTCAATTAATAGAATTTAAATAATACTAGGCATTAATGAACTGACATGATTTCATTATTGTGAGAGAATAAACAACAAACTATACAAAAAAGAAATCAAGAAAATAATCACACAGTAGCATTAAAAAAATACTGAGGGAAAGATCTGTATAATGAAAACTATAAAACATTGATGAAAGAAGTAGAAGAAAACATAAGTAAATGGAAAGAAAGTCCATGTTCCTGGAATGGAAAACTTAATATTGTTTAAATGTCCACACTACCCAAACTAATCTACAGAATCAATTAAATCCCTATTAAAATTCCAGTGACATTTTTCACAGAAATAGAAAAAACAATACTGAAATTGTTATGAAACCACAAAAACCCTGAATAGCCCAAGAAATCATGAGCAAAAACAACAAAGCTGACTGTATCATACTACCTGATCTCAAAATATATTACAAAACTATAGTAATCAAAACAACATGGTACCAGCATAAAAACAGACTTACAAATCAATGGAACAAAAAAGAGAGCCTAGAAATAAATCCGTGTATTTATGATCAACTGATCTCCAACAAAGGTGCCAAAAACACACAATGGGTAAAGGACAGTCTCTTCAACAAATGGTATTGGGAAAACTGGATATCCACATTCAGCAGAGTGAAGATGGACCCTGATCTCATCTCATATACAATAATCACCTCAAAACTGATTAAAGATTCAAACATAAGACTTGGAGCTATGAAACTACTATCAGAAAACATAGGAAAAAAGCCTGTTGGAATTGTTCTTGGCAAGGAGTTTTTGGATATGACCCCAAAAGCACAGGTAATAAAAGCAACAACAGACAAATGATATTCTATCACATTAAAAAGCTTCTGCACAGCAAAGCAAACAACAGAGCGAAGAGACAACCTATGGAATAGGAGAGAATATTTGCAAACCAAACATCTGATAAGTGGTTAATATCCAAAATACATAAGAAACTCAAGCAACTCAATAGCAAAAAACATATCTGATTTTAAAATGGCCAAAAAGCCTGAATAAACATTTTTCAAAAGCAGATATACGAGTGCCCAACAGATATATGAAACAATGCTCAACATAACTAATCATCAAGGAAATGCAAATTTAAATCACAATGAGATATCCACCCCCACATCTATTAGAATGGTTATTAGTAAAAAGACAAAGATAAAAAACAAGTGGTGGTGGGGACGTGGGAAAAAGGAACCCTCGTATTGGTGGGAATGTAAATTAGTACATTCCCGTTACGGAAAACAGTATGGAAGTTCCTAAAAAAAAAAAAAAAAAGAGAATGACCACATGATCTAGCAATTTCACATCTTAGTATATATCCAAAGACAATGAAATCAGTACTTGACAAGAGATGTGGACTCCCATGTTCACCGCAGCATTATACACAATAGCCAAGATAATGGAATCAACCTAAATGTCCATGAGTAGATGGATGAATAAAGAATATGTGCTGTAAAACTAACACAGGAGCAGAAAACCAAACACCGCATGTTCTCACTCATGCGTGGGAGTTGAACAATGAGAGCACATTGACACAGGGAGGGGAACATCACACACCAGGGTCTGTTGTGGGGTGGCGGGGAGCAAGGGGAGGGAGAGCATTAGGACAAATACCTAACACATGTGGGGCTTAAAACCTAGATGAGAGTTAGCCGGATGCAGTGGCTCACACCTGTAATCCCAGCATTTGGGAGGCCAAGGCAGGCGGATCACGAGATCAGGAGTTCAAGACCAACCTGACTAATATGGTGAAACCCCGTCTGTACTAAAAATACAGAAAAACTATCTGGGTGTGGTGGCGTGTGCCTGTAGTCCCAGCTACTCGGCAGGCTGAGGCAGGAGAATCGCTTGAACCCAGGAGGCAGAGGTTGCAGTGAGCCGAGATTGTGCCACTGCACTCCAGCCTGGGCAATAGAGGGAGACTCCATCTCAAAAAACAAAACAGAAAACCCTAGATGACAGGTTGATAGGTGCAGCAAACCACCATGGCACATGGATACCTATGTAACAAACCTGCATGTTCTGTATGTGTATCCTGGAACTTACAGTAAAATTTTTAAAAAAGAGAAAGAGAAAATAAAAAAATATGTGCTGCAGATACACAGTGGAATGCTAGTCACCCTTAAAAACCAAGGAGATCTTGGCATTTGGTATAACATGAATGAACCTGGTGGACATTATACTAAGTAAAATAAGTCAGGCACAGAAAGACAAATATTGCATAATTTCACTCATATTTGGAATCTAAAGAAGTTAGGCTCATAGAAGCAGAGTAGAGTGGTGTTGCCAGAGCTGGGGGAAGGGGTGATGTGGAGATGTTAGTCAACAGATAGAAAATTCCAGTCAGTCAGGAGGAATAATTTCTGGAGACCTGTTGTACGTTATGGTGACTGTTGTTCGTCCTAACGTACTGTGTACTTGAAAACTGATGAGAGTAGATGGTAAATGTTCTCACCACATTAAAAACGTACAAAGGTGCTGGAATTGTTAATTAGCTTGATTTAATCATTTCACAGTATATATTTATATCAAAATATGTTTTATCCCATAATATACATGATTTTTATGTGTCAATTTAAAAAAGTGAATAGATAGGCTTTTTAAAAATCCTTAAATGTAAAGAATTTGGAGGTTCTCAGTCACCATCTTGCGCATACTTCTTTTTACACCAATTAACAGAAATAACTACCTACTAAGGTTTAAGTAAATCCGTCCAGTGCCTGACTGACTTACCATTGTCTCATGAACTCATGTTCCCAGTAGGTCACTAGTCATCATTTGTAGAAGAAAAGGTCCTTGAATTAGAACATTAGAGTAAACACAGGTCAAACTGATAACGTGTTCATTAGGTATCACAGCATTTTTTTTAAACAATCAGAGATTCTGGCCGTCCAGAAACAGGCCAAGATGGGTGAGATGGCATTTATTTGTTTTTTTTTAAATCTGTTGGGTTTCTACTCTGCATCCTGTGTTGCGTTACAGTCTAGGGACTGAAAAACAGCCAATAAAGGGTCGGCCCCATTAGCCAACTGTGCTGTGAATGCCTGGAGCCTATTCCACAGAGACATCCTGGGAAATGGGATAAAACAACAAAGCAAAAAATGGAAGGGGAGGGGATGGGAGGGGATGCGGGGGTGGGGAAGGGAAGGGAGGGGGATGCGGAGGTGGGGGAAGAGAAGGGAGGGGGAGGGAAGGGAAAGGAAAATGGGAAGGGGAGGGAAGGGGAGGGGAGGGGACAGAGGGTGGGGAAGGGGAAGGGAGGGGGGGGAAGGAGAAAGGAAAATGGGAGGGGGAGGGGTGGAGGGGAGGGTAGATGGGAAGGGAAGGGAAAGTGGGAAAGGGAAGGGAATTTAAGAAGGGAAAAAATTGGGAAGGGAAGAAAATGGGAAGGGAAAATGGGAAAGGAAAATAGGAAGGGAAAGGGAGAAAAACACCAGTCCTATTCTTAGAGAGGTTACAGTCTAGTCAGGAATAGCGCCAGTCAAGAATCACGGTATAGTGTGTAAGGTGCTCTAAAAGGGAAATGACAGGCTAATTCTTTTAAGAGTTACCTAGAATTGAAGGAAAATTGAAGAAAGCTTCTCCCAGGAAGTTACATGTAAATTGAGACCTAAGAAGCCTAGGGTAGTGGTAATATAGTCAAATTTGCAGATTTAAATAGTCTCTAAGTGGAGAAAGCAAAAAGATCAAAGGGGCACGAATTGAAGGGAGGCAGGCAGGAGAAGAAGCAGTGATGCAGGCTGCAGACGACGCAGTGGGGAGCCTGGCTAGCGGCGAGGGACTGAAGACCAGTGGCTAGCTCCTCCGGATAACTACGAGGTAGAATTAATAGAACTTGGTGACTGACTGGAAGAAAGAGAAAGGAAGAGAGTGCAAAGAAGAATGATGTCTTACTTTGGTTTTCTCCAGGAACAGACCTCAAAGCAGGGATTCAAATGCAAGTAGTTTATCTGTAAAGAATGGGGAGAGGATGTAGAGAAATAGGAAACCTTTACGCTGTTGGTGGGAATGTAAATTAGTTCAACCATTGTGGAAGACAGTGTGGTGACTCCTCAAGGACCTAGAAATAGAAATTCCATTTGACCCAGCAATCCCATTACTGGGTATATACCCAACGGATTATAAATCGTTCTATTATAAAGACACATGCACGTGTATGTTCATTGCGGCACTGTTTACAATAGCAAAGACCTGGAACTAACCCAAATGCCCATGGATGATAGACTGGACAAGGAAAATGTGGCACATATACACCAGGAAATACTATGCAGCCACAAAAAATGTTGAGTTCGTGTCTTTTGTAGGGACATGGATAAATCTAGAAACCATCATTCTCAGCAAACTGACATAAAAACAGAAAATCAAACATCGCATGTTCTCACTCATAGGTGGGTGTTGAACAATGAGAACACATGGACACAGGGAGGGGAGCATCACACACTGGGGTCTGTTGGGGGGGGCTAGGGGAGGGACAGCAAGGGGTGGGGAAGGTCTGGGAGGGGATAACATGGGGGAGAAATGCCAGATATAGGTGATGGGGGGATGGAGGCAGCAAACCATATTGTCATGTATGTACCTATGCAACAATCCTGCATGATCTGCACATGTACCCCAGAACCTAAAGTACAATTTTAAAAAAGAAGAAAAAATACTAGTGAAAAAAAAAAAAGAAGAATGGGGAATATTGGTAGGAAAGTGAAATGAAGAGGAAAAGCAGCCAGTCAAGGGTTGGCTCCATTAGCCAACATTGCTGTGAAGGCCTGGAGCATATTTCACTGAGGCGTCCTGGGAAATGGGATCAAACAAATGCCTCAGTTGTCCGACCGAAGGGGGGCCAGAAGCCGGAGCATTTATAAACCTATCCCCCACAAACCACTGGCCAATGGCTTTATTTCCTCAGCATTTCTAGCTTGTTCTGCACAAACCAGAGCAGCCTTTTATTACTTTCTGAAAGGTCCTTAGGCCAGAAAGATACCAATACAGGCCATTGGCAACAGGCAAGAATAAAATGGCGTGGTGAAGACCCAAAGGACATCTGCCTCGGCTGACACTCAGTCTCTGGTTTGGGTAAATGGGGTGAGGATTGATTAACTGAGGGGGGAAACCCAGGAGTTAAAGCAAGACAGAAAGGGGCTGAGGAGTAGAGGTTATGCATTTGATTTTTGACATGGTGCATTTGCAGCATTTGCGGGAAACATCTAAGTGGAATTTTCTAGTAGACAGTTGGATGTGTGAAGGTGAGCCTTTGGAGTGATCTGAGTAGAGCTATCGATTTGGAAATGATCCGTGATAAATTCATGGGAGTGGCAGAAATCCCACGGGAAACTGTTTAGAATGAGAAACGAAGATAGCCAAAGGGGCTGGGCGCAGTGGCTCACCCTGTAATTCCAGCATTTTGGGAGGCTGAGGCAGGAGGATTGCCTGAGCCCAGGAGTTCGAGACCAGCCTGGGCAACATAGTGAGACTCCATCTCTAGAAGAAATAACAAAATTAGCCGGGTATTATGGCACATGCTTGTAATCCCAGCTACTCAGAAGGCTGAGGTAGGAAGATCACCTGAGCCAGGGAAGTCAAGGCCACAGTGAGCCAACATCAGGCCACTGCACTCCAGCTTGGGTCAGACTGAGACCCTGTCTCCAGAAAAGAAAGAATGGGGAATATTGGTAGGAAAGTCGAATGAAGAAGGAAAAGCAGCCAATCAAGGGTTGGCACCATTAGCCAACATTGCTGTGAACAATATTAGTGTTCTGAAGCAGGCCAGGCACAGTGGCTTGCGCCTGTAATCCCAGCACTTTGGGAGGCTGAGGCGGGCAGATCACCTGAGGTCAGGAGTTTGAGACCAGTCTGACCAACGTGGTGAAACCCCATCTCTACTAACAATACAAAAGTTAGCTGGGCGTGGTGGCAGGTGCCTGTAATCCCAGCTACTCAGGAGGCTGAGGCAGGAGAATCGCTTGAAGCCGGGAGGTGGAGGTTGCAGTGAGCCGAGATCACGCCACCGCACTCCAGCCTGGGCGACAGAGCCAAAGAAACAAACAAACAAAAAGGCTCTCTCCGGTCCATGCCTCCAAGATGACAAAAGAAGGAACAACGGTCATGCCAAAAAGGGCCATGGCCACGTGCAGCCTATTCACTGCATGAACTGTGCCCAATGCGTGCCCAAGGGCGAGGCCATTAAGAAATTCGTCATTGGAAACACAGTGGAGGCCACAGCAGTCAGGGACATTTCTGAAGCAAGCATCTTCGATGCCTATGTGCTTCTTCCCAAGCGGGATGTGAAGCAACATTACTGTGTGAGTTGTGCAATTCACAGCAAAGTAGTCAGGGGCCGATCTTGTGAAGCCCAAAAGGACCAACACCCCACCCCGATTTAGACCTGTGGGTGCTGCCTCACGACCCCACCAAAGCCCATGTAAGGAGCTGAGTCCTTAAAGACTGAAGGCGGACTCTTCTCTGGAGAAAAATAAAATGGAAATTGCACTTAAAAAAAAAAAACCAGGCCAGGTTCACTGGTTCATGCCTGTAATCCCAGCACATTAGGAGGTCGAGGCAGGTGGATCACCTGAGGTCAGGAGTTGGAGACCAGCCTGGCTAACATGGGGGAAACCTTGTCTCTACTAAAAGTACAAAAATTAGCCGGGCGTGGTAGCACACGACTGTAATCCCAGCTACTCGGGAAGCTGAGGCACGTGTATCACTTGAACCTGGAAAGCAGAGGTTGCACTGAGCTGAGATTGCGCCACTGCACCCCAGCCTGGGCGACAGAGTGAGACTCCATCTCAGAAAAAAACAACAAAAATAAAACACACAAGAGAGGGAGAGGTGCCTGCAATGAAGAATGAGAAGACACATCAGAGAATTAGGAAGAAAACCAGAAGTTTTGAGTGTCAAGAAGCCAAGACGAGAACGTTTCAGGAAGTAGAGAGAGTAAGAAAGTGTCACATGCTGCAGAAAAGGGAAGAAAAAAGGATGAAAATATGCTACTGGATTCAGCAACAAGCAGGTCTTCAAGAACCTCACGGCAGACGGTTGAGAGAGTCTACTGAGTCTAAGAACCAATGTGTCTAATTGTTGACAGCTCATAGAGATAACTCATGAAGTTTAACTGAAAATGGGACTTGAGGGAGAAAATCAAATGTGGAAATCCATGTAAAATACCATATAAAATCATATTATAATGGTTATACAAACTGAAGGTGAATACCAGGATAAGGGAGGGTGTTTTGGAGAGGAAAAGATTGTTTGTTCATAGAAAATGGAAAAGACTTCTCAGATTTAAATAGGAAAAAGCCAATGAGGGGGGATGGAGGGTGAAGATACAGGAGACAATAATTCATAGGCATAGAGATCTCTAGAAGGTTGAAAAGGATTGAATCCACAGATGAGGGGATGTAGTTTAAGACCTTAGATCGACTTTGTTTCTTTTGAAAAGTTATAGGGGCATAGTAAGGTTAATTTGTAGATTTGGTGGCTTGAAGTTAAGAAGGTACCTGTGTGTTTTCTCCATGTTTTTAAGAAGGTACAGGTGTATTTCCCCCATGAATTAAGAGTTGAGGAGAAAGATGTGAATGAGAGGAAATTTATGATGTCACAGATTTAAGGAGCTTATGGACGGAATGAAATGCCCATGCGGAAAACAGAAGAGAACGCTAACTAGGTAAACAGATGTGTCATTTCCTCTCACAGTGCTCAGCTGCCCAGGTATGAGCCCAGACTAGAGAACTGGAATTTTTCGAGGTTGGGTTCCAACAGGTGGGTGAAAGGGAAGGATGGCGGGACAAGAGTTGCAAGGAGGTGACTGAAGTGATGACAATGGAAAACTGTGCAGCCCAGGGAAGATTTAGGCAGGAGGAACGTGATCGATAGGAGTGATTTATAGGAATGGCTTTCTAGGTTCCAATCAAGAAGATCTACGTCCAGGGTTTGGAGTGAGGAAAGAGCATGCTAACACGGTGACTGTTCGCAGTCAGAAACCTGTGTGCATTGACGAAAGTGGACATTGACCCTCATGGAGGAAGGATAAAGCAGGAGATGACTCCAAAACCAAAATGAGGGAAGAAAGCAAGGTGGCCACGGCTGAGACCAGACGTGGCTGGGTCAGAGTCTAACTAAAGACTTGATTCAGGGATCATGGTCTGTCCCTCTGTGCTGTCGCTCTGTGATGGGTTGAATTGTACCCACAAAAAAGATGTGTGGAAGTCCTGACCTGTAACCTTACTTGGAAATAGAATCTTTGCAGACGTGATCAAGTTATGATGTGGACGTTTGGGTGGGCCCTAACCCAATATGACTGCTGTCTTTAAAAGAAGAGAAGAGACAGAATTTAAAACACACAGGGAGAATGCCGTGTGCCAGTGGAGGCAGAGATTGGAGTGATGCATTTATGAGCTTAGGGCCAGGGATTGCTGGCAACGCCGGAAGTAAGAGAAAGCCATGGAACAGAGTCTTCCCTAAAGCCTTCAGAGGCAGCTCGGCCCTGCTGACCTCCACAGTTCACACTTCTAACGTCCAGAGCCAGAGCTGAATAGGTTTCTACTGTGTAATGTCACTCAGTCCGTGGCACTTTGTTAGGCAGCTCTATGCTGGTGCATGACCTGGTCTGGGTCATGGGTATCTTTTAATGTCACGGGGCACCAACAGATGTCAGACAGGGGTCGATGGATCCTGGTGCACTCCTCCATTTCTGAGTAGAAACTGGACATTTGCATTCACACTAAGTGTTGTTTTCAACTGTCATCCAGCAATGCGGTAATTCACTACATTCTAATTACCAAGCAAAGATGTTCATAGGTAAGGTCATCCAACAGGAAAAGAACTAAAATTTAGTTCTTAATATTTGGAAGTGTTAGGATATTTTAGATTAGAGTAAATCATAGTGCCAGCATATCTGGTGTTTACTATATTTTTACTTTCAAAAAGAAGTCGGTGCACTTTTTCTGGTGACAGGACGTGCCCGTTCTGTGTACTAGAATCTTTTTTTCCACAGTGATGTTGACATACAATGATTTAATGTTCCCATCTCTACTGATTGGCTTGGCACAAACAATAAGTCCATGTGCCAATGAATCACACAGATCTACGTGACCCCTTTCACACACACACACAACACAGAAAATGTGTCATTGTTTTTTCTGTGTACCAACACTGAGGACAATATTTTAATCGATCACTTAATTGATAGCCCACACTTTTCCCAACAAGCTCGAAGTCTGGGCACTTTTCCTAGCCAAAGACTTGATGAAAATTAGAGATGTTCTATGTCCTTGAAATTTTGTTAGCTTTTTACTTTACATAAATTATTTAAAACTTGAAGTAATAAAGAGTTTATATAAATCAGGGAGGTAAATACACCACCCTCAGGAGCTGGCCAGGTAATAAAAATAACCTGGCCAGATTATATTCTTGGGACATACTTTGTTTACACATTAAACATGTAGCTTCCCTTCTGCCAAGAAATGTGTTTTCTCTCACTTTTCTTGAAACACCAGGCCCTGTTAAGTCTTTCATTTTCTGATATTTCTAGAAATGTGGCTATACAATTGCTTCACCATTCTATTAATTCAAAAAGAGTAACAGCAGAGCAAGCACCAGGGTGACAAGAACACAAGAAAGAGTGGTGGGCGGTGTTGGCTCCGTCCAGGGATTGGGAGGACGCGCCTCTCAGCACCAGCTGGTCCTCCCTGTGGGTTCGTAGTTTCTAGACAGCCCAAAGTTTTAAAGGGATTTTCATACAAAATCTCCAGATTTTTGGATGTTTGAAACTATGTATTTATTATTACACACTTCCCAACATCATGACATTGGCAAGTAGGTTTCAGTATATGAATTTTGGGGGGATGCCAACATTCAGATAATAGCAAATGGTCAGTTTTATGATTATGTATTTTTACCACAATTTTTAAAAATGCAATGTTTAGTGGAGGTTGTAAACTAGCAGCATGTTGATGAATGTGCTCTTAGACATGTTTGTTCATCCTCACGCTGTTTTGGCCATCAGTGGGTGTAATAGCAAATACATAGTTTCCTGGGAGGTGAGGAGGTCGTGAGGGCTCTGCTCTCAGTAGTGGGATTAGTTTCTTTAGACGATAACCCCCAGACCGTTGCCTTCCCCGTTCCCACCAAGTGAGGACACAGTGAGAGGGCACCATCTAGGAACCTGGAAACAGTCCCTCAGCAGACACTGAATCTGCTGGCATCTTAATCTTGTACTTCCCAGCCTCCCGAACTGTGAGAAATGAATTTCTGTTCTTTGTAAGCCACCCAGTTTATGGTCTCCCTCTGTCGCCAGGTTGGAGTGCAGTGATGCGATCTTGGCTCACTGCAACCTTTGCCTCGTGGGTCCAAGAGATTCTCCTGCCTCAGCCTCCCGGGTAGCTGGGACTACAGGCGTCTGCCACCACACCCAACTAATTTTTGTATTTTTAGTAGAGATGGGGTTTCACCATGTTGGCCAGACTGGTCTGGATCTCTTGACCTCGTGATTTGCCCCCCCTCAGCCTCCCAAAGTGCTGGGGTTACAGGCATGAGCCACTGCACCCAGCCAAGTTATCACATTTTTTTGTAAAATAAGAAAAACATCTTTAGACCAGTATTAGACCAAGTGTCCACTTTCTTCTAAAAGCCCTTTAGAAACAAATCCTCCACCAGACATAGAAGTCTCTCCTTAAATCTTTTATCTTAACTCTCAGTTCCAACCAGCTTACTACATCCGTCACTCCATGTGACGCAATCCTGTACCTGCACTCAGCAAAATTCCCAATATTCTCCATCTCTGCTCCCATGCTCCTTCTGCAATTTTGCCTCAGTGAGACCCAAGCACTGTCTGAGAAATTCAGTTCCCCTGCCTGCCTCTGAAGTGAAGATTGCTTTTTCTCACCTCAGGTTTGCTAGTTGGGTCACTGTTTACTTGCTTCCAGACACTAAACCTGGTTCCTTTTGTCTCCTTTGAGACTCATACCATTCAGCTGAATCTCTCCTCCTCCTTATTGCTGTCATCAGCTGTCACCTCTCTTCATTCATTTGAGATTTCAGCACCTGCTTGGCAGTCTTCCAGTCCATCTTTCCTCCTGTCATCATTTTAGACAATGTTAATGTATCCTGAATGACCCATCCAAAACACTACACTGTTAGTTAGTTCATGGAACGCTCCACCTCAGCAGCCTATACACTCGCAGTCAGACGTCCACTTCTGAAACAAAGCTGTGTTGTTTTCAGTGAATTCACCCAAGCCCATCACTCTTTCACCGTCTTCCATCTCACTAAGACTTCCGTGCACAACCCATTGCTCTCTCTGTCCATCAGCCCCACTTACCTTTACATGTCTGTTTATTTAGGTACTTAAAGTCCCTCGGTATAACACCTTTGCAAACACTACATTAATTACCTCGCTTCTTTCCCCTCTGTCAAATACACCAAACTCCAACCCTCGATGAACACAACCATCTGTCTTCTCTGTTCTCACACCAAGCTGGAGGAAACACACGCCAGAACTGATTGGTATCATCGAAAAATCAACATCTCCAACCTAAACATTGCCTGGCAACCTAGTTATGTATCTCTAGTAAACTCAGTCAATCACATTCCTAAATGATTATTTCCTGCTCCTCACTCTAGTCAAATCTTTCTCTCCCTATCTCTTTATGAGTTCATCACTAAGCTCTATGAATTCTACCTCCAATATATATCACCTAACTATTCGCTTCCCTCCATTGCTTCTAAAACTACCATCATCTCTAGGCTGGAATACAGCAGTAGCCTTCAAAGGATTCTACGTACCATCTTACTGCCCTCTCCATAGTTCTTCACATGGTGCCTAAAGTGATGTTTTGTTTAATGCTCATCACAGTATGCCATTGACCTATTTAAAATTAATCAATGGCTTCCCATTGTATTTAGAAAAAAAATCCATAATCCTTAATATAACCCAGTACCCTGGATGTTCTGACGCCATTTTCATCTGTGCTACTTTTTTGCTTGCTTGCTCTATTCTGGCCACAGTGGTTTCATCTGGGCTACTTTTTCTGTTGCTTGCTACATTCAGGTGACATGCTTTCCTTTCTCTTCTGCTTTGGCACATTCTCTTCCTTCTGCCTAGTTTACCCTCCCTTTCTCCCCATATTTCCCACCAATTTTCACCTAGACAACTAAGAGAAGTCTGTTCTGACCAACCCCAGCTATAAATTATGCCTCATTTATTCCTTCTCAGGTGTCAATTCATTTTTCTTTGTAACACTTAGATAGCTACTCATTTTCATGCATATTCATTCTATTTCTTTTTTAATTTTTAACTTTTCTGGGTACATAGTAAATGTACATATTTGTGGGGCAATGAGATATTTTAATACAGGCATACATGCATAATAATCACATCAGGGTAAATGGAGTATCCACCAGCTCAATTCTTTATCCTTTGTTTTACGAACAATCCAGTTACACTCTTTTAGTTATTTTAAAATGTACAATAAATTATCGTTTACTATAGTCACTCTGTTGTGCTATCAAACACTAGCTCATATTCATTCTATCTAAATCTATTTAGGTACCCACTAACCATCCCCACTTCCGGCCCTGCCTACTGCCCTATGTAGCCTCGGGTAATCATCATTCTACTCTCTATCTCCTTGAGTTCAATTATTTTAATATTTAGCTTTCACCAATAAGTGAGAACTTATGAAATCTGTCTTTCTGTGCCTGGCTTATTTCACTTAACATAATGTCCTCCAGCTCCATTCATATTGCTGCAAGTGACAGATCCTCGTTCTTTTTTTTTTTTTTTTTTGCATTTTAGGTTTTGGGGTACATGTGAAGATCAGGCAAGATTGTTGCATAGGTACACACATGGCAGTGTGATGTGCTGCCTTCCTCCCCATCACCTATATCTGGCATTTCTACCCATGCTCTCTCCCCAGCTCCCCACCCCCCACTGTCCCTCCTCTATTTCCTCCTGACAGACCCCAGTGTGTGATGTTCCCCTCCCCTGTGTCCACGTGTTCTCATTCTTCAACACCCACCTATGAGCGAGAACATATGGTGTTTGATTTTCTGTTCTTGTGTCAGTTTGCTGAGAATGATGGTTTCCAGATTCATCCGTGTCCCTACAAAGGACAAGAACTCATCGTTTTTGATGGCTGCATAATATTCCATGGTGTATATGTGCCACATTTTCCCTGTTCAGTCTATCATCGATGGGCATTTGGGTTGGTTCCAGGTCTTTGCTATTGTAAACAGTGTGCAATGAACATTCATGTGCATCTGTCCTTATAGTTGAACGATTTATAGTCCTTTGGATATATACCGAGTAATGGGATTCCTGGGTCAAATGGAATTTCTATTTCTAGGTCCCTGAGGAATCGCCACACTGTCTTCCACAGTGGTTGAACTAATTTACACTCCCACCAACAGTGTAAAAGTGTTCCTATTTCTCTACATCCTCTCCAGTATCTGTTGTCTCCAGATTTTTTAATGATCACCATTCTAACTGGCATGAGATGGTATCTCAATGTAGTTTTGATTTTCATTTCTCTAATGACCAGTGATGATGAGTATTTTTTCATATGTTTGTTGGCCTCATGTATGTCTTCTTTTGTAAAGTGTCTGTTCATATCCTTCGCCCACTTTTGAATGGGCTTGTTTGTTTTTTCTTGTAAATCTGTTTTAGTTCTTTGTAGATTCTGGATATCAGCCCTTTGTTAGGTGGATAGACTGCAAAAATTTTTTCCCATTCTGTTGGTTGCCGATTCACTCTAATGACTGTTTCTTTTGCTGTGCAGAAGCTGTGGAGTTTGATTAGGTCCTATTTGTCTATTTTGGCTTTTGTTGTCAATGCTTTTGGTGTTTTGGTCATGAAGTCCTTGCCTACGCCTATGTCCTGAATGGTTTTGCCTAGGTTTTCTTCTAGGGTTTTTATGGGGTTAGGTCTTATGTTTAAGTCTTTAATCCATCTGGAGTTAATTTTAGTGTAAGGTGTCAGGAAGGGATCCAGTTTCTGCTTTCTGCACATGGCTAGCCAGTTTTCCCAGCACCATTTATTAAACAGGGAATCCTTTCCCCATTGCTTGTTTTTATCAGGTTTGTCAAAGATCAGATGGTTGTAGATGTGTTGTGTTGCCTCCGAGGTCTCTGTTCTGTTCCATTGGTCTATATCTCTGTTTTGGTCCCAGTAGTATGCTGTTTTGATCACTGTAGCCTTGCAGTATAGTTTGAAGTCTGGTAGTGTGATGCCTCCTGCTTTGTTCTTTTTGCTTAGAATTGACTTGGCTATGCAGGGTCACTTTTGGTTCCATATGAAGTTTAAGGTGGTTTTTTCCAGCTCTGTGAAGAAGGTCATTGGTAGCTTAATGGGGGATAGCATTGAATCTGTAAATTACTTTGGGCAGTATGGCCATTTTCACGATATTGATTCTTCCTAACCACGAGCATGGAATGTTTCTCCATCTGTTTGTGTCCTCTCTTATTTCGTTGAGCAGTGGTTTGTAGTTCTCCTTGAAGAGGTCCTTTACGTTCCTTGTTAGTTGTATTCCTAGGTATTTTATTCTCTTTGTAGCAATTGTGAATGGCAGTTCATTCTTGATTTGTCTCTCTTTAAGTCTGTTATTGGTGTATAGGAATGCTTGTGATTCTTGCATATTGATTTTGTATGCTGAGACTTTGCTGAAGTTGCTTATCAGTTTCAGGAGATTTTGGGCTGAGATGATGGGGTCTTCTAGATATACAATCGTGTCGTCTGCAAATAGAGACAATTTGACTTCCTCCTTTCCTATTTGAATACCCTTTATTTCTTTTTCTTGACTGATTGCTGTGGCTAGAGCTTCCAATACTATATTGAATAGGAGTGGTGAGAGAGGGCATCCTTGTCTAGTGCCAGATTTCAAAGGGAATGCTTCCAGTTCTTGCCCATTTAGTATGATATTGGCTGTTGGTTTGTCGTAAATAGCTTTTATTATTTTGAGATACGTTCCGTCAAGACCTAGTTTATTGAGGGCTTTTAGCATAAAGGGCTGTTGAATTTTGTCAAAGGCCTTCTCTGCATCAATTGAGATAATCATGTGGTTTTTGTCTTTGGTTCTGTTTATGTGGTGAATTACGTTTATAGACTTGTGTAGGCTGAACCAGCCTTGCATCACCGGAATGAAGCCTACTTGATCATGGTGGATAGCTTTTTGATGTGCTGTTGCAATTGGTTTGCCAGTATTTTATTGAAGATTTTTGCATCTATGTTCATCATGGACATTGGCATGAAGTTTTCTTTTCTTGCTGAGTCTCTGCCAGGTTTTGGTATCAGGATGATGTTGGTCTCATAAATGATTTGGGAAGGATTCCCTCTTTTGGATTGTTTGGAATAGTTTCAGAAGGAATGGTACCAGCTCCTCTTTGTATGTCTGGTAGAATTTGGCTGTGAACCCATCTGGACATGGGCTTTTTTGGGTGGTAGGCTCTTAATTGCTGCCTCAACTTCAGACTTTGTTATTGGTCTATTCAGGGTTTCAACTTCTTCCTGGTTTAGGCTTGGGAGGATGCAAGTGTCCAGGAGTTTATCCATTTCTTCCATGTTTACTAGTTTATGTGCATAGAGTTGTTTGTAATAATCTCTGATGATGGTTTGTATTTCTGTGGAATCTGTGGTGATATCCCCTTTATCGTTTTTTATTGCATCTATTTGATTATTCTCTCTTTTCTATTTTATTAATCTGGCTAGTGGTCTGTCTATTTTGTTGATCTTTTCGAAAAAGCAGCTCCTGGATTTAATGATTTTCTGAAGGGTTTTCGTGTCTCTATCTCCTTCAGTTCTGCTCTGATCTTAGTTATTTCTTGTCTTCTGCTAGCTTTTGAGTTTTTTTTATCTTGCTCCTCTAGCTCTTTCAATTTTGATGATAGGGTGTCGATTTTGGATCTCTCCTTGCTTCTCATGTGGGCTTTTATTGCTATTTATTTTCCTCTAGAGACTGCTTTAAATGTGTCCCAGAGATTCTGGTATGTTGTGTCTTCATTCTCGTTGGTTTCGAAGAACAACTTTATTTCTGCCTTCATTTCATTGTTTATGCAGTCAACGTTCAAGAGCCAGTTGTTCAGTTTCCATGAAGCGTGTGGTTCTGAGTTAGTTTCTGAATTCTGAGTTCTAACTTGATTGCACTGTGGTCTGAGAGACTGTTTGTTATGATTTCTGTTCTTTTGCATTTGCTGAGGAGTGATTTACTTCCAATTATGTGGTCAATTTTAGAGTAGGTGTGATGTGGTGCTGAGAAGAATGTATATTCTGTGGATTTGGGGTGGAGAGTTCTGTAAATGTCTATTAGGTTTGCTTGGTCCAGGTCTGAGTTCAAGTCCTGGATATCCTTGTTAATTTTCTGTCTCATTGATCTGTCTAATAATGACAATGGGGTGTTAAAGTCTCCCACTATTATTGTGTGGGAGTCTAAGTCTCTTTGTAAGTCATTAAGAACTTGCCTTATGTATCTGGGTGCTCCTGGATTGGGTGCATATACATTTAGGATTGTTAGCTCTTCTTGTTGCATTGATCTTTTTACCATTATGTAATGTCCTTCTTTGTCTCTTTTGATCTTTGTTGGTTTAAAGTCTATTTTATCAGAGATGAGAATTGCAACTCCTGCTTTTTTTGCTCTCCATTTGCTTGGTAAATCTTCCTCCATCCCTTTATTTTGAGCCTTTGTGTATCCTTGCATGTGAGATGAGTTTCCTGGATATAGCACACCGATGGGTTTTGGCTTTTTATCCAATTTGCCAGTCTGTGTCTTTTGATTGGGGCATTTAGCCCATTTACATTTAGGGTTAATATTGTTATGTGTGAATTTGATCCTGCCATTTTGATGCTAGCTGGCTGTTTTGCCTGTTAGTTGATGCAGTTTCTTCATTGTATTAATGCTCTTTACCATTTGGTATGTTTTTGGAGTGGCTGGTACTGGTTGTTCCTTTCTATGTTTAGTGCCTCTTTCAGGAGCTCTTGTAAAGCAGGCTTGGTGGTGATGAAATCTCTGAGTACTTGCTTGTTCGCAATGGATTTTATTTTTCCTTCACTTATGAAGCTTAGTTTGGCTGGATATGAAATTCTGGGTTGAAAAGTTCTTTTCTTTAAGGATGTTGAATATTGGTCCCTACTCTCTTCTGGCTTGTAGGGTTTCTGCTGAGAGATCTGCTGTGAGTCTGATGGGTTTCCCTTTGTGGGTAACCCAACCTTTCTCTCTGGCTGCCCTTAGCATTTTCTCCTTCATTTCAACCCTGGTGAGTCTGACAATTATGTGCCTTGGGGTTGCTCTTCTTGAGGAATATCTTGTGGTGTTCTCTGTATTTCCTGGACTTGACTATTGGCTTGCCTTGCTAGATTGGGGAAGTTTTCCTGGATAATATCCTGAAGAGTATCTTCCAGCTTGGATTCATTCTGTCCGTCACATTCAGGTACACCTATCAAACGTAGATTAGGTCTTTTCACATAGTCCCATATTTCTTGGAGACTTTGTTCATTCCTTTTTACCCTTTTTTCTCTAATCTTGCCCTCTCATTTTATTTCATTGAGTTGATGTTCGACCTCTGATATCCTTTCTTCGGCTTGGTCAATTCGGCTGTTGAAACTTGTGTATGCTTCATAAAGTTCTCGTATTGTGTTGTTCACCTCCATCAATTCACTTATATTCCTCTCTAAGTTGGTTATTCTCGTTAGCATTTTGTCAAATCTTTTTCAACGTTCTTAGTTTCTTTGCATTGGGTTAGAACATGTTCTTTAGCTCACAGAAGTTTCTTATTACTCACCTTCTGAAGCCTGTTTCTGTCAATTCATCACACTCATTTTCCATCCAGCCTTGTTCCCTTGCTGGTGAGGAGTTGTGATCCCTTGTAGGAGGAGAGGTGTTCTGGTTTCGGATGTTTTCCTCCTTTTTGCGCTGGTTTCTTCCCATCTTTGTGGATTTATCCACCTGTCGTCTTTGTAGTTGTTGACTTTCAGATTGGGTCTCTGAATGGACGTCCAGTTTGTTGATGATGAAGTTATTTCTTTCTGTTTCTTAGTTTTCCTTCTAACAGTCTGGCCCCTCTGCTGTAGGACTGCTGAGGTCCATTCCAGGCCCTGCTTGTCTGGGGGATCACCTGCAGCAGCTGCAGAACAATAAGGGTTGCTGCCAGTTTCTTCTTCTGCTATCTTTGTCCCAGAGGGATACCCGCCAGATGTCAGTCTGAGCTCTCCTTTATGAGGTGACTCTTTGGATATACGGGGGTCAAGAGAGCTCCTTGAGGAGACAGTCTGTCCTTTATAGGAGCCCAAGTGCTGAGCTGTGAGCTCTGTTGTTCATTCAGAGATGCTGGGCAGGTACGTTTAAGTTTGCTGCAGCAGAACTCATAAACTCCTTTTTTTTTTCCCAGGTGCTCTGTCCCAGGGAGTTGGGGCTTTATTTATGAGTTTCTGTTGTGCTATTACCTTTTTTCAGGGCTTCCCTGCCCAGTGAGGAGGCAGCCTAGTCACTGTCTGCCTGCAGAGACTTTGCTGAGCTGCTGTGGGCTCTGCCCAGCTGCCGTGTGAACTTCCCTGCAGTCCTATTTATATGGGTGTAGTTAGAACTGCCTTGGTAATGGCAGCCCACCTCTATAATGGCGAACTCTCTCTGTAATGGCGGGCTGCCTCGGCAATGACAGGCTGCCTCAGCAATGGCAAACAACCTCCATAGTGGTGGACTGCCTCGGTAATGGCAGATGCCCCCTCCCCCACAGATCTGGACCGTCCTGCATTCAGCTGTGCTTGCTGTGAAACTCTCAATCCAGAGCGTTTCAGATTGCTATTTTTTTGTGGGGGTGGGACCAGCCGAGCCTGATCACCTGGCTCCCTGCCTCAGAGCCTTTTTTTTCTTTTTAGTTGAATGGTCGACTCTGTCTCCCAGGTGTTCCAGTCGCCTGTTGAAAAGGCACCAGGATCTGTGTGATTTCCTGTGCGGCGATCCACTGCACCATGAAACAGTGGCGCTGAGATTCGTGGTGCTTTTTTGCCTGGGAATCTCCTGGCCTGGCTCCCTGTTTCAGTCCCCTTTTTAATCAGTTGAATGGGCGACTCTGTCTCCCAGGAGCTCTAATCGCCAGCTAAAACAGGCGACTGGACCCGTGTATTTTGTACGGAGAACCGCTGTGCCGGGGCGCCGGCAAAACAGCTGCACCAGCCAAAACAGCCACGCCGGCCAAACCAGCCACGCTGGCACCCATGGGGCTCCTCCGCCTGGGAATCTCCTGGTCTGTGGGCAATAAAAATCCGTCTGGAAATGCGGCATCCACTCACCCTCCAGGCTTTCACTGGGAGCTGCAATCCTGAGCTGCTCCTAATCAGCCATCTTGGATCCCCCTCGGTTCTCGTTCTTTTTATGGCTGAATACTACTCCATTGTGTATAGATGTACCACATCTTCTTTACGCATTCATCTATTGATGGACACTTAAGTTGCTTCCCATTCATGGCTATTGTGAATAGTGCTGTAATGAACATGGGATTGCAAATATCTCTTTGATATACTGACTTCCTTTCGTGTGGGTATATATCTAGCAGTGGGATTGCTGGATTGTATGGTAAATTTATTTTTAGTTTTTGAAGAACCTCCAAACTGTTCTCCATAGTGAGTGCACTAATTTACATTCCCACCAATAGTGTACAAGGGTTCCCTTTTCTCCACATCCTCACCAGTATTTGTAATTTCCTTTATTTTGGATAAAAGCCATTTTAACTGAGGTGAAATGATATCTCATTGCAGTTTTGATTTGCATTTCTCTAATGATCAGTGATGTTGAGCACCTTTTCATATACCTGTGTGCCATGTGTATGCCTTCTTTTCAGAAATGTCTATTGAGATCTTTTGCCTATTTTTTAATTGGATTCTTAGATTTTTTTCCTATTGAGTTATTTGAACTGCTTAAATATTCTGGTTATTAATCCCATGTCAGATGGGTAGTTTGCAAATACTTCTTTTATTCTGTAGGTCTTCTCTTCACTTTGTTGATTGTTTCCTTTGCTATATAGAAGCTTGTTAACTTGATGTGTTCCCATTTGTTCATGTTTGTTTTGGTTCCCTATGCTTGTGGGGTATAGAAATCTTTGCTTAGAGCAATGTCCTGCAGAATTTCCCAAATGTTTTCTTTTAGTAGTTCATAGTTTGAGGTCTTAGATTTAAGTCTGTAATCTATTTTCATTTGATTTTTCTTCATGGTGAGAGAGAGGAGTCTAGTTTCAATCTTCTGCATATGGATACCCAGTTTTCCCAGCACCACTTACGAAAGAGACTGTCCTTTCCCTAATGTATGTTCTTGGTATCTTTGTCAAAAATGAGTTCACTGTAGATGCATGGATTTATTTCTGGGTTCTTCATTCTGTTCTATTGATCTATGTGTCTGTTTTTATGCCACTACTGTGCTGTTTTGGTTACTATAGCTCTGTAGTATAATTTGAAGTTAAGTAATATGACTCCTCTAGTTTTGTCCTTTTTAATTGGAATAGCCTTGGCTATTCTGAATCTTTTGTGGTTCCACACAAATTTTAGCGTTTTTTTTTTTTCTCTTTCTGTGAAGAATGTTATTGGTATTTTTATAAGGATTGCATTAAATCTGTAGGTTGCTTTGGGTAGTATGGCCATTTCAACAATATTGATTCTTCCAATTCATGAACATGAAATATCTTTCTATTGTTTTGTGTTCTTTTCAATGTCTTTCAATGTTTTATATTTTTTAATTGTAGAGATCTTTCTCTTCCTTCATTAATTTCTGGGTATTTAATTTTATTTGGAGCTATTGTAAATGGGATTACTTTCTTGATTTCACTTTCAAATTGTCTGTTGTTGGCATATAGAAATGCACTAAATTTTTTATGTTGATTTTGTATCCTGCAGCTTTACTGAATTTATCAGTTCTAATAGTTTTTTGGTGGAGTCTTTAGGCTTTTCGAAATATAGGATTATATCATCTGCAAACAAAGATATTTTGACTTCTTCCTTGCCAATTAAGATGTCTTTTATTTCTTTTCTCTTCTCTGATTGCTTTAGCTAGGACTTCCAATATTGTGTTGAATAATGGTGGTGAAAGCGGCCATTCTTGTGTTCCAGATCTTAGAGAAAAAGGCTTTCAGTTTTTCCCCATTCAGTATGATACTAGCTCTGGGTCTGTCATATATGGCTTTCTTTATGTTGAGGTATATTGTTTCTATACCCAGTTTTTTAAGGGTTTTTTTTTTTTTTATCACAAAAAAATGTTGAATTTTATCAAATGCTTTTTTAGCATCAATTCAAATGATCATATGGTTTTTGTTCTTCATTCTGTTGCTATAATGTATTACATTGATTTATTTGCATATGTTGCAACTAAATAAACGGGACACATTCCATTTGGTCATGATGAATGATCTTTTTAACATGTTGTTGAATTCAGTTTGCTAGTATTTTGTTGAGGATTTTTGCATCAGAGTTCATCAGGGATCCTGGCTTCTAGTTTTCTTTTATTTAATGTGTCTGTCTGAGTTTCGGTATTAGGGTAATACTGGCTTCATAGAATGAGTTTGGAAGTATTTCCTCTATTTTCTGGAATACTTTGAGTAGAATTGGCATTAGTTCTTCTTTAAATGTTTTGTAAAATTCACCAGTGAAGTCCTCAGGTCCCAGGTTTTCTTTGCTGGGAGACTTTTTTTTTTTTTTTTTTTTTGGAGACAGAGTGTCACTCTGTTGTCCAGGCTGGCATACAGAGGCACAATCTCGGCTGACTACTGCAAAGTCCGCCTCCAGGGTTGAAGCGATTCTCCTGCCTCAGTTTCCTGGGATTACAGCTAATTTTTTGTATTTTTATTAGAGATGGGGTTTTACCATGTTGGCGAGTGTGGTCTTCAACTCGTGAGCTCAAGTAATCTGCCTGCCTCTAACTCCCAAATTGCTGGGATTACAGGTGTGAGCCACTGTGCCTGGGAGACTTTATTACAGCTTCAGACTCATTACTTGTTATTTGTCTGTTTAGGTTTTGGATTTCTTCATGGTTCAGTCTTGGTAGGTTTTCTGTGGTTACGAATTAATCAATTTCTTGTAGGTTTTCCAATTTATTGGCATATAGTCGTTAAAGTGGCCTCTAATGATCCTTTGAATTTCTGCAATATTACGTGTAATGTCTTTTCAGCTCTGATTTTAATTATTTGGATCTGATTTTTTTCTTAGTCTGGCTAAATGTCAATTTTGTTTATTTTTTCAAATAATTTGTAGTTTTGTTGATCTTTTGTATTGTTTGTTCTATTTCAGTTTCATATATTTCTGCTCTAATTGTTATTTCTTTTTTTTCTACTAATTTTGGGTTTGGTTTTCTTTTGCTTTTCTAGTTCTTTAAGATGTATTGTTAGGTTGTTTATTTGAAGTTTTTCACGTAGGCTCCTACTGTTATAAACTTTCCTCTTAGTACTGCTTTTGCTTTATCCCAAAGATTTTGATATGCTATATTTTGATTATCATTTGTTTCAAAATTTTTTAAATTTCCTTCTTAATTTCTTCATTGACCCGTGAGTCATTCAGGAGCATATTGTTTAATTTCTATGCATATGTATAGTTTCCAAAATTCCTCTTGTTACTGAGTTCTAGTTTCATTCCATTGTGATCAGAGAAGAACCTTGATGTAATTTCATTTTTTTGAATATTTAAAGACTTGTTTTGTGGTTTAACATATGGTCTATCCTTGAGAATGATCTGTGTGCTGAGGAGAAGGATGTGTATTCTGTAGCCTTTGCATGAGATGTTTTGTAAATCTCTATGAAGTCCATTTGATCTGTAGTGCATTTTAAGTCCATTGTTTCTTTGTTAATATTTTTGTCTGGATTATCTGTCCAATGCTGAAAGTTTACCCTAGTATTGAAGTCTTCAGCTATTATTGCACCGGGGGATCTCTCTCTCTTTAGCTCTAATGATATTTGCTTTGTATATTTGGGCACTCCAGTGTTGGGTGTATATATGTTTATAATTGTTAGAGTCTCTTGGTGAATTGACCACTTGATCATTATATAATGACCTTCTTTGTGTCTTTTATATAGTTTTTGTATTCAAATCTATTGTGTCTGATATAATTGTAGCTACCTGTGCTCTTTTTTGGTTTCCATTGGCAAATGGAAACCGTCTCTTTATTTTCCATCTCTTTATTTTCAGCCTATGTGTTTTATAGTTGAAGCTTGTTACTTGTTGGCAACAGATTGTTGGCTCATGGCTTTTGTCCATTCAGCCATTCTATGTCTTTTGATTGGAGAGTTAAGTCCATTTACGTTGAATGTTATTTTTGATAAGTATAAACTTACTCCTGCCACTTTGTTATTTGTTTTCTGGTTGTTTTGTTGTCTTCTCTTCCTTCTTTCCTTCCTTCCTTCCCGTCTTCCTTTTAGTGAAGTTGATTTTCTCTGGTGGCATGTTTTAATTTCTTACTTTTTATTTTTTGTGTATCTGTTATACATTTTTTGATTTGAGGTTACCATAATGCTTGGAAATAATATCTTACAATGTATTATTTTAAACTCATGACAGCTTAATACTGATTGCATAAACAAACAAGCAAAGAAAAAAATAATTAAAAACTCTATACCTTGGCCAGGCATGGTGGCTCACGCCTGTAATCCCAGCACTTTGGAAGGCCGAGGTGGGCAGATCACCTTAAGTCAAGAGTTTGAGACCAGCTGGCTAACATGGTGAAACCCCGTTTCTACTAAAAATATAAAAAATTAGCTGGGTGTGGTAGCGAGTGCCTGTAATCCCAGCTACTTGGGAGGCTGAGGCAGGAGAATTGCTTGAACCCAGGAGGCAGAGGTTGCAGTGAGCCAAGATCATGCCATTACACTCCAGCTTGGGTAACAAGAGTAAAATTCCGTCTCAAAAAAAAAAATAAAAAATAAAAAATAAAACTATACGTTACCTTCATCCCCCTGCTTTTTTTAACTTCTTGTTTCTATTTATAACTTATTATAATATCTATGTCTTGAAAAGTTGTAGTTATCTTTTTTATTGGTTCATCGTTTAGTCTTTCTACTCAACATGAGTAGTTTATACATCACAATTATAATGTTATAATATTCTGTGTTTTTCTGTGTACTTACTATTACCAGTGAATTTTGTACCTGTAGGTGATTTCTTACTGTTCATTAACATCCTTTTCTTTCAAAATGAAGAGCTCTTTTTAGCATTTCTTGCAGGATAGGTTTAGTGTTGATGAAATCCCTCAGATTTTGCTTTTCTGGGAAAGTCCTTATTTCTTTTTCATGTTTGAAGGATATTTTCACTGGATATACTATTCTAAGATAAAAGGTTTTTTCTTCAGGACTTTAAATAGGTCATGACACTGTCTCTTGGCCCATTAGGTTTCCACTGAAGAGTCTGCTGCCAGACATATTGGAGCTCCTTTGTATATTATCTTTTCTGTCACGGCTTCTTTATCCCCAACCTTTGAGAGTTTGATTATTAAATGTCTTGAGGTAGTCTTATTTAGGTTAAATCTCCTTGGTGTTCTATAATCTTCTTGTACTTGAATATTGATATCTTTCTCTAGTTTTGGGAACTTCTCTGTTCCCTTTGGGTAACTTTCCCTACTCTGATTTCTCTTTCTACCTCCTCTTTAAGGCCAATAACTTAGATTTGCCCTTCTGAGGTTATTTTTGAGATTTTGTAGGTATACTTCGTCCTTTTTTATTCTTTTTTCTTTTGTGTTCTCTGATTGTATATTTTCAAACAGCCTGTCTTCAAGGTCACTAATTCTTTCTTTTTGCTTCATCAGTTCTGCTGCTAAGAGACTCTGATGCTTTCTTCAGGATGTCGATTGCATTTTTCAGCTGTAGAGTTACTGCTTGGTTCTTTTTGATCATTCCAGTGTCTTTGTGAAATTTATCTGATAGGATTCTGAATTCCTTCTCTGTATTATGTTGAATTCCATTGAGCTTTCTCAAAACAGCTATTTTGAATTATCTGTCTTAAAAGTCACCTATCTCTGTCTTCTGGAGTTGGTCACTGGTGCCTTATTTAGTTCTTTTGGTGAGCTCATGTTTTCCTGGATGGTCTTGTTGCTTGTGAACGTTCACAGGTGTCTGGGCATTGAAGAGTTAGGTATTTAATGTAATCTTTGCACCCTGGGCTTGTTTGTAGCAGTCCTTCTTGAGTAGGCTTCGCAAGTATTCAAAGGGACTTAGGTGTTATGATCTAAGTCTTTGCTCACTGCAGCCATGTCTGAATTACAGGTACCCCAAGCCCGGTAACACTGTGGCTTTTGCAGACTTATGAAGATGTCACCTTGGTAATCTTGAGTGAGATCTGGGAGAATTCCCTGGATTACCAAACAAAGACTCTTGTTCTTTACCTTCCTTCAGCTAAATGGAGTCTCTCTCTCTCTCTGTCTATCTCTGTCTGTCTCTCTGTCTCTGTGTGTGTATGTGTGTGTGCACGTGCACGCATGCTGAGCTGCCTGGAGCTGGGGGAGGGATGGGCACAAACATCCCTACGGCCACCACCACTGGGACTGTGCTGGGTCAGACCTGAAGCTAGCATAGCACTGGTTCTCGCCCAAGGCCTGCAGCTACCATGTATCTCACCGCCTAGCTACCATGTATGCTCACTAAAGTCCCAAGCGCTCTGCAGTCAGCAGGTGGTAAGTCTAGCTAGGCCTGTGTCCTTCCCTTCAGGGCAGCAAGTTCTCCCAGCCCTGGACAGGTCCAGAGACGCCATCCAGGATCCAGGTCCCGAAGTTAGGAATCTTAGCAATCTACCTAGGGCTCTATTCTACTGCAGCTGGCATCTAAGCCACAAGAGAGAGTCCTTCCCAGTCTTCCCTCCCCTTTCCTCAAGCAGGGGAGTCTCTCCGCGTGGCCACCAGCACACCCAGGCTCACCGTGAGGTGTTACCTACTGCCCATATTCACTCAAGGCCCAGGTGCTCTTCAGTCAGCCTGTGGTGAATGTTGCCAAGCTTGGGTCTCCCTGTTCAAGGCAGTGGGCACCCCTCTGGCTCAGGGCAGGTCCAGAAATGCCAATCAGGAGCTAATGCCTCAAATCAAGGACCCCAGAAGGCTGCTTGGTGTTCTACCCCACGATGGCTGAGCTGGTACCCAGGCTGCAAGACCAAGTCCCCTTTACTATTCCCTCTCCTTTCCTCAAGCAGAAGGAGTCGCTCCCCATAGCCACCATAGCTGAGAATGTGCTGGGCCATCACTGAAGCCAGTGCAGCTCTGAGTGTCACCCAAGGCCTGTCACAAGTACTGCTTGGCCACCACTGCCGATGGCTCAGGGCCCAAGGCTCTTTAGTCAGCAGGAGATGAGCTCTGCTAGGGCTGGGTCTCTCCTACAAGACAGCAGGTTCCTTTCTGGCCCAGAGTGTCCCTAGAAATGTCATCTGGGAGCTAGGTCCTGGAATAGGGACCTCAGGATTCTGCCTGATGCCATTTTTTTTATTCTACTCTAGCTGAGCTGGTATCCAAGTTGCAAAACAAAGTGCACTTTAATGTCCCCTCTCCTCTGCTCAAGCGAAGAAAGAGATCTCTCCAGGGGCTGCGAGCTATGCTGCCTAGGGTTGGGGGTGTGTGACAGAAGCACTCCCCTGGACACCCCAGCTGGTGTCTCACTAAGTTGCACGCCCTCCAAGCCCACTGGCTCAGAGCCCAGCACAGCACCAGGACTTGCCTGGGAATGGAATCCTTGTGGCCTAGACTCCCTTTCTTTCCTCTTCTCTTTTCTTTTCTTTTCTTTTTTTTTTCTTTTCTTGAGACAGAGTTTCGCTCTGTAGCCCAGGCTGGGGTGCAGTGGCATGATCTGGGCTCCCTGAAACTTCCGACTCCCGGGTCCTGGTTCAAGCAATTCTCCTGCCTCAGCCTCCTAAGTAACTGGGATTACAGGCGCGTACCACCACACCCAGCTAATTTTTGTATTTTTAGTAGAGATGGGATTTCACCATGTTGGCCCAGCTGGTCTTGAACTCCTGACCTCGTGATCTGCCTGACTTGGTCTCCCAAAGTGCTGGGATTACAGGCCTGAGCCACCGCACCTGGCCTAGACTCCCTTTCAAGTTTATTTAGGATCCCAGAGTCCTCCAGCCCACAGAGGCGGGGCTTGCCAGAACTCAGGTTATAACCACTGGGATGGACGATTCACTTCTGGCTAGAGCTCCTGTAGATGCTCCCTCTGTGGACACTGGCTGAGTTTTGCCCATGTTCCTTTCCACTGTGACAGGACAGGACTGGGTTCCATTGCAGAGTCCCATAAAACAATTGCGCTCTCTTGCCCTCAAGTGCACAGATTACTGCTGGGGGATAGGGGAGTGGTGGTCTCAGCAATTCAGGACTGAGTTGTTTTTTTTTTTGAGACGGAGTCTCACTCTGTTGCCCAGACTGGAGTGCAGTGGCAGGATCTCATCTCGCTGCACCCTCCGCCTCCCAGATTCAAGCGATTCTCCTGCCTCAGCCTCCCCAGTAGCTGGGATTACAGGCATGCACCACCATGCCCAGCGACTTTTTGTATTTTTAGTAGGGACGGGGTTTCATCATGTTGGCCAGGCTGGTTACCGACTCCTGACTTCAAGTGATCCACCCGCCTCGGCCTCCCGAAGTGCTGGGATTACAGGCGTGAGCCAGGGCGCCGGCCAGGACTGTCTTTTCTGACGTCTTCAGTGCCTCTTTCTTTGATATGATGTTAAAATCAGGTACTGTGATCCCTCTCTGACTTTCACTTCTTTCAAAAGTGCTTTTTTCTGTGGATAGCTGTTCAATTTGTTGTTCCTCCAGGGAGTGGGGCGAGGAGGGTTGCTGGAGGCTTACTATTTGGCCGTATCGCTCCACCTCCCCGTCAGAGATCGGCTCGATCTCTGACTCTTTCGTTAGACAATTCCCTGAAAGCAGGAAGAATGCTTAATTTGGTTTCCACCATATACCAGCTCCTAACAGTATTTTCTGTATGATAAGCGTCCCAGAAATATTTGTTAAATTAATGTTAAGTGAAAGTTTCATTTCTGATTTAGTAGGGGAGAAGGGAGAAAGTATAGAGAAAAAGGAAAGACGGGAGAGATACTTTATGACTACTTTGGTATGATTATTGGCACCTCTTTTTGTTTTTACTAAAACAAAAACCAAAAGCCAGTCGCAGTGGCTCACACCTGTAATCCCAGCACTTTGGGAGGCTGAGGTGGGCAGATCCCTTAAGGTTAGGAGTTCAAGTTCAGCCAGGCCAACATGGTGAAACCCCGTCTCTACTAACAATATAAAAATTAGCCGACCATGGTGGCATGTGCCTGTAGGCCCACCTACTCCAGAGGGTCAGGCAGGAGACTCGCTTGACCCAGGAGGCAGAGGTTGCGGTGAGCCGAGATCAGGCCACTGCACTCCAATCTGGGCAACAGAGTGAGACTCCATTTCAAAAAAAAAAAAAACCACCAAAGCCACAACCTATTTTAAGTCCTCCTAAAGCAATCACACTATATTTGGGCTAGAAGACACCTTACTACAATCACCTCATATTGCAAAAGAAAAACCATATTTTTATGACTTATTTTAAACAAAATCATATTTTTATGACTTATTTGAAACAAAACAACATCCTTGGTGATGTTCAAAGCAGGAGGTGAGCAAGCTATTCCTTGCAAGCTACATGTGATCTACTACCTATTTTTGAAAATAAAGTTTATTAGAACACAGCCATGCTCATTCATTTATGTCTTGTCTATGCTGCTTGTACATGTTGACAGTAAAGCTGAGTAGTTGTGATAGAGAATATGGCCTGCAAGTTTAAAATATTCACCATCTAGCCCTTTACAGAAAACATTTGCTGACTCTTGCTTTAAAGTGCCGGATAGTAAATTTCCTTTAAATATTTTGTGTTTTCTGATTTGCTTTTATCTCTTTATTGAAGTATGCATAAAGGCATAAACACCACTAATCTTTAGTGTACTGTTTGATAAATTATTATGTGTTAAAACACCCATGCATGCATTACTCAGGTAAATATAGACTATTTCAAGTATTCTAGAAGGTTGTCTCATGGCCATTCCTAGTTAACCCTTCATTGATAGGTAACCACTACTCTAACTGCTATGACTAACAATTAAATTTGTCTCTCCTTCAGCTTCATATAAATGGAATAATACAACACATATTCTTTTTTTGTGATTGCTTCTTTTACCCAATATAATGTCTGTTATTTTATTTCTGTGTAGCATTCCACTGTTTGAAAATACCACAAGATATTTATCCATTCTTCCTTTATTGGATATTTGGATTATTTCTGGGTTTGGGGCATGAATTTTTTTTTTTTTTTTAAACAGAGTCTCTCTCTGTCTCCCAGGCTGGAGTGCAGTGGTGTGATCTCGGCTCACTACAACCTCCGCCTCCTGGGTTCAAGTGATTCTCCTGCCTCAGCCTCCCGAGTAGCTGAGACTACAGGTGCCGACCACCATGCCTGGCTAACTTTTTGTATTTTTAGTAGAGACGGGGTTTCACCATGGTGTCCAGGCTGGTCTTGAACTCCTGACCCTGTGATCCGCCTGCCGTGGCCTCCCAAAGTGTTGAAATTATAGGTGTGAGCCGCCACACCTGGCCAGGGCATGAATATTTTTTGTTTGCTTTTTGTTGAAACAGGTTCTCAATCTGTCACCAAGGCTGGAGTGCAGTGGCACAATCATTTCAGGTGCTGTCCCACCTCAGCCTCCTGAATAGCTGAGACCACAGGTACCCAACACCATGCCAGGCTAATTTTTTTTTTTCTTGAGACAGATCTCACTCTGTTGCCCAGGCTGGAGTGCAGTAGCACAATCTTGGCTCACCATAACCTCTGCCTCCTGGGTTCAAGTGATTCTCCTGCCTCAGGCTCCCAAGTAGCTGGGATTACAAGCATGTGCCACCATGCCCAGCTAATTTTTGTATCTTTAGTAGAGACGAGATTTCACCATGTTGGCCAGGCTGGTCTCGAATTCCTGACCTCAGCTGATCCATCCGCCTCAGCCTCCCAAAGTGCTGGGATTACAGGCATGAGCCACTGCACCCAACCAGGCTAATTTTTTAAATCATGTGTAGAGATGAGGTCTCACCATATTGCTGAGGATGGTCTCAAACTCCTGGGCTCAAGTGATTCTCCATCTCAACCTCCCAAAATGCTGAATTTACAGGTAGAAGCCACTGTGCTTGGCCAACATTCTTGTATGTGCCTTTTAGTGGATATATACACTTATTTCTTTTCAGTATATATCTAGGGGCAAGGTTGCTGGACCTATTAGCCTAGTAAGTAGGCACAGCTTTCTATAGCAGTTGCATAAATGTACATGACCAACAAACGTGTGAGAATTCCAAATATTCCACATCTGTGCCAACACTTGCTTTCGTTACTCTTTTAATTTTAGTCATTCTTGTGGGTCTACAAGCGGTATATTGATGTGGTTTTATTTTGTATTTCCCTAATACATGTATTTTCATAAGGTTAATGGCAATATGCATAGCCTCTTTTTTGAGGTGCCTTTTCAAGTCTTTGCCTCATTTTTTTAAATAGGAAAGAATAAATACTCAATCAGATATATGTATTATGAATATCTTCTTCCAGTATTTGGTTTATTTACTGCTTAGGGATTTTTTTTGTTTGTTTTTTTGCTTTTTGAGACAGAGTCTCTCTCTGTTGCCCAGGCTGGAGTGCAGTGGTGCAATCTTGGCTCACTGCAACCTCTGCCTCCTAGGTTCAAGCAATTCTTGTGCCTCAGCCTCCCAAGTAGCTGGGATTATAGGCATGCACCACCACACCTGGCTAATTTTTCTATTTTTATTAGTAGAGATGGGGTTTTGCCATATTGGCCAGGCTGGTCTTAAACTCCTGGCCTCTAGTGATCCACACATCTTGGCCTCCCAAAGCGCTGGGATTACAGGTGTGATCTACTGTACCCGGTCAATGCTTAGTATTTTTGTGTGCCCTCTGTAAGAAATCTTTGCCTACTTCAAGATCATAAAGATATCCTCTTATATTTTCTCTGCACATTTAGGTCTGTAACATATGATCATAAATTATTTTCTATATATGGCTTGAAATGGAGGTCAAGATTCATTTTTTTCTCCATGTGAACATACAATTGCCCCTGCACCATTTACTAGTAGAAAAAATAAACCCACTATCCTTTGCCACAAAATTGCGGTGGTGCCTTCATTATAAATCAACTAACTCTCTAGATGTGAATCTATTTCTGACACTCTTTTCTATTCACTTGGACTATAATTGGTCTAATCTTATATCAATACCACTCTGTATTAATTACTACAGCTCTTGAACTCTGGGAGTGTAATAAATTCTCCATCATTGTTTTTCTTTTTGAAGATTCTTTTAACTATTTTAGGTTCTCTGCACTTCTACTTAACTTTATCATCAGCTTGGTTATTTCTACAAAACAATACAAAAACCCTGGAATTTTGTTTGGAATTACACTGAATCTATAGGTGAGTCTCAGAGGCATAAACATGTTTATAAAATAGAGTTTTCCAACCTAAAAACACAATACACCTCTTAATTTAGGTTTTTGTGTGTTTGTTTTTGTTTTTGTTTTTTGAGATGGAGTCTTTCTGTCACCCAGGCTGGAGTGCAGTGGTGCGATCTTGGCTCACTGCAGCCTCCGCCTCCTGGATTCAAGCAATTCTCCTGCCTCAGTTTCCTGAGTAGCTGGGATTATAGGCACCCACTACCATACCCAGCTAATTTTTGTATTTTTAGTAGAGATGAGGTTTCGCCATGTTGGAGAGGCTGGTCTTGAACTCCTGACCTCAGGTGATCTGTCCGCCTCAGCCTCCCAGAGTGCTGGGACTACAGGTGTGAGTCAGTGCACCCAGACTAATGTAGGTATTTTTAATGTCTCAGAAAAGTTGTGTAGTTTTCAGGACAAAGGCTTTTTATTTCCTTTATTAGATTTATTTATATGTATTTTATGATTTTTGATGCTATTGTAAATGGTTTTTTATTGTTTTGTTTGTTGATAGTACTTGAACATACAACTCATTTTGCACCCTTAATATGTTGAATTCACTTATTAATGTTAATAGTTTATAGATTTTTGTATTTTCTGTATACAAAAGCATGTCATTTAATAAAAGTAATGTCATTTCTTTTTTCTAATCTTTATATATTTTATTCCTTTTTTCACCCTATTATATTGGCTAGGGCCTCTAGTATAATAATTGAATAAAAATGGTAAGAGTGGACAGCGTTGCATTATTTCCCACTTCAACCAAAAAGAGTTCAAAATTCCACCATATGTATAATTTTAGGATTATGAGATTGAGAAAGCTCCCTTCTACCCCTAGTTTGCTAAAAGTTTTCATCCTAAGTGGATGTGAATTTTATCAAAGGCTTTCTATTAAGCTGTCAAAATGATAATATGGTTTTTCTTCCTTATTCTGTTAATGTGGTGTGTTATACTGATTTTTTTTTAAGACAGAGTCTCACTCTGTTGCCAGGTAGGAGTGCAGTGGCGTGATCTCAACTCATTGCAACCCATGCCTCCGGGTTCAAGCGATTCTCCTGCCTCAGACTCCTGAGTAGCTGGGACTACAGGCGTGCACCACCACACTTGGCTAATTTTTGTATTTTTAGTAGAGACAAGGTTTCGCCATGTTGGCGAGGCTGGTCTCAAACTCCTGACCTCAGGTGAGCTGCCTGCCTCAGCCTCCCAAAGTGCTGGGATTACAGACATGAGCCACTGTTCCTGGCCTATACTGATTATTCTTAAGTGTAAACTAATCTTGCATTCCTGGAATAAACCCTACTTAGTCATGTATTATACCTTTATATACTGTTGTTGTTGTTGCTGGAAACGGAGTCTTGCTCTGTCGCCCAGGCTGGAGTGCAGTGGCACAATCTCAGCTCACTGCAACCTCCACCTTTTGGGTTCAAGGTGGCATCATAAAATAAATTGTAAAGCAGCTTCTCTTTCTCTGGTTTTTGAAATTTTTCTTGTAAAATTGGTGTCATTTTTTTGCCTTAAATTTGTGGAAAATTCACAGGTGAAGTCATTGGAGCCTCGTGTTTCCTTGGGGAGAGGGTTTTTGCATTACAGATTTAATTACTTTAATAAATATAGAATCATTCCGATTTTCTTCCTTTTTGTATGAATTTTTGTAACTTGTGCTTTGCAAAGAATTTTCCCATTTCCTTCAAGTTGTTAATTGATTGGCACACAGCTGTTTATTATATTTTTCATCTTTTTAATATCAGTATAATCTGTATGCTGCACATTTTCCATTCATGATACTGGTAATTTGTGCTTTTTTTTTTCTTGATCAGTCTTGCGAGGGGCAGTATTCACTTCCAGAAACAAACTTTTCTTTTAAGCACATCTGCTTTGTATTTCATTGATTTCTGCACTTTTCTTTATAATCATTCTTTCTTATACTTTCCTTGGGTTTAATTTACTCTTTCTAGTTTCTTCAGTTGGAATCTGAGACATCTTTGATTTTATTTTTTAACACATGCAATTGAAGCTATACATTTTCTTGTGAGTGTATCCATTTTGGTATGTCGTATTGTCATTTTCAATCTGTTCTAAATAATTACTAGTTTCTACTGTGAGTTCTTCTTTCAAGTGTCAGTTATTTAAAAATACATTGCTGGCAGGGTGTGGTGGCTCACACCTGTAATCCCAGCACTTTGCGAGGCCAAAGCAGGTGGGTCACTTGCGCCCAGAAGTTCAAGACCAACTTGGGCAACGTGGGCAGCCCTATCTCTACAAAAAGATACAAAAAAATTAGCTGGGTGTGGTGGTGTGTGCCTATAGTCCCAACTACTTGAGAGGCTGAGAGGTAGGAGGATTGCTTCAGCCTGGGAGGTTGTGGCTTTAGCATGCTCTGTTCATGCTACTGCACTCCAGCCTGGGTCACAAGGTGAAACTCTGTCTCAAAAAAAAAAAAAAAAGTATGTTACTGGCTGGGAGTGGTGGCATGCTCCTGTAGAATCACCTACTTGGGAGGCTGAGGCAGGAGGACTGCTTGAGCCCAGGAGTTGGAGGCTGCGGTGAGCTGTGATTGCACCTGTGCATAGCCATTGCACTCCAGCCTAGGTAACATAGTGATGCTCCATATCTAAAATTAAATAAATAAATAACCAAAAATATTTAAAGCATGTGGCTCACTTTTCCAACATTTTGGGATATTCTGATTACCTTTTCATTGTTAATTTTCAGTTTAATCCCACTGTCACCAGAAATACACTCTGAAAAACCAGTCTTTTGAAATTTACTGAAATTTGATTTAAGACATAAAATTTAATCTCTTTTGATAAGGATTTAAGGACTGTGTATCTGCAGTGTTTGGTATATTGCTGTATCCAAGTTAATTAGGTCAAGTTCATTGACAGTGTTTTTCAAATCTTCTATATCCTTACTGGTGTTTTCTTGTTAGTTACTGTATCAATCCATTTGTGATGCTAAAATAAAATACCTTAGACTGGGTGATCCATAGATAACAGAAGTTTACTTCCACAGTTCTGGAAGCTAGGAAGTCCAATATCAAGGCACCGACAGATTCGATGTCTGACGAAGGCTCACCCTGTTTCATAGATAGTGCTTCTTGGTGCATCCTCGCATGGCAGAAGGGGAAGAAAGGGCAAACAGACTCTCGGACCCTCTCGAACCCTTTCACAAAGACACTAATCGCATTCATGTCAGCAGAACTTCCACAATCCAGTCAACTCCCAAAGGCTCCACTTCCCAATACCATCACATTGCAAATTAAGTTTCCACATAAGAATTTTAGGTCTCTCAGCCTGAGCGCCATTTTCTTGGAAACCTCTGCACCATGAGAGCCAAGTGGAGGAGGAAGCGAATGCGCGGGCTGAAGCACAAAAGAAGAAAGATGAGGCAGAGGTCCAAGTAGACCGCTAGCTTGTTGCACCGTGGAGGCCACAGAGGCAGAAACATGGAATGCCCGAGGCTGGGGATGCTGGTTCAGGTTGTGAGGCGGCATGCGCCTGTCTAGAGCTTGTCTTAATGGATCTAGAACTCCATTGCCATCTGATCACTGATCACCTCAGAGACTCACCATGCTCATAAGCAAAACTGTCCGTGTTGGTCCTTTGCCCTGGACCTGTGACATTCTGGTCTGTTTCTGTGTTTACTTGTGGCCAAGTGTTACAACCATACAATAAATCACCTCTTCCGCTGTCTTAGCTGAAGAATTAAAAAAAAAAAAATTTTTAGAGAGAAAAATTCACACCACGACAGGTACTCAGTAGTGTTACAGTCGTCCACTTTAATTTATATTTATTTATTTCTCTTTCTTGTTCTGTCATTTGTTCGTTCGTTTGTTTTCTATATTTTAAAGCTATGTTATTAGGTGCACACAAATTTTTTATTATCTTCCTCTTGACCCATTTGTTATTATGAACTGTCTCTTTGCCTCTAGAAATATTTCTTATCTTAAAGACATTTAAATTATAATATAGACACGTCAGCTTCCTTTTGGTGTTTGTATAGGATAAGCTTACTTATTTATTTTCATTTTTTATTTTTTCAGTTTTTTGTTTTTGGGTTTTTTTTTTTGGAGACAGGGTCTTGCTCTGTCGCCCACACTGGAGTGCAGTAGCTCAATCTCAGCTCACTGCAACCTCTGCCTCCCAGGCTCAAGCCATCCTCCCACCTTGGCCTACCAAGTAGCTGGGAATACAGGCTCACACCATCATACCCAGCTAATTTTTGTATTCTTTGTAGAGACAGGGTTTTCCATGTTGCCCAGGCTGGTCTCAAGCTCCTGAGCTCAGGTGATCTGCCCACCTCAGCCTTACAAAGTGCAACCTATTAACTAGTCTGTATTCTTATATTTAAAATGTGACTTGTAAACAGCATATAGTTGGGGCTTTCTAAAAGCCAATTTGGCAATCTTAGCCTTTTAATAGGAGTGTCTAGTCCATTCATATTTAATATAGTCATTGATTTGGTTTGCTTATAAGTCTATAATCTTGCTATTTGCTTTTTATTTGTCCTGCCTATGCTTTGTTCCTTTATTCTGCCTTCCTTGCCTACTTCTAAATTTGCTTTATCGTCTCTATTTTTAGTTGTATTTAAAAAAAAATTTTTTTTTTTTTTTGAGACGAAGTCTCACTCTGTCACCCAGGCTGAAGTGCAATAGGATGATCTCGGCTCACTGCAACCTCCACCTCCCAGGTTCAAGTGATTCTCCTGCCTCAGCCTCCTAAGTATCTGGGATTACAGGCATCCACCACCATGCCCATCTCAATTTTTGTATTGACTGAGTTTCATCATGTTGGTCAGGCTGGTCTGAGAACTCCTGACCTAAGGCAATCCACCCACCTCTCCCTCCCAAAGTGCTGGGATTACAGGTATGAGCCACCATGCCCAACCAGTTATATCTTTTTTATTGTGATTTAATGGCTCCCCTAAAAATGTGCAAATGCATACTTGACTTAGCATAGTCTATTTCCCAAACACTACAAGAAACAGCAGTTTAACTCCATTCACATCCCTGCCATTCTTTGTGCTATTGTTGCCATGTATTTTCCTTCTGTGCGTAAACCCCCTAAGACCTAGTTATCATGGCTGCCTGAAACAGTCAGTACCTTTTTATATTTACCCAGGTGTTTATCCCTTCTTACGCTTTTCATTCCTTCCTGTACTTCTGTGCTCCTATTTAATATTAATTTCCTCCAGCCTGAAGAACTTCTTTCAGTCTTTCTTGGGCTATGTGTCAGCTAGAAACAAAATCTCTTAACTGTTACTTGTTTAACTTTTTTTTCTTTTTAACCTTTTTTGTTGTTTTTTGTTTGTTTATTTGTTTTGAAATGGAGTCCCACTCTGTCCTCTAGGTAGGAGTGCAGTGGCGTGATCTCGGCTCACTGCAACCTCCACCTCCTGGGTTCAAGCTATTCTCTTGCCTCAGCTTCCCGGTAGCTGGGATTACAGGCACATGCCACCATACCCAGCTAATTTTTTTGTACTTTTAGTAGAGATGGGATTTCACCGTGTTGACCAGATGGTCTCAAACTCCTGACCTCAGGTGATCCACCCATCTCAGCCTCCCAAAGTGCTGGGATTACAAGTGTGAGGCACCATGTCCAACCTTCATTTTTGAAGGATATTTTCAATTATTAGAATTCTAGAGTCAGCATTTCTTTTTCATCTTTCAGATCTTTAAAGGTGTCAATATATTGTCTTTTGATCTCCATAGTTTCTGTTAAAAAATTACTCAAGTCTTATATATTTTTCTTTTAGTATAATCTGTCATCCCCTCTTCTGACAGGTTTAAAGATTTTCTGTTTGATATTGGGTTTCAATAAGAGTTTTTTTGTTTGTTTGCTTGCTTGTTTTTAAGCTACTTGGGGTTTACTAAATTTCTTGGACCTCTAAATTGATAGTTATCATCAATTTTGTAAAATTCTAGGGAGCATCTCATCATGTTGCTTCTGACCCATGATCTGTTTTCTCTTTATAGGGCTTCCGTAACACAGTGTTAAACCATATATCTATATCCCACACACCTTTTCCACTCTCTTTTATTTTCTCCATTTTCTCCCTGTATTCATATTTGAATATTTTCAACTGACTTGTTTTTAGATTTCCTAATCCTGTCTGCTGCGGTTTGAATGTGTTCCACAATGGTCATGTGTTAAAAATGTAATGCCCAATCCAACAGTGCTGAGAGGTAGATTTTAAAGAGGTGAATAGGTCACAAAGGCTCCGACCTCATGAACGGATTAATGTCATTACAATGGGATTTAGTTTGTTCTTTGGCTCTCTGTCACTCTCTCTTTAGCTCTCTTGCCCTTCTGTGTTTCACTGCAGGATGACAAAGGAAGAAAGGCCTCACCAGATGCCAACACTTTGATATTGGACTTCCCAGCCTCCAGAGCTGTGAGAAATAAACTTCTTTTGATTAGAAATTACCAAGTCTTGGCCAGGTGTGGTGGCTCATGCCTGTAATCCCAGCACTTTGGTAGGCTAAGGTGGGTGATCACCTGAGTCAGGAGTTCAAGGCCAGCCTGGCCAACACGGTGAAACCCCATCTCTACAAAAATACAAAAAGTAGCTGAGCATGGCAGTCGGTGCTTGTAATCCCAGCAACTCCAGAGGCTGAGGTGGGAGAAGTGCTTGAACCCAGAAGGCAGAGGTTGCCATGAGCCAAGATCACGCCACTGCCCTCCAGCCTGGGCCACAGAGCAAGACTCTGTCTCAAAAAAAAAATTACCAAGTCTCAGGTATTCTGTTGTACAATACAAAATGGACTAAGACACTGACGTTTCCTTTTTTTAGTTTTATGCAAAATCCATTCAATGAGCTCTTACTTTAAGATAGTATACAGCTAGGCACAGTAGTTCATGCCTATAATCCCAACACTTTGTAAGGCCAAAGCAAACAGATCATTTGAACTAAGGAGTTCAAGGACAGCCTGGTTAACATAGTGAAATGCCATCTCTACTAAAAAACAAAAATTAGTTGGGCACCATGGTGGGTACCTGTAACCTCAGCTACTCAGGAGGCTGAGGCAGGAGAATCACTTGAACCCAGGAAGCGGAGGTTGCAGTGAGCTGAGATTGCACCACTGCACTCCAGCCTCCGTGACAGAGGGAGACTCTGTCTCAAAAAAGATAGTGTACTTTCCATTTCTAGAATATCTCTTTGTTCCTTTGTTAAAGACTCTGATTCTCCGTTTAAATGTTTCATTTTTTCATTTACTTTTTCCACATTTTCTTTTATTAAAAAATAATTATAATAAAGTCCATGTCTGTGAACTTTAATATCTGGATGATCTATAGGTCTGCTTCTATTGTCTACTTTTTCTCTTGATGTATATTTACCTGCTTCTTTGCATATCACATAACATTGTATGATGAGCCATGTATATAAAAGTACTATACACATTGCAATTGTTACTCTTTCTCCACCCAAAGAGAATTTGCAGTTTTGTCTGTTAAGTGGACAAGGTGAAGGACTGATCATTTGAAGCCAACCAGGAATGGCATTAGTTTGGGGCTGGCTTGCACCTTTAGTTAGATGCAGCTTACATGTGGTTTAAACTGTCTTGAGGGCCAGACCTTCTCATGTATGCTGCAGATTTCTCACTCCATGGAACTTTGTCTCCTAAGAACCAAGAGACTACTGGAGATTTTTATTCTGCCATTCTTGCCCAGCCCCTTTTGGGACATGACATACCTGTAGGCAATTGATTGGGAAGACTGGTAAGTCTCTCTCTGTCTCTGTTTCCTCCCCACTGACAGTTCTGTCCTTCAGAGCCAGAGGTATGGGGCTTAGCTCTTTATTTTCTCTTCATCCAGGTTCAAAATCTGGCAAATGTTTTGAAAGGGAGATATTTTGTTTTTCTTGTTTTGTATTTCCTTGCCTTGAGCACGACTTGGCCTCCAGTTGATTTCTTTCTGTCTTTGTGACTCAGCCTACCGTCTGCTACACTGCCCTATCATTCAATGAGTAATCTGTGAGGAAAAGAGTTATTCATTTGATGATCTTGTAGATTCCAGTTTGTCCATGCTGACTCAAATGGCCATAAGAAAATTCTGTTTTTCCCTTTAGTACAGTTGCTTACTGTATGACTAGACTCAGAAAATGCCCCAGGCATGAGAATCGCCAGCAATCTCAGTTCATATAATGAAGACATTTCTCCCTCTAGAATTTGTTTCACCCAGTTTCATATGTATCTATATGTCTCTGATATCTTTAATGTAATCTGTCTTTTTTCTAGTTGTAATAGCTTTCTGTTATTACCACATTGTTCTTAAAAGCAGAAGTATTTATGTATAATGACTTTTTGGAATCTTTAAAAAAAAAGCATAGTTTTTGTTTTTGGTTATGTCCTTTCCTGATTTTGTTATTAGGGTGATACTGGCTTCATAAAACGATTTAGGGAGGATTCCCTCTTTTTCTGTCTTGTGGAATAGTGTCAGATAGGATTGACACCAATTCTTCTTGAATGTCTGGTAGAATTCAGCTGTGAATCTGTCTGATCCTGAACTTTTTTTGTGTTGGTACCTTTTTTTATTACCATTTCAATCTCGCTGCTTATTGGACTGTCCAGGATATCTGATTCTTCCTGATTTAGGCTAGGACAGTTGTATCTTTCCAGGAATTTACGCATCTCCTCTAGGTTTTCTGGTTTGTGTGTGTAATGGTGTTCATAGTAGCTCTGAATGATCTTTTGTATCTCTGTGGTGTCAGTTGTAATATCTCCCATTTTACTTTTTTCTTTTTTTGAGACAGAGTCTCACTCTGTTGCCCAGACTAGACTGCAGTGGCACAATCGCAGCTCACTCCAACCTCTGCCTCCCAGGTTCAAGCGATTCTCCTGCCTCAGCCTCCTGAGTAGCTGGGATTACAGGCACATGCCACCATGTCTGGCTAATTTTTGTGTTTTTAGTAAAGAGGGGGTTTCACCATGTTGGCCAGGCTGGTCTTGAACTCCTGACCTCAGGTGATCCACCTGCCTTGGCCTCCCAGAGTGCTGGGATTACAAGCATGAGCCACCACACTGGCCCCCTTTTCATTTCTAATTTAGCTTATTTGGATTTTCTTTCTTCTTTTCTTGGTTAATCTTGCTAATGGTTTATCCATTTTATTTATCTTTTCAAATAATCAGCTTTTTATTTCATTTATCTTTTGCATTTTTTTGTTTCAATTTCATTTAGTTCTGCTCTGATTTTGTTCATTTCCTTTCTTCTGCTGGGTTTGGGTTTGTTGTTTCTCTAGTTCCTTGAGGTGTGACCTTCGATCACCTGTTTGCGCTCTTTCAGACCTTTTGATGTAGGCATTTAGGGCTATGAACTTTCCTCCTAGCACCCACTTTGCTGTATCTCAGAGGTTTTAATAGGTTGTGTCACTATTGTTGTTCAGTTAGAAGAACTTTTTAGTTTTCATCTTTATTTCATTATCGACTCAGTGATCATTCAGGAGCAGGTTACTTAATTTCTGTGTATTTGCATGGTTTTGAAGGTTCCTTTTGGAGTTGATTTCCAGTTTTATTCCACTGTGGTCTGAGAGACTGCTTGATATAATTTCAATTTTCTTATATTTATTGAGGCTTTGTTTTGTGGCCTATCATATGGTCTGTCTTGGAGAAAGGTCCATGTACTGATGAACAGAATGAATATTAAGCTGTTGTTGGGTAGAATGTTCTGTAAATATCTGTTAAGTCCATTTGTTTCAGGGTAGAGTTTAAATCCATTGTTTCTTTGTTGACTTTCTGTCTAGTGCTGTCAGTGGGTTATTGAAGTTCGCCACTATTACTGTGTTACTTTCTATCTCATTTCTTAGGACTAGTAGTAATTATTTTATAATTTGGGAATTCTAGTGTTAGGTGCATATATATGCAGAACTGTGATATTTTCCTGTTGGACAAGGCCTTTTATTATTATATAACAACCCTCTGTCTTTTTTAACTGCTGTTGCTTAAAAGCTTGTTTTGGGCGGGCACGGTGGCTCACGCCTGTAATCCTAGCACTTTGGGAGGCCAACACAGGTGAATTACCTGAGGTCAGGAGTTCAAGATAAGCCTGGACAACATGGGGAAACCTTCTCTCTATTAAAAATACAAAAATTAGCTGTGTGTGGTGGCAGGCACCTGTAATTCCAGCTACTCAGGAGGCTGAGGCAGGAGAATCACTTGAACCTGGGAGGCAAAGGTTGCAGTGAGCCAAGTTCACGCCAGTGTACTCCAGCCTGGGCGACAAGAGCGAAACTCCATCTCAAAAAATAGTAATAAATTAAAAAATTAAATTTGCTTTATCTGATGTAAGAATACGTACTCCTGCTCACTTTTGTTGTCTATTTGAATGGAATGTCTTTTTCCATGGGGTTACTCAATTTTAGCTAACTCCTATATCCGCTATGGGCACTGATGAAATATTGACTGAATTTTCAATAAAGATCTAGAGTCAAAAAAATAAAAAAATAAAAAAAAAAAGATCTAGAGTCATTAAGAAAAAGTTACCCTCTTGCATGAACTTATATTTTGGTATCTATCAAATGGCATCGTAATTAATACAACTCTGACCTCTATTGCTGGCATAACAAACTACCCAAAGCATAGTGATTTAAAGCGACTTCTTAGTTCTCATAATTCTGTGGGCTGTTAATCTGAGTGATTCTTCTGTTGGACCCACCTGGAATCACTCATGTGGCTGCAGTCATCTGACAACTCAACCAAAACTGGAGGGTCCAAGATGGCGTCCGTCACATGCCTGGATGCTGGCCTTGGCAGGGCGCCTTGGTTTTCCCTATGGAGCCTTCAGTCCTCCAGTAGGGTAGACTGCTGAAGGTAGTTCACAGCATGGTGTTCCCACGGTCTCACTGGAGTAGGTTCACAACATGATGGTTTCATGGTTTCAATGGACAAACCCCAGTGCACGGGCACTTGTGGAGTCTGTTTGTCTCACGCTTGCTAATGCCCCAGTTCCCAAAGCAACTCAGTGACCAATCCAAAGTCAGTGAGAAAAAGGTCCACATAAAGGCATACGTACTAGGAGGATGATTTATTGCAAGAATCTACCACATCCACTGTAAATTTAAGAACTCAATACAAGAGGCAACCTCATTATTTAGCATTTGCCTGCCACCCATAATGCATTAATCATACCTCGGCAGCAGTACTCCCTAGGGAGAATTTTTAAATTTTTGGACATTTTGGGTGTTCTAGTGAAATACAGTTCTACCCTGCATATTTGAAATGTGTGTTGTCATATTATTAAATTACCGACTGTGTATTTCTCCTTTAATATTGTAGTTTGAACGTTATGGGTTTTCTTCAATTTTGTGCATAGTAGGTTACATAATCCAAAATTTTATTTCAGGAGAGTAAAGTTATATTACAAAATATTTGTTACATTAAGGCAGATATTTTTGAAATTAAGGAGTTGTTTGTGTGTTTTAAGTACTAGCCTTCAGTTATTTTTGAACCGTGATAGCCAGATAAAGTGTCATTAAATTATTTTTTTAACTTGGAATGTGGGACGGGGAAGGATGGGAGTTTCATGCTTCAGGAAACAGTGAAAAATTACAAAACCTCTGTACTGCCAGATCCAACACTTCTCCAGATCCCCAAACTATCTCTATCACCCTCCTTTCATGGCAAATTTACTTAGACATTATGGTTAGAATTTTGAACTTATTTTACAACCATATACACAGAATTCTTTTCTAGCTTGCTGGTTAACTGAACAGATGGCGCAGTTCCCCGAGCTCAGCAGCTGGAGGGGACCGAGGCTGCGCTCCGCACACAGTAGGAGCACCATAAATGTTGATTGACTGAGTTCATTGCGGCAGTTGACGCTAAGCCATCCACTCCCACGCGATACCCTTATCTTTCTCCAGGCCCACACCCTGCGCTGGGAGGCGGTAGCTGGGAGCAGATGGCGAGTCCCGGGTGCCAGGTGCACTGCACTCCAGGCGCGGTCTGGGGCATTGGGCTCTACGGCCCCTGCCCCACCCTACCCCCTCCCATCCCGTCCCTGTAAGTTCCCCCAACGCTGTCTGCGCCAAGTGTGATGTCTGACTCCGGCGGGAGCATGGGAGGGGACGGGCTGGGAGGAAGGCGATGAGCTGCCTGGTGGTGGGGGTAGGGGAGTCGTGCGTCCTATACTCGCTGCCCTCCACGCAGCGTCTCTCTCCTCCTACCCCGCGTCACTTGGCAGCCAATGCGGTCTCCGTGCCTTCCCACATCCCCCTTCTGCAAGCAAGCGCCTTCTTCCTCCCCTCCCCTCTTTCTGCTATCTGACATTTTGCTTGCTTCCCTCTGCCCACTCCCCAGCGGGTTTCCCCTCCCTGGCAGACGCGCGCCCCATCCCGCCCTCGCGCAACCTCCAATAGCAGGTCAACTGGCTTGTAACGCTGGCTCGGGGCTGCTCTGGTTGAAGCGTTTTTCCAAAAGCGCAATCAGCCGCTTTCCCCCACGGGGCTAAACTGTAATTGCTACAACGGGCTGCCGGGTTCGGGGTGGGAAACCCGTGGGGCGCGTCCCACCTAGATCGCCTACTGGGGCCACTGGGTGGTTTCCCGCCCCCGCCCCGCCCCGCCACCTCCGGTCCAGTAGGCAGCTCCACCCGGACGCTAGCGCCAGGGGCCTGACTGCCGCGGCTGCCAGCGGAAAGGCAGAGACAGCGGATCCGAGGAGGACAAAGCGAGCCGAGACCTTCCGCCAGAGCTTGGCTTCCTCCTAACTGCGCCTAGGGCGCAGCCTCTCCCCTGTTAACTACCTGCCATCTGTTCCCTTCTCTCAGACCCGAAACCGCCTCCTACAGGTGCTGGGGACCGAATGGGCGTGCCCCTTGACAAGGGTGCCTGGCACCCTGGGGCGCCCCCGTGGCCCTCGCAGACTTAGCCCCCACCCCTCCAGTCTTTCCTGCACGAGCGAGGGATCGAGGGAAGGCGCCAATGCATGCCGGCCCCTCGGTGATCCGCGGAGAAGGGACGCTTGAGGACTGGGGTGCCACCAATTGTCAACTTCCTGCCGCTCTAGCCCTCCCCCCCACACCTCGCGCACCGTGCACGCGCAGCCTGCTCTGCCCTTCTGAAACAGACGAGGCAGCTGCGCTCTCAATGGGGCCTCAGCCTGCGGAGTCCGGGGAGGGGGTGGAGGGGGCTGCCCAGCCGGTGTGCGAAGGTCGTGTGCCAGCAGAGGAGTGGGTCCCACGCGCCCAGCACGCACCGTGCCATCCAAGCAAGGCTCACGGAGTCCAGAGAAAAGAGTCCTGTGCACCCAAGAGAGCAGGAGGCCAAGTGGCTGTCAGTTCTGGTCAGTGACGGAACTGGACAGCATCTCCAAGGGCCAGGGATGGGGGTAGGGGGACGTAGGAGCCGAGCGCCCGGGAAACGACCCCTCGACCAGCCGCGACCGGCTGCAAATTCAAAGGAGGGCTGGGAGCCCGAGAGGGTGCGAGTGCGCGCGTTTGTGTGTGTGTGTGTGTGTGTGTGTGTGTGCGTGCGCGCGCGCGTATGTCTTCGGCTCCTTCCCGGTCGTAAAACCTAAACGGAAGACGGGTGTTAAAATGCTGCTGACAGGATCGCCTGAAACATGTTTACGGTAGGAAGGACTTTCCTACAGAAAGCACAGTCTGAGTCGATTCCAATTTATTTCCTGCCTGTAACTGTAAGCGAAAGGCGAAGCTCGGCCACCGCGGCGGAGCGAGGCTGAGCACCGTGAATCCTGGGCGAGCTTGGGCCAGCGGGGCGCCAAGCCTGCGAGACCGAGTCGCCTGCGCTCCCCAGAGGCATTCTGCCCAAAGGAGCCCTTTTTTTTTTTTTTTTTGGAGTAAGGGGTGGCCTTTGCGCTAGCGTCCTTAAGTAAGGTGTGCCGTTTCTCTGCAGCCGCTCTCCAAAGCTGGAGAAAATGCATTCACTTTAGCAAGAAGACAGGGACACGGAAATTGATGATTCCCCGAGCTGGGTTACCTGGTCCAGATAGGAGGCTGGTCTAGGCATCCCCCAGTCACCCGGAGCTCCAGACAAGGGAGCAGGAGGCGGCGGCTGGTTGCCCTAAACTTTGATTTACGAAAAAAGATCAGAATTCATCGACATACCCTGTTACTCATTGAGCGTTTAAGCCTCTAACTAAAGAAAAGGTACAGTGCTAGGGAGTGGTAGGGGTTCGGGAGAGGAGGAAGAGGGGAGAGGAAAGAAGTCTGACTCTCCCCCACGATTTCCCACCTCGCCTAGCGGGCGCAGGGAGGCTCAGCGATGCCACCTGGCGGCTGCTTCTCCGCAGATTGGGAGCCGGCTGGCTGCAGACAAACCCGGGCTCTCTCCCCGGGTGCCGGGCCTCTGCCTCGCTCGAAGCCTGTGTTCATGCTTGCAATCTACGTGGCCCTGCAAACATTGGTCTTCTGCTTGTTTTCATGAGAAAATCGAGAGGAAAGGAATAATGAGTTGGCACTGGCATGAACAGTTTAAGCCTACTGTGTGCTAGTCACTGGTTATGAGAGGAAAATGGTTAGAAATGCAGGTTTCTTAATTCTTAGCTTATTCTAGGGGTAAAAATAAATCCTAGGTTTCTTTTACCCCAGAATCCTGTTTTGATATTTTGCAAATATGAATTATTTCTATGTTATTTTTCAGTGCACGCCCCCCACCCTCCACCCCATCCCCATTCTAGGCTGAGCCCAGTTACAATCCAATTTCATCAGCCCAAAAGGATTAAGTGCAAGTTCTATTTGTCTACTTGACTGAGAAGTAAACCAGCCTCGTATGGAGGCTTCTTTTCCATGAAGTGTGGAACCAAAAACACTGGCGCCTTTTGGTTGACAAAGGCCAATGACATCAGATTTCCCAGGGCTTCTTCCTTGTCAGCTAAAAGTAACAACTATACGGTTTTTCCTCTTTATTTTATTTGAACTGAATATTTGTCAGGTCTGACTAGCTCCTACAGTCATGGTTTCTATAACCAAGGTAAGGCAAAATCTTGCAAATCAGTGCAAATCCAGATTTGTTAAACTAATTTCCATTTAGGACCCCCTCCCTCCACGCCAAAGGAATATATTAAGCAGTGGGACAGAATCTCATTTCATCTATGCCCATAACCATTGTACGGATGTGAGATTTTTTTTTTTTTTTTTTTTTTTGAGACGGAATCTTGATCTGTCACCAGGCCAGAGTGCAGTGGTGCAATCTCGGCTCACTGCAACCTCCACCTCCTGGGTTCAAGCGATTCTTCTGCCTCAGCCTCCCGAGTAGCTGGGACCACAGGCGCCTGCCACCACGCCCGGCTAATTTTTTTTGTATTTTTAGTAGAGACGGGGTTTCACCGTGTTGGCCAGGATGGTCTTGATTTCTTGACCTCGTGATCCACCGCCTCGGCCTCCCAAAGTGCTGGGATTACAGGCGTGAGGCACCGCGCCCGGCCTGGATGTGAGATTTTATGTTGTGTAGGTGTGTGAGAGCAGAAGAAATGCATTAGCAGATATTACACTTACATCTCAAATGGAATTCCATTATTTAAGGGAATAAAATAAAATAATTCAAAATGTGAAATCTCTAACATTGCTAATAAAGACAGTTTATTATTCTAAACCAGGATTTTTTTTTTCCTGCAAAATTATCTTGGCTTTCTCTTAATGCAGCTAAAAGAGTAGCATTAAGAATGACTTCATGTACTGCAAAGCCAGCAGAGGGAACACTGAGTACTGATTTAGTAGGGGCCACCAAATATCTGGTATTGGGGGAAAAAATGTCAGTAATGGAGAACTGATTACAGAGCATATGAAGTAAGGGAATCAGAAGGCAGAAATCTTTTCTTGTTATTTGGTATTGAGAGGTCCAATACATTCCAGTGTGCACATACTCATAAAGATGACTTTAATAAAAGGACATCTGTCGTGTGTTTTCTTAAATTCTAAGAGAACCAACCCATTAGAACAGATCTACTTCAGAGGTCTAAGCACTTCTGTAATATACAAATATATATACAGCAATAATCTTACAAAGTCAATGGAAGTTACTGGTACCATATTTAATCAAGTCGAAGAGGAAATGTTTCTCTTCATTTCAGCCCTCCTGAAATAAGGAGGCATCTTACATCTAGGGGAATATCACAGTTTCATTGGCAGTTTTTCTTCCTTTGTAGAATGTAATATAATGGTGTGTCTTAAAATTTGTTGGATTTGTTGAAATACAGAAAATATATGTAACAAAAGAATGAGACCAGTGGCTATGTTTTAGTACACCCTTTAAAAAATCTGTTTGCTTTAAGCAGAAACATATATGACTAGTACACCCTTTAAAAAATCTGTGTGCTTCAAGCAGAAACATATATGACTGCTTTGATTAACTTCTACTCTTCCCCCATCATATTAGATGATGGAAGCATAAATGACTTAGAAATATAATCAATAATATTGATAGTCAACTTGACTGAATTATCAAACTAGCTACACCCTCAAATCATTAGTACAAATCCCAAAATATATTTTTTTATCCTAGTGAAAATATTGATTTTATAGATACAGCCCTCTCAAAATAATTTTTTGTCAGACTGGTAACATTTAGGGATGTGCTTCTATGCACACCAGAGAAAATGGAGTATATAACACAGCAATATTGTTATGCAGAAAAGATGCCTGTGTTTTTTTGGTTTGGGTTTTTCTTTCTTTTTTTTTTTTTTAAAGATTTCTTTCTCCTTAAAAAAAAAAAAAAGAATATAATACGAGTAGCTAATGGTCAAAAATTATTTGCTTTCACCCACAAAAACAATTTTGCTTGTGGTTGATCCTTCCAGATCCAGTCAGATGGCTACTTAGGGTGTTGTCTCCGGGAAAACTCTAATTCTGACAACCTGGGCCTATTGCCAGCCTACATACTTTAAAAGTGTGACAAGATAAATAGAAATTTACTACCCAGCACTAGTTTAATCTGAATCAAAAGCTGACTTAATTATTTTGGATTGGCCTTACCTGACCACGTATGGTTGACCTGAAGAATATTAGTTTCCTACTATAGTGTTAAGGAAAGCTGATTTTTACTATAATTCTAATTTTCAGACGTTGGAAACAAGTAATTTCTGTAGCCAAATTAACAGGTATTTTGAATACCTAGGCATCCTTTCTTTGCCACATTCTTCATAGTATTTTGTTGTTGTTGTTCTGAGACAGTCTCACTGTGTCACCCAGGCCGGAGTACAGTGCTGGGAACTAGGATCACTGCAACCTCTGCCTCCCGGGTTCAAGCAATTCTCCTGCCTCAGCTTCCAGAGTAGCTAGGATTATAGGCGTGCTCCACCACACCCGGCTAATTTTTGTTTTTTTAGTAGAGACGGGGTTTCACCATGTTGGCCAGGCTGGTCTCAAACTCCTGACCTTGTGATCCGCCTACCTCGGCCTCCCAAAGTGCTGGGATTACAGGCGTGAACCACCGCGCCCGGCCTTCTTCACAGTATTCTCCATGAAATTCCTTTCTTTTAAAATCAATGGAATTGCAGGGTTGCCACTATTGTCCTTGTAAGGTTCACATCAGTGATCTGTGATTACCTTTTTTTTAATCTCTATCACCCACACTGGGGTGCAGTGGATCATTGCAATCTCCGGGGTTCCAGCGATTCTCCCGCCTCAGCGTCTGGAGTAGCTGGAATTACAGGCACGTGCATCCATGCCCAGCTAATTATTTTATTTTTGTATTTTTAGTACAGACGGGGTTTCACCATGTTGACCAGGCTGGTCTCGAACTCCTGACCTCAAGTGATCCGCCTGCCTTAGCCTCCCAAAGTGCTGAGATTACAGGTGTGAGCCACGCTGGCCTGTGATTACTTTTTCACTTGTACATCAGTAGCCTTTCTGTTCTAGTCTCTTGAAAAACATGCAGCTTTTACTAGGTGTGTGTCTGGCATCTGAATTACAAAAAAAGATATTAGTATTCATTGAGGGCTTACAATACATCAGGTGCTTCATAGTCACAAATTCATTGAACCCTTACAACAAGCCTCTATATAGTAGCTCCTAGTGCTCCCATACAACAGATGAGGAAAACGGAGACTTGGCCGCATCCCCCATAGTTACAAAACCAGTAAGAGGGATTAGCAGCCAGGTCTACTATGAATCCCGAGACCCCACTCTCTTCTGCTACCAGTTATCACCTCCTTCTACGACGGTTTCCCTTTGCCTTGGTTTTTCCGTTCCCTTCGATTCAAGTAACAAATACATAGGAGGAAATATATAAGAAAGAAAGGAGGAAGATGGCTTTGGGAGGAGGAGAGGGATAGAAAGTGAAGCAATCTTTAATTTTGAAGACATGGAAAATAAACATTTAGAAAGTAAAACCAATTTCCATCCTTTACACATGCCATTATCATCCTATACAAAACTCTGAAAATTTGCCTACTGAGGTAATTATGGAGCACTGCCTAATGTGTTTCAAGGGAAAGCGCCTCTGTTTGGGCTATCCAGGATTTACAGGGAGTTTAAATCATTAAATAACCATAGTTGACCCTTGTTTGGTTAAGAGAGTAAGCAATTATTGCAGAGTCCTCTTCCCTGCCTTCAACAAACAGCACAAAAACGGTTCTGAAGGGATTTACACAATACATCAACATCTGTGCTGTACCTAGAGTTGTTAAAATAATTGTGATGACAGGTGTCTAGGTGCCACTATCTTAATGGTTTTCAATATCCATTGATTTATTGTTGTGGCTTTCTCGTCCCCTTTACAGCTTTGGCTTTAAGAAAGAGCCGGGGGAACAGATTTTGCAGAGAGGCTGATTCTTTATTCCAATGCTGAAAAGAACTAATAAAAATAATCACTTGGCTTTTAAGCAGAAAGCTTCCATTTACAGTATTTCACCCTTACCCCGCCCCCTTCCAAGCCCCTTGTTATCTAACATAATGGTTAGAATACATTTCCGTCTCTCCCCTTAATAATTTCATGCATTAACATCCCTTTCACACACTAAACACACACACCCGCGCGCGCGCGCACACACACACACACACACACACACAGACACAGCAAAAGGAAAAAGAGGCAGCAGAAATCTCAGCTGTACTTCTAGCCCTTTTAAAAAGTTTGCTCTGTAAATTGGAATGAGGTCAGATTTGGAGCTTCTCATTGCACGCGGAGATTATTATTGCATCGGGTTCCAAGCCAATGGGAAGCCCGGGGGAGGGGCTTGGCATGAGGAAGCGTTGGTTACAGCGGCTGATTGGCTGCAGCCGAGACTGTGAAAGGATAAAGAGGCGCGAGGCGGAATTGGGGTCTGCTCTAAGCTGCAGCAAGAGAAACCGTGTGTGAGAGGAAGAGGCCTGTCTCGCTCTCGGGTCTCTAGTTCTTGCACGCTCTTTAAGAGTCTGCACTGGAGGAACTCTTGCCATTACCAGCTCCCTTCTTGCAGAAGGGGAGGGGGAAACATACATTTATTCATGCCAGTCTGTTGCATGCAGGCTTTTTGGCTTCCTACCTTGCAACAAAATAATTGCACAAACTCCTTAGCGCCGATTCCGCCCACAGAGAGTCCTGGAGCCAGAGTCTTTTTTGCTTTGCATGGTAGGAGAGGGACTAAGTGGTAAAGACTATGTCGCTTTCCTGAGCTACCGAGAGCGCTCGTGAACTGGAATCAACTGCTTCAGGGGGAACAACACACACACACACACACACACAAACACACGACTTGCCTGGGAGACCGCGAGAAACTTGCATTGGAAGCTCCAGCAACCAGCATTCGAGAAACTCCTCTCTGCTTTGGCACGGTCTCCAGACTCAGCCGAGAGACAGCAAACTGCAGCGCGGTGAGAGACTCTCCAGCCTGGGAACTATAACTCCTCTGCGAGAGGCGGAGAACTCCTTCCCCGCATCCTTTGGGGACTTTTCTCTCCTCGCGCTCCTCCGCCCCTGCGACGAGTTGAGGGGCCGGTTCGGCCGCCTCTCGGCGTGTGCTTGGCCCGGGGAGCCGGGAGGGCCCGGCGATCGCGCCGCGGCCGCCGCGAGGGTGTGAGCGCGCGTGGGCGCCCGCCTAGCCGGGGCCATGGTGCAGCAAACCAACAATGCCGAGAACACGGAAGCGCTGCTGGCCGGCGAGAGCTCGGACTCGGGCGCCGGCCTGGAGCTGGGCATCGCCTCCTCCCCAACGCCCGGCTCCACCGCGTCCACGGGCGGCAAGGCCGACGACCCGAGCTGGTGCAAGACCCCGAGCGGCCACATCAAGCGGCCCATGAACGCCTTCATGGTGTGGTCGCAGATCGAGCGACGCAAGATCATGGAGCAGTCGCCCGACATGCACAACGCCGAGATCTCCAAGCGGCTGGGCAAACGCTGGAAGCTGCTCAAAGACAGCGACAAGATCCCTTTCATCCGAGAGGCGGAGCGGCTGCGCCTCAAGCACATGGCTGACTACCCCGACTACAAGTACCGGCCCAGGAAGAAGGTGAAGTCCGGCAACGCCAACTCCGGCTCCTCAGCCGCCGCCGGCTCCAAGCCGGGGGGACAAGGGAGACAAGGTCGGTGGCAGCGGCGGGGGCGGCCACGGGGGCGGCGGCGGCGGCGGGAGCGGCCACGCGGGGGGAGGAGGCGGCGGTGCGAGCGGCAGCGGCGCCACCTCCAAACCCGCGCAGAAGAAGAGCTGCGGCTCCAAAGCGGCTGGCGGCGCGGGCGGCGGGGTCAGCAAACCGCACGCCAAGCTTCATCCTGGCGGGCGGCGGCGGCGGCGGCGGGAAAGCAGCAGCGAACGCCGCCGCCGCCGCCTCCTTCGCCGCCGACCAGGCGGGGGCCGCCGCCCTGCTGCCCCTGGGCGCCGCGGCCGCCGCCGACCACCACTCGCTGTACAAGGCGCGGACTCCCAGCGCCTCGGCCTCCTCGGCCTCCGCCGCGCTGGCGGCCCCGGGCAAGCACCCAGCAGAGAAGAAGGTGAAGCGCGTCTACCTGTTCGGCGGCCTGGGCGCGGCGGCGGCGTCGCCCGTGGGCGGCGTGGGCGCGGGCGCCGACCCCAGCGACCCTCTGGGCCTGTACGAGGAGGGGGGCGCGGGCTGCTCGCCCGACGCGCCGAGCCTGAGCGGCCGCAGCAGCGCCGCCTCGTCGCCCGCCGCGGGCCGCTCGCCCGCCGACCACCGCGGCTACGCCAGCCTGCGCGCCGCCTCGCCCGCCCCGTCCAGCGCGCCCTCGCACGCGTCCTCCTCGGCCTCGTCCCACTCGTCCTCGGCCTCCTCCTCGGGCTCCTCGTCTTCCGACGACGAGTTCGAAGACGACCTGCTCGACCTGAACCCCAGCTCAAACTTTGAGAGCATGTCCCTGGGCAGCTTCAGCTCGTCGTCGGCGCTGGACCGGGACCTGGATTTTAACTTCGAGCCCGGCTCCGGCTCGCACTTCGAGTTCCCGGACTACTGCACGCCCGAGGTGAGCGAGATGATCTCGGGAGACTGGCTGGAGTCCAGCATCTCCAACCTGGTGTTCACCTACTGACGGGCATGCGGGCAGGGAGGAGGAGGGCCGGGGGGTCGGAGAGGAGAAAAAAAAAAAAAAATGAAAAGGACAGACGAAGAGTTGAAAGAGAAAAGGGAAAAAAAAAAAGGAAAAGAAAAAGTGAGCAAGGTTGGCTTCTGCCGCGTCCCCGTCGTCGGAGAGGAGCGCGGCGGCGTTTTGGACCCCGCGCTCCCATCCCCCACCTTCCCGGGCCGGGGACCGACCCTGCCCAGCCGGAGGGGACGCGGGGGGAGGCGGAGGGTAAACGGGCGACCTGTGATTGTTGTTATTGATGTTGTTGTTGATGGAAAAAAAAAAAAGCGACTTCGAGTTTCCTCCCCTTTGCTTGAAGAGACCCCCTCCCCTTCCAACGAGCTTCCGGACTTGTCTGCGCCCCCCAGCAAGAAGCCGAGTTAGTTTTCTAGAGACTGAAGGAATCTCCCCCTTATCCCGCATCACCACCTTGGTTTTGTTTTATTTTGTTTCTTGGTCAAGAAAGGAGGGGGAGAAACCAGCGCGGCCCCTCCCCCCCTTTTTTTAAAAATGCCTGATGAAGATGGAAGGCTCCGGGGTGACGAATTTGGCCGATGGTTGATGTTTTGGGGGAGCGCCGGGACTGAGAGACTCCACGCAGGCGAATTCGCGTTTGGGGCTTTTTTTTTCCTCTTTCTTTTCCCCCTGCCCCCTCTGCGGCCGGAGGAGGAGATGTGGAGGGGGGGGAGGAGGCCAGCCAGTGACCGGCGCTAGGAAATGACCCGAGAACCCCGTTGGAAGCGCAGCAGCGGGTGCCAGGGGCGGGGGCGCGGAGAAGGACACGAACTGGAAGGGGGTTCACGGTCAAACTGAAATGGATTTGCACGTTGGGGGAGCAGGCGGCGGTGGCTGCTGGGCCTCCGCCTTCTTTCTACGTGAAATCAGTGAGGTGAGACTTCCCAGACCCCGGAGGCGTGGAGCAGAGGAGACTGTTTGATGTGGTACAGGGGCAGTCGAGTGGAGAGCTAGTGGTTTCGGAAAAAAAAAAAGAAAAAAGAAAAAAAAAGGGTTTTTTTCTTCTCTTAATCGGAATCGTGATGGTGTTGGATTATTTCACTGGTGGGGTTAATATAGCATGTTATCCTGTCTATCTTTTAAAGATTTCTGTATAAGACTGTTGAGCAGTTTTTAAAATAGTGTAGGATAATATAAAAAGCAGATAGATGGCGCTATGTTTGATTCCTACAACGAAATTATCACCAGCTTTTTTTCATTCTTAACTCTTTAAAGGATTCAAACGCAACTCAAATCTGTGCTGGACTTTAAAAAAACAATTCAGGACCAAATTTTTTCTCAGTGTGTGTGTTTATTCCTTATAGGTGTAAATGAGAAGACTTTTTTTCCTTCACCGATGCTCCATCCTCGTATTTCTTTTTCCTTGTAAATGTAATCAGATGCCATTTTATATGTGGACGTATTTATACTGGCCAAACATTTTTTTCCTTTGTCCCTTTTTTGCTTTCCTTTCTTTTTACTTCCTTTCTTTCTTTCTTCCTTCCTTTTCCTTTTTTTTTCTTTTGTTTTTGTTTTTTGTTTTTTCGGTTTTTTGATAGTTGTTGTTACCCACGCCATTTTACGTCTCCTTCACTGAAGGGCTAGAGTTTTAACTTTTAATTTTTTATATTTAAATGTAGACTTTTGACACTTTTAAAAACAAAAAAAGACAAGAGAGATGAAAACGTTTGATTATTTTCTCAGTGTATTTTTGTAAAAAATATATAAAGGGGGTGTTAATCGGTGTAAATCGCTGTTTGGATTTCCTGATTTTATAACAGGGCGGCTGGTTAATATCTCACACAGTTTAAAAAATCAGCCCCTAATTTCTCCATGTTTACACTTCAATCTGCAGGCTTCTTAAAGTGACAGTATCCCTTAACCTGCCACCAGTGTCCACCCTCCGACCCCCGTCTTGTAAAAAGGGGAGGAGAACTAGCCAAACACTGTAAGCTTTTAAGAAAAAGTTTCAGAGGAAATACTGTTCTGTCCAGAGGCTTTAAAACTGGTGCATTTACAGCAAACAGGGATTCTGTAGCTTTAACTTGTAAATCACATCTTTTTTGCACTTTTTTTATAAGCAAAAACGTGCCGTTTAAACCACTGGATCTATCTAAATGCCGATTTGAGTTCGCGACACTATGTACTGCGTTTTTCATTCTTGTATTTGACTATTTAATCCTTTCTACTTGTCGCTAAATATAATTGTTTTAGTCTTATGGCATGATGATAGCATATGTGTTCAGGTTTATAGCTGTTGTGTTTAAAGATTGAAAAAAGTGGAAAACATCTTTGTACATTTAAGTCTGTATTATAATAAGCAAAAAGATTGTGTGTATGTATGTTTAATATAACATGACAGGCACTAGGACGTCTGCCTTTTTAAGGCAGTTCCGTTAAGGGTTTTTGTTTTTCAACTTTTTTTTGCCATCCATCCTGTGCAATATGCCGTGTAGAATATTTGTCTTAAAATTCAAGGCCACAAAAACAATGTTTGGGGGAAAAAAAGAAAAAATCATGCCAGCTAATCATGTCAAGTTCACTGCCTGTCAGATTGTTGATATATACCTTCTGTAAATAACTTTTTTTGAGAAGGAAATAAAATCAGCTGGAACTGAACCCTAAATCTTGACTTTTGTCATTATTATGCTCGGTGCCTAAGATTGGAAGGGCCCTAAGGTATCTAGACACTACACAATCTGCCTTAGCTTTGAAAAAAGTAAGTTCTCAGAGGAGTCTTGTCAAATGCCACCTTACTGAGGAATATTAAATGTCTCTTGTCCAGATTTTCCGTGACCCTGAAATGATGGCATCAGATGAATATGTGTCCACTCTACACACGCTTTCTAGGAATTTTCTGAGTTTGCCATATTTTAAAACCCCCTTTGTCTTGGAATCTGAAAAAGGGGGGGGGGGAGGGGGCAACGTGGGCAGAATTCTTCACAGATGAAACTGGCTAGCTGATCTTTTTATGAACCTAGTCCTCCCAGAGCTGCTTTATCCTGGATTTGCCAATGCTTACCTCTAGTAATGGCTAGAATTGGTTTCCATGGGCTGAGGACAAATAAGCTGTTAAATTGTCAGATTATAGAGGAGAAGGCTTTCATCGATTATCAAATGCAAAAGCTGTATGCATTTTTTTTCCTCAGGCAGAAGGGTTGCTGTGGTGCTAAAAGCTCCGTTTTCTGCCATGCCCAACATGGGTGTTAGTGTAAGAGAACTGCGACAATGAGGATGACCTGGAGAAGCTGGCTCCATGTGGGCTCAGAGGAAAGCCCCCTCTCTCAAAATAGCACTGATTTTGGCTGCTGAAGATTATGTTTTTTCTAAGAATCAGGCAGGATTATTGAAACTATGCAAGAAAAGTGCTTAGATTTCTTAAGGCCCATTACTACTGGGTTTGGAACATACAACTTGCTAAGTGCCACGATTTCCTGTTTATTTTGAGAGTTAACCGCATGCTATTAACTAACAAAAGCCATCTTTACTTCCAAATGTCTGTTAATTTTAAAAGTGTCTTTTACATGTCTTGAGTTTTTCAGCACTGGAGAGGAGGGGTTAATAAGCAGGAGTGTTCGGAAATCATCCCTTACTCATTTGGATTGCTTGTAGATAAGGGGAGTATTATTCATCTTTGAAGGTACACCTGGAAAAGAGATCTTTGAAGGGGGTTTTGTGGTAGTGCAATTAAAAGCAATAATCCACCCCCCAAAACCAATATAACTTTTGTTTCAGTATAACTCATCTCTTAAAGATACCAGTTTTCAACATTTTTTTTCATGTATGGTGCTCATATATTTAGTTTTAATTGCGTTTGTGTTCTGCAATTAGAATTCTACTTTGTAAAATGACCTTGGAACAACATGGCATCTTAAGTTTCTTCAAAGATCTTTGTAAAAGAAAGAACTCTTCTTTAGAAAAGTGCTTTTAAGTTTAATTTTCATCGCAGTGATATGATTGTTTAGCTTTTTTCAGATCCCAGGTATCAATACCATGACATAAATGAAGTCTAAATGATGCATTTTTTAAATGATACTTTTGAAATACTTTTTTATTTCAGGTTTCTCCTGCTAGAACTGTTTCTTTTCCCTTGACTCTCCATGTAAAAGCAGTTGCTTTAAATACTTCCTTTAAGAATTTTGATAGCATTGTTTTAAAAATAAAAGCTGAAATGTGTGTGTCCTTCCTGGCAGGTGGTAAACGCAAGAAGCATTTTTGTACAATGTCTTTCCTCTAAGTCAATTCTCATTCATAAGGAATACTTACGTGTTAGGTGCTACAGGCATAATAAACCTGAGAAACCAAACAGTTCAGCATGATTTTTTTCTTACAGATAATTTGGTTCAATAGAAAAGAATAAGTTTCAGATGATTTTTGTCTTACAGATAATTTGGTTCAATAGAAAAGAATAAGTTTCAGATTTTCTTTTAAGAATACCAAACAACTGCTTCTAGCCCTGTGCTCCATCAGAAATGTGAATCAGTGATACAGGCTTAAGCAAGTTTTGTCAGTTCCTAGTTGAATCCCTTTAAGTGCCAAGAAAAAAAGTAAAAAGCATGTAAGCTGAGAGGGTGGGCCCAGCACTTGGAAAGGCTTTTGGGGTTTGTGTTTACCTGGCTCTTGGAGTTACTAGGGAAGCTAAGGGAGGAGCTAAGGGATTCTGAGGAAAGCAACAAAGCAAAGGGTTAAATGGACATCACCATTTACCCAGGGTTTCCTGTGTTTGTAAGGTACAGGCAAATTGGAAGACATGGTCTGGGGAATGCTATGGGTCAGAATGCTTAATCATAAATCTAAAACACATTTAGGGATCCCCAAGGAAGTATTTGAGAAGATACAAATGTTTAAAAAAAGAAAAGAAAGAATTTTTGAATATAAAACCCATCTACCCATTTGGATTTCTCAGAGTGTAAGGTTGGTATGCTTTGTTTCTCTTTCTGGTGGTTTTTTGTTTTGTGCCTCCCCCAGCGCCCCTCCTTTAAGGCCTGCGAAATACCTCTCTAACCCATATTCACTAGGGCTTACCCCTACCACTCTGATTCATTCTAGACAACGATATCTCCAGATGCATTTCTCTTTTTTTGAGACAAAGTTTCGCTCTTGTTGCCCAGGCTGGAGTGCAATGGCAGGGTCTCAGCTCACCACAACCTCCGCCTCCTGATTTCAAGCGATTCTCCTGCCCGCAGCCTCCCGAGTAGCTGGGATTTACAGGGATGCACCACCACGCCCTGCTAATTTTGTATTTTTAGTAGAGACAGGGTTTCTCCATGTTGGTCAGGCTGGTCTCGAACTCCTGACCTCAGGTGATCTGCCCGCCTCAGCCTGCCAAAGCGCTGAGATTACAGGCATGAGCAACCACGCCCCAACTCCATACGCATTTCTCGATTTTCACCATCATTTCAAAGCTGAAGTGGAGGGGTGGGAAGAAAGCATCTCCAGGCATCTGCATGGTGTGTCAGGCTCTGCCAAGTGTCTTCCGCCATTCCCTTTGCCCAGGATAAAGTGCAGAATTCACATGCTGCTCTTCAAGGCCCAGCACAAAAGGGTTTCAGCCCACCTTTCCAGTTCTTCCAAATTGCAATATAACCAAACTGCTCTTTCCTGAAAGACTGGAATTCTTGAAGGACAGGAACTAGGCATTGAACACTTCTTGTATTCCCCAATTTGCTTTCCCTGCTTCTTTTCACATAATAAATGCTAAATTCTTATTTGTTGACTTAATATTTACATTGTTTCCATGGGGCCCTAAGAGCTTCCAACATGCATTTGCATTTTATGCTGCCTGTGGTAAATACCAGTGCTGGATTTCCTGAAAACCTGGGTTAGAATGTCGCCTCTGAGACAGTAAGATGGAGGACCTTGGACAGATTTCTCAGCCTCTTTAGGTTTCCATGTTTTAAAGCGTTATATAGAAAGAGCTATCTGATGTGGATAGCTGTCGTGAGAACAGAGTGAAGCGGCACATGTGGGATGTGTCGTAATGCCTGGCCTACCACATGGGCCCCTGGAGTGCTAGATCCTGACCTCATGGGTAGTTTTAAAAAGCTAATGTGGCCAGGCGTGGTGGCTCACACCTGTAATCCCAACATTTTGGGAGGCCGAGGAGGACAGATCAGAAGATGGAGACCATCCTGGCCAACATGGTAAAACCCCGTCTCTACCAAAATACAAAAATTATTTGGGTGTGGTGGCGTGTACCTATAATGCCAGCTACCCAGGAGACTGAGGCAGGAGACTGGTTTGAACCTGGGAGGTGGAGGTTGCAGTGAGCCAAAATCACGCCATTGCACTCCAGCCTGGCGACAGAGCTTGAGAACGTCTCAAAAAAAAAAAAAAAAAAAAAAAAAAAGTAAAGCCTAATACAGTGGCAGCAACACAGAAGATGCTTTAAATTCGAAAAATAAATCTGAATCAATGCTTCTCACTCTGCTACATGAGTCCCCAGGATCAGAATTACCTGGAGAGTCTTGTTAAGGTTAGTGATTAAACAGATTGCCAGCCACAGTCAGACTGTAGGGATGGGGCCTTAATGAGCCCCCCATAGATTTCCAGTGCTCACTGAAGTTGGGCAATCAGTACACTCACTGTATTTTAGTATATTCTCCCAATAAGTATGCAGGCAAGGGATTATGATATCTTCATTGTTTTAAAACGGAGAAATTGAGTTGAGAATGGCCCAGTGACTGATCTGAGGTCACAAAGTCAGAAGTGCCAGAAAGGGTATTGGAACTCTATCTCCTGAGCCCTAGAATCAGCCAGAACTTATTTCTCTAAATAGATGTCTTCTCCATTTTTTCCCAAGGCTTGGTCCCTTAGCAAAAATGAGCAGTCCCTGCACTTCCCTCAGCCCTCTGACTCCCTGTCCATTTTCCCAAGGGTGCTCTCCCACCATCCTAGTTGAAAGTGTAAGTTTAGGCCAGGCATGGTGGTGGCTCACACTTCTAATCCCAGCACTTTGGGAGGCTGAGGCAGGTGGATCACCTGAGCTCAGGAGTTCGAGACCAGCCTGACCAACATGGTGAACTCTTGTCTCCACTAAAAATACAAAAATATTAGCCAAGTGTAGTGACACATGCCTGTAATCCTAGCTACTCGGGAGGCCAAGGCAGGAGAACCGTTCGAACCCGGGAGGCGGAGGTTGCAGTGAGCTGAGATCCCATCATTGTACTCCAGCCTGGGCGACAAGAGTGAAAATCCATCTCAAAAAAAAAAAAAAAAGTGTAAATTTTAAGTAATTAGCCAAGTTAATACATATATATTCCAGTTAAACAAATGTGTGCTAAAAGATGAACCCAGGGACTGATTTTTGGAGAAGAAGCATCCAAGGCAGAGGGGGAGCAGAAATGATATAAATATAGTGGCTGGAACTTCTGCTTTGTTCTTAAAAAGGCAGAGCTTCCTGCAAGTGAGAAAATTGGAAATTATTCAGAGTGCACTCAGTCTTTATAGAGAGGGCTATCGTCTACCCACTATATCCTAATGAGATTGATTGACCGTTGGCTACAGTTAACTTAAGGGTTTTATGGTTTCCTGCAAGTGTTGTTTTCCTTCTCTACGTTAAAAAGAAGAAGAAGAAAAAAAAAAACTCTCACATCACTAAACGGTATTTCCCAGGGGGCTGTGTGACGAGGCTGCTGCATTTTGGTTTGGGCCTTAGCTAACAATGCACCTCTATGTGTGTATGTCTGTGGACACAGGTGATAATCAATTTAGCCCATTTTACTTTCTTCCGACAGTTTCAATTCAGGACAATTGGTTTATGGAGTACCGCCCAACAAGCCAGGCCTAAGTCATGTCATGGCAAGAAGTTTCTTGCAGGGCTTTCCTTTACCCTGCATATTTTTAGTTTAAGGACAAAGTTGTAAGTCATTTGTACACCAATACACACAGCTGCTTTGCATCATACATAAGACATTCTAAGGGTATTCCATTTGAGTGTTTTTTTAAAGGGTAGGACGTTAACAAACGAAATATCATTTACTTAACCTACTTGCTTCTTTAGATATTTTCCCAAATGCATAATTCTTTGGAATAGTTTTTAAACACATAATGAATGTGCTATTTCCTGACACAACATGCAGCTGAAAGGCAACAGACAAGTGAAAACACTGTCTATTATCCTTAGTAGATCGGCTCTCTCTAGGCAGTGAATGCCCAGCAGTGCAGGGCGATGGTTGGCCAAGCATGCGATGCATGTAACTGCTTTTATAAGAGCGAAGCAGGAGGGTCCTGTTGAATGATCAGTTAGCTCCCGTTGTCCGTGTGGTTAATTGTTATTTTCTTTGCTGCCAGCCCCACCCTAACTTCCTCAGCTCAACACCTTAAGCCTGTGAAAATCGTCTCTTCTGGAAGCCCTGACCTTCGGCCTCTGCCCCTGCTTTCTCCCGTCCCATCCCCATACTTTCTACGTGGGCCTTTCTTCTCTCCCGTTTGCCAGTCCCTCTCAGGCTTTGAATAATTTATCAGAAGTTCCTGGGAAATTGTGGGGCTGTCTGCAGTCTGAGAAAAGACTGTACTTTGTTCCTTCCCTAGGCCGAGGTAGGTCCAAAAGCCTGTCTTTGAAAGAGGTGGTGCAAAATTCATTGGGAAATTTGCTAACAGGTTTTTTTTTGTTTTGTTTTGTTTGTGTGTGTGTGTGTGTGTGTGTGTTGTTTTTTTGAGACAGAGTCTTGCTCTGTCACCAGGTTGGAGTGCAATGGCACGATCTTAGCTCACTGCAACCTCTGGCACGATCTCGGCTTACTGCAATCTCCGCCTCCTGGGTTCAAGTGATTCTCCGCCTCAGCCTCCCGAGTAGCTGGAACTACAAGCTAGTGCAACCACGCCCGGCTAATTTTTGTATTTTTTTAGTAGAGACGGTGTTTCACCATGTTGGCCAGGATGGTCTCAATCTCTTGACCTCGTGATCCGCCTGCCTCGGCCTCCCAAAGTGCTGGCATTACAGGCGTGAGCACCACGCCTGGCCACAGTTTTAATATTTTGGATGCGCACCCAATGAGTCCAAAAGCTGGAGGAAAAAATAATAAGGGGAAAAAGATGAAGATGAAGAGTACTTTGCAATTCCTGTATCTCTCAAAGAATGTCAAGTAAATTAAGGGAACACTGATTGAGAAGATTTCTAGTTTTTACTGTTGTAGCAATGTACGTTTATATATGTCTTTTCAAACGTGAGAGTTTTCCGTGAGTAGTTACTAGAAGTGGAAAGTTGCTGGGTATTAGTCTTACAGACATAGGCTTTTGACAATTTTCGCACTCACGAGCTGGTTAGGAGTAAAGCGGTTTGAGGAGAGAAAAACTAGTGATATGTCTTTTTAACACAGGTTAAAAATTAAACCAAACTTTGAAACAATCTTTTTTCTTTTTTTTTTTTTTGAGACTGAGTCTTGCTCTGTTGCCAGACTGGAGCACGGTGGCGAAGTCTCGGCTCACTGCAAACTCCGCCTCCTGGGTTCAAGCGTTCTTCCGCCTCAGCCTCCCAAGTAGCTGGGACTACAGGCATGTGCCAAATGCCTGGCTAATTTTTGTATTTTTAGTAGAGACGGGGTTTCACCATGTTGGTCAGGATGGTCTCGATCTCTCGACCTCGTGATCCACCCGCCTCAGCCTCCCAAAGTGCTGGGATTACAGGCGTGAACCACCGCGCCGGGCCGAAACAATCATTTTAACCTCAGAGAAGGTGAATAGATTATTTTAGTATGTAAGTAGATACGTCCGCAAATCATACCGAGATGATGTTTCTATCCCAAGTGTCTGATAACATGAATAGAAAAGAGAATAATTACAGAATAGCCTTAACACTGACATGGTGACAAAGTGTGGGGATTTTAGCACCACCAAAATAAACAGGAGAACAGAGATAACTCTCTTCGGTCGTTTTCTTCTTCCATTAGAACTCATCAGGCTGATTCCCATTTCTGCATTACCAGCCTTACTTTTTTTTTTTTTTTTTTGCTGGGCTCCGTGATTGCAAGGAACAGAATCACTCGAGTAACCTGAAATCTTGGGGCTTTATTACCAGAAAGCACAAGGCTACAAGGGAACTGAAAATGTCACGGCAGTTCTGGGAGAAACAACGTTTAGGATCCACAGCAGCTCTAGAGAACAGGGTAAGTAGTTGCCAATTTAGCATCAAGACTCTGCAGATAATATTGCAGATAATAATTAGTGTGCCTGACAAATATTTGTCTTTTTTGTATAGAAGGTGTGTTGCCATGTTGCCCTGGCTGGTCTCAAACTCCCGAGCTCAAGCAGTCCTCCCACCTGGGCCTCCCAAAATGTTGGGATTACAGGTATGAGCCATTGCACCTGGTGAGATGAGATTTAAGTCAGGTTTGAGAGTAAATTTTAAAACTGGATTAACTTTTTAAAAAATAATTGAAGGAGACTAGAAAGTTAGACACTCATACCACAAGGTTAAAAGGTATTCTTTCATTTTGTTTTGTTTTCTTTCGTCTCGTACGTGATGCTGATCATATAACTCTATATTCTACCGTTGGAACTGGGACAACAAAGAATAAAGAGGTCCCTGGAGAACCTCTGACTGGCCTGCCCACTAGGAGCACAGGGTGGAGCCTGGAGAGGCTTGCACCATTTGCAGAGGGGGAGGAGCCTGGCCTCTCCCGTTCTCTGATGGTTACCTGGGATTCAGTCTGAGATGGAGGCCTGTTCATCTCTCTCGCTTTGCTGAGTTTTTTTTCTTTTGCCCAATACATTCCCCTTTTCTCACCCTTCAAAATGTCTGTGAGCCTAATCTTTCTTGGTTGTGTGACAAGGACCCTGTTTTTAGCTGAACTAAGGAAGGAGTCCTACAACAGAACATCCCTGTGACTAACTGGCAAAAGACAGTTGGGGGACAGGTTTAGGTCTGTTTTGTGGGAGGCCAATCTTACCTAGTCATCACAGAGACCAAGATACACCACCCCTTTCTCTCTCCCTTAGTCAGATATCTCCAAGAAAATCCACACATAAACACCACCTACAGCATTTCCTCTTTCGTGTGTTTTACATAAATGATTCTGCTTTATAAATGGAGACAAAAATCCACTGCTTTAGGATACAATCATAGAGACACTGACCACAGAATTTTGAACTTTTTAGATGACAAAGAAAATTTAGCCGGGCGCAGTGGCTCATGCCTGTAATCCCAGTAGTTTGGGAGGCCGAGGCAAGCGGATCACTGGAGGTCATGAGTTTGAGACCAGCCTGACCAACATGGAGAAACCCCGTCTCTACTAAAAATACAAAATTAGCTGGGTGTGGTGGTGCATGCCTGTAATGCCAAGTTCTCAGGAGGCCGAGGCAGGAGAAGCGCTTGAACCCGGGGAGTCGGAGGTTTTGGTGAGCGGAGATTGCGCCATTACACTCCAGCCTGGGCAACTAGAGTGAAACTTCACCCAAAAAAAAAAAGAAAAATGAAAATTTAGGGGCCATTTGACCTAGCTTCTTGGATTGATCCTATCAAATCCCCCCACACATAACATAGCATCATAAGATAACGTTCAGGCCACTTCTGCCCCGGATGTTGCTTCATGCTCCAAAATTAACTGTTATTGTCAAAATCATTATAAAAATCCCTGCCCCCTCAAAAATAAATAATAAACAATAAAACTCACTGTCTTTTCCCTTTAAGACTGCTGTTAGGTAGATAGTATAACATCAATATGACTGAAACATTTTGATCAAATGGTCCTCTGAGGACCATTTAATAATTTATTTGAAGTTCCTGGGAAGTTGTGGGGTGTCTGTAGTCTCAAAACACACTGCAGTTTGTTCCTCCCCAGCAAAAGTAGGTCCAGAAGCCTGTCCTTGAAAGAGGCAGTGCTAAATACATTGGAGATTTACTAATACATAAATACACATTTTAAAAAAAGATTGGGCCTGCCCGGTGGCTCACGCCCGCAATCCCAGCACTTTGGGAGGCCGAGGCGGGTAGATCACAAGGTCAGGAGGTTGAGAACATCTGGGCCAACATGGTGAAACCCCGTCTCTACTAAAAATACAAAAATTTGCCGGGTGTGGTGGCGCACACCTGTAATCCCAGCTACTCGGGAGGCTGAGGCAGGAGAACCACTTGAACCCGGGAGGCAGAGGTTACAGTGAGCCAATCGCCACTGCACTCCAGCCTGGGTGACAGAGCAAGACTCTGTCCCAAAAACTAAAAATAAAGAAAATAAAGAAGATTGTAGCTAAGTTCAGTCCGATTGTTCATTTGTAGAAGGATGGGTAGTTTAGCAAAATGAAGTGAGAACATTCACTGAAGAAGTGTGGGAGGAGGTCTCTTTAGCTGTAGGTTGGTAATTGGTGGCCATTTTGGCAGGCTAACTGGTAGCAGGCCTTGGGAATCTGCCCGAGGGTCGATTCCTCTAAATTGTTTCCATTTCTCCCAATTAATTCTTCTGCTCCACCCAAACCCACCTGTTCTTTAAAAGAGTAGGAGGGTGCTCAGGGCAATGCTTGCGGGTTCAAGTACCTATCACTAACAAAATGGGCTTTAAGAACTTCTCAATAAACACAAGCCTTTGATGAACAAAACAGCCCCACATATTTAAGGAGTAGAGAAATTAAAAATATGTTCATTTCCTCCGTGCCCATTTGGAATAAGACAGACATATGTAAACTAGGAACTGCCCATTGTATGCCCATTTCTGTTACCTTTAATAGAGGCCTTAAAAATAACGCTGACAGGGCCGAGTGCACTGGCTCACGCCTGTAATCCCAGCACTTTGGGAGGCCAAGGCGGGCGAATCACGAGGTCAAGAGATCCAGACCATCCTGGACCACATAGTGAAACCCCGTTTCTACTAAAAATACAAAAATTAGCCGGGTGTCGTGTGCGCCTGTGGTCCCAGCTACTTGGGAGGCTGAGGTAGGAGAATCGCTTGAACCCGGGAGGCGGAGGTTGCAGTGAGCCGAGATCGGGCCACTGCACTCCAGCCTGGACGACAGAGGGAGACTCCATCTCAAAAATAATAATAATAATAATAACAAATAACGCTGACAAAGGATGGTTGAAACGATTCCTCTCTAGTCCTTCCTCGCGTCGGTAGCTGGAACTCACTGTGGATGATGGGCTTGTGCACCCTCACGGTGCAGTCAGGGAAGACCCTCAGAGATCATGTTCCCCCCCGGACTCCGGTGTGGCTCGGTTTCTGGGGAGGGAGCACTCTTCCTCTATGTGCGTGCCATCTCTGATTCAGCCTGGTCCATCTGGAAGTAGTATTATCCCAGCGTTTATACCCCAAGCCTGGCTCCATGCAAGTGACTGCTTGTTTCCTGAAACCAACTATTGGCAGCTGTTACATAGGCATTTTCTGCTTTTTAGATACCTATAATTACACCAATTATGCGAATCATTGATGTTTATAAAGGATTTAAAATTTTACACACCCAGAAATGTCTATCAGAAAGCAGCATCTGACGCAGAGTGACACCCCACAGAGGGGCCTATTTGGCCATCACAATCACTGCTGAGAGTCCCTTAAACTGAGCATCAGCAGGGTAGGAGGTTTCTTATGAGCCTGTATGTCTTAAGCAAGTTAATCCTGTCACTGGAATAAAATTCTGTTTGGTTAAGAGCTACAGAACTGAATCTTTTATTTTCTTTTTCTTTCTTTCTTTTTTTTTTTATTCTTTTGAGACAGAGTCTCACTCTGTTGCCCAGGCTGGAGTACAGTGACACCATCTCAGCCCACTGCAACCTCTGCCTCCTGGGTTCAAACGATTCTCCTGCCTCAGCCTCCTGAGTAGCTGGGATTACAGGCACGCCACCATGGCTGGCTAATTTTTGTATTTTTAGTAGCGACAGAGTTTCACCATGTTGGCCAGGCTGGTCTTGAACTCCTGACCTGGTGATCCGCCTGCCTCAGACTCCCAGAGTGCTGGGATTACAGGCGTGAGCCACTGTGCCAGGCACCTAACTTATTTTCAAAGGAAAGAACAATGTGTCCAAGTAATACAAATAGACATTTGATTTTAAACTCCCTAAACTGCAACACGAGGACAAGATGGTTTACATTCCTCTGTTCCAGGCTCCTCTTTTAGATACAGTGAGACAGGACGAAGACTGTCCCATTATCACCAGACAGAACCGTGAAGAGCTGTCCTAGCAGTGCTGGGGAGTGCCGTATTGGAGCCTGAAGGAAAAGGAAAATGTGGGTAATACTGATCTTGTCTTCACTGAAAATTTTCATACTTTTGTTTATTATGAATATTTTTGCATTAATTTTGACTTTTAAAAATACTGCACTGGCCAGAGGTGGTGGCTCAGGCCTGTAATCCCAGCACTTTGGGAGAATGAGGCAAGTGGATCACCTGAGGTCAGGAGTTCAAGACCAGCCTGGCCAACTTGGCGAAACCCCGTCTCTACTAAAAATACAAAAGTTAGCCTGGCGTGGTGGCAGGTGCTGTAATCTCAGCTACTCAGGAGGCTGAGGCAGGAGAATTACCTGAACTGGGAGGCAGAGGTTGCAGTGAGCCAAGATCGCGCCACTGCACACAAGCCTGAGTGATAGAATGAGAATATGTCTCAAAAAGTATATATACATATATATACACACACATATATATAATATATAATAATATATAATACAATATAATATTTATATATAAATATATAATTACTAAGCATTATTTGCCCCTATTACTGAGTTTTTGGTCCCCCCTTAAATTTTGTACCTCCCCCTACTCAGGGTTTCCAGTGGTGGGGTGGTGTGTGATTTGCTGGCTCAGGGACCGACTATACCTCTGAGTCCTCTGTGTATTTCTGCATTTTATGTATTTACCTTTTGCCCAGTAGCCAGCTTGGCAGGATTTAACTGTTTAATTGTGCTCCTAAAACATGAGAACAATTGTCCTTAATTGTTAATATGCGCAAGGATCATCTGGGGTGCTTGTTAAAATGTGGGTTTCCAGTGCTCATGCCCTGCAATTTGGATTAACTATCCTGAGGTGGAATCAGGATGTCTCTGTGTATCTACATTTGTAAGCAAACAAACAAAAATGGTTCTGATGCAGGTGTTTTGCAAACCACCCTTGAGAAATTCATGACAAGTATGTTTAAAAGTCTCTATTCAGGGATAGTCATGTTAGGTGAATTATGCCCTGTCTCATCAGGGGCCAAGGAGGTTACTAGGAAATGGCAACAGACTATGGAGTAGCTACCAAAAATGGACAATGACAAAGTTACTCTCCAAGCCAACCCTATAAGGAACAGAGAGCAAAAGCCAGAAACCAACTCCAGTCAGCTGGTAGCAATCTCCAGCAGGTAGAATTTCCTGATAATTCAGCAGACAGTAAATAAACCAGCACATGTGTAAGCACTTCATGTCTATAGGCAGCTCACAAATGCAAGGAGATCTTGTTATTACATTTCTTCAGTGTTTTTAGGGACACTCACTATTCCACAGAACATTGCATTCATTTACAAATCCTCATTCTGCCAAATTCTCTAAATTTTAATAGGATAATCCCCTACTGGAATGCTTTAACAATATTTCTCAAATTGAGGTTTGAGAAACACCTATTTAGTATGTAATCCACAAAGGATAGGTGACTTTTTTCTGAAAATGTTATCTGGACCTCCCTAAAACACTTCTTTGCAGCCTCAGGCACTTCTGGAAACTTGCCAAATTATGTAAATCAAGATGGCAGGAATTTAATAACAGAAGCTAACTCTCACAGTTCCTATGGGCAGGTCCCATGCATTTGCATGGTTTGTTTGTTTATTTATTTAGAGATGGAGCCTCCCTCTTTTGTCAGGTTGGAGTGCAGTGGCACAATCTCAGCTCACTGCAACCTCCAACTTCCTGGTTCAAGCGATTCTCCTGCTTCAGCCTCCCGGGTAGCTGGGATTACAGGCGCCTGCCACCACGCCCAGCTAATTTTTGTATTTTCAGTAGAGATGGGGTTTCACCGTGTTGGCCAGGATGGGCTCCATCTCCTGACCTCGTGATCTGCCCGCCTCGGCCTCCCAAAGTGCTGGGATTATAGGTGTGAGCCACCGTGCCTGCCCACATATGCATGGATTATCTACCACATGTAGTTCTCTCAGGATGGACAAGAATCTTAGTTCTTAGTCAACAGGCAGAATTCCAGCTCTGTAAGTAGGATCCAAGAATGGAGCACTTAACCACTACACTGCTTCTAGCAGTGACAGAGGGTGTGCTCCTGCGTCCTGAAGGCTCTCCCCACCAGGTAACATTCCCAACCAGTTTTATCGATGCTTCTTTACAAGATATTGTTCCAGGTGACCCCATCTTAGTTCTCTGTTGTGGACATTTCACATTTGTGAAGGGTCTTTGAAGACTGAAGACCCCCATCCCTCAGCATAAAGCTTACATTTGTCCGATCTGCCCCAAACCTTCCTAAAGTCACCCTGTCTTCCTGGAGGTTGTCACACTGCTGCTGCCTTAGAGCTTCGCCTTCCACAAAGTGGACTTTTTCTCTTAGGTGGCTGATAAGCTTCAGCATCCTTATCTGATGCTCATGGGACCCATCATTGATCCCATCTGAATTTTATTTGATAATGGTTTTAGTTGGTATACAATGATTTTGATCCTATTTCTTCAACGGGGCATCCACACTGAGCCTCTCCAACTCATCTCCACTTTGCTGGCCCACACTGGCTTTGGGTGAGGCATGTGCTGTGTTTGGAAATCCTTATTATCTTCCTGGAACAAGATGCAGGGCAGCTGGTTAGGTGAGTGCCTCAGCGTGCTTCCTTTGAAAGGCAGGAAGCGGAAGAGGTTTTTGCTGTTACTCTGCTGTCTACTGTGCTGTAGAGAGGGAGCTTCCAACCCTGGTGATTTCTGCTTTACTTTTTCAGGGGTTGGAGATCTTGTTAGCCCCCTACCCTTTTCTTTTTTGCCAGTTGTAGGGAACAGGGAATTCACTGGGCCAGGATGGGAGGTGTGGGGAAGAGTGGAGAGTGAGCTGAGCCTGGTGATTATCAGAAAGGTATTGTAGTATTTTGGTGGCTGGTCTCGGTGGGATTACACACCTGTAATCCCAGCACTTTGGGAGGCCAAGGCGGGTGAATCACTTGAGGTCGGGAGTTCAAGACCAGCCTGACCAACCTGGAGAAACCCCATCTCTACTAAAAATAGAAAAAAAACTAGCCGGGCGTGGTGGCTCATGCCTGTAATCCCAGCTACTCGGGAGGCTGAGGCAGGAGAATTGCTTGAACCCTGGAGGCGGAGGTTACAGTGAGCCGAGATTTCGCCACCGCACTCCAGCCTGGAGAAGAGTGAAACTGTCTCAAAAAAAAAAAAAAAAAAAAGGAAGAAAGAAAGGTATTGTAGTATTCTGTATGTTTGGAAGGTCACAGGGTGAAGCTAAGGTAAATCTCCATCTCCATCCACGTTACACACACACACACACACACCCCACACTCAAGCCCTCGTGTCTGTTTCTGCCACCCTTTCCCTGCTGTTGTATTGCTAGGAGAGAAAGGTGATATTTTGGAAGACATTTGATCCATCTAATGGAAGAGGAGGAAAACAGAGAGATGAGATCAGGGGAGTTTCTGAAAAAGAAATTCTGAAACACAGGGGACAGAAGAGTGAGTCATCGGGTCACTCTTCTGTCATGGGAGACCATCTGGCTCACGGCTCCCCCAATTTTGTTTTTAGGGTTGTTAAAAATGTCTAAATGGCTTGACAATTCCCTGCTCTGCTGCACTCAGGAGGAAGGAAGGGTTATTTACTTGTTTACCTCTGACAATGAACATTTGTATAGAGACTGAGGTAGGACATTATATGTTGGGCTAGGTCTCTGAAATGAGCCTTTGGAAACAATATATCTGGTTGGTAATGAAAAGGAACAATAGCGTTAAAATAAGGCGGCAAGCCTCGGTTCACCTTTCCTCCTGGCTGGCAGATCTCACGTCCCACTGTTGTGGCTGAAAATTGCACATGCTCAATTCCCAGACTCCTTTTCTGCCGGGAGCACCCTGTGTCCGAGAAGTTGACCTAAGGGCAAGTCTGCCAAGGAAGGGAGGGAGCCGTCTGAGAGCGATTTTCCTGCCTGATAATGGGTGAGAGGCCACTGATGAAGCCTATTCCTGTTTCCTTCCTGCTTAGTGTGCAGAGGGTGTGAGATCTGGTGCAGCTGCGTGGCCATCCTGGGGCCAGGAGCAAATGCCCAGAGAACCCTGGGAAGGCTCACCGAGGGCCCAGACATCATGAACTGTGGAACTGATTAAGAATAGCACCACCAGCTTCTTCTGTAGGGAAAACAAATTCATATTGACCAAGTCATTTTTAGTCCAGTGGTCTATTTCTTTTTTTTTTTTTTTTTCAGACAGAGTCTCACTCTGTTGCCCAGGCTGGAGTGCAGTGGCGCCGTCTTGGCTCACTGCAACCTCTGCCTTCTGGGTTCAAGTGATTCTCCTGCCTCAGCCTCCCGGGTAGCTGGGACTACAGGCACCCACCACCATGCCTGGCTAATTTTTGTATTTTTAGTGGAGACGGGGTTTCACTATGTTGGCCAGGCTGGTCTCCAACTCCTGACCTGAAATCATCTGCCCACCTCAGCCTCCCAAAGTGCTGGGATTACAGGCGTGAGCCACCATGTCCGGCCTGGTCTGTTTGTTGAAAACAATTTCTTACCTGGTAGAGACAGAGAACAATTTCATGCAGAAATTTATTGAGTGGCTTACTCTGAGGCAAGTGAAATTACTACTGAGCTTTACCACCACCATTACCACCGGTGATGGCATCAATAGCAACATTTATTAAGCACTTATTATATACTTATATATTTAATTTCAACTCTACGAGATAGTTATTATTTTTCCCAATTTTAGAGATAAGAAAATAAATTACAGAGAGGTTAAGTAATTTGGCCGAGGTAATAGCTGATAAGAAATAGAAGCGAGGCCGTATGCTGTGGCTTACCCCTATAATCCCAGCACTTACTTTGGGAGGCCAAAGCAGGTGGATCGCTTGAGCCCAGGAGTTTGAGACCATCATGGGCAACATGGTGAATCGCCATTTTTACAAAAAAATTTTAAAAAATTAATGAGGCTTGGTGGCTCATGCCTGTGGTCTCAGCTAAGGCAGGAGGATCACTTCAGCCTGGGAGGTGGAGGTTGCAGTGAGCCGAGATCGCACCACTGAACTCCAGCCAGGACAACAGAGCAGGACCCTGCCCTGGGTTAAAAAAAAAAAAAAGGGTGAACCTAGTTCCACAATTTACCAATTTTTCCATAGGCATAAGACAAACATTTCAAGTACAATGTATGTTTTAAAGTTAATTCTAAAAAAGCAGTTATAAATGTCATTCATACAAAATAGCATCCACTTAACCATATTTCCATTGATCAGGGTATCCACTTTTATATTTACTTTTTGTTTTTGAGACAGGCTCTCACTCTGTTGTCCAGGCCGGAGTGCAGTGGCATCGTCACTGTTCACTGCAGCCCTGACTTCCTGGGCTCAGGCAATCCTCCTGCCTCGGCCTCCCGTGTAACTGAGACAAGTGTGCCACACCATACCTAGCTAATGTTTTGGTTTTTTGTACAGGCAGGGCCTCACTATCTTGCCCGAACTCCTGGGATCAAGTGATCCTCCCACTTTGGCCTCCCAAAGTACTGGGATTACAAGCATGAGCCACCGTGCCCAGCCCATTTTTACATTTTTACAATTATTTTGAATAGCAGTTTATTAGAATTCATTTACAAGATTATGAAGGAATAGAAGTTTGTCAAGAATGAAAAAGAATTAAGAATGAAGAACCATCAAAATACATTCTTGAAGAACCATCAGATCTCAAGTTTAAGAGAGACTTGGAGAATGTCATGTGACTGAAATGTTTTGCTAACATCAGAATTTACCTTGAGTATAATATTCATAGCTACCAGATTAGGAACCCCTATTTTTTAAAAAAGAGAGAAACAGTTTGTGATTTTACTCAACATATTTGAGTTTGCTAAATTATTTTCTTAGTGATCACAACCCAGTTAGATAGAAATGAAAATCTCAAGCTGCACATGGTGGTCACACATGTATTCCCAGCACTTGGGGAGACCGAGGCAGAGATCACTTGAGGTCAGGAGTTTAAGACCAGCCTGACCAACATGGTGAAACCCCATCTTTACTAAAAATACAAAAAGCCAGGTGTGGTGGCACACGCCTGCAGTCCCAGCTACTCGGGAGGCTGAGGCAGGAGAATGGCTTGAACCCAGGAGGCGGAGGTTGCAGTGAGCCGAGATCGCGCCACTGCATTCCAGCCTGGTGACAGAGTAAGACTCCATCTCGAAGAACCAACAAAAATCACAAATGATTCAAATTTTGATAGTCCTCTGTGTTCTTGCACCATTTCTCACTGTGGAGTCTCTGGTCCTCTAATTGTACCTGTACTGGAATATATTGAAACCTGCTTTTCTCATCTCCAGAAAAGCATGTTGGATTCAACTTTTCCTCTTTCTGTGGGATGATTATGATTCCAGGGTCTCCTTCTCACCAGCTCCGCTCATCATTTCTATGTACTAGGGAATTATTTTCCTGACAAGCATTAAATCTAGAAAGAACATCCAAATTTCACATTAGAAGGGAAATTCTAATTACTCAGCATTAGAAGAGAAATTCACATATTTCTCACATTAGAAGAGAAATTCATATATTTCAAAATTAATTAAAATCTCAAACAAAGGAAAAATTATTTATTTTTAATTCTGTATCTTTTCTTACTGGAATAATATAACTGTACCTCTTAGGACGTTGCAATTGTAGATCAAAAATTATGCATAGTTGGGTTAATCTCATTTATAGACTTGGGAGCAAATTTTTTAAATATTTTTCTTCTTTAGCAATGTAATGGACACAAAACTTTAAGACATAATGTATCTTACTATTAGTTATACTGATTCTTTTTAAAATACTTTTGTTATGGGATTTGGAGGGCACTGATTTTCTGGCTGAAAACCTCTGTGGCCATGGCCACAGTTCTTGTGGCCAAGTTCTTGTCCTACGTTCAGGAAGAATGAGGCATGCAGACAAGTGACGGGTGAACAAGACAAAGACGAGCTTTACTGAGTGCTGCGACAGATCAGGGGAGCGCTGCGATGGGGAGCTCCTCTCTGCAGGCCGGTCATCCCTCCAGTGTTCAGTTCTCAGCACGGAGGAGGCCCTGGAGAAGATGGCTCCTCTTTGCTAGCAGGTCATCTTTGCAGCTCTCTCAGCAGAAAGGGTAGCTCCGTCTCTGCAACTGGTTGTTCCCTCACCTCCAGCTATCAGCATAAAGGTAGCTCCTCTCTGTAGCTGGCCATCCCATAATCTCTCTGCCCTCTTCTTACTCTGGTCGTCCTCTGCCCTGCTCTGGCTGAACCCTGGGCTTTTACGGACCTCAGAGGGGAGTTTGTCATGCCAGTTGGTCCATGGGCGGCCATAGGTGGCCTGGAAGAGGCACCATGAGTCCCCACTCCGGTCCATGGGATTGGTAGCTAAGCCCTCAGCCTTTAGGCCCTCCCTGGCCTGAAGGAGGGGCCTTACTGGGAACCCACTCCCATCTGCCCAGGAATCAGTCTGCCTCTGCTGCCATTCATGGCCCCTGGGGCTTGCCTACTACCCCTGCTCTGAAATCAGAGCAAGTGCTGGGGAGCAGAGAGAGGCCAGGCAGCAGGAGCAGACACCCCCAAGCCTTCAGGGAGATGGGGGGATGTCCTTCCTGGGGCCCCCAAGGGTGCAGGCTATAGTGATGCCCGGGTCCTGGCCCCGGGTTTGGGCAGCTGCAGTGGCACCCGGGGAGCGCCTGCCCCAGCTCAGAAGGGAGCGGCTTCCACTGGCCCCCTGGAGCTGCAGCCAAGCCACACCACCCTGCTGCAGCTACTGCCGTCACTGTAATCTTGGTTGCATTATGGCCAAAAATCATGCTAATTTTTAAGATCCTAACTTTATTATTTCCTGCTGTTTTTTTAAGTGGAAGCTGCTTTTCTACTGTAATTTTTTTTTTTTAATCAAAGTAGCTCTTGCTACCTTTGTATTGGAACTGGATAGCTCCCTTCCTTCCTTCCTTCCCTCCCTCCCTCCTTCCCTCCCTCCCTCCCTCCCTCCTTCCCTCCTTCCCTCCTTCCCTCCTTCCTTCCTTCCTGCCTTCCTTCCTTCCTACCTTCCTTCACCTCTTTCCTTCTTTTCTTCCTTTCTCTCTTTCTCTCTCTCTATCTCTTTCTTTTCTTTTCTTTTTCTTTCAAGTTTCGCTTTTGTTGCCCAGGCTGGAGTGCAGTGGCGCAATGTTGGTTCACCACAACCTCCGCCTCCTGGGTAAGGCGATTCTCCTGCCTCAGCCTCCCCAGTAGCTGGGATTACAGGCAGGCACCACCACATCTGGCTAATTTTGTATTTTTAGTAGACACGGGGTTTCTCCATGTTGGTCAGGCTGGTCTCCAATTCCCAACCTCAGGTGATTCGTCCACCTCAGCTTCCCAAGTGCTGGGATTACAGGCATGAGCCACGGCGCCCGACCAGCCTTTTTAGATTTTTAAGAGTGGTCGATGTAGGCTAAACAGTGCGACTCGCCATATGCAGCGGTTCACTGCTATACTCCCAGCACTTTGAGAAGCCCAGGTGAAAGGATTGACTGGGGGACAGGAGTTCAAGACCAGCCTGGGCAGCACAGCGAGACCCCCTCTTTTTCTACAAATACATCATTAAAAATTGACTGGGCGGTGACTGTGCGCATCTCTAACCCCAGCTACATGGGAGGCTGAAGTGGAGGACTACTTGAGCCCAGGAGATTGTGGCTGTAGTGTGCTCACACCACTGCATTCCAACCGGGGTGACAGAGCAAGATTGTCTCAAAAAAAAAAAGGCATGACCAAAACCCCCTTTGTCTATTAATTTCAAATGAAATTCTTGCAGTGCATAATGTACCTGTGCGTGGGGGTGTGGGGGCGGGGATCAAATCAGTGCTCTCCATTGAAGGGAATCAAAATCCCACTAAAAATGGGTTAAATTATACAGATCAGTATTTCACCCAGCAAGAAGTCAGGTGAGCAGTTCCCAGTTGACTGACTAGCTCTCCAGTGTCATGAGGGACCCAGACTCTTCCCTACTTTCTGCTCTGTCATCTCCAGAACAAAATCATGGGTTAAGCAACTCCAAGCATTTTATTCTCACTGAACACGCAGAGGCAAGAGGGGAGGACGAGGAACTTCTCCTTTTCTGTCTTCTTTCTCTTTCTCTGTTTTACTCTTCTCCCTCTCTCTAATCAGGGAGGAAAAATTTTCCCGAAAACATCCCCCATACATGTATATGCATACATGCCTACTTTTTGTGTCTTATATATATGTAGTTAAATACTGAAATTTACAAACATAGGGTACAACTTGAGCAGTGCCATGAAACACTATAATAACAAGAACAACTAATTCTACTGCCCTCATTACTTAAAAAATTAGATAAGTAAACTGAGAAAGAAGAAGCAATGTTTGAAATGATACAGAGCAGTGAAGGACTTTATGACCCTGATTTAAGTATGTGTATTGATAAATAAAACACATTTCCTGAAAGAAAATTCTATTAGTCAAAACCTGGTATAATATGATTAACTATACATTTGGAGTTATTCTAACGTCCAGCATTAACATTTAAAAAACAGTTCTGTTAAAATAATCTAAGGTAGGTTCGGCGTGGTGGTTGACACCTGTAATCCGAGCGCGTTGGGAGGCTGAGGTGGGCAGATCACTTTAGGTCAGACGTTCGAGACCAACCTGGCCAACATGGTGAAACCAAAAATTCTCTACCAAAATATAAAAAATATAAAAATATAAAAAATACCAAAATATAAAAATTCTCTACCAAAAATATAAAAAATTAGCCGGCTGTGGTGGTGTGCACCTGTAATCCCAGCTACTTGGGAGGCTGAGGCAGAATGGCTTGAACGCCAGAGGTGGAGGTTGCAGTGAGCAGAGATTGTGCCACTGCACTATAGCCTGGGCAACAGAGTGAGACTCCAGCTCAATAAATAAAATAAAATAAAATAAAATGATCTAAGGTATGTGAAAGACAACAGAACATGTTAGGACTTAGTTTTGAGCTAATCATTGTGGTGTGTCTGCAAATTATCCAGTTTTAGAATCATGTTCTTCATTTCTTCTAATCCTATTTCGTATAAGCAAACTGCATTCGGGTTTGAATTAACAGTAGCCTTTGCATGTAAGCCCAGTTTTAACCCAGTGCTGGAGCAAACCCATCTTACAGATGAGGCTGTTTGTACATGCAAGTTAATTCATTAGGAAAGCTGTAATTACGAAAAGAGCATGTACCAGTACTTCGCCTATTTAATTACAAACTAAATGAAAGTGCTTGAGAAAAGTGTAAACTTTGCAATTGGCTCAAAGCCTTTAGCAAGTAAGAGTTATGGATGATCTCTTTGTTTCATTCAGGAAATTTTATCGATGAGAAGTTTGGTCTGGCTTCCATTCCCACAACTCCACTGACTGCGTTCTCACCAGGTTAGTCAATGTTGTCAGTCAGTTCTGTTGCCAAATCCATCGTGCGCTGTTTTTTGTTTTTTATTTTGAGACGGTCTCAGTCCGTCACCCAGGCTGGAGTACAATGGCACTGTTACAGCTCACTGCAACCTTGACCTCCCAAGCTCAAGTGAGCCTCCTGCCTCAGCCTCCCAGGTAGCTGGGACCACAGACATGCACCACTAATTTTTTTACTTTTTTGTAGAGATGCAGTCTCACTGTGTTGTCCAGGCTGGTCCCTCAAACCCCTGAGCTCAAGCTGTCCTCCTGCCTGAGCCTCCTGAAGTGCTAGGATTACAGGTGTGAGCCACCACACCTGGCTCATAGTTTAGTCTTGATCTTACTGGCCGTGTCTGAAGCCATGGATACTGCCGCTTGTGTCCTTGTTCTTGAAGCTCTCCTCCTGTGGCTCTATGACTCCATATTTTCCTGGTTTTCCATGTCTCTAGTGCTTTTCTCGGGCTCTTCTGCTGTTGATCACTCCTCAAATATTGATGGTTTGTGGTCCTCTATTGTCACCCTCCACGTTCTCCAGGGAGTAAGAGCATCCAACTAACGTGTTCTTATTCACTTCCATGGCCTCAAGCATGCCACACAGAGTGCTGACTCCTGGAATGTGTGTCTAAGCGGCTTTGCCCGTCTCCCGAGCTCCAGACCCCCTGAACAGCTCTAGTGTATGTTTCACATGTCTACACATGAACTCCAAGGCTTCCCCCTCAGACTGCTCTTTCTCTAACAGTCACTCTTTTGGATGAATGACACACCTGTCACTCATTTGTTTAGGTCATTAAAGGGAACCCTTTGAGATTCCTTCTTCAGCTCACCTTCACCCCCAAGCCCAGTGAGTCACAGTCATCTCTGTTTTACTTTGTCAGGGTCTCTGGAATTTTTTCTGCATCCTTTCTGCCAGTACTGTCGTCAAGATTTTATTACCATTTTCTAGCCTTAGAAATTGAGGTAGTCTTCGGACTGTCCTTCCTATCTGCTCTTGTTTGATGAATGAATTCATCACACAGTCCCCATCTACATTTCTTTTTTTATTTTTATTTTTTTTTGGAGACAGAGTCTCACTCTGTTGCCCAGGCTAGAGTGCAGTGATGATCTTGGCTCATGGCAACCTCCCTCTCCCAGGTTCAAGCAAATCTTCCATCTCAGCCTTCTGAGTAGCTGGGATTACAGGTGCCTGCCGCCATGCCCGGTTAATTTTTGTATTTTTACTAGAGATGTGGTTTCACCATGTTGCCTAGGCTGGTCTCAAACTCCTGACCTCAAGTGATTTGCCCACCTCAGCCTCCCAAAGTGTTGGGATTACAGGCGTGAGCCACTGTGCCTGGCTGATCTATATATTTAAAATACAAACCCAATCATTTCACTCTCCTGGTGAAGATCCTTCAGTGCCTCTGTGTCACCTTCAGGAGGGTTCAAATGCTGTAGCATGGTTTATGGTACTCTTGGGAACTGGGCCTGATTTAGACTCCTGGTGTCATTTCTTATCATCTCTCTTCCTCCTTTACTCCCAGCAATACTAAAATGTTTTCAATTATAAGAATATAAGCTGGGCATGGTGGCTTACCCCCTGTAATCCCAGCACTTTGGGAGGCCGAAGTGGATCACCTGAGTTGGGAGTTCGAGACTAGCTTGACCAACATGGTGAAACCCCATCTCTACTAAAAATACAAAAAAATTAGCTGGGCGTGGTGGCGCATGCCTGTAATCCCAACTACTTGGGAGGCTGAGGCAGGAGAATCACTTGAACCCGGGAGGTGGAGGTTGCAGTGAGCCGAGATCGCGCCATTGCACTCCAGCCTGGGCAACAAGAGAGAAACTCCGTCTCAAAAAATAAAAAAAGAATATATCACAATTTCTCAAGTGTGTGCTTCTGGACTTAATTTTCTGGCTTCCCGTTATCTTCTTATTCCTATTCCTCAGCTGGCTAATCGCATAGGCTTCTTTTAGGGATCAGCACAAGCTTCCCTCTCCTAGGAAGTCTTCCCACATCAGTCTCATTTGGACCACTCTTATGCAAGCCCTGTAACTGTGATATCAAAGTCCTGATTTTATAGCCATCTTCAATGGTCTTTCCTACTCACTGTAAGATTCTTGAGAGAGCAACTGAGTCTTATTGGTCCTTGTAAGAGACCATCTTGTATAGCCCTATTACTTTTTTTTTTTTTTTTTTTGAGATGGAGTTTCGCTCTTATTGCCGAGGCTGGAATGTAATGGCATGATCTCAGTTCACCGCAACCTCCGCCTCCTGGGTTCAAGCGATTCTCCTGCCTCAGCCTCCTGAGTAGCTGAGATTACAGGCATGCACCACCATGCCCAGCTAATTTTGTATTTTTAGTAGAGATGGGGTTTCTCCATGTTGGTGAGGCTGGTCTCGAACTCCCGACCTCAGGTGATCCGCCCGCCTTAGTCTCCCATAGTGCTGGGATTGTGGGCATGAGCCGCCACGCCCAGTGACCCGTTTACTTATTATATACCCCATAAATATTGCATCAATGAGACCACTAGTTAAGACAGTAAATAAATTCAGCAATTATTTTTTTGAGACAGGATCTCACTCTGTCACCCAGGCTGGAGTGCAGTGGTGCTGTCACAGCTCACTGCAGCTTTCACCTCCCAGGCCCAAGCAATCCTCCCAGTTCAGCCTACTGAGTAGCTGAGACTGTAGGCACATACCACCATGCCAAGTATTTTTAAAAATTCTTTATAGACATGGAGTCTCACTATGTTGCCTAGGCTGGTCTCTAACTCTTACGCAAACTCTCCTCCTGCGTTGACCTCCCAAAGTTCTGGAATTACAAGCATGAACCACCGCACCTGGCCTATTAGTTTTTTAAGGGAAAAAAATTAAGGATACTTACAAATGACTATTTGAGGGCATACTTTGGTTGGGAATATGGATATTTTAATTCTAGTAGAAACACGTTATTTTGCTTTTTTTTAAATGGAAGAAGACACTTTATTGAGGTGAATAACCTGGATGTTGGGAGCAAACAAACCTGTCTTTAAACACCACCCAGAATTCCTCTAGCTGTTTGCTCTTTTTTTTCATCTGTAAAATGAGGATTGTATTCAACTTAGAAAGTGCTGTGAAGGTTAAGTAAGTGACTTATAAAATGCACCTGAAACCAGGCGCAGTGGCTCACCCCTGTAATCCCAGCACTTTGGGAGGCCAAGGTGGGCGGATCATCTGAAGTCAGGAGTTCAGCCTGGCCAATATGGCAAAACCCCATCACTACTGAAAATACAAAATTAGCAGGGTGTGGAGGCCAAGGCAGGTGGATCACCGGAGGTCAGGAGTTTGAAATCAGCTTGGTCAACATGGCAAAACCCCATCTCTACTAAAAATACAAAAATTTGCAGTGTGTGGTGGTGGGTGCCTGTAATCCCAGCTATTCAGGAGGCTGAGGCAGGGAGAATTGTTTGAACCCAGGAGGCAGAGGTTGCAGTGAGCCAAGATTGTGCCATTGCACTCCAGCCTGGGCGACAGAGCAAGATTCTGTCTCAAAAAAAAAAAAAAAAAAAAAATTAAATGCACCTGATTATAGTGTTTAGTAAATATTGTTTATCTTTCTCTTCTTGGAGTAGCTTAGTAACCTAACAGGTTAGTAGATTACATCATTTTTATTTTATTTTATTGTTACTTATTTTTTTGAGACAGGGTCTCACTCTGTCACTTAGGCTGGAATGCAGTGGTGTGATCCTAGCTCATTGCAGCCTTGACCTCCTGGGCTTAAGTGATCCTCCCACCTTAGGACAACAGGTGCGTGCCATCATGCCTGGTTAATTTCTAAATTTTTTGGTAGGGATGGAGTCTTCCTATGTTGCCCAGGCTGATCTCAGAGTCCTGGCCTGAGGTTATCCTTGTGCTTCAGCCTCCCCAGGTGTCTAGGTTCAGGTGTGAGCCATCTCACCTGGCCCATTACATCGTTTTTAGATGAAGAAACACATCATTTGGTCTTTGGCTAATATTGATTATAGAATCTAAGTATCTAACAGTTGTTATTCCTCAATTATGGTAACTTTGTAAGTTATGGAATAAACTCATTTTATAGTAACTAATCTATAAATAAATTTTTGGTATCATAATACAGAAAAATTATAATTTTTCTGATTATCTCTTATAATAACTAGTCTATTATATTGACAAGCACATTAATAACAGTGGCCTAATTCCATTCTCTTCTTGAAAGCATTTGTAAGTACAATAAATAATGTATAAGTGTGCAGAGTTAAAAATAAGTCCAAATGATAATCCATATATTGAAAATTACTAGGTTCAAAGTCGTACATTTTATAATTTATTTCTTTGCTATTGCAAATGGCATAAAGACGGCTCGTAATTCTGGAAAGTAAAGCACATTAATGTGGGAAACAAGAGTAAAAGAGAAACTATAATTCAGATGTTACTAAAATGAGTTTTGAGATAAATAAGCCAAATTTGGGCTGTAAATTAGACAATTTAACATTTTTTAAGTGTTCTGCAAACACTCAAGATGGCTTTTTAAAGTTTTCCTCAAGTCAGCTCTGTTCTTTTCTAGGGTAAATAATTGCTTGACTTGAAAGCCTTGGCAAAGGAAATAAGGCTCCTATCCCCAGTGTCCCTCACTTTGTGAGTTTTTTTCACCCACAGATCTCTAGCAGGTTAAACTGGCCACACATTGGCTTCTTTTCACAAGATGTGACTAATTACTTTAAATTGCTCTGGTTTATTAAGTGAAATCCACAGTCGCGTCTGTGCTCACCTGACATTTAGTTAATGAGCACAGTGCTTCCTCCAGGAGATTAATGGAACTTTGATAAAGGAGGAATTTAATTGGTGAAATAGCATATTTGGATTTCACTGGAGAAAAGGTGAGATAATCCTTATATTTGAATGCAATTTAATATAATTACATTGTAATTTTGGCTTTGCCAAAAGATGGTTTGTCATTTGAACTGAGAACTAGAGGTTAACTAATATATGCAATTGAAATCTATCAGTAAATATTAATTGAGTACCTACTGTATTCAAGCTTCCAGGGTATTACCAGTACAAAGAAACATAGGACTTAATATCTATTCTCAAATAACATAAAGAATAGGAACCCAGTTACTTGGGAAGGGTATACATATACATGATACTCTCCTGGACACTGCCAATCTTTTTTGACTTTATATTTTAGTAATCAAGTTGTCGCTATTCTCTATGTGTCTGACATTGTGTTGGTGATCCCAAGAAGCATTAAACATGATTTATTATTTCACTGTGAGTTTGTTTAGTGAAATAGGGCATTAAGGTAAAAATAAATAAGTAAAGCCAGGAGCAGTGGCTCACACCTGTAATCCCAGCACTTTGGGAGGCCAAGGTAGGCGGATCACCTGAGATCTGGGGTTCGAGATCAGCCTGACCAACATGGTGAAATCCCATCTCTACTCAAAATACAAAAACTTAGCTGGGCATGGTGGCAGACACCTGTAATCTCAGCTACTCCAGAGGCTGAGGCAGCAGGATCACTTGAACCCGGGAGACAGAGGTTGCAGTGAACCAAGATCGCTCCACTGCTCTCCAGCCTGGGCAACAAGACTGAAACTCTCAATAAATAAATAAATAAATTCTCAAATAAACAAGTAAAAAGTGACTGGGACGGGTGGCTCAGTCCTGTAATCCCAGTACTTTGGTATTACAGGTGGGTGGAGCACCTGAGGTCAGGAGTTCAAGACCAGCCTGGCCAACATGGGGAAATCCTGCCTCTCCTCAAAATACAAAAAATTAGCTGGGCGTGATGGCAGGTGCCTGTAATCCCAGCTACTCAGGAGACTGAGGCAGGAGAATCACTTGAACCAGGAGTTTGAGGTTGCAGTCAGCCCAGATCACACTATTCTACTCCAGCCTGAGCAACAAGAGTGAAACTCCGTCTCAAAAAAAAAAAGAAAGGCCAAATATTAATAATCCTTTATATTTGCATAACTCTTTTAAAATGCTTTCCTATGTGCCTTTTATTAAGATCACTCATCTTAGTTCTGCTTTTTCCTTCAGATACACATTGACTTTCCCCTTTCCAGTTGCTGTGGCTGAGATTGCCTGCAAGTGTGCTGTAGGCTTCTGTCTGATGGCTTCACTGTTCCCCAACCTCTCAGTGCTGTAATGCAGTCGTGCTCCTGTACGCTTCTGATGCTTTTCTCCCATTAGCCAAACTGAGTCAACCCTTTCATTTCTCTTATCACTGGATTCTCTGTCATGGCTGACACTAGAAACTATTCTCTCCCCCCTCTGACTTCCCTAAAACCACTTTTTGCGCTTTTCCTCCATTTCCTTCGTGAGAGATGGAAGGAATTACCTAGCGCAGTGTTCTCCAGAGCCACAGTTATGCCCCTTGCAGCACAGAGTGGGTGAGATGACTTTTCCTGGTACACAGGCCCACACAGAACGGAGGGTAGCTGCCTAGGGAATCGCTGAGGATAAGGGGAAGGAGAGGGGGGAGTGCTGAGGTGAGAATTTTCGGAGAATAAGGCTGGTGCCGGGAAAAGGTGGCAGTTTCTCTAACACCAGGCCTACAGTGGCGCGTCTTTGCATTTGTTCAAACACTGGTCCCATATTTCCTCCCTTCTGGTTGCTCTGAGAGTCTATTTGCTGAGCATCCTGAGGTTCAGGACTTGGGGAGAGCCCATGCTATACTGAGGCTTAGTGCTGGGAGTTTGCGATTAAGTGGCTGGGGGAGACCAGGGGAGCTATCACTTTGGGGTTCAATTCAGTAGCCACCAAGGAAGAATGGAGTCAAGCGTGGCACTGACTGGGAGGCAGAGGTAGGCAGATCACCTGAGGTCAGGAGTTCGAGACCAGCCTGGCCAACATGGAGAAACCCTGTCTCTACTAAAAATACAATATTAGCCGGGTGTGGTGATGCATGCCTGTAGTCCCAGCGACTCGGGAGGCTGAGGCAGGAGAATCACTTGAACTTGGGAGGCGGAGGTTGTTGTGAGCCCAGATGGTGCCATTGTATTCCAGCCCGGGCAACAAGACAGAAACTCCGTCTCAAAAAAAAAAAAAAAAAGAGTAGCATTGAAGCCAGACAGCCTTGTTTTTAAATTTGGCTCTGCTGCTTACGGGGCTATGAAACCAGAAGAAGTTTTTCTCACGCCAGAAGCGAGGAGTCTTTTGTGCGTTTTCTCTTCTTCCCGTAAATCTTCCCTTACACATCAGCGAGTCCAGTCAACTCTACCCTCAAATCCACCCACTGCTCTCCATCTCTACCACTGCCATTCTCCTCCGGGCCAACATCGCTTCTTGCTGAGCCAATAGGCAAGCCTTTGACTGTGTGTCTTCCTTCCCTTTCACACAGCATCCAGAAGGATATTTTTGAAATGAACTCAGATTATGTCATCGCCCTAATTAAAATCCTCCACATGTTTTTTACTGCAGAGGATACATTCCAAACTCCTCATCACAGCTACAAGGCCTTACATGACTATGAAGTTCACCATGGCTCAGTAGATTCCGGCCATATATATATATTTGTGTATTATATAATATACATATATATTTTGAGATGCAGTCTCACTGTGTCACCAGGTGGAGTGCAGTGGTGTGATCTCAGCTCACTTTAACCTCCACCTCCCGGATTCAAGCAATTCTTCTGCCTCAGCCTCCTGAGTAGCTGGGACTACAGGCGTGCGCCACCACGCCCAGCTAATTTTTGTATTTTTAGTAGAGATGGGGTTTCACCATGTTGGCCAGGATGGTGTTGATCTCTTGACCTGATGATCCGCCCATCTGGGCCTCCCAAGAGGCGTGAGCCACTGTGCCCGGCCCCAGCTGTATGTTCTTTGCTTCCTGCACATGCTGGACTTACGTTTGTCCTACGGGTTTTGCAGTAGCTGTTTCTTATGTCTGTAATGCTCCTTCCCAGTCTTCACAGGACTGGTTGCTGCTGCAGATATTCCAGACAGGACTTCTTTGACTGACCCCTGCTCCTCTTCATAGCTTATCACTGTTGGAAATTACTTTCTTTATTCTCTTCTTTGCCCCAGCCACCACTAGGACACAGACAACTTGACTGTGTCCATTCTGTTTGTCTGTTATCCCAAAGCCTAGAATGGTGCCTGCCACCCAGTACGCAGTCAACAGACATTTGCTGACTGTGGATTGAATGAGATCACTACATCTCTTTGAACACTAGTTTCTCCTGAGAATTAAATAAGACTTCATACATATATGATATAGCTGTGATATATATGTGTTTCTGTACATATGCATATATGCATTTCTCACTTATATGTTTTATATGGTAAGCTGAAGATCCTAGGAACAGATTCTGAAACTGACATTCATACCAGCAATACTTGCTGAAAAACACTTGTAGTTTTTTAAAAAAATTCATCTGAAGAATTTGCTGAACACATTTCAAAATTATGAAGATACCACTTGATAAAAGGCCTTCATAACTATTTTCTCAAACCAGATGGCAGTGATTCGGGGCAAGAAAATCTTGGTAAATCACTTTTCCAGGATTTTTTTTTTAGAGACAGGGTCTCGCTATGTTGCCCAGGCTGGAGTGCAGTGGCTATTCACAGGCGCAGTCCCACTACTGATCAGCACAGGAGTTTTGACCTGCTCCGTTTCTGACCTCGGCCGGTTCACCCCCTCCTTAGGCAACCTGGTGGTCCCTGGCGCACAGGAGGTCACCATATTGATGCCCAACTTAGTGCGGACACCCAATCAGCATAGTGCACTGCAGCCCAGAACTCCTGGGCTCAAGTGATCCTCCAGCCTCAGCCTCCCGAGTAGCTGGGACTACAGGTACGTGCCACCACACCTGGCACTTTTCTAGGTTTTACCAAATAACCAGACCCATTCAAAAGATTCAAGATCTCACTTTAGAACCCTATTGGGAAAAATAAAATTTGTTGAACAAATGCCTATATAAATTCAATTAGGAATTTTTAAAATTCAATCTTTCTTGAGAAGGCCATTAAATATCTTTGAGATATTCAACTCATCTTTGACTTGAACTGAGAAACATTGAGCTAAATATCCATTTTTAATTGATTGATAGAAAGAAAAAACCAGTTATTTTCCTAATACTTTTTGCTGATTTTCAGGTGTGCATTTTTGCAAACCCACTAGATTTGTCATTACTCAAATATTATTATTTTAAATTGAGTAACATTACTTTGTTTTCATGGTATTCTATTTCATAGTAATTTCTATTTACAGCAGCGATGTAGTACTTGTGGTGATATATTATCATTAAAAATGTACTTAGGGCTGGGCATGGTGGCTCACACCTGTAATCCCAGCACTTTGGGGGGCTGAGGTGGATGGATCACCTGAGATCAGGAATTCAAGACCAGCCTGGCCAACATGGCAAAACCCCGTCTCTACTAAAATTAAAAATTACCTGGGCGTGGTGGTGTGCACCTGTAATCCCAGCTACTCCAGAGGCTAAGGGAGGAGTATCACTTGAACCCAGGAAGCGGAGGTTGCAGTGAGCTGAGATTGCGCCATTGCACTTCAGCCTGGGCAACAAGAGTGAAACTCTGTCTCAAAAAAAAAAAAGTATTTAAATTAAAAAATAATTTCTGTTTAAAGAAAGATATTGAATAAATGATAAAAGTGGTATACAGATATGACAAAATAAAGAGAGTAGTGCGTGACCACTGAAGTTTGAGAACCAGAGCTCTAAATATGTTTTAATCTGTGGTAAAGGACAAGTTTTGTTTTCTAAATTTTGAATTTGGTGCAGGATGCCACTTTCATAAAACATAATGCAGTTAATTACAAGAAAAATAAAAATATTAAACATATTAAAAGGATAAGCTTACATTTTAATTTATTAGATTCAACATTCAAAAAGTAATTTTGTCAAATTGTTATAAAGGTTATAAATGCTTACTTTGAATTTTGCAGCAGACCTCTCTGCATTCCCGTAGCAGTCAGTTTGCAGATCAGCAGTCGGTCTGAGGACGACCAGACTTTGAGTAACGTTGATCTAGAAAATGCATACAGCCTAGAGGAAGGGCAGTACTTACAAGGTGCTAAAGAGAAAGGGTGATTGCAAAGCCTCCTTTTTCAAATTATTGAGTTAGTCACTCCTGACTCCTATTCATACTCTCCTCCCCACTCCTACCACCTGAGGTAAGGTCCACCTTTTTTTTTTTTTTTTTGAGATGGAGTCTTGCTCTGTCACCTAGGCTGGAGTGCAGTGGCATGATCTCGGCTCACTGCAACCTCTGCCTCCCAGGTTCAAACAACTCCCCTGCCACAGCCCCCTGAGTAGCTGGGATTACAGGTGCACCACTACCACACCCAGCTAGTTTTTGTATTTTTAGTAGAGACAGGGTTTCACCATGTTTGCCAGTGTGGTCTCAAACTCCTGACCTCAAGTGATCCACCCACCTCAACCTCCCAAAGTGCTGGGATTACAGGCATGAGCCACCATGCCAGGCCAGGTCCACCATTATTAAGTATAAACATATTTTTTTTTCTGTAAAAGTGTTCTTTCTCACCAAGTTGTTAAAGAAATGAGGCCCATAAAGGTTTATGCAGAAATTATCAAATGACTGTTTGTCCTGTGTATTAAAATCTCTTTAAAGATGGATCTGTAAGTTTTACTTTTGAATTTAGCACCAGGAAAATATTGCCTTCTTAAAATCAATATGTTTTTAGTCAGGCATGGTGACACAAGCCTGTAGTCCCAGCTACTAGGGAGGCGGAGGTGGGAGGATCACTTGAGTCCAGGAGCCAGAGGTTACAGCAGTGAGCCCAGATCAAGCCACTGCAGTCCACCCTGTGCCACAGAGGGACATCCTGTCTCAAAAAAACCACCAAACTATATGTTTTCTTTTATTCCTTTGATCAAACAATGACTGTTACATAACACATCCTGTCATAGACCTCATGGTTTGTTTGCAAGGAAAATCAGGGATAGATTTAATGTACAATCACAGAAATTATATCGGTGTTTGGTGTGTTTATATTCCTCTTTTTTTACATAGGTTTCAGTTTCCTATTGTATGAGTTCCCAAATTGAGAAAAGGAGTAGCCACTGGAAAATCAAAGATACAGTTACTTTTAAAATATTTTACTTCCATCTAGGTAACCAACATGATCTCTTTCTTAGATTAAAAAAATTTTTTTAAGATAGAGTTTCCCTTTCATTGCCCAGGCTGGAGTGCAGTGGCGCAATCTTGGTTCACTGCAAACTCCACCTCCCGGGTTCAAGTGATTCTCCTGGCTCGGCCTCCTGAGTAGCCGGGATTACAGGCACCCGCCACCACACCCAGCTAATTTTTGTGTTTTTAGTAGAGAAGGGGTTTCACCACATTGGCCAGGCTGACCTTTAACTCCTGACCTCAGGTGTTCTACCTGCCTCGGCCTCCCAAAGTGCTGGGATTACAGTTGTGAGCTACCGTGCCCTCCTCTTTCTTAGCTTTTAAGAAAGAGAATTAATAGACAATGAACCCATTATTCTTCCTATATTTGCATATTTCTGATGTCTTCTATAATAAAAATTTTGAGTACATAAAAGTTACAGAGCTAGAGATGTGAATGCTATTTTTTTAATTTTTTAATTTATTTTTATTTTTTAAATTATTATTATTTTTTTTATATAAAGACAGGGTTTCACCATGTTGGTCAGGCTGGTCTTGAACTCCCGACCTCAGGTGATCCGCCCGCCTTGGCCTCCAAAGTGCTTGGATTACAGGCGTGAGCCACCATGCCTGGCCAGCTATTTGTTTTTAATTGTATCTATTTCATTGGCATGGAATTTAACTTGCTCTCTGAAATTGAAACAGTTAACTCATGATGGGCTCATGATGCAGCTAGTCTTGCATGTATTTTCTGGTAATTGTTGTAGACTGTTGGAAGTGGACCTAGATTTGCTCAGGATATGAAGTAGGCATGATTCATCTAGTGATTTTGTAAGGGTTGTCTGCCCTAATTCCAGAAGAGTTGCTGTTGTTTGCCTGCTCCACTAAAGAGGAAGCAGCCTCCACTAAAGATGAAGTGGATTGTGTGACACTGTGATTCCTGGTCTTAGATGTGGAGTTGAAACTACAGTGTCAACTCAAGGTCATCCAAGCACCAGTGGTGGCGAATGGGATTTGGAAATACCAGGAAGCAGAGTCCTTGCCTAAAGTTAGTTTAAAACCTGTCTTTTTCTAGGTACATGCCTTTTGGGGGGGGATTTTGTTGTGTTTTCTGAATGAGTTTAATTTGCCACACAGTCTTATAGGAGGTCCAATGTTGTCTTTAGGTTTTTGTTTTTTTTTTTTTCTGAGATGGAGTCTTGCTCTTGTCACCCAGCCTGGAGTGCAGTGGCGCAATCTTGGCTCACTGTAACCTCTGCCTCCTGGATGCAAGTGATTCTCCTACCTCAGCCTCCTGAGTAGCTGGGATTATGGGCACCCGCCACCATGCCTGGCTAATTTTTGGTTTTATTTTTATTTATTTATTTATTTTTGAGATGGAGTTTCGCTCTTGTTGCCCAGGCTGGAGTGCAGTGGCTTGATCTCAGCTCACTGCAACCTCCACCTCCCGGGTTCAAGTGATTATCCTGCCCCAGCTTCCCGAGTAGCTAGGATTGCAGGCGTGCACCACCATGCCTAGCTAATTTTGTGTTTTCAGTAGAGACGGGGTTTCTCCATGTTGGTGAGGCTGGTCTCGAACTCCCACTTCAGGTGATCCGCCCGCCTCTGCCTCCCAAAGTGGTGAGATTACAGGTGTCACCCGCCGCACCTGACCTTTAATTTTTAAATGTTTCCTGGCTGCTGAAGAAGAGTTACCATTCCAGGCCTATCTTTAAGGTGGCCAGGAGAAATCAGTGAACTGAAGGTGAATTAGGGTGTCAGGAAGATTGACACTGTGAGGTGATGTACTCGGTGATGAAGTGTCAGACAGTAAGGACAAATCACTGTTTTGGTGACGATGATTAATTTATTGCTATTTGAATTGATATTTGGATTTGTCATCCATCATAAACATTGATTTAGAAATAGGAGCATATTGTGACACCGAGATAATCGTTCATGGCCGGATGCTGTGGCTCATGCCTGTAATCTCAGCACTTTGGGAGGTCAGGCGGGAGGATCACTTCAGCCCAGAGTTTGAGACCAGCCTGGGAAACATAGCAAAACTCTGTCTCTACTGAAAAAAAGTTAGCCAGGCGTGATGACGCACGTTTGTAGTCCGATACCTGGGAGGCTGAGGTGGAGAGATCACCTGAGCCCGAGAGGCTGAGGCTGTGGTGAGCTGAGATGGCACCATTTCACTCTAGCTCAGGCATCAGAGCAAGACCCTATCTCAAAATATATATATATATATCCTTCTGTAATAATGATTGGAGTCTGGGAGTTCTTTCAGCTGCTGATCAGTTGACCTAATGCAGAAGAGATGAGAGAAAAAAATTCCTGAAATACAAATACTTATGCTAAAAGAAAGTATTGGCTGCTTGATCACATAAAAAGAAAAGAAAAGAAAACTAATGCATTTAAGACATTTATATAAAAGTGTTTAAAGTATTATGTGTGAGTCTTCGCCTCAGGGACTGTCCATTTTTACCAGAAAGAGCTTTAGTACAGAAACTGTGACTAAATTAGTGCTTCACCTGTGATAGGATGGAAGTGATAACATCTATTAGCTTCCTTTAATGGAAGAAAATCTCCCACTTCATTAGGAATGTTCTGGAATAGAGCTGCAACAACATACCAGAAAGTCTTGGCCAATAGACTAACATTCTGTTTTATAATTAAAAAAATATGATAAAGAGCTATGGGCTTTTAGTGTAGTAATACTCTTCGTTGCAAAAAAACCCAGTGTAAATCTGGCAAAGAAGTTAAGTAAAATATGAACAGAAGAGTGCATGCTAGTTAAATTAGTAAGTGGGCAGATTTCACAAGTAACAGGAACACATCTCATGGGAACGAGAAATTTTCCCAGATTTTGGCAATAATCTAAAAAGTGGCACCTTTAAACATTTTCTTTAACTCAGACTATTTATGTTGCGTAAGTTGACTTAAGCTAATACTTTTACTGTTATAATTTCATTTTAAAGAATTATATGATTTAGATGCTAAAAATAGCAACAAAGTAGTTATAGTTCCTTCTGACCATAATGAGAATTGTTCATAATTTATATTAATATCCTTCAGTTAGTCTATGTGCCAAGATACAGATGTATTCCTTTCAAGCTAACCAATTACTGTGGGAGTCACTTTTTAAGATAGTTAATTTATATCTTGACATTACTTTGACTGCGCAGGTATTCTAGTATAAAATATTTAGTCACTGGGAAATTAGAAAGTCCGAGAAAAAATTGTTTCCTTTTTTATAGCCCATATTATCTGGATAATTTCCCACTCAGATGAAATATTTTAAAAGCATGAGAGAAAATAAGAACTTTCTCTATAAATTATTTTTATTTTATTTATTTATTTATTTTTGAGACAGAGTTTGCTCTGTCACCCAGGTCAGAGTGCAGTGGCGTGATCCTGGCTCACTGTAGCCTCAACCTCCCTGGCTCAAGTGATCCTCCCACCTCAGCCTCTCAAGTAGTTGGTAGTAGAGGTGTGTGCCACCATGCCGAGCTAGTTTTTTTTTTTTTTTTTTTTTTTTGAGACAGAGTCTCACTCAGTCACCAGGCGCCAGGCTGGAGTGCAGTGGCACGACCTTGGCTCACTGCAACCTCCGCTGCCCGGGTTCAAGCATTCTCCTGCCTCAGCCTCCCGAGTAGCTGGGACTACAGGCGCGCGCCACCACGCCCAGCTAATTTTTTTGTATTTTTAGTAGAGACGGGGTTTCACCATGTTGACCAGGACGGTCTCGATCTCTTGACCTCGTGATCCGCCCGCCTCGGCCTCCCAAAGTGCTGGGATTACAGGCGTGAGCCACCGCGCCCGGCCGCCGAGCTAGTTTTTGTATTTTTTTGTAGGGAAGGGGTTTCACCATGCTGCCCATTCTGGTCTTCAACTCCAAAGTGCTGGGATTATGGGCGTGAGCCACCACACCCGGCCCAGCGAATCTTTTTAAACACGATTTGAAATTTTGTCTTTTCATGGTGTGGATGAAGTCTAGCAACAGAGGAGAGGAGATAAGCAATTGACCTCATAATCAGTAGGAATCAGACTGCAAAAGCTTTTCCTGTCTGCTTGGCAAGTGCCTGTGTTTCTAGGCACTTTGGCTGCTACACGTCATGGCTTTCTAGACCCTTAGTATCTCCATAAATTGACTTGAACCGCTATTCCATATCTTTTGCTATTATAATATGCCAAATGTTTGTGACTTATCAGGGCACTTAGGTTATCGTGGTCATCTCTAGCTCTGAGCTCTACTCCTTTCTTTTAGTTATTTTAGGTTTCGAGACTGTCCGTTTTTATATTTTTCCCTCCTCTGCATCATGTTGAGCCATATAGGAAATACATTCTTTTTTTTTTTTTTTTGTAAGCTCCACCAAAAAGATCACTCCCAGAAGGTAATACCATGTGTAGAAGTCTTTGCTAAAGATTTTAGTGACAGCAGAGAGACTTATTCATGGAAGCACAGGTATCTTTAAATGGAATGTTAAGAACACCTGACCCCAAGATCCTTTGACGCTTTCTAAATCTGGGCATTAGCCTCAAGCTGTAGAGCCCTCGCTCCTCACTCTCTTCAGCCTCATATTCTCAGGCCCAAATGTTCTTTTTTTCCAGCAAAGAGTTGTTAAAGACCTTTCTCATTGTCTCGGCCTGAGCCCTCACTTCCCCACTAGTAACTTCGCAAGAGTTTCCTAAACAAAGACCGTTCCTCCCGTAAAACCACTCATCCTCCTGTGTTAACAGTAGTGGATGTCAAGATGACATTCCGTGCCTCCTGATTTATTTTTCTTTCTTCTTTGTTCTGTGTAGAACTTCCAGTACAATGTTGAAAAGAAACTGTGAAATCAATATCTTCTTTTTTTCTGACAATCAAGAAGTGGCCAGTATTTCACTACTATGCGTGATATTAGCTATAGTTTTTGTGGGGGGGTTTTGTTTGTTTGAAACATGTATTAAGGAAGGATCAATTCATTCCTCATTTGCTAAATTGTTTTAATACTGAATGGGTCTAGAATTTTAGTAAATGTTTTCTTGAAATGACTACGAAGATCTGATCATCATTCCCCTTTACATGTTGTTTTGTTAAATAACTGTAATTTGTTTTTTTTTTGTTGTGGTTTTTTGTGTTGTTTTGAGATGGAGTTTTGCTCTTGTTGCCCAGGCTGGAGTGCAATGGTGCCATCTCAGCACACCACAACCACCACCTTCCGGGTTCAACCAATACTGGGATTACAGGCATGTGCCACCACCCCTGGCTAACTTTGTATTTTTAGAAACAGGGTTTCTCCATGTTGGTCAGGCTGGTCTTGAACTCTCGACCTCAGGTTATCTGCCTGCCTCAGCCTCCCAAAGTGCTGGGATTACAGGCGTGAGCCACCACACCTGGCCTAACTGTTTTGTTTTAATGGTACGGGTATCCTTAGGGTATACCATACCTGTGCATGATCTTATTACTTTTAAAATACAGTGGTAAATTAAGTTTTCCACATTTCACAGGATTTTGGATCTATGTTAATAAGTGAGATTAAACTATTGCTTTTTTTCTTTATATTGTCTTTTATCAACTTTGATATTAGAGCTATTTGGCTTTTCCTTTTCTCTTAGACAGGGTTTTGCTCTGTCCTCCAGGCTGGCGTGTAATGGTGGGATCCTAGCTAACTCCAGCCTCGAACTTCTGGCCTCAAGCAATCCTCCTGCTTCAGTTTCTCAAGTAGCTGAGATTACCAGCATGAGCCACTGAGCCTGGCCTTTTTTTTTTAAATTTAGTAAAAAAACTCACTATAAAGTTGGCTTTGATGCCCTTTTTGGGGAGATTTACTTATCTTTACTGATTCCATTTCTCTTATAATTTCTTTCTTTCTTTTTTTTTTTTTTTTTTTGAGACAGAGTCTCACTCTGTCACCAGGCTGGAGTGCACTGGTGCCATCTTGCCTCACTGCAACATCTACCTCCCAGGTTCAAGCAATTCTCCTGCCTCAGCCTCCCAAGTAGCTGGGATTACAGGCACCCACCACAAAGCTTGGCTCATTTTTGTATTTTTAGTAGAGGTGGGGTTTCACCATGTTGGCCAGGCTGGTCTCAAACTCCTGACCTCGTGATCTGCCCACCTTGGCCTCCCAAAGTCCTGGGATTACAGACATGAGATTCCTCTTATAATTTCAGGAAAATTCAGGTTCTCTCTTCTTGAGCCAATTTTGACATTTTATGCTTCTAAATTATTTTCAATTTTATATTTTCAAAGTCATTGGCATAAAACTATTCATAATACAGGCATACCTTGTCTTATTGCATTTTGTTTTATTGTGCTTTACAGATAATTGTCTTTTGAACAAATTGAAAATTCACAGCAATCCGGCCTCAAGCTTATCTGCCGGCACTATTTTTCCAACAGCATGTGCTTACTTTGTGTCTCTGTGTCACATTTTGGTAATTCTCACAATATTTCAGGTTTTTTTCATTATTATTATCTCTGTTATGATGATCTGTAATCAGTAATCTTTGATGTTACTATTACAATTGTTTTGTGGTACCACCAATGGCACCCATGAATTTAATTGATAAGTGTGTATGTTCTGACTGCTTCACCAAATGGCTCTTCACCCATCTCTCTCCTTTTCCTTGGGCCTCCCTATTGGAAACGATGCTATGTGGAACTTTCTTAACTGGAGAAGTCTGTAATCCCAGCACTTTGAGAGGCTGAGGTGGGCAGGTCACAATGTCAGGAGATAGAGTCCATCCTGTCTAACACATGAAACCCTGTCTCTACTAAAAAGACAATTAGCTGGGCATGGTGGCATGCACCTCTAGTCCCAGCTATTTGGGAGGCTGAGGCAGGAGAACCACTTGAACCCGGGGGGGTGGAGGTTGCGGCGAGCTGAGATCATACCACTGCACTCCAGCCTGGGCAACAGGGGCAAAACTCCATCTCCAAAAAAAAAAAAAAAAGAAAGTCAAATGACTGTATAAGTGTGAGTCTTTTTCTGGGTTTGTGATTCTGTTTCATTGATCTGGTTATCTGGTTATGTGTGTTTACATTAAAACCACACTGTTTTGATTACCATAGCTTTAGAGTAAGTTTTAGAATCAGGTAGTGTAAGCCCTACCCTTATATTTAACATTCATGTTTTACTTATAGTCTGAAATTGAACTTTAAATGACCTCCGTCCTCCTCCTCCTCCTGAACTATAGAAAGCCTGTTAGAAAGTTTTAATTTCAATCTTGTCAGCCAGTATTTGGTTTCCCCTTGTTTTTTTACCCTGGAAGTAGTTTTTATTATTGCTTTTGGTTTTATTGTGAGTGCTTATTTACATTTCTCATGGCATAGCAATTGCTGTCTTTACTCTTGTTAGCCAAGCGTCTTTTTTTTAATTGCTAAAAATTCGTGAATGGAGGCCAGGCACTGTGGCCCACACCTGTAATTCTAGCACTTTGGGAGGCCGAGGTGAATGCATCACCTGAGGCCAGGGGTTCGAGACCAGCCTGACCAACATGGTGAAGCCCCATCTCTACTAAAAACACAAAAATTAGCATGGTGTTGTGGCACATGGCTGTAATCCTAACTACTCAAGAGGCTGAGGCAAGAGAATCGCTTGAACCAGGGAGGTGGAGGTTGCAGGGAGATGAGATCGTGCCACTGCACTCCCGCCTGGGTGACAAGAGTGAAACTCCATCTAAAAAAAAAAAATTGGTGAATGGCAGTGTTTACATCTTTGTTAGTTTGAAATGTCTTTCTATTGCCCTCATTCCTAGATGAGAGTTAAACTAGGTATAGGGCTCTGTCATTTTCCCTGAGCACTTTGATTGTATTATCATATCATCTTTTTGTCTATATTGTTCATGAGAAGTTTGCTGTTCTTATTATCACTGTTTTTGTGTATGCATGTATATATTTCTATTATTCCCTCTGGTTGTATCAATAATTTTCTTTTGTTTTTTCAGTTTCATTGTGTTGTCTCTGGAATTTATTTTTATTTACCTTGAAGACTTAATTCTTTTTTTTTAAATTATTTTTATTTCTAGTAGAGATGGGTTTCACCATGTTAGCCAAGATAGTCTCTATATCCTTACCTCATGACCCGCCTACCTCAGCCTCCCAAAGTGCTGGAATTATAGGTGTGAGCCACCGCATCCAGCTTTTTTTTTTTTTTTTTTTTTTGAGACAGATTTTTGCTCTTGTTGCCCGAGCTGGAGTGCAATGACGTGATATCGGCCTACTGCAACCTCCACCTCCCAGGTTCAAGAGATTCTCCTGCCTCAGCCTCCCTAGTAGCTGGGATTACAGGCACACGCCATTGCACCTGGGTAATTTTTTGTATTTTTAGTAAAGACGTGGTTTCATCATGTTGGCCAGGCTGGTCTCCAACTCCTGACCTCAGGTGATCCGCCCACCTCGGCCTCCCAAAGTGCTGGGATTACAGGCATGAGCAACCTTGCCCTGCAACTTAATTTTTTTATCTGTTGATTCATGTCTTTCATCAAGACTAAATTCTCAGGAATTTATAAGTATATACTCATATTTATTTATAAGTATATGTTTATAAGCATATACTCATTTATAAATGTAGAATCATAAAATTATATATGAAATATATCTATAAATTAATAAATGTACCCTTCATATGTATCAACTGCTTCTCCCCAATTTTCCTGTGCTTTCCTTCTGAAAATTATACAATGTATGATTGTTCTTCTCACTTTAGCCATTAAGTCTTTTCATTTCTCTTCCATAGGTTTTATTCCTTATCTCTCTTTCATTCTGGGATATTTCCTTTGACATTTCTTCTACTTTATAATGTCTGTCATTAGCTGTACCTAGTCTGCTCCTTAACTGAATGAAGTGTCGGTGACCCACACATTCCCTGGGACCTTTCAGCATTTTCTGACTAACTTGCAGCTACCAGTACCGTACATTTCTTTTTCCTGGAACAGAAGGCTGGAAGTGTTGGGAAATAAATACCCTTTCTACCAGCTCTCTAACATTGATTCTCAGGAGTTGCTGTATAAATACTCTACTCCCTTACCCCTGTGGGGGATAATTCTTAGGCCTACGTTTTGCACATCTTGAAGGTTTCCCTGTGATTTAGCCTAGTGGACTTCTTTGGAAACTGACACTATAGCGTACCCTTTCCTGGCTGCCTTCCCCTCCTGTAATCCTTTTCTAGTTGCCTGTAGTTCCATGCACTTTGGTAATAAACTGCTAGCTCTTTCTTTCTTTCTTTTTTTTTTTTTTTTTTGAGTTGAAGTCTTACTCTGTGGCCAGGCTGGAGTGCAATGGCACAATCTTGGCTCACTGCAACCTCCCCATCCCGGGTTCAAGCGATTCTCCTGCCTCAGCTTCCCGAGTAGCTGGGATTACAGGCACGTGTCACCATGCCCAGCTAGTTTTTGTATTTTTAGTAGAGATGGGGTTTCACCATGTTGGCCAGGATGGTCTTGACCTCCTGACCTCATGATCCACCTGCCTCAGCCTCCCTGAGTGCTGGAATTACAGGCATGAGCCACTGCACCCAGTTTACTACTAGCTCTTTCATTCTTGTCTGAGAGTCTGTTTCGGGGAGAACTCAAATTAAGATACTCAGCCATTATTTTTTATTTTTAAAGGTTTGATATGTTTATTTTTCCAATCTATTTTTTTCATACTCGTCTATTTGCTCTTTATGGTTTCAGTTCCTTCTTTATTTCATTTTAGACATGCTGAATTTATAGCCTCTTTTAGACAGCTCATGTACAGCAAGAATGGTATTGTCTGTGTCGGGTGTGGTGGCTCATGCCTGTAATCCCAGCACTTTGGGAGGCCGAGTCGGGCGAATCACAGGGTCAGGAGATTGAGACCATCCTGGCTAACATGGTGAAACTCATCTCTACTAAAAATACAAAAAAATAGCTTGGCGTCGTGGCACACACCTGTAATACCAGCTAATCGGGAGGCTGAGTGAGGAGAATTGCTTGAATCAGGGAGGGAGGTTGCAGTGACTGCACTCCAGCCTGGGAGACAGAGCGAGACTGCGTCACAAAAAGAATGTTACTGTCTGTGGGAGTCCAGTTTGCCTGGTTTGTGAGCATCTGTAGAGTGTTTATGTTTGCTTACACCAGGTCCCAGGGTTTTCCTGGATTTGGCATACATTTCATGTTAATTTCTCAACTTGGAATTCCTGCCTTCAGCCTTACAGGTGAAGGTGTCCAGGTTCTTGGCCTCTTAAAGAGCTGGACAAAATGCACAACCAAAGCAAGGAAAGAATGAAGTGACAAAAACAGAGATTTGTTGAAAATGAAAGTACTCTCCGCAGGGTGGGAGTTGATCCCAGCATAGGGGGTCAAGAGCTGCATTACAGAATTTTCTGGGGCTTAAATACCCTTTAGACATTTCCCATTGGTTACTTGTTGTACACCATATGTAAATGAAGTTAAGTGGCCTGCAATCAGTCTCACTGGTTGCTTTCCACAACCAATCAGAGGCTGAAGTGAAATTACAAGGGCCACCCCCTATGCAAACATCTGATTGGTTGTGGAACGCAACCAATCAGAGGCCAAACTAAAATTACACTCCTGTGCAAACGTCTGATTGGTTGCAGAAAGTGGGGTGTGTGTGGGGGGTGGTGTTGCAGAGGGGAGTAGCTTCCAGTCTTTTTGTTTCTCAGGTGTGGAAAGCTGGGGTTTTCCTTTTCATTTAATTCTAGTCAGTTGGAATCAGCCTTAGTTTCCCTGCCTTAAGACCCTATTCTTCTACGTATGTGATGCAGTCTTAACATTTTAGTTTCTTTGTGGAGGTTTATAGATTGGTGAAAAAAAATCTCTGCTTGTCTCTTAGTGAGAGGGTTTTTTTCTGTTTGTTTTTGTTTTTGTTTTTGTTTTAACGGAGTTTTGCTCTTGTTGCCCAGTCTGGAGTGCAGTGGCGCGATCTCAGCACACTGCAACCTCCACCTCCTGGGTTCAAGCGATTTTCCTGCCTCAGCCTCCCAAGTAGCTGGGATTACAGGCATGCGCCACCATGCCCGGCTAATATTTTGTATTTTTAGTAGAGACGGGGTTTCTCAATGTTGGTCAGGCTGGTCTCGAACTCCCAACTTCAGTTGATCCACCCGCTTCAGCCTCCCAAAGTGCTGGGATGACAGATGTGCGCCACTGCACCCGGCTATAAGAGGGTATTTTTATGGCTCTTCTTTCACAGTGCAGGCAGCTGTATGCAGGGATCTCAGCTGTAGATAAAGTATTGCATGGCAAAGATTACATCTCCTGTCCTAGCACAGAAAAGTCCCATGAGCTAGGGCCCCAATCAGTGTCTGCTGCTCCTTTGAATCTCTGTGTTCTTAAGTTACACGTTTACTACTGTATGAAATCCTAGCTCTCTTGTTTTGGAGCTCGCCTTTATTTTGTCAATCATATACATATATACGTGTGTATGTGCGCATGTGTAGCATTTCTATTTGTTTGTAATAGTGATGGGGGCAGTTTGCACACCAGCTCAGTCTGCCAATCTGCTGTATTGTTGGAAGTTCCAGATCATCTGTTTAAAAAAATAGATTGCCATCCGGGCATGGTGGCTCATGCCTGCAATTCCAGCACTTTGGGAAGCCGAGGTGGGTGGATTACGAGGTCAAGAGATCGAGAACATCCTGGCCAACATGGTGAAACTCCGTCTCTACTAAAAATACAAAAATTAGCTGGACGTGGTGGTACATGCCTATAGTCCCAGCAACTTGGGAGGCTGAGGCAGGAGAATCGCTTGAACCCAGGAGGCGGAGGTTGCGGTGAGCCAAGGCCACTGCACTCCAGCTTGGGTGACAGAGTGAGACTGTGTCTCAAAAAAAAAAAAAAAAAAAAAATAGATTACCATTGCCTCCACTGTGGAGTGATTTTCCATGATTCCTTGTGCACAATGATTGTAGGAGCTGTTGAGCTGTGAAAAGCTGCTGTGTCAAAGTAGTTCAATCCATGCCATGTGAACATGGAGGTACAGATTATAATAAATGGAAGAAAAGACTGGGCTTAAAAAATCTTAGAATTGACTGGCCACCGTGGCTCATGCCTGTAATCCCAGCACTTTGGGAGGGCGAGGCTGGGTGGATCACCTGAGGTTAGGAGCTCGAGACCAGCCTGGCCAACATGGTGAAACCCTGTCTCTACAAAACCACAAAAATCAGCCAAGCATGATGGTGAATGCCTGTAATCCCAGCTACTCAGAAGGTTGAGGCAGGAATATCGCTTGAACTCAGGGGGCGGAGGTTGCAGTGAGCCAAGATCATGCCGCTGCACTCCAGCCTGGCTAACTCTGTCTCAAAGAAATAGTCTTAGAATTTTAATGGAACAAAGTATTTTATTTCTGGAAAGAACTTTCCAATTTACACGTTTAAAAAATTGTGAAGAAAAGATTTAGCAAAAGCAAGCAGGGCACAACAATAGATCTCTTTGTGTGTGTGTGTGTGTGTGTGTGTGTGTGTGTGAGAGAGAGAGAGTCTCGCTCTTTGCCCAGTCTAGAGTGCAGTGGTGGTACAGTCATGGCTCACTGCTACCTGAACCTCCTGGGCTCAAGCGATCCTGCCACCTCAGCCTCCCCAAGCAGCTGGTACTACAGGTGTGTGTGCCACCACCCATGGCTAATTTTTTTATTTTTTATAGAGATGGGTTTTCGCCATGTTGTCCAGGCTGGTCTCAAACTCCTGGGCTCAAGTGATCCACTCACCTCAGCCTCCTAAAGTTCGGGGATTGCAGGCATGAACCACTACACCCAGCCTCCAATACTAAATGCCAGTAAGTAGTATTTTTCCTTACCCTGGGGTATATGTCAAGCATGAGTTCCAGAGACTCACCAGGAGTGGTATATTACTGGAGTATCTCGGCTCACTTCTGAATTTTCTGAGTTCTAACTAACCCACCATTTATTCCTTTTAGTTATAATCAAGAGCTCAAAATTCAACTAGCCATTTCACAGAAAAGAAAAAGATTGAATAGTACACTGCTGGTTGATGCTCGCAAATAATTTTAGTGATCTCAGTACAGAAATGAAAACTAGATGAGAATTCAAGTGCGGTGTATCTAGATTTGAATGCCAGTTTTGTCCCTCACTCCGCTATGAACTTGAGCAAGTTGCTTCACTTCCACAAGAAGCGGGCAGGATGGATAATGCCTACCTTTCTGGGATAATGTATGCATTAAATGAAATTGCTAATTTTGAGACAGCATAATTATCTGGCACATAATAAGCTCATAATAAATACTTGTCTTCGCTCATTTTCCAACATATTTTCTAGTTTTTCTATACATTTAAATTGTGTTATAAAATTTGTCCAAAATAAGGGTCTTGTTCTGAATTTGTTTCAACCAAATGTTTGATAGGGACCTTTCATCTGTCAGCACAGGCTACACAAGAGTAAAGAATACAGATTCTCAAGGAGCTCATAGATTGTGCCAGAAATTGATTTATGTCTCTGTTTAATGTATTAACCTTCATAAATGAACTTGTGTTTCAGGTGGGTTTGTATTGATTTACCCATACCGCTTCCTTTTGTCCTCCATGTGACCCAGGTCACAAGGGCTTCAGCGTGGACAGGGCCTCAGTCACAAGCAGTCTCCCTATGGGAAGAGCAAGGCCAAATCCATGAGTTTAGTATATTAGCAGGGCATGCTAACTGGTCAAGCTAAGGTTTGAATTCAGATGCTGTATTCTCACTTATGGCCAAAACATCAAAGCAGGCACTAAATATTTTTTTAAATTGAGTTATTTGTAATCCCAGCACTTTGGGATGCTGAGGTGGGCTGATCACAAGGTCAGGAGTTTGAGACCAGCCTGACCAACATGGTGAAACCCCATCTCTACTAAAAATACAAAAACTAGCTGGGCATGGTGGCGCGCACCTGTAATCCCAGCCACTCAGGAGGCTGAGGCAGGAGAATTGCTTGAATCTGGGAGGCAGAGGTTGCAGTGAGGTGAGACAGCACCACTGCACTCCAGCCTGGCAACAGAGCAAGGCTCTGTCTCAAAAAAAAAAAAATTGATATTAAATATAGTATCATAGGACAAAAATAATCCAGTACTTGGATAAAAAGCAACTTTTCATGGAAGGGAAAATGAGACACACATATGGAAGGGAGTTTAACCTATGCCATGCATGTTACCAAAGGCCTTCAGGACAGAGCCTCCTTGGAAACAGAGCTTTCAATGGTAGAAGCTGGTTGGGGGAGTTATTGTTTAATAGATACAGAGTTTCACTCAGATGATGAAAAAGTTGTGGAAATGGATAGCAGTGATGGTTGTATGACAATGAGAATGCACTTAATGCCACTGAATTATACCCTTGCAAATTGTGAAAATGGGCCAGGCACAGTGGCTCATGCCTGTAATCCCAGCACTTTGGGAGGCCGAGGTGGGTGGATCATGAAGTTGGGAGTTCGAGACCAGCCTGGCTAACGTAGTGAAATCCTGTCTCTACTAAAAATACAAAAAATTTGTCAGATTTGGTGGCATGTGCCTGTAATCCTAGCTACTCGGGAGGCTGAGGCAGGAGAATCGCTTAAACCCAGGAGGCAGAGGTTGCAGTGAGCCGAGATCGTGCCACTGCACTCCAGCCTGGGTAAAAGAGTGAGACACTGTCTCAGAAAACAAAACAAAACAAAACAAAACAAAATGGTTAAAATGGCAACTTTGTGTTAGGCTGGTTTATAATAAAAAAAATTAAAAGCACAAGGTAATAGTGGAACTCAGCTGATTGAATCCAGGGGTTCTAGGAAACCACCGTACTTCCTTATTGCTGTGGCTAAAATGCTAAAGCACTCCGCTTTTTTTTGACTTGTCAACCTACCTGTGAATGTGTATTTATGTTTCCTGTGACCTGCTCCACTTAGAGAAGTTTCGTATATAAAGTGTTATTATGTAGAGATGATAATAATGTGTTTTCTGACTCAAAGCCATTCTCTAATAATCATCGAGCACTTATTTCTCAAAGTATTTTTACATCTGTTTTCCCAGTTGAGCTGCAGAGCCCCTCAGGAGGCATCACCATTGTTTCATGGATTTGAGGACATATGAATGCAGAGAGGTCAGTACCTCACCACAAGTCTTAGACCAAGCAGGACTGGAACCTGTGACTTCTGGGTCCTGAATCAACATTTTTTTTGTTTTTGTTTTTGAGACAGAGTCTCACTCCATTGCCCAGGCTGGAGCACAGTGGTGCAGTCTCAGCTTGCTGCAATCTCTGCCTCCCAGGTTCAAGCAATTCTTCTGCCGCAGCCTCTCTTTTTTTTTCTTTTTTTTGAGACAGAGTCTTGCTCTGTCACCACACTGGAGTGCAGTGGTGTGATCTCGGCTCACTGCAGCCTCCATCTCCCGTGTTCAGGTGATTCTCCTGTCTCAGCCTCCCGAGTATCTGTGACTGCAGGTGTGTGCTACCACACCTGGCTAATTTTTGTATTTTTAGTAAAGGTAGGCTTTCACCATTTTCGCCAGGCTGATCTCAATCTCTTGACCTCCTGATCCACCCGCCTTGGTTTCCTAAAGTGCTGAGATTACAGGCCTGAGCCCCTGTGCGTGGCCTGTAATCATCACACAGTGTAAAGAATGTAGGCCAGTGCAGTGGCTCACACCTGTAATCCCAGCACTTTGTGAGGCCAACGCGGGCAGATCATTTGAGGTCAGGAGTTTGAGACTAGCCTGGTCAGTAAGTTTACCTTCTCATTTTGAATAGATGCTAGAGAAAAGCAAATCTGGCCTCAGCCTCTCTAGCAGCTGGGATTACAGGCGCTCACCACCACACCTGGCTAACTTTTGTATGTTTAGTAAAGACAGTATTTCACCATGTTGACCAGGCTGGTTTTGAACTCCTGACCTCAAAAGATCTGCCCGCCTCGGCCTCACAAAGGGCTGGGATTACAGGCGTGAGCCACCGTGCCAGCCTACATTCTGTACACTATATGATGTCTGGACTTTCATGACTGGGCTTGACACTAAAACTTTTGTGTAAAGAGGAAAAAACCATCAATCATGTGAATGTAAGAAGTAATAACAAGGTATGACCACCACCAAGATAACTGAAATTTTGACTTTCTGTTCAAATGTTTTGGCGTTATGTAGCCATAGCGTGAGCATAAAAAGAATTTAACACAGATGTTAAAGTGAAATAATTCTAAACCGGGCCGTTCTTGTCATTATAGCTAGTGATTACAAAAGGTCAGTTGAAAAGCTAGGCACCGTTGGGGTAATCAGTCATAAAACACCTTTACCTAAGCTTATCAGCTTATCAGGGCTTTCAGTTTCTCTGTTTGTAAAAAGAGACTGAGAATTATTTATGCCCTGATTCATGTGCTACATTTTACATAAATGCAAAAGATAAAACTGAATTTTTTGAGATAATTCTTGTATAGGAACTAAGAGTAGAACAACTAAATTAATGAAACAAGAGGTGAGATTAGCACACACTGTGTTTACCTTCTCACTTTGAATAGACGCTAGAGAAGAGCAAATCTGGCTTTATCCTTCTGAGGAGTAAAGCAAAGAGGAAACCCGATTAATTGCAAGATATATCTGTACGATTAAAGCCAAACTCTCGGTGAAACGCTTTCTGATCCTAAAACCTGTGAAATATTTCTCCCATGGATTCTCATAAAGATGACACGATATGATAGAGTGAAAAATGTCCTTGCCAACATCGCTGTGACGGACACAAAAAGAGCTTTCATGTCTTCGGTTCTTTGACATGCTTCGGTAAAGGCCAATGGTGTGACCCCAAGGAACATTCTAGAAGGGGTCACTGAGTGTCTGTGTTCTGAAGTCCTAATTTCATGTGTGGTGAAAATAATGGGAATATAATACAATCTGAGCTCAAACTCAGTTTCAAAACATAGCTAAAATACTTACGTTTTTATAGTAAACTTTATCCAATTCTGTGTATGCAGACTATATATATAATGGTGTGTGGAGACACAGCAGGCGTTGGGAGAAGAGCAGGTACCTTACCATGAAAGCGTAACATGAAGGGTGAAATGTCCTTCTGAGCAAGTTGTCCTGAGGCAGATAGAGTTTAGGGAAAAAGATTATAATGGGATGGATGGCAATAGAATGTGTTGGATAAGTAAGCAGGTGAAATATGAAGGTAATTAGATAATGGATTAATATCAAAGTAGAGGGATATTTTTAATGTCCTTCCTCAGGGCTCTCACCAGGACTTATTAATCCCTTTATGAAATCAATAGCTTGGCTAAAGGTGTGGAATTTGTGATTGGCAGATTCGTCATATTAGATCTAAGGGCCAAAACAAACAGACAAAAACCTTCTCAGCAGAGTAGAGTGATGAGATAATGCCATCAAGATCGACATCCACAAGGATGAAAAAAGGTCACATGTTTTTCACCCGGTAGACGGGAAACACTGTCTTGGTATTTTTCCGCAGTCTTTCCATGTCATTCTTCAAATTAAACAAACATTGCACTGAGTGCCTGTTGTGTGCCAGACACTGCGCTAGGTACTAGAAATACAACGATAACTAAGGCACCCACCCTAGTATGGAAGACACGTATAGAAAGTGCCAGACTATGTGTGTTAGTTCGTTCTTGCATTGCTATCAGTAAATACCTGAGACTGCATAATTCTAAAGGAAAAAGGTTTCATTGGCTTACGCTTCCTCAGGCTGTGCAGGAAGCATGATGCTGGCATCTGCTTGGCTTCTGGGGAGGTCTCAGGAAACTTTCAATCACGGTGGAGGGTGAAGAGGAAGCAAGCACATCTTGCATGGCCAGAGGAGGAGGGGAAACAGGGGCAGGAGTGGTGGGGGTGGTGGAGGGGGTGCTAAATACCTTTAAACCACCAGACCTCAGGATAACTTACTCACAGTCACTATCATGAGAACGGCACGAAGAGGAAGGTGCCAACCCACTCATGAGAACTCCACCCTCATGATCTAATCACCTCCCAGCAGGCCCCACCTCCAGCCCTGGGGGGTTACAACCCCACATGACGTTTGGTGGGGACACAGATCCAAACCATATCAGTGTGTAAGTGTTGTAATAAAGACTAATGTGGTATAATAGTGGCATGGAGTGTGGGGGAGTGTTCAGTTCCTTGCAAGTTGAGGATCAGGGGAAGGCTCCCACGTTAAATAATGGACCTTCACTCAGCCTGGGCCTTGCGGGCTGGAGGGGTAACAGACGAAACAACACAGGAGAGGTATGTTCAGGGAGTTACACGTGGCTTTGCATGGGTGGAGATACTGATATGTGGGGGAGGGGGAGATGGTAGGCAGTGATGTAGTGGGGGTCGATGAGGCCACTAGAGAGGGAACTGAGCTTGGACAATGGCAGTGGAGGGGAGTCATGGATTGATTTTTTTCTTACGGATAGGAATAATGTGACAAATGGCATTTTTGTAAAGGTCACTCTGGAATATGATTCAGATGGTTTGGACATGGCCATAGGCTAATGATGGAGAAGGAAACCAGTTTGGAGCCTGCATGAATCTGCTTGGGCTGTGACAGCAAAATATTGCAGGTACAGACGAGGGATCTGAAACAACTCTAGTGGAGGTTTGAAGTCCCAGATCAAAGTCTGGGAGGGTCAGTTTGTGATGAGCGCTCTCTTCCTGGCTTGCAGATAGTCCCCTCCTCGTGGGTCCTCCCATGGCCTTTCCTCTGTGCATGCTCATGGAGACAGACAGAGGAAATGAGAGAGAGAGATTTCTCGTCTCCCTTCTTATAAGGGCACTAATCCCAGGGGATCAGGGCCTCACCCTTATGACCTCATTCAACCTTAATTACTTCCTTAGAGTTCCTGTCTCCAAATATAGTCACACTGGGGGGTTAGAGTTTTGTGATGGTTAATATTAAGCGTCAACTTGACTGGATTGAAAGATGCAAAGTATTGTTCCTGGGTGTGCTTATGAGGGTGTTATCAGAGGAGATTCACATTTGTGTCAGTGGACGGGGGAGAGGAAGACCCACTCTCAGTGTGGGTGGTACCATCCAGTTGGCAGGCAGCGCAACTGAAAAGGCAGACAGAAAAAGGTGCAGTAAGCGGCCTGCCGAGTCTTCCAGCTTTCATCTTTCTCCTGTGCTGGATGCTTCCTGTCCTAGAACGTCAGATTCGGCCTTTGGGGTTTTGGACCCACACCAGTGGTTTGCCAGGAGCTCTCAGGCCTTCAGCCCCAGACTGAAAGCTGCACCGTCAGTTTCCCTACTTTTGAGGCTTTGGGACTTGGATGGAGCCACTACTGTCTTCCTTGCTCCTCAGTTTGCAGATGGCCTAATGTGGGGCTTCACTCTGTGATCCCGTGAGTCAGTTCTCCTTAATAACACCCTTTAGATATGGCTGAGATGAGTGCAAGAACACCAGCGTTCTTCGTCTTGAGTCGGTTTGGATAAAACAACACTGACACACGTGGAGTGATTTTAAGGAACAGAGAGTTTAATAGACAAGAAGAAAGGGAGAAGATGGAAGCAGCTCCCCATACAGAGACAGAAGGAGGGGGGGCTCCAAAGCCGAGAGGAGACCCCATGTGCCAGGAATACCAGCCAAGTATATGAGAGGCTGGAGGAGGGCGGTGTTTGATTCGCATGGGGTGCAGGGGATTGGGTTGACCAGGCATGTCATTCACGTAGCCATCCTGGGTCAGGGTGACAGAGTAAGATTTTGTCTGAAAAAAAAAAAAGAGAAAAGAAAAAGTGCTGACAGGATCAGTTTAAGATACATTAAGTGTGAGGTGTCTGTGAGACATGTCCTGGAAACATGCAGGGAGTGGCTGGATTTATAGATGTTTATCTCAAGAAAGAATAACCTCAGCTGGAGGTCGAGAGACGGGAGTCACCCGCACTCAGGGCCACACTGGATGCAATCAGCTTGGATAGACAGATGAAGAATAAGAAGAGAAGAGGACCAAGGATTGTTCTTGGAGAGAAACTGTACATGGAGACACCAAAGACTCTTGCTAATTGTCTTATTACTTCATTTTAAAGCTAGGAGAGGCCGGGCGCGGTGGCTCACGCCTATAATCCCAGCACTTTTGGAGGCCAAGGCAGGCAGATCACTTGAACTCAGGAGTTCAAGATCAGCCTGGCCAAGGTGGCAAAACCCTGTCTCTACTAAAAATACAAAAATTAGCTGGGTATGGTGGCACAGGCTTTTAATTCCAGCTACTCGGGAGGCTGAGGCACAAGAATCACGTAAATCTGGGAGGTAGAGGTTGCAGTGAGCTGAGATCACGCCACTGTACTCTAGCCTAGGTGACGGAGCAAGACTACATGTTAAAATAAATGAATAAATGAATAAATAAATAAGCAAACAAATAAATAAAGCAAGCTAGGAGAAAGAATATAGAAACACCTGTGGTTTAGTAATTTATAGTTTTCTATATCAGTCTCTCACCCCCATTCTTCACAATTCTGTCTCAGCACATACCTGTTTTTATTGCTGACTCAAAGTGATATTTTTTGCTAATAAATGAGAGGGGCCTCTGGAAGGTGCTGTAACAAGTAAAGGATTATACTTAGCTGCAGATTTAACCTCTGTCATTCCAGCTGCAGAATGAAGTCATTTATTACAGGGAAAAAATTGCTGGCTCTGAAGGAGGAGACAAACGGTTGTCTCTTTGCCCTCGTTTAAATAGGAGGATGGCCCTGCATAGTTTCCCAGAGATGAAGGTTTGACCAGCCGTGAGCCAGGCTGGGAAGGTCTGTTATAGGGTCCCTGCGTGTGCTCTGGACCCAGGCATCTGTTTCCAGCTCTTTTTTGAAGGCTCAGCTTGCCGGCAAATAAAAAGCAAATGTAACAAATAAAGAGAGACAAAACTACTACAAAACTGGAGGAAACCTCATATGAGATTAATATAAACCAGAGGGGAAAAGTAAATATCAAAACGGAATATATAGAGCAGGCGTAACCCATGTAAATGTACGAGATTGCCTATTCCACGTAGGTTGAGAAAGGGTGATGAATGTGATTATGGATACGCAGGGCGATATATTAGAAAGCATGGGATGGAAAGCAGGTGGCTGGGGAAAAGGCCACCTTGTTTATCCCTTTTGCTCCTCAGTTGTGTCTGTTGGTGATAGGCTTCCCAGACTGAGTGAGTCAAAGCTATAATAAAAACGCCTCTCAGAGAAACTTTTATGCCTAGGATAACCTTGAGCTTTCTGTGCTTTGTTTTAGCCCAGAGGAGAAAGTGTAATAATACCTCTCTCCACAAAACAAAATATTCACCAGTTCTATTCTTGTTTAAGGCTGTTATCATCTGAAATAAGAATTTCCATAGGAAAAATAAAAAATGGCAAAGTTACACGAGTTTTGGAGCACAAATATAATGTAAAATCAAAAGAAAACAAGTCTTTTTCCATTCAATCGTACTGCCTTTGGGGTAAAGATTTTATCTAAGTCAGATAAGAAGGGATAAATGTTATACAACAGAAAACCAGGAGTGGAACCCCCAAATAATGCCATTTAGCCTTGTTAGAATAGGGTCAGGATCTTTTTTCTCCCAGGAAGTTAGAGGTATTGCTGCTGCATGATCATGCTAGCCTGAAGACTGGTTTATACCTACATAGGGTGATCATCCAAGAACATGTGTTTGTAATCAGAAGCTGTGATGTACTTTTTACTGAAAGAGCTACCACCCATGTATCTAATTGATGCCAAGCTTTCAAACACAGCTCTATAATGGACAGAAACGGATTCCACAGGAAGTGTATATTGTAACAGGCACAAATGTTAGTACAGTTATCTGATAGGATATGGGAATGCAAAAGGAGGACTGCAAAGGTTCGGGGAGGAAAGTAAGGAAACACCTGTAGGGAGAAATCTTTCTTTTACTTTCTTTTTTCTTTGAGACGGAGTTTCTCTCTTGTTGACCAGGCTGGAGTGCAATGGCATGATCTCAGGTCACTGCAACCTCCACCTCCTGGGTTCAAGTGATTCTCCTGCCTCAGCTTCCCAAGTAGCTGGGATTACAGGCATGCCCAACTAATTTTGTATTTTTAGTAGAGACTGGTTTTTTCCATGTTGATCAGGCTGGTCTCGAACTCCTGACCTCAGGTGATCCACCCTCAGCCTCCCAAAGTGCTGGGATTACAGGCTTGAGCCACCAGCCCTGCTAGGGAGAAATATTTCAATCTGTATTTAAAAGATATGCAGGCCAGGGGGAGGTGGCTACCCTTGGAGAGACAAGGGTAGAATGTGTCAGCCGGGATTTCTCTTGCGCTAATATGGAAAAGTGCTGGGTGTGACCCATGTGAGAATTCAGTGATAAGACAGAGTTTTACCAATATATTCCTAAATGTAAGGAAAGATGCTTTCCCCAAAATTATCATTCCAAAAAGGAACTTACATTATATGGAGTGCAATGGCGTGATCTCAGCTTACTGCAACCTCCACCTCCCAGGTTCAAGCAATTCTCTTGACATAGCCTCCAGAGTAGCTGGGACTACAGACACGCACCACCACACACAACTAATTTTTGTATTTTTTGTAGAGATAGGGTTTTGCTATGTTTGCCAAGCTGGTCTCGAACTCGTGACTTCAGGAGATCCACCCACCTCAGCTTCCCAAAGTGCTGGGATTACAGGAGTGAGCCACCTCACCTGGCTCAATTACTTTATTTCCAACAATAAATTTAACTTGAGAGAGCCACATTAGACTTAATCTTTGGGTATCATGCTACTTTTGGATGCTTATAGAAATCACCTAACTGAACTAGAAATAAAGGAGCCTAAAGTATTTTATATGGACTTAAAAAAAAATTGTCCTAGGGATATAATCCCATAATCAAGTTTTGCTGTCTTTGTAAACAAACCTTTTAAAGTAAAGCAAGTGTTACCTTGTAGCTATCTCAATTATACATCTGTAAAAAGAATGAATAATATTGCTGATGAGTTATATTGGTTGGGATAACATTTCCAGTGTCAGTATCATATGCATAAAAAGAGCTGTGTTGTAAGCAATTTAAATGGAAATAAAGATGACAGGCTCTGATAAAGAGATAAAGGAATCGTAATGGCTATATAGACGGCAATGATGTGTGTGAAGAGAAAATAAAATTGTTTCATAAATTGTGAGGGGCCAAAATAGAGAAAAAGGTTTCCAAATTTCATTATTTTATTTATTTATTTTAGACAGAGTCTCGCTCTGTCGCCCAGACTGGAATGCAGTGGCACTATCTCAGCTCACTGCAATCTCTGCCTTCTGCGTTCAAGCGATTCTCGCTGCCTCAGCCTCCTGAGTAGCTGGGACTACAGGGGCCTACCACTACGCCCGGCTAATTTTTTTAGTAAAGTCAGGGTTTCACCACGTTGGCCAGGCTAGTCTCCAACTCTTGATCTCTGGTGATCTGCCCACCTCACCCTCCCAAAGTGCTGGGATTACAGGCATGAGCCACTGTGTCTGGCCTCCAAATTATTATTTGTAAATGTATTAATGCAACTAAAGTAATCATAATGATAGAAGTATACATATATGATATACAAGCATATATGTTCAAGTTGGCCAAAAAACTTTTAAAACAATCTTCTTTTGGGGAAAATGGGTAATATGGACAGGAGGCAGAGAAATGCTGCATAGAAGAATATGTTCCCAGGTAAGGGCCACACCCTCAAGCCTAGACCCATGGCCCAAAGTCAGAACATGCATTCCTGTTTTTCCACCTGAATGTTGCCTTTCCTAAAACCATCCTGGCCTGCCCTGTACCGATAAAAACCCCAGGCCCCACCATTGAAGCGGCAGAGTGGCAGAAAAAGAGAGGTGAAAAGAAACAGCCAGACGTCAAAGAGAAGCAGCTTGACTTCAGAGGGACAGCATGATGGTGGGACTTAGGAGAAGAGTTCTGCCAGGAATGGCTGAACTCCGGGGGAAGACCACTTTTGCACTCCATCCCCTTTTCTAGCTCCCCATCCCACTGAAAGTCACTTCTACCCATTTCTACCACTCAATGAAATCCTCCACATTCGCCACTCTTCAGTTCATTCATGTGACCTGATGCTTCCTAGACACCAGACAAGAACTCTGGTACCAAGAGGGCAGGTGCAAAAGGCTGTCACCCTGATCCTCCACTGAGCTGTTAAACACTTAAGCCATCGATGGACAGCAAGGCTAATAGAGCACACTGTAATACATGCTGTGTGGTGCTTGGGGGGTGCGGGTCCCCCCCCCAGACACTGCCACAGGGCTGCACCAAGTTCTACTCCAGCCAGCGCCCAGAAGCACTCGTCCCGGCTTTTGCACCCACTCGCCTGCTTGCTCCCCTCCCATGAGGAACTGAAAGCTGCAGGCTGAGTAAAGGAGCCAGTCCCTTTGAGAGTGCTACAAAGCGGTCAAGAGAACTATCTCCTTTTGTGGGGGAATTATCTTATTCAGTCACATGTAGTATTTAGAACAGAGAGAGGTCCTCAAACCCCACTGTAAGCTGGATGAAATTCTTTTCTGTCTAATATACGAACTGAATACATTTGAGCCCTTGCCTTTCTGAACCTGTTAAAGGTCTACTGATGCTTGTATGTTTTCACATAGAGAATGTAGTGCTACACCCGATTTACCCTGATGTGATTATTCAGCATTACATGACTGTTTCAATATCTCACATATACCGTATAAATATATACACTTATTATGTACTCACAAAAATTTTTTAAAAATTATTTTAAAAAAAGATTGGGCCAGGAGCAGTGGCTCACACCTGTAACCCAGAACTTTGGGAGGCTGAGGTGGGCGGATCACCTGAGATCAGATTTCAAGACCAGCCTGACCAACATGGAGAAACCTTGTCTCTGCTAAAAGTACAAAATCAGCCAGGCTTAATAGCACATGCCTGTAATCCCAGCTACTCAGGAGGCTGAGACAGGAGAATTGCTTGAATCTATAGAGGCGGAGGTTGCAGTAAGCCAAGATTGTGCCACTGCACTCTAGCCTGGGCAAGAATGAAACTACATCTCAAAAAAAAAAAAAGATAAAAAAGAATGCGGCTAGGTGTGGTGGCTCACGCCTGTAATCCTAGCACTTTGGAAGGCTGAGGTGGGCGGATCACTTGAGCCCAGGAGTTCAAGACCAGTCTGGGCAACATAGTGAAACCCTGTCTCTACAAAAAATACAAAAAAATTGGATGGGCATGGTGGCCCTGGCCTGTAGTCCGAGTTACTCAGGAGGCTGAGGTGAGACGATTGCTTGAGCCCAGGAGGTCAAGTCTGCAGTGAGTCAAGATCACACCACTGCACTCTAGCCTGGGTAACAGAACAAGACCCTGTCTCAAAAAAAAAAAAAAAAAAAAAGAAAGAAAGAAAAGAAAAGAAAGTAGTGATGCTGATTAGGAAATCTAATTTCTGTGACTTATATAGATCAGAGGTCTCTTGAGAATTTGGGTAGCTTTTGTTTTCAATGCCCATCATCCTTAAGGAAGATAATTTATTGATGTTCCAGACCTTTATAACTGAGAAGAAAAGCTGAGAATAAAAAGGAAATTTACTATCTACTATCTTACTGCTTTAACTTTCTTTCTAAATGATAAGACTCGGTGAATGTCAGCTGATTTTACTTGTCAGGCTTATGTGGTAAGCAGTTTGCATTTTGGACGACATTTTATCTTTGCAGTCTTATTATACAGGTAGTGATATGTTGTTTTACACATGGTAACAGAGATTCAAAAAGCTGAAGTAGGCCAGGTGCAGTGGCTCATGCCTGTAATCCTAACACTTTGGGAGACCGAGGCAGGTGGATCACTTGAGGACAGGAGTTGGAGACCAGCCTGGCCAACATGGCGAAATCCTATGTCTACTAAAAATACAGAAAAAAGTAGCTGGGCATGGTGGCACATACCTGTCATCTCAGCTACTTGGGAGGCTGAGGCACGACAGTCGCTTGGACCTGTGAGGCAGAGGTTGCAGTGAGCTGAGATCGCACCACTGTACTCCAGCCTGGGTGACAGAGGAAGACTCTGTCCCCAGCCGCTCCCCTCCAAAAAAAGTGAAGTAATCTGATCATGGGCACAGAGCAAGCCAGGTTCTGCATACCAAGCAGGTCATTGAAAAATTCACATTCTTAATAAAAAAATTCTACCACCTCCTGAGAAAATAGAGCTCTGCAATGGGATGACCGAGGAGGGACACAGTCTAACCTCGAGGGTTCTAGAAGGACTTCCCTTAGGAGATGAGGGCTTAAAAGGATCTGAAAGGTGGCCGAGCACAGTGGCTCACACCTGTAATCCCAGCACTTTGGGAGGCTGAGGCACGTGGATCACCTGAGGTCAGGAGTTTGAGACCAGTCTGACCAATATGGTGAAACCCCATCTCTACTAAACATACAAAATTAGCCAGGCATGGTGGTGCATGCCTGTAGTCCCAGCTACTTGGGAGGCTGAGGCAAGAGAATCGCTTGAACCCAGGAGGTGGATGTTGCAGTAAGCTGAGATTACGCAATTGCACTCCAGCCTGGACAACAAGAGTGAAACTCTGTTTCAAAAAAAAAAGGATCTGAAAGGTGAATTAGAATTAGAAATAGGAGAAAGGTTGGATAAATGTCATCAGAGAGAATAATGTGAGTAAAAGCACGTAGGCCTGCAACAGCGTTGCTACAAGCAGTTTAGCATTATCAGAGTGTAGCGTGAGTCAGAGACTGATGGAAACTAAAGATTGTGGGAGGGGGAAAGAGAGGGCCATAAGGCGAGGGCCTCGGTATGCTATGAAGCTTAGGTTTTACTGTAAGAAATGAAAATAATTAGAATAATATAGCAAAAACAACAAGTGTACAAGGAAAACCAACAATCTGCAGAGCTTAGAAAAACAACAACAGGATTTCAATCTTCCAGATACCTTTTGGGAAAGAAAAGAGACAGGCTGTTCATTATTGTTAAAAATATTTTTGCTATAAAATGATCATTGCTTGGAACCAAGAAAATGAAAAACATTTCAGAACAGGCAGCTCTCCTCAGTAATGTTTCTGACTGCAGGAAAATTGTTAGGCAAGCCGTGGAGTGTTTGAAATTGAATGGTAGCTGTTACTATGTAGCTCCTAGATTAAGCACTTCAGTTAAGTATCTCATTTAATCCTCATAACAACCCTATGAAGTAGATAATTGCTTCTCAGTTTTAGTAAGTAAAAACCAGACTTGTCTAAAGAAATACAGTTTAAAACAAAGCAGGATAAAGACTTGCTGAGTTCTCAGTGTTCTTCAAAAAAGCTCTGAAAATTGGTAAACCAACCATTAAGATTGAGGAGAGTTGATTGTCTCTGTGGACAGATACAAAAATGAAACATACCAGAGTATGAAGAATCCTACTCCTTTCTTTCTTGTGCAAAGCCATGGTCTGGGCTCACTGCAACCTCCGCTTCCCAGGTTCAAGGGATTCTCCTACCTCAGCCTCCTGAGTAGGTGGGACTACAGGCGTGCACCACCACACCTGGCTAATTTTTGTATTTTCGGTAGAGACAGGTTTTCAATTTTTTTGTATTTTTAGTAGAGACAGGGTTTCATTATATTGGTCAGGCTAATCTTGAACTCCTGACATTATGATCTGCCCCCCTCAGCCTCCCAAAGTGGTGGGATTACAGGCATGAGCCACTATGCCTGACCTCACTCCTTTCTTATTAATTGGTTGGTAGTCTTTTTTTTTTTTTTTTTTTTTTTTTTTTTGAGATAGTATCTTGCTCTGTCACCCAGACTGGAGTGTGATGGCCCAATCTCGGCTCACTGCAACCTCTGAGCAAGCGATTCTCCTGCCTCAGCCTCCTGAGTGGCTGGGGTTACAGGCATCTGCCACTACGCCTGGCTAATTTTTGTATTTTTAGTAGAGACGGAGTTTTACCTTGTTGGTCAGGCTGGTCTCAAACTGGACTTCAGGTGATCCAGCTGGCAGTCCTTTTTAACAAGATAAACTAATATTTCATAAGGAAAACAATTTACCCTGCACAGTACCATTAAACTTGAAGTCCTGCTAGAGAATTCTTTGGGAAGTTCATGTGGGCTTCTGAGTAAACGTTCCAAGATCTAAAACCCGTAAGGGAACCATACGTGTGACTTGGCAAAGGTAAATGACTGAGAGTGTCTGGAGAAATAAGAATCAACCAGGTTAGGCTGTGATTACACACAACCCTAAAATTTCAGTGGTTTGTGATAAGAAATTTTCTTTTCTTTTTTGAGATAGAGTCTCATTCTGTTGACCGAGCTGGAGTGCAGTGGCACGATCTCAGCTCCCTGCAACCTCCAGCTCCCAAGTTCAAGCAATTCTCCTGCCTCAGCCTCCCAAGTAGCTGGGATTACAGGTGCCCGCTACCACAACCGGCTAATTTTTTTTGTATTTTTATTAGAGATGAGGTTTCACCATGTTGGCCAGGCTGGTCTCAAACTCCTGACCTCGTGATTCTCCCACCTCGGCCTCCCAAAGTGCTGGGATTTCAGGCATGAGCTACTGCGCCTGTCCGAAAATTTCGTTTTTTTTGTTCACACTAAATGACCACTTGAGGGCTGGCTGGTGGGTACTCAGTTTGGTACCCAGGCTAAATCAGCATCCCTATCCAGCGCTGTAGCAGATGGAAAAGGAGCATGTCAAAATTATATACCAAAATCTTATAGCTCGCACGTGGAGAGACACACATAGTTTCTGCTCACATTTCATTGGCCAGAACAAATCATGTGGCCGCATCTGACTCAGGGGAGGCAGGGAATTGCATTCTGCCTTGTAGCCAGAAGGAGAAGAAGAAAAATTTGCTGAATAGCACTAATTACTACTACAGCAATAACTTAAGAAAAACAGAGGTGAAAGCAACCTAAGAAGAAAATTCTGGAGCTAGGAACAGCATTAGGTGCCTATAATTAGGTGAATGGTTGATGACCTATTCATAATGGTGGCTATTCATAATCTTTCATAAGAGAAGATTTAATATATCATTTCACACATATGAAAAAATGTTGCAGCCAGGTGCGGTGGCTCGTGCCTGTAATCCCAGCACTTTGGGAGGCTGAGGCAGATGGATTACCTGAGGTCAGGAGTTGGAGAGCAGCCTGGCCAACATGGGGAAACCCGTCTCTACTTAAAATACAAAAATTAGCTGGGCATGGTGATGCACACCTGTAATCCCAGCTACTCAGAAGGCTGAGGCAGAATTGCTTGAACCCAGGAGGCGGAAGTTTCAGTGAGCCGAAATCATGCCACTGCACTTCAGCATGGGCAACAGACCAAGACTCTGTCTCAAAAAAAAAAAAGTTGCAGTAAGTAAAAAAAAAAAGTTGCAGTAAGTAGTTGGCCAATTAATGCTCTAAGAAATTTGCAGAAAGACACTGTGGGATCTCTCACTGGTCATACAGTATGGGAAATGTTTATCATCCCCCTTCACTCTCATTGGGGATTCAATCAAAAGCTATGTTATTTCTAGTTTTTCAAAAGTGTGATTCTAACATTTCTTGTTGCATTGCTGATTGCCAGCATTAGACTTATATAATGTTTATATAATGACTCTATGTGCAAAACTTTCACGTTTGACATGATTTTCCTTATTGCTACTTAATATCTTCCTTCAATAAGATACCTACTTTTAAACTATTACATAGAAAATGAACTAGATAACTCAAAACATTTCTCATTACTGAAATAACTTTTTTTAAAGAGAAAATCGGGTCTTGTAACTTCATTCTACAAATAGCACAGAGTCCTCCCTTTAGAAATAACATATCTAAGAGGTTTCTTAGGTTGTGTTTCCCCAGAAATTGACCCAAAGGGTAAGATTTGAGGGCATCTATTGTAATCTGTTTGGGATATAATCCTAGAAAGCATTGGTGGGGGAAGAGAGTAAGGAAATAAATGGGAAAATGGGAGGGAAGGAAGAAAGGAAGGAAGGAAGGATGACAGGCAGGTAACAGTGTTCCCCTAAAGGGAAGGTTACCGCTGTGTGAACTGAAACTCAAAGTCGGGAACATTTGGGAGACTTGAGTACAACTGACTGTAGTCCTAAGCTCAGGGGGGAAGCTGGAGTATTTTTTATACCAACACCTGTCTCTCTTTTCTTTTTTTTGAGATGGAGTGTCACTCTGTTGCCTCGGCTCACTGCAATCTCTGCCTCCCAGGTTCAAGCGATTTGCCTGCCTCAGCCTCCTGTGTAGCTGGGATTACAGGCGCCTGCCACCACACCCAGCTAATTTTTTGTATTTTTAGTAGAGGCAGGGTTTCATCATGTTGGCCAGGCTGGTCCCAAACTCCTGACGTCAATGATCCACCCTCCTCGGCCTCCCAAAGTGTTGGGATTACAGGTGTGAGCCACCGCACCGGGCCTCAACAGGTATCTTAGATTGGTTGAAGGCTGCTCTGAGAGGAATTAACTGGCTGGCTCCTCTGGCCTGCCCCTCTGCAAAGGCAAAGTGGGGTCTGCCAGAGGAAGCCCTGGAATGGGAAGCAGAGAGGGTAGAGTAAGATGCCATTGGCCTGCCAGTAGGAAGCCCATGACCTAAGGGTGGAGCCCCAACCCTGTTAGTACAGAAGAGATACCTGGCTTTCTAAGCCCATCTGCTCTGCGGTATCCATCTTTGAGCCTAGATGATGTTAATTAACTGTTTAAAAATGATATTAAAGTTGTGGTGGCATCTAAGAAAAGACGGCATGCTTTTAAAAGGCAGTAGTGAACAGCAGTACATCCTCCCAGGAGTGGCGGCCTTTATGACAGAGATGGGGGCCCCAAGAGATGGGGGGTTGAAGACCAAGATTCTAGGAAGAAATCACTTTGTTCACAAGCAGGTTGGGAAAGGGAGATACTTCCAACAGCTCTCAGAGCAATATTTCATAGAGAAAGGCAGCAGGAAGAAAGCCTTCTTAAGGCCGTGTTGATTTTTGCACCTGGCAAACGACCTCTTCATTCCCTGCAAAAAGAAAAAACAAATAGTAAACATGTTAATAGATCTGGCGGATCATTGGGTGTTATTTCGAAGTCAAAAACTCTATCTTGGTTGATTCACCATATAACCTGGAGCATTTTCCAGAGGCAGCAGAATGGATTCGTCTGGAAGTACTGACTTTCCATTATTTTCCACGCAGATGCCTGAGGATAACAGAAGGAAAGGTTTTGTCTGGGGGGAGGGTAGACTTCTAAAAAGAGAATTCTGGAAGTCAACATAATTAAACAAAGAGGAAAATGTGCCAGACAGGAGTGGGTGGGGGCTGTTTTCTCTTTGTGGTTGGCTGTGGTGCGTTCGAGAGTCCTCGCCTAAGATGAGGTTCCAGAGCTTCCAGAAGGCGACTGGCTGCCCAGGAGACCCCGGGCTCCGCGAGGAGACGGCGCAGGTGTCCGGGCAGGTGAGGGGCCGCCGCTCCAGGAGGCCCGCCCGAGCGGGTCCAGAGTCTTGCCTCGCCGCGGCTCGCTGCGATCCGAGGGCGGAGCGGGACGCGCAGGAACCCGGCCCGACGGGCGCGGCTCCCACCCGTGCTCTTCCTGCGCCCTCGGCCTCACTTAGCGGCCGGAGCCGCTGCTTTATCTCTTGCCCATCTCTTTCCTCCGACCCCTGCCCAGCACTGCACGCGTCCAGACTGGAGAAACTCTTTCTCCGAAGGAGCTGGGGAAGCGCGTGCTCCGCTCGCCCTGGCATCGCGGGTCGCCCGGCTCGGAGGCTGGGACGGGCGGCGCCAGAGGTGTTGCTCCCTGTCCAGGAGGGGACGGGGAAGAGGGCATCTCTGGTCCCGGGATGCGATGGTCCCGGTTTCTCCTTCGGGCCCCCTCGCGGCGCGCACGAACTCTAGGGGAAGTTGGTTGTAAAGTTTCCGAGAGCGGCGTGGGCTCGTGCGAGGGAAGCGCGGGGCGGGGGAGGCGAGGACAGAAGCGTTCCTCGCGGCGTCTTTGTTCTGCTAAGGAGGAGAGACCTTGGCCCGGAGTCGCCGGGCGGGTACCGGGACCTAGCGCCGCGACATTCCGGACCCACCGGGACCCTCCCCTCCATGCCCCTCCCCCCGTAGGCCAGCCCAGGACGCAGCACCCAAGTCCCCCAGCTTCCTCCTACCCCATCCCTCCACCCCCAAACTTCGCCAACCCGCCAAGATCCCAAGCTGGGATGCGGAGAAAGGAAAGAGGGTGGAGGCAAAGGTGCGCGACGGGCTGGATACCAACTGGAGGGTGGGTGTTCGTGTTGGAATTTTCTTTTGCCCTAGAAATTGCTTCCCGATGCGGGCCCCCACCCTCTCCCATTTCCCCCAGCTCCCTGCTTTCTTTTTCTTCAATTCTAGTGGATCTAGAAGGAAAACGAGTGCGACTCTGAGTCACGCAGCGAGCCAATGCTGTGGCCTGAAGTTGGGATCAGGGTCGAGGGGGTGGGGGGACCGTGAGGATGGGGTCCCCCGTTCTGGAGGTGGAGGATGGCTGGAAAGGACCTGGGGAAGCGTCGGGAGCTGTTCCTGGTCCGAGACACCTGATTTGTCCGGGACAAGGCGTGGGGGGAGGGGGAAGGAAGAGGGGATGCTTGTCTGGGACGTGTCGCGGCAGGGGGTAGAGGATGGGGAGTTGGCCTGAGACCCCGAGCCAGATCTCTGGGGGTGAGCAGGAGTATGTGGTGTAGGGAAGAGGACGAGTGAGCCGCGCTTGGCTCTAGGGTCAGAGGGAGCGCGGTGATCTAAAGACCCTTGCCATAGCAGTTTGGGATGAGGGGGAGTTCGGGGCCTGAGAAGGTGGGCGCGATGCTGGAGCTGGGAATCCTTCCTCGGAGCCCCTGGACCGAGTTGCGCTGCGCCTGCAGCAACAGGTAGCCCAAAGGGTGGGTGGAGGCCCCGGCCGAACCCGGAGCTGGCCTTTGTCCTGCCACTTAGAGGGCTCTCCAGAGGGACAGAGTGGGTGGGGGTAGGTGGGGAAGGGGCGGGAGAGGAGAGTTTCCTAGCACTTGGAGCCCCTGTGAGTGGTTCTGTGTGTTGGGTGGAGGAGGGTGCGTCCGAGAGGAGGAAGGAGGATGAGGAACCTAGCCTGCGCCCCCACCTCTGATTGTGTAAGCGCCTTTCTCTAGGGTTGACCCCTACCCTTTGGATTTTGTCTTTTGGGATGACGAAAGACGGACGGAAACTCGATGGCCAAGTGAATAGGGATTCACATTGATTGGCAGGGAAAGTGCAAACAAAGAGGTGCATCTCCGGGAAACAATGATTTTGGAGATCCCCCTGCCCACCACCCCGGACTTGTGCGCGGCGCGGGAGGGGACCAGGGCTGGCATCTCCGGGGAAAGTTTCCAGCCAGGCAGTGGGAGGAGACGGTCTGGGTAGAGTTGCGAAGAACTGGGGACCGAGCAGCCCCAGCTCGCCTCGGAGGTTCCCGAGCCGGGCGGGAGATGCGGGGGAGAGGGAGGGGGCTGGGAGGGAGGGGAGGGAGAGAGGAAGAAGGGGTGAGAGGGGAGAAACCTGCCGCTGCTCGCCGCCTCTTTGTCTGCTCCGGGACTTGGAACAAAAGGGGGAATTCTGATGAACTCTCTTTCCTCCCCCTCTCCCCCGGACGCCGGTGTATCTCTCACAACTTTGCCGCCGCGACTTTCTCTGCTGTCAGGCCAGGAAACAGTGTCCGAGCGCCTCGCAGACTGCAGCGGGGGAAAGGTCTCTTAAAAGTGCGACGAAGTGGGGAAGAAGGTGAGTGAGGGCTGTTGTCTTGTTTATCTCTCTCCCCTCGACTCGCCCGGCTCCCCGCCCTTCGCAGGGCAGAGGACTCGCTTAGTGGCAAAGTTTGGCTGGCTGGTAAATTGTACCTCCTTTCCCCCGTTCCCTTCTCTTTTGTTCTTTAAAGAACTCGCGTAGATTGTTTCATTTGTTTACTTTTAGTAGGCAGAAGCCAAGCAGGCATTTATCTCTTGTGCTTCTTCATAGGAGGGGCTGGGGGGGATGGGGAGGTGGGTATCCGCAGGGTGGGGTGTGGGGGTATTGCCTCGCTCTCTTCCAGCTGCGCTCCTGTGGGGGATGAATACGCAGAAATTGATGGGGGCAAGTCCAGCCTCGCCCCCACCCCAGCCCTGACTTTGGTTATGCAAAAGGAAGCGATATGGATGTGGGGGTCGTTTGTATAACTTAGCTGTCTGCAGAGTGCTCTGTAGATACCACGCACCGTATAAAAACGCTGCAACAATGGAAGGAAGAAAGGTTTGGGTTGGAGGGGGTTGGACCCTCGTGTTGGCGGTCAAGGAGGGGTTTACAACAAACAGATAAGGGTTTGGAAAGTTTTCTTTGGGGCTGAGATGGGGTGGAGGAAGCCACAGGTTCCAGACTGTCAGAGATGCAGGGATGGAGGGGATGGGGCCTGGACCACTACTTAGAGCCATCCTGTCCGCCCTTAGCAGTTTCACGACCCACCCGGAATAACCCAGGCTATCCTTGGGATCCGTCCTCACCTCTCACTTTCCATCACCCCCATCCCCCAACCCCATTTCAGTGTGTTTCAATAGAAAGCGGAACGTGAGCCCCAGAAGCTCCTCTGACCCAGCCTTCCGCCCCGCCTTTTGTGTTTTAACCTTTTGTTTCTAACGGCCACGCCCGCCCCAAAGAGGGATGGCTGTTACTGCTTCTGCCGGGTGAAGAGGCAGCGCGATCCACTCCGTGTTTATAGGCTAAAGGAGACGCCCTAACTTTGTTTCCTAAGTAGCTTAACTTCGGAATGTTTCTAGGTTGGGTCATGCTCGAATGAGGGGGAACACTCCACACCTAGTAAACATTGCCACTTTAGGTACTATCTCTCCCAGCGCTTTTCCACTTTATAAGGAGTTGTTTATCCCATACTGTCATTTGGTTTGTAGGAAAAGCATTTTGGAGGCCGGGCGCAGTGGCTCATGCCTGTAATGCCAGCACTTTGGGAGGCCGAGAGGGGTGGATCACTTGAGGTCCTGAGTTCGGGACCAGCCTGGGCCAACATGGTGAAACCCCGTCCGTCTCTACTAAAATACAAAAATTAGCCAGGCGTGGTGGTGCATGCCTGTAATCCCAGCTCTTCGGAGGCTGAGGCAGGAGAATCGCTTGAACCCAGGAGACGGAGGTTGCAGTGAGCCGAGATGGCACCATTGCACTCCATCCTGGGTGACAGAGCCAGACTCCGTCTCAAAAAAAAAAAAAGAAAAGGAATTTTGGAGACTGAGGTTTGGGGTTTGTTGAAAGCGGGTATGCTCTATCTGAGGTGGTATGTAAATACTGGGAATATGCAGAATAGACTTTTTGAATTCTACTTGCAGAATAACCTAAAGGTTATTATCTTCAGGTATGTTTTGTGAGATCATTTTTAATGCCAAGATAGTTTATCACCTTCTCCACTTTGTTCTCTGGTATATTCGGAAGTGCTAGAGGCTTTCTTCACACCCTTGGACTTACTCACTTTTTTTTTTCTTCTTTTTTTTTAAGACGGGGTTTCACTATGTTGGTCAGGCTGGTCTTTAACTCCCGACCTCAGGTGATCCACCCGCCTTGGCCTCCAAAGTGCTTGGATTACAGGCGTGAGCCACTACGCTCGGCGGACTTACTCACTTTTGACAAGACAAATGAAACATCAAACCGCATGCACTGCTAATAACTTGAAGAAATGCCCAAACATTGTCTTTTAACTTTTTCAAGTTTTGATTTTGTATAGTAGTAGTTACTATTGAAGACTTGTACCTAGAAATGATTCAAGTGCTAGAACTACGTAGTTTTGAATTTTCTTATCAAAGACTGAAATATATTAATGCAACAGTTACTTTCTTTTAGACAGTGAGTAGGCAGAATGACTTGGAAGCTAACTTTAATTAATTTCAATTGTATAGGTGTGATTACTATTATTAGCATCTAGAAAACGTCATGCATTTGCTGGAGTACTTCCTGGCACTGACCTCCTTCATTCTGAGTTGTTCTTACTGCATCTTTCTATCAGCCAACAATATGGAAGTACCAAGACAAGGTCAAATCATTCCTGGATGGAAAGTCATCAGACTTCTTTATCTGGAGTTACTTAAAAGTTAACATTGGCATTTTTGATGATACCTTTTCTATATGGATTACAATTTGATCGCTGGGAATTCTCCACCTTGAAGAAGGTATGTTGCTTTTTACATACTCTACGAGGAGTTCATTTTCCGTCGGGGGCTTATACCCAGAGATTTGACTAGTTATTTTGAGCGGCTGTGTGATCAGAGTGATTTATGACTTTGGATTTCCTTGTTTTAAACTGTTTTCTGTAGATCCTTTTTTATTTGGGATGATGATTTGGGTACTTCTGATGGAATTTTATTAATTTTACCATCTGTTCTTCAACATTAGCACACATAATGAATGTGGATTATGGTCACGAAGGAAATTTTGTAATGATGACGCATCTAATAGGCCAATGTCCTACTTTATTTATGATTGATTGGCTTCTTAAATATCGCAGTAGATATTTCTAAGTTCTGTGTTTGCAGAACTTATGTGGTTTGCATTACTATTATTTTTCTTCATTTTCACACTTCATTTTAGTAAACAAAATCTAAAAATGGCCCAAAATAAATGTCTAATGACTGGGAGTCAATACAGAATGCAGTAAGTTCTCTCAGAATGAAAACCTTGACTTTAAAAACAGAGCCCGTACATTCGTTTAATCTTATGGCACACATGAAGTTTTTACAGTGGTCATAAGAGTCTTACATTCTTTCTTTTAAGTCTTACAATTAATTTTTGTTCATCTCTATGAGAAAGTAGTTAAAAATCCACATAACTACTGTTGGTAATATAAAAAGTTAATTTTGATATGGTATTTACAATCCTAGTTTAGTAACTGTTTGCCATGGAAAGTGAGAGCTTTCTTTCTGTGGTCTGGTCAAATAAATTAATTGGAAATTGGAAATATTTTTATCCTGTTATAAGTAACAAAGTAACATTACAGTTCGCTTCTTTCTAGTCGTGTAAACATAAATAAGTTACTTAAGCTTCCTGGGCTTCAGTTTATTACCGATAAAATGAAGATTAAGTTAAATAACTTAAAAGATTTGAAAAGTCTTTTAACTTTGAGATTCTATGACTTGTAGCTTGCCTTTATAAATAAGGTACATCCTCTCTTGTAAAGACTGTTTTACCTCATTGAACAATGGAGTTACCAGCATGATAAAATTAACATGCTTTAAATTTTTTGTAAAGTATATTCTCGACTAAATGTGCTGTGTGGAAATTTCAGATTTCCTTAAACGTTCTCAATAAAAGTTTGCTGGAATTTTTTCTGGAGGTGGAAAGTACAGTATTGTTTCCTGACAAGGGTTTTACCTACAAATGTCTGAAGTAAGTATGTTTGAATTTGTTATAATGGCCATCCAGAGTAGGGATCAGAGATTTAGAAACACTTTGGAGTGAAACAGACCTGAGTTCGAATCACAGCCTAGGCAGTTACTATGATACTTTCACCAGGTTACTTGATTTTCATGGGTCCTAATTTCCTCGTTTGCAATGTGTATATCCTAACATTTACCTCATAGGGTTGTTGTAAGTAATACATTTTTAAAAAGCATAGAGATAAGAAAAAGCAGAGGGTTAGGCATCGGTAAACATATAATAAAAAATACTGTTACTCACTTTCACGGTGACTTAGTAATGTTTTAATACTTCTAACTTTCTTTGTTGTCTGCCTTACAAGTTTCAAGTCCTATTAACCAAATATTCACTGAAATTTTCAAAGTCAATTTGGACAGAAGTTTGTATCTGTTTAAATGTTTTTCTCTAAAACTATATTCAATTCAATTATTATATCCAACTAAGTGCAGATTAATTTGCTTCAACAAGCGTGTATTACATTGTATTATGCATAAGTATATTTCTGGTTTTTTTTTTTTTGTTTTTTTTTTTTGAGACAGAGTCTCGCTCTGTCACCCAGGCTGGAGTGCAGTGGCACCATCTCGGCTTACTGCAACCTCCGCCTCAGTAGCTGGGACTACAGGCGCCCGCCACCACGCCTGGCTAATTTTTGTGTTTTTAGTAGAGACAGGGTTTCACCATACTGGTCAGGCTGGTCTTGAACTACTGACCTCAGGTGATCGTCCTGCCTCGGCCTCCCAAAGTGCTGGGATTACAGGCGTGAGCCACCGCGCCCGGCCTGCATCAGTATATTTCTGAAGGTCATGGCTTCACCTTGGAGTATGTGGCTCTTCCATATTCTTAGAGAAATATCTGTAGGTTGAGATAATAGTGACTTTCTGTAATTGGCTTACTGAAATTCTCTATTTTCAATGCTATCAACGATTTCGATATGGTTTAAAAACTTGTGTTTATTCACTTTTCAGCTAAAATATAAAGTGATGGCTCAGTGGTTTCTTGATGAGGAAATCAAGAACTATAGCACATTTTCTAATACTAATTTTATAGAACGGTCTTTAGTTAAATAAAAAACTTATGCTTAACATAAAGAGCACTTAGAAGAATAGCATTTCATTTTGAAATGAAGTCTCAAGTCACGGATTTTCATTTTCTAGGTCTGTAATATAGCAATATGCGTTGCCTTCTGAGTGATTATTTAGCAAGGAAGATTATATTCATTTTACCTTTAGGAAGTTTCAGATAGGAATGTTAAGGTATTACTTCTCATTTGTAATTTACTAGCAGATATTTGCCTAGATATGATAATGTTGAGAATAAAAATAAGGAATTAATCAATATTAAAATAGAAAAAGATTTTTTTTTTTTTTTGATGGAGTCTGTCTCTGCTGCCAGGCCGGAGTGCAGTGGCGTGATCTTGGCTCACTGCAACCTCCGTCTCCCAGAGATTCTCCTGCCTCACCCTCCTGAGTAGCTGGGACTGCAGGTGTGTGCCACCATGCCCAGCTAATTTTTCTATTTTTAGTAAGACAGGCTTTCAACATGTTGGCCAGGATGGTCTTGATCTCCTGACCTCGTGATCTTCCCACCTCGGCCTCTCAAAGTGCTGGGATTACAGCACTTTTGGGACAGGCGTGAGCCATTGCGCCTAGCCCTAAAAGATTTTTTTAAATTATGTGTCCAAAAGTTTCTGTTTGTTGAAAGCATTTGTTTTAATTAGCAGATTATATATCATTAATATAGAAACTACTAATATAATACTTTGTAATTACAGTTTAATACATTCGTTAACAAGTCTACATGTTAATGTTTGAAATAATAACCAAATAAAAACTTTACTAGAGATATCAAATTTTATAGTCTTGGTTATTTAAGACTGCTGGTTGACTTGGATCAGTTTGAATTACTGAAACTAGAACAGTCTACCATGGTGTTCACAATCAACTTACGCAGAAAGAAAACCTAAATATTCAGCGATGCCTTCTAAACATAATATAATGCATGCTAAGCATCTCATAAGTCAATCAAAAGCGTTTATTTAATTTAGACCTTTGTATTGAGTCAAAGAGGTGATGACCTGCATGTTTAGCTGTGTTCTGTGTACCATGTCTACTCACTTATTTGCTGCGAGTTTCTTCTGGCACTTGTTTGTCTTCCCAAATTTACTATGATTTCTTCTTTGTGGCTCCAATTTGCTGAGTTTTAAATTTCGTCTATCTGTAAGAACTTTGATGATAGTTCTTCCCATTATTGTTAAAGATACAGGCATTTAGAAGTATGTTTTTCATGAATCTAGGAAGCCTACTAGATTAATCTTTTTCCTCATTTATTATTTTAAGTAATATTTATTTAGTACTTTCTGTGTGCCAGGTATTGTTTTAACCGTTGAGGACGCAGAGTGAACAAAATTAATTAAGTCCCTACACTCTTAGAGCTTTTACTAGTGACAGTAAAATATATGTTAAAAGGGGGCAACTAGGAATACTATTGAGAAGAATAAAGGAGGGATAGAGAGTAGAAGGGGAGAGAGTCGCAAACTTCAGTTGGATGGTGGGGGATGACCTCATGGAGAAGGTGATGTGTGAGGATGGATTGGGAGGAAGAGAAGGAATGGGCGACGTGATGCTGGAGAGAAGAGCATGCAGCTAGGGGAAGTGACAAGTGTCTGATGTATTCAGAGAAAGCAAGGAGGGTGCAGTGACTGGAGTGGAGTGAGTAGTGGAGACAGCGGTTGGAGAGGAAAGAGGAATATGGTGGGTAGGTGCCAAGTCGCCTTGAAGGCCATGGTGAAGACTTAGGATGTCCTTTTTTTTTGAGACAGAGTTTTGCGCTTGAAGCCCAGGCTGGAGTGAGGTGGCCTGATCTCAGCTCACTGCAACCTCCGCCTCCTGGGTTCAAGCGATTCTCCTGCTTGAGCCTCCCAAGCAGCTGGGATTCCAGGTGTCTGCCACCACGCCCAGCTAATTTTTGTAGTTTTAATAGAGATGGGGTTTTGCCATGTTGGCCGGGCTGGTCTCGAGCTCCTGACCTGGTGATCCACCCGCCTCAGCCTCCCAAAGTGTTGGGATTACAGGCGTGAGCCGCCCGCCTGGCAAGATTTAGGATTTTCTACTGAGGGAGGTGGGATGTTATTGAAGGATTTTAAAGGATGAATGCCCAGCTGTAACAGGATAACTCTGGCTGGTGGGTTGAGACCAGGTGAGAAGGGTGGGCAGTGGCAGAAACGGGGAGCCGTTTAGGAAGCTGTTTCAGTTATCCCAGTGAGAGGTGGTGTTGACTGGTAACAGGGTAAAAGTAACATAGAGATAGTGAAAAGGAGTTAAAGTCTGAATATATTTTGGTATTAAAGTTTTCCTTGTGGGTTGGATGGAAAGAACGAGAGGAGTCGAATACGAGTCTGAGATTTTTGTCCTGAGCTCCCAGAAGGACCAAATAGCTGTTAACTGAGATGAGAATCAGGCTTGGGGCAGAGGAGATCAGTTCAGCTTGGATGCATTAAAATTAAGATACAAAAAAAAGGAATTTTTTTTGAAATGAAGTCTTGCTGTGTTCCCCAGACTGGAGTGCAGTGGGGCAATCTCAGCTCATTGCAACCCCTGCCTCCCAGGTTCCAGTGATTTTCCTGTTTCAGCCTCCCAAGTAGCTGGGATTACCGGCACCTGCCAGCATGCCCTTCTAATTTTTCATTATTAGTAGAGATGGGGTTTCACCATGTTGACAAAGCTGGTCTTGAACTTCTGACCTCAGGTGATCCACCTACCTTGACCTCCGAAAGTGCTGGGATGACTGGTGTGAGCCACCGCGCCTGGCCAAAATTAAGATACTTTTTTTTTTGAGGTGGAGTCTTGCTCTGTGGCCCAGGCTGGAATGAGGTGGTGCTATCTTGGCTCATTGCAACCTCCGCTTCCCAAGTTGAAGTGATTGTCCTGCGTCAGCCTCCTGAGTAGCTGGGATTACAGGTGTGTGTCACCACACCTGGCTAATTTTTGTATTTTTAGTAGAGGTGGGGTTTCAACGTGTTGGTCAGGCTGGTCTCGAACTCCTGACCTCATGATCTGCCTGCCTTGGCCTCCCAAAATGCTGGGATTACAGATGTGAGCCACCACGCCCGGCCTGAAAATTAAGAAACTTTTAAAGCATTCAGGCAATTTGATACACAAGTCTGGTTTTCAGAGAAGTCTAGAGACACAGATTTGTGAGTTGTAAGAAATTAAATGCTGTTTAAAGCCAAGAGACTGGTTGGTATTACCCGGGAGTGAGTATAGAAAGAAAAGAGGTTTGGCCAGTCGCGGTGGCTCAACCCTGTAATCCCAGCACTTTGGGAGGCCGAGGCGGGTGGATCATGGGCAGCAGATCAAGACCATCCTGGCCTACATGGTGAAACCCATTTTTACTAAAAATACAAAAATTAGCCGGGCATGGTGGTGGGTGCCTGTAGTCCCAGCTACTTGGGAGGCTGAGGCAGGAGAACCGCTTAAACCTGGGAGGCAGAGGTTACAGTGAGCTGACATCGCACCTCTGCGCTCCAGCCTGGGCGACAGAGTGAGACTCAAAAAACAACAAAAGAAAAGAAAGGAAAAAAGAAAAGAGGTCTAGATACTGAGCTTTAAGGCCCTCAAGATTGAGAAGTGGCAGGAAGTAGTGATAATGAGAAGGGAGTGCCGCTGGGGTGAAAGCCCAGGGAAGGAAGTGTTTCCAGGAGGAAGGCAGGACCATCTGTGTCAAGCGCTGCTGAAGGGTGAAGAGAAGAGCAGAATAGATCTGTGGGTTTAAGCATTTCTGAGGTCAGTGCTCACTGAGAGTCTCACTAGAGCAGCCTTGATAGAATGGAGAGATCACATCATTTTCCTAAATTGTGTGGTCCATTAAATACCTTTAAAAAATCCCATCTATTCAAACTAAAATTTGTCAGTACTTTATAATTGATGAAAATGCTTTCACATCTATTGTCTTAGTTAAGCCTCATCTAGTCTAAGAGAGATGGGATAATATCTATGTTTACCTTACAGAAGAAGAAATTGAGACTCAGAAGTAATGTGATTTATTCAGAGTCACACAAAAGAAAGATAGAACTGCCTTTTAACTTGAAACCCTTTGCCATTCACAGTAGGGGGAGATGGCAGTAGCGAAATCAATTCCAATATTGTTCGATAGAGGTGATTATGGTGGTATAAAGTACAGAATTAAAGTAGAGGAGGGAGTGATTGTTTATTGGGTCAGGGAAGACTTTCTTGACTTGGGATTTAAAAGGTATGTAGCGTTTTGAGAGACAGTCAAAGAAAGGAGCATCTTAGGCTTGGAAAACCTGGAGGGATGAAACAACATGGAGTCTGGAATGTGTCTGGGATGCTCCAGCCATTTCATTCCTGCCGACCCTGCAGGGGAGTAGGTGGGAGCTAGGATCAGTGCAAGTGCTAGTTCACATTAAAATTGAAATTGGGTTTTGTTTGTTTGTTCGTTTTTTGAGATAGAGTCTTACTCTGTCACCTAAGCTGGAGTGCAGTGGTGCAATCTCGGCTCATGGCAACCTCTGCCTCCTGGGTTCAAACGATTCTCCTTCCTCAGCCTCCCAAGTAGTTGGGATTACAGGCATGCGCCACCACCTCACTCAGCTAATTTTTTATATTTTTAGTAAAGACAAGGTCTCACCATGTTGGCCAGGCTGGTCTCAAACCCCTGACCTCAGGTGTTCTGCTCACTTCAGCCTCCCATAGTGCTAGGATTACAGGCGTGAGCCACCATGCCCAGCTTGAAATAGAGCTTTAGCAGCACAACTCCTAGGTGCCGTTTTAATGTACCTCAGACCCAGTAAGTTATAAACCTGATTAGAAATGCTGGAACATATGTACCTTACCACAAATGCATGTTTTCAAAACTCGAGTTTTCCTCCAAAATTAAATGTATGTCTGTATACCGCTGAGTAGGCTCTGGTGACTCTGTGTCTAGTCTATAGCAATCAGGAAGTATTTGGCCTCAAGTAAGAAAATAGTCAACTAAGAGTGTTAAAGAGTAAGGATTTTTATGTATTTATTTATTTATTTGGTTACATCAGGAATAGCATTGTTCCTCCTCAGCTTGCAAGTTAGGATAGGAAGGGTGAATATTTGTCTTCACATACACACACACACACCATGAATTACACTCAGTATTGTTGGCTGGGCATGGTGGCTCACGCCTGTAATCCTAGCACTTTGAGTGGCCGAGACCGGTGGATTGATTGAGCCCAGGAGTTCGAGACCAGGCTGGGAAACGTGGTGAAACCTCGTCTCTACCAAAAATACAAAAAATTAGCTGGGTGTGGTGGCACATGCCTGTAGTCCCAGCTATCCAGGAAGCTGCAGTGGGAGGAGGGTCACTAGAGCCTGGGAGGTAGAGGCTGCAGTGAGCTGTGATGGCATCCCTGCCCTCCAGCCTGGGCAAAGTGCAAGACTCTGTCTCAAAAAAAAAAAAAAAGTCTCTGTGTGGACATGTGTTTTTATTTCTCTTGGGTGTAGACACCTAGGAGTTCAATTGTGGATTTTATGATAATTTATATTCAACTTATTTTCTCTCTCTCTCTCTTTTTTTTTTTTTTTTTTTTATGATCGCGTTTCACTCTTGTTGCCCAGGCTGGAGTGCAATGGCATAACCTCGGCTCACTGCAACCTCCGCCTTCCCAGGTTCAAGCCATTCTCCTGCCTCAGCCTCCTGAGTAGCTGGGATTATAGGCATCTGCCACCACGCCTGGCTAATTTTTTGTATTTTTAGTGGAGATGAGATTTCACTATTTTGGCCAGGCTGGTCTTGAACTCCTGATCTTAGGTGATCCACCTGCCTTGACCTCCCAAAGTGCTAGGATTATAGGCGTGAGCCATCGCGCCCAGCTATGTTCAACTTAAAAAAAATGTTTTTTGAGATGGAGTTTCGCTCTTGTTGCCCACACTGGAGTGCAATGGTGGCATCCGAGCTCACTGCAACCTCCACCTCCTGGGTTCAAGTGATTCTCCAGCCTCAGCCTCCTGAGTAGCTGAGATTACAGGTGCCCTCCACCATGCCCAGCTAATTTTTATATTTTTAGTAGAGAGGGGGTTTCACTATGCTGGCCAGGCTGATCTTAAACTGGCTGGTTTCGAACTCCTGACCTCATAATCTGCCGCCTCGGCCTCTCAAAGTGCTGGGATTACAGGTGTGATCCACGTGCCTGGCCTATATTCAACTTTTTAAAACACCACCAAACTGTTTTCCAAAGTGACAATACCATGTTATAGGTGGGAAGTTTTCCCAGCCATGTATGAGGGTTTCGGTGGCTCCAAATCCTGGCCTTTTGTGTATCTTTTTAAGAGTGAGGAAAACTTTCACATAAGTCTACAAGAGGACTTCCCAGGGTAACTTCAGTAGCCCATGACAAACACTAGTCACTGATAAGCGGACACTCTGAGGGCTTAGAGTGATCTACTGACACCCCAGGCCCGGGAGGGGCTCATAATGCTTATCAGTGCCCAGTGTCAGAACACAGTTGAAGGGGGTGGCAGTTGGGTAGGAACCCAGCAGAGACATCCATGTGTCCATGTGTCAGGGTAAGGATGGACTATTGATTTAAACATACAGAGTAGTGTGTATGTAACCATCATGATTTTATTATTTATTTATTTATTGAGCGGGAGTTTCACTCTGTCACCCAGGCTGGGGTGCAATGGCGTGATCTCGGCTCACTGCGACCTCCGCCTCCTGGGTTCAAGCCATTTTCCTGCCTCAGCCTCCCGAGTAGCTGGGATTACAGGCACCCGCCACCATGCCTGGCTAATTTTTGTATTTTTAGTAGAGATGGGGTTTCACCATGTTGCCAGGCTGGTTTTGAACTTCTGACCTCAGGTGATCCACCTGCCTCAGCCTCCGAAAGTGCTGGGATTATAGGCTTCAGACACTGCACCCAGCCACAATCATGATTTTAAAAGTTACAGACTCTAATGGAAACAATCCAGTCTGCTAGAATTTAGCTTATTAAGGTATTCTATGACTAACATATTGGGAATTTCTGAGACCAGCCATAGTGGCTCATGTGTATAATCCCAGCACGTTGGGAAACTGAGGTGGAAGGATCACTTGAGGCTATGAGTTCAAGAGCAGCCTGGTTAACAGAGTGATACCCCAACTCTACAAAATGAATAAAAATGAAGAGTTTCTGAAAAGCAACCGTCCGAACGAATAGCCAGACAAGCACAGCTTTGGTAATTGACTCCGTGGGCAGTTGCTACGTCCTGGCATTCCTTTCCTGTGAGGCAGCATGTAACTTTTCCAGCGTCCCAGCAACAGTTTCTCATAATCTCGGTTCAGCATAAGTTAGCCACCAAATCCTTGGCTTAAGATATAGAAAGATATTTAGACAAGGTTAAGTGTTGGGCAACTTGGCAGGAACTTGAGAAAAATTATTTGAGCTTGGATGGAATAAAGAAAAAGACTGTATTTTCATGGTCTTCCCTTATTCTTGTGTAAATGTGTGTTATTGTGAGGTAGGCGTGCATAAGGATAGGTACATCTACCACGTGGGGGGATACTGATGCTCTGTTGTATCCTCTGTTGGAAAATCCAGAACATGCAGGTCAACGTGTTTATGATCAGTAGAGTGATATGGTCTCAAGCAATGCATGCTTGAAAGTCACAGAATATTTGAAGCAAAAAAAGATTGGTTTTCTTTTTTATTTTCCTTGAGATGGAGCCTCACTCTGTTGCCCAGGCTGGAGTGCAGTGGCGCGATCTCGGCTCACTGCAACCTCTGCTTCCTGGGTTCAAGTGATTCTCCTGCCTCAGCCTCCTGAGTAGCTGGGATTACAGGTGCACACCACCATGCCTGGCTAATATTTTTTTTAATTTTTAGTAGACATGGGGTTTCTCCATGTTGGTCAGACTGGTCTTGAACTCCTGACCTTGTGATCCACCTGCCTTGGCCTCCCAAAATGCTGGGATGACAGGTATGAACCACTGCGCCTGGCACAAAAATTTTTATAATTGGAACGCATCACATAGCTTCAGATCATTTTGGGGGGAAATAATGTTTGAAATGGATTTCTGTGACACTTAAATTTATGGGATGACTATTTTTCTTCAAATCTTAGAGTTGGTGCTGTTACAGACTGTGATAAGAATTTTGAAACTGTAGTTTTAATACTAATAGCTTGGATTATGTAGTGACTTTTTTTTTTCCTTGGGACAAAGTCACTGTAGCCCAGGCTGGAGTGCAGTGGTGTGATTGCGATTCACTGCAGCCTCTACCTCCCTGGCCCAGGTGATCCTCCCATCTCAGCCTCCCGAGTAGCTGGGACTACAGGCACAACCACCATGCCCGGCTAATTTTTTTATTTTTTTGTAAAGACACAATTTCACGATGTTTCCCCAGGCTGGTCTTGTACTGCACTCAAGCAATAGCAGTCTGCCTGCTTCAGCCTGTCAAAGTGCGGGCGGGGATTACAGGTGTGAGGTACCAAGCCAGGCCATAGCTATTTTTTTTTAACGCAGACAACTCCAATAGTTCTCTCATTATAGACTATTTCATTTTACACATAAGAAGAACCAAGAGAGAAATTTAAGAATTTTTGTTTTTTTTTTCTTGTAACAGAGCTTCACTCTTGTCGCCCAGGCTGGAGTGCAGTGGCGCAGTCTTGCTCACTGCAGCCTCCATCTCCTGGGTTCCAGTGATTCTTCTGCCTCAGCCTCCTGAGTAGCTGGTACTGCAGGTGCCCACTACCATGGCTGGATAATTTTTGTATTTTTAGTAGAGATGGGGTTTTACCATGTTGGCCAGGCTAGTCTCAAACTCCTAACCTCAGGTGATCTACCCACCTCAGCCTCCCAAAGTGCTGAGATTACAGGTGTGAGCCACCATGTCTGGTGAAGGTTCTTAATTATTGGTAATGGATATGAAGTATACATCTTAAAATTTATAGTTCAGTATTCTATTTCTCAGCGAAGTGGTAGAGAAGTAGTAACCATTACAGAAATACTTGTGCAACTATATATACATACATACATATATATATATATATATTATTTTTTTTTTTTTTTGAGAGATAATCTCACCTTGTCACCCAGGCTGGAGTGCAATGGTGTGATTTTGGCTCACTGCAACCTCCACCTCCCGGGTTCAAGTGATTCTCTTGCCTCAACCTCCTGAGTAGCTGGGAGTACGGGTGCCCACCACCATGCCCAGCTAATTTTTATATTTTTAGTAGAGACAGGGTTTCACCATGTTGCCAGGCTGGTCTCTAACTCCTGACCTCGTGATCCGCCCGCCTCGGCCTCCCGAAGTGCTGGGATTACGGGAGTGAGCCACCGTGCATCGCTGTGCAACAATATCTCACGCATCATCTTATTTCATTCTCATTGGAATTCCATGTAATAGGTGTAAATAACATTCTCATTTCATAGTTGAAGAAACTGGCGTTCAGAGAAATGTCCAGTTCAAGTTATTAAACTTGTAAATTGCGCAATGCAACTCTTTTGACCTTGCAGTGGATATCAGGGACCAGTAATGTAAACCAGAAAGAGAGAGAATGTTTCCTCGAGAGCTCCCGCTCATCCTGATAATTTCTCTAGTTTCACCTTGAGACTTACTCTTCTTCTGCAAATAGCGTGACTGTATCTTGAGACCCAAACATTTAATGAGGCTTAAAAAGAGGATGGTCTGTTTTGCTGGTGTTTTTAAATTTCGGAGAGAGATTGTTTTGCAAGCAGCAGTTGAGAAGCCGGCATGGTGGTGAAACTCGTCTGTGTTCAAGTGTTTTACTTGTCAGGTTTTAATGGATGGTGTCATTATTTCTAGGGAACTCCCAAAAGATGATACATAGCAATATTCATAGAGTCCCCATTCTGCAGCAAAAGAAAAATGATTTTCAGGTCCTCCTTTCATCTCCTCTCTTCTTCAAGTCAGTTGTCCAAGAAAGTTCGGGCAAGCTCACAATTCCTGAATTTGGAGTATATCATCATCTTCAGCCCTCAGCATACATTGACATTCTGGAAGCCTACCCCTTCCTGACTGCCCCCCTCCTCCTAGAAATACTGAATTGAAGACTTCCCTGTGGCTTGCACCTGGCTTTGTGCGTTTCGGCCTCTCTCTCTCTCCGTTTCTGTATGTGTGAGAGACAAGGAACTCTCTGCAATGACATGCTGCTTATTAATAGAGCTAGCCCTTATTCTGCCCTGTCTACTTTGGTGAGTAGCTGCTTTGGACTGTGATGAACCTCTGGGGGACTCTACTTTTTTTCTGTGTTGCTGTTGTTTTCCTTTATCACTGTTTTCTAGAGACAGAGTCTTGCTCTGTCACCCAGACTGTACTCTGTCATGAGTGCAGTGGTGCAGTCACAGCTCACTGCAGCCTCGGACTCCTGGATTCAAGTGATCTTCCCACCTCGGTTTCCTGAGTAGCTGGGACTTTAGGTGCATGCCACCTTTTTTATTTTTTTGTAGAGACACGGTCTTGCTATTTCGCTCAGGCTGGTCTGGAACTCCTGAGCTCAAACAATCCTCCCGTCTTGGCCTCCCAAAGTGTTGGGATTACAGGCATGAGCCACCGTACCCAGTCTCTTCTTGTTATTTGTGATGGGCCTACGCCAGGCCAGAGGTAGGCCTGAGTGACCTGGTTCATGCCTTTCTTCCCACGTCCCAGGACTGGGTCCCACTAGCTTTCTGGATCTTACCACTCCAATAGAGGGAATAAGTCTCTCTTTTCTTTTCTTTTTTTTTTTTAAAGATAGGGTTTCACCATAATGGCCAGGCTGGTATTGAACTCCTGACCTCAGGTGATCCACGCACCTCAACCTCCCAAAGTGCTAGGATTACAGGTGTCAGCCACCGCGCCCGGCAAGACTCTTTCTAAAAGCCTAGAGCAGGCAGGGCACCATGGCTCATGCCTTTAATCCCAGCACTTTGGGAGGCTGAGGCAGGTGGATCACCTGAGGTCAGGAGTTCGAGACCAGCCTGGCCAACATGGTGAAACCCTGTTTCTACTCAAAATACAAAAATTAGCCAGGCATGGTGGTGGATGCCCGTGGTCCCAGCTACTTGGGAGGCTGAGGCAGGAGAATTGCTTGAACCCAGGAGGTAGAGATTGCAGTGAGCTGAGATCGTGCCGTTGCACTTCAGCCTGGGCAACAAGAGCAAAAATCTGTCCCCTGCAAAAATTAAAAAAACGTAAATAAATAAAACAATAAAATAATTTTTTAAAAGCCTAGAGCGGAATTGGGTCAACCTGCACATGCTTTTCTTTTCCCTTGGGTTTGAACTCAGCCTGCTTTCCTGTGATGTGGGTTTCTTTCATTGCAAGGTCTTGAGCCCCTGATTTTCAGTACTGGCCTGGAAGGAAGACGAGAACTCAAGCTTTCTTTAATATTCCACACCAGAAGTTTCATAGCCTATGCAAGGCCTGGACCTACATCTGCACAACTCTGGTGTAAAGAGTGAGTCCTTAAGGCCGGGCGCGGTGGCTCACGCCTGTAATCCCAGCACTTTGGGAGGCCGAGGCGGGTGGATTACAAGGTCAAGAGATCGAGACCATCCTGGCCAACATAGTGAAACCCCATCTCTACTAAAATATAAAAAGTAGCTGGGCATGGTGGCACGTGTCTGTAGTCCCAGCTACTCGGGAGGCTGAGGCAGGAGAATTGCTTGAACCCAGGAGGCAGAGGTTGCAGTGAGCCGAGATTGCACCACTGCACTCCAGCCTGGCGCCTGGCGACAGAGCGAGACTCTGCCTCAAAAAAAAAGGAAAATAAAAGAGTGAGTCCTTGATATGACAGTCGGTGAGCTGGGCTATTAGAATGTGTAATGAGGACCCTTTCACATTCCTTTCATTGGAAGGCAAATACAATTTAAAGGAAAGAAGTCTAAAAACTAGAAACCCAGAGGTGGCCAGCTCTTTGTTCTTAGGCTTTGCTTGGTGACCCCCGTGTGTCCTGTCCTCATTATCTTTTTTTTTTTTTTTTGAGACGGAGTCTCCCTGTGTTGCCCAGTGCTGCAATGCAGTGGCGCAATCTTGGCTCACGGCAACCTCTGCCTCCCAGGTTCATGGGATTCTCCTGCCTGAGCCTCTCGAGTAGCTGGGACTACAAGTACGCACCACTACGCCTGGTTAATTTTTGTATTTTTTAGTAGAGACGGGGTTTCACCATATTGGTCAGGCTGGTCTCGAACTCCTGACATCATGATCTGCCTGCCTTGGCCTCCCAAAGTGCTGGGATTATAGGCATGAGCCACCACGCCCGGCCTGTCCTCGTTATCTTTAGACCCCAGCATACATTGACATACTGGAAGGCTGCCCCTTCCTGACTGCCCCTTCCTGACTGCCCCCTCCTCCTAGAAATACATCACACTGCGTTAGCACAGTCAAGATGCAAGTCCCTGATGGCTGATGATTGTAGTCCCCATTGGAAGTTGGCATGATTAGTTATGAGAAAACCCGGCTGAAATACCACCTACTATATTTGGTCTCAGTGATTAAATGGAAAGAGTTGGTAAGGCAACAAAATGTATCAGCATATATTTCCAGCTGCTTTGTGTTTTGCAGATCAGTATAGTTCAAGGAATAGACAAAATTCACTTGTTGTCATGTTGTCTTTAAGATAAATAAATCTTGGTACTTTTGTAATACGTTTGCAGCATTTTTCCCAGTGTGGGAATTTTGGTGAAAGTTCATGGAATGTTTTTCTTCAGAAATTTCCATCAATATCCGCCTGACTCCGCAGCCAAATTCAAAATTCTCACTTTACTGTAATGAAGAAGCTGCTATACCTAAATATATTGCATGGGTTTCTACCCAAATGGCTGCAAGAGAAACAAGCAAAGCAGCAGCAAGGAGGATCATGGTATCATCCTAAGGCCAAGTCCTCGCTCTGTGGTGTGGCCTCTGGAGTTCCTAGAGTCTGTGTGATCTGAGGCTTCAGAAGCCAGGAACGGGAGTGTGGCTAACCTGCACTTGTTAGATCTCCTCTGGAACACGGGGAGTCAATCCAGGTGCCTGGTAAACGGGCTCAGAGTCTGAGCATCAGATGTCCGCAGCAGATGATAGCTTCATCTTATTTTCTGCCTCCTTTCTCTGCATCAACTTAGGTTATTATTTACTGATGGATTCTGAGTTTATGCAAATTTTGTGACATGGTCCACAGATTCAAATAGTCTGTCTTTTCACATCCCAGCCTGTAGTGTTCCTCGGCCTTGACTCCGCCCGCTCTTGCCCTGATACTGCTTCTAGACTTTGGTTCTTGCCTTCGTTAGACCTTGATTCTCATGGCTGACCAATTTCAGTGGATCTTGGCCAACCCCAGTGGTCTCAGGTTCTGCCTCCTGTTCTTACAGGGTAATCTTGGATCCTAACATGTTGCAAAAAATCAAAAGTCAGCCAGTAGATTTTCAAAACCAGAACCCTCCGTTTGCTATGACTTCTGCCCTTCTCCAGGGTGTCGCATTGATTCAAATGCTATAAATCAGAGGTCCCTAACCCCAGACCACGAACCAGTACCTTCACTTTCTAGCCCACCACTCATCTCCTGCTGTGTGGCCTGTTAGGAATGGGGCCACACAGCAGAGGGTGAGCAGCAGGCAGGCAAGCCAGCCAGGCTTTGTGTTGACAGCCGCTCCCCATTGCTCACATTCCTGCCTGCGCTCCACCTTCTGTCAGATCAGCAGTGGCATTAGATTCTCACAGGAGCATGAACCTCGCTGTGAACTGCACATGCGAGGGGATCTAGATTTTGCACCCCTTATGAGAATCTAATGCCTGATGATCTGTCACTGTCTCCCATCACCCCCAGATGGGACCGTGTAGTTGTGGGAAAACAAGCTCAGGGCTCCCCCTGATTCTACATTATGGTGACTTGTATAATTAATTCATTATATATTACAATGTAATCGTAGAAATAAAGAACACAATAAATGTAATCCACTTGAATCGTCTTCCAGCGATCCCCCCACCTCCCACTGTTCATGGAAAAATTGTCTTCCACGAAACAGTCCGTGATGCCAAAAAGTTTGGGGACCGCTGCTATAAATGACATCCCGACAGTATGGGAGTAGAGCCCCTCAATTGTCTAAAAAGGATTAAGCTATGCTGAGTACTGTTTTTATATCCTTTATCTTAGTGTTGTGATTTTTTTTTTTGTGACTGAGTTTTGCTCTTGTTGCCCAGGCTGAAGTGCAGTGGTGTGATCTCAGCTCACTGCAACCTCCACCTCCTGAGTTCAAGCGATTCTCCTGTCTCAGCCTCCCGAGTAGCTGGGATTACAGGTACACGCAACCATGTCCAGCTAATTTTTTTACTTTTAGTAGAAATAGGGTTTCACCATGTTAGCCAGGCTGGTGTTGAGTTCCTGACCTCAGGTGATCTGCCTGCCTTGGCCTCCCAAAGTACTGGGATGATAGGTGTGAGCCGCTGTGCCCGGCCATGCTGTGATTCTTTGAAAACTGGTGATGGACGCGTAATATGTCTTAGGACTGGACTAGATACTGGGGATGCAAAGCTAAGCAAAACTGGACATGGGACACAGTTTGGATATTTGTCCCCTCCATATCTCACATTGAAATGTAACCACCAACTTTGGAAGTGGGCCTAGTGGGAGGTGTTTGTGTCATAGGGCGGATCCCTTATGAATGGCTTGGTGCCCTCCCTGTGGTAATAAGTGAGTTCTTGCTCTGTTGTTTCATGTGAGATCTGGTTGTTAAAAAAGCTCTCAGACCTCCTTCTTCTCTCTCTCTTGGTCTCTCTCTAGCTATGTGACATGCCTGCCTCCCCTTCTGCCATGAGTAAGGCGTCCTGTAGCCCTCCCAGAAGCAGATGCTGGTGCCATGCTTCTTGTACAGTCTGCAGAACTCTGAGTCAAACAAGCCTCTTTTCTTAATATGCAGCCTCAGGTGTTCCTTTAAAGCAACGCAAAACAGACTAACACAGCATGGTTCCAGCAATCATGTAACTTAAAAATAAAAGAGGCTTCTGTGTGTGACTGAGTTTGGGGAACTCTGGAGATTATATGCAACCTCTTTTAGAGGTTCTCTAGGCCAGGCTGTGAGATGCCTGGTAAGTTTAACTTAAAAAATAATAATAATAACTTAGACCGGGCGCAGTGGCTCAGGCCTGTAATCCTAGCACTTTGGGAGGCCGAGGCAAGCGGATCACCTGAGGTCGGGAGTTCGAGACCAGCCTGACCAACATGGAGAAACCCTGTCTCTACTAAAAATACAAAATTTGCCAGGTGTGGTGGTGCATGCCTGTAATCCCAGCTACTGGGGAGGCTGAGGCAGGAGAATTGCTTGAACCCGGGAGGCAGAGGTTGCAGTGAGCCGAGATCACACCATTGCACTCCAGCCTGGGCAACAAGAGCAAAACTTCATCTCTGGTGGGAAAAAACAAACCCAAAAACCAGCTCCTTGAATATGGACTCATTTATTGTATTTGCTTTTGTTTTTAAAGACTCCCAGGATACTCATTAACAAAACTCAACAGCACTAATCTTTTGACAAATGTATATTTTGGAAATAATGTATTTGAAGACACAGTAACTGTAATTTAATGTGCAATCCACTACAAAATAATATTTGAGTTTAAACAGTGGGCTTTTGTCCAAGGAGGAGATGTGAGGAATTTTAGGTACTGTAACGTGTCCTGTAGAGTAATAATTTCGGGCAGCAGAAACCTTTCTGTGCCTCTTTGATATTATAAGGTCGTTGCTCACGATGGCCATGAAATGATTGGCCCCAAGCCAAACAACAGCAACAACAAAATAGCAACAAATAACCCCGCCGGCCGGGCACGGTGGCTCCAGCCTGTAATCCCCTCACACTGGGAGGCCGAAGTGGGCAGATCACAAGGTCAAGAGATCGAGACCATCCTGGCCAACATGGTGAAACCCGCCTCTACTAAAAATACAAAAAGAAAAAAAAAATCAGCTGAGCATGGTGGCACGTGCCTGTACTTCCAGCTACTTGGGAGGCTGAGGCAGGAGAATCGCTTGAACCCAGGAGGCGGAGGTTGCGGTGAGCTGAGATCACGCCATTGCACTCCAGACTGGGCAACAGCGTGAGACTCTGTCTAAACAACAACAACAACAACAACAACAAAACTCTGCGAAGATCATAATGAGGTGTAACAGAAATGGAATGGAGGTTCAGTGAAATAAACATGATATAAGCAGGAGGCCGTTCAAAGCAGGTATAGTGGTAAATACTATAGGGCTTACACAGGCCCTGCAGAGGCTCACACAATTGTTTGAGAACATCTGGGAGACTGTAAGCCTCACCAGGTACCAGAAGAACCATTCCCGTTTAGGCAGCACAGATGGTATTCCCTGAACGCAGGCGGAGGATTTTTGGTACCATATAGTTTAGTACCTACTTATGTGCTGCTTTGCTTGGTTTTCGGTTTCATGGCTGGGATCCCCCACTCCCCATAGAAGCTTGGGAAGTGTGAGCTGGATAAAGACCTCCTCCCGGAAGACCAGGTTCTAGTACCTGGAACTTGTGAATGTTGTCATAAAGGAACGTGGCCTTTGCAGATGTGTTTAAATTAAAGATCTTGATGTGGGGGAGGTTATCCTGGGTGACCTGGGATATCCAATCACAGTATCCTTATAAGAGAGAGGCAGGAGATCATCTTCTCAGAGCACATGTAAGACAGAGGCACAGATTGAAGTGATGTGGCCATAAGCCAAGGAATGCCAGAGAATGCCAGCAGGCAACCCGAGCTAGAAGAGGCAAGGAACAGATTCTACCCCTGAGTCTTCGAAGGGAACGCGGCCCTGCAGAGAGCATGAAGGAATAAGTTTCTGTTGTTTTAAGCCACAGAGCTTGTGATAATTTTTCCCAACAGTCCTGAGAAACTAATACAGGCTGTAAACTTTCTGAAAGGTGGGGTGATATGTTCTTTGTTCTTGTCTTCTGCACAGTATGCAGGTTTCTGCACATAACAGACACTCAAATACCCGAGTGCTTGAACTGACTTGACTTCTTCACTGATTCAGAAATTCAGAGCCTGAAGATTTGTATTTAAAATTTTACTGGAAGAAAAGTGAGACCAGGAAGCTGAGCATTCATTTGCAAAAGAAGAAATTAATGCCCCTGAGGCTTACTCCCTTAAGAATTCATTTCATCTTGAAGCTTGGATTTATACCACATTGTAATGTAGCAATTTTTTTTTTTTTTTTTTTGCCTTGCTCAACTGTAAATAATACCTTCAAGAAAACTTCATCTAGCAGGAACAAGAAAAGCAAGTCATTCAAGGCAGTGATTTGATGTCTTAATTAGATACTACCTTGGTGCTCGCTTTCTCTTTGTTTGCACTGACAGTATCTAAATGACAGTGTTCTGGGATTTCTGGATCGGACACAAAATGTCTTCTGCTCAAATCTTCCATGAAATGTAATTTTCAAATGATGAGCTTGGTTCTTACTCAACAGAACTCTTAGTGTATTTACTGGACTTTCAGCTGAACTGGAATGGAACTGTGGGATCACGTTCCTTTGGAAATATAAACAGTTTGTTTTTGTGTAAAAAGAAGCCACATAAAAGTATCTAGAATTTTAGCTCAGTAGACTGGTTGGTGGTTTGGTGATGAACATTATTCTTTTCAATATTATGGCTGCTTTTTTTTTAAACGAGCATTTTGCTTTTCTTTGGTAGGGACATAAGTTCTCTTCTAGACCGTCTTTCATCTAGGAAGCTCAGTTACACCATAAAGCCAAGTCGAAGTAAAAATAAACTGCTAGAGCATTTTATCAATATTGTTAAACTAATGGCAAAGGCACGGGAAGCTACACACCGTGCAGCGCTGCGGTTAGTGTGTCGATGAGTTTGTCTTTGTTGTGACCTAGAGCATAGGTAAGAGTTTCTTTACAGGTTTACTGTGAAATTTATTTTTTATTTTGATTTCAAGATGGAGTTTTCCTTCTGTTGCCCAGGCTGGAGTGCAATGGTGTGATCTCGGCTCCCTGCAACCTCTGCCTCCCGGGTTCAAGCGATTCTCCTGCGTCAGCCTCCCAAGTGGCTGGGATTACAGGCGCCCGCCACCACATCTGGCCAATGTTGTATTTTTAGTAGAGACAGGGTTTCTCCATGTTGGTCAGGCTGATCTTGAACTCCCGATCTCAGGTGATCCGCCCACCTCGGCCTCCCAAAATGCTGGAATTACTGGCGTGAGCTACCGTGCCTGACCGAAATTTATTTATTTATTTTTTGAGAGCGTGTCTTGCTCTGCAACCCAGGCTGGAGTGGAATGGCACCATCTTGACTCACTGCAACCTCCGCCTCCCGGATTCAAGCGATTCTCCTGCCTCAGCCTCCCAAGTAACTGGGATTACAGGCACCTGCCATCATGCCCAGCTAATTTTTGTATTTTTGATAGAGATGGGGCTTCACCATGTTGGCCAGGCTGGTCTTGAACTCCTGACCTCAAGTAGTCTGCCCACATTGGCCTCCCAAAGTGCTAGGATTGCACGCTTGAGCCACGACACCCGACCCGAAATTTATTTTTTAAAGCTCTTATATTATTACCTGATGCCACATAGAAATGTTAATACGCTGGTAGACTTTGCAACATGTAGTCACTTTAATTGTTTTTAATAAGAAACTCTAGTAGACATTTACAATGGTATGGCTAAAGTAAAATCAGTTCATGTTCACCTTGGCTTTGCAGGTGAGTGAGGGTTAGATTTGAAAGAAACCTTCCCCCCCCCGGAATTGAACTTGCATTTGACCTTGTATTCTGATGAAGGTTGAAACTGACATTAGGCAGTTTCACTTTAAGTGAACCCACCTCACACTGAATTAATGAGGTCTTTGCCTTGATGTTAGCTCCATCCCCTTCACTCTCTGCCATATTTAAAATGTGCTTCAATGCCATATAGTTTTTACTGTTAATAGTTATACAGCCTTATTACCAAAGTATTAAGTGGTGTGATTGCATCATCATCTGAAAGATTCCTTATGAAATTCTCTAGAGACAGGCCTGTGTGCCAGACATTGTATTATTTTGCCTGGAACATAGCAGTTGCTCAATAAATAAATATTTGCTGTGTGAATGAATTCATGATTGAATCATTGAAATCAACAAGTTTTGATGTTGGTAAAGCCTTAACCAGCAATTTGGATGTCTGGGTTCCCTTATCAATCTAGTGATTCATCTTCTGGTGCACAGAAAAGTGTTCGTAAACAGTTTCTTCAGTGCTGTCCAAGAGAAATAGAATGTGAGCCACAAATGTGAGCCACAGATGTAATTCTAAGTTTTCTAGTAGCTACATTTAAAACAAAAAGAAGCAGGTTAAATTATTTTTAGTAAAATATTTTAACTCAATATATTGAAAATATAATTTCAACATATAATCAAAATAAATGTATATTTATATACGTACTTTATACTATGTGTATTTTATATTTAACAATAGATCTCAATTTGGCCCAGCCTCATTTCAAATGCTCAAAATCCGCATATGGCTTCCAGTGGCTACCATATTGGGCAGCCTACATTTATACCATCTGGAAGCTCCTATTCTAAGTAATTATTTTTGCTAACTTATAAAACTCAGATTTTATAAGCTATTGAATGTGATACTTGTGTTGTTCTATCAGTGTGCAACTAAAACAAAAAAATCGCACCATTAAAAAAATTATTCTTTAGAGATTGTGTCAAAAGTATAATGCCCTCTAAATTTTAGGAGCCATGGCAAAACTTCCATTGTTCTAAGATTCACTTTTTTTCGTGTTATTGTGGAGCAAGTTCCTTATCTTTTCTTGAGCTTCAGCTTCCTCTTCTGTAAAATGGGGTTACTATTTGTCTCAGGATGTAGAGATAACATTTGCAGAGTTTTTTTTTTTTTTTTTTTTTGAGACGGAGTCTCTGTTGCCTAGGCTAGAGTGCAGTGGCGAGACCTCGGCTCACTACAACCTTCATCTTCCAGGTCCAAGTGATTCTCCTCAGCCTCCAGAGTAGCTGGGATTACAGGCATGCATCACCACACCCAGCTACTTTTTATGTATTTTAGTGCACAGTGGCCCATGCCCGAAGTCTCAGCACTTCGGGAGGCCGAGGCCGGTGGATCACGAGGTCAGGACCTCGAGACCAGCCTGGCCAACATAGTGAAACCCCGTCTCTACTGAAAATACAAAAACGGGTGGGCGTGGTGGCGTGCACCTGTAATCTCAGCTACTAAGGAGGCTGAGGCAGGAGAATCACTTGAACCCAGGAGGCGGAGGTTACAGTGAGTCAAGATCCTGCCATTGCACTCCAGGCGACAGTGCAAGACAACTTATCAAAAAAACAAACAAAACAAAATTGAAGAAGGGTTAACTTGGGTCTTGGGTGACTCTTAGTTAACTTCTGAGGTATTGAACTGAATTTGGAGACTCCGTTAATGGATTTCCATTAAACTTATATCAGTATTAAGCCAAGATCAGTTAGCTAGTGGGGGAAAGGTGATCATGGTAGAGAAGTGCCTTTAGGCCGGGCGCGGTGGCTCATGCCTGTTATCCCAGCACTTTGGGAGGCCAAGGCGGGCGGATTACCTGAGGTCAGGAGTTCGAGACCACCCTGGCCAAAATGGTGAAACCCTGTCTTAAAAAAAAAAGAGAGAAGTGCCTTTAGATACAGCTGGACTTCATTCTGCATAAGGCCTATCCAATTCTTTTCTGATGTTTGAGAACATGAAATTTGTGACAGGGAAATGTTTTTTTCTTTTTGTTTTTTTTTGAGGCGGGGTTTCGCAGGGTTAGCTAGGCTGATCTCCATCTCCTGACCTCGTGATCCGCCCACCTCAGCCTCCCAAAGTGCTGGGATTACAGGTATGAGCCACCATGCCCAGCCCTAGGAAAATGTTTTTAGCCATTGTTTAACTTGCTTTGGTTAAGTGAGACAAATAATAAGAAATCATTGGAGCTAAAATTTCTTATGTTACCTTATTTACCAAAGCTCACCTAGGCAGGGTCAAATACTTGTTTTTTTGTTTTTAGATGATGTTAATATGTTTGGAGTATAGGATTTCCGCTAGCAATTCCTGAGAATTTTTGCATAACTTAAAGACTTTTTTTTAACAAGTAGTTGTTGGTTTTAATTCTAAGTAAGATAATCTATATGATAAAGAGTGTTGACTAGGGGCAACCAGGGGTGACCTGCAGTGGCTTTGCTATTGCTTTCTCTCCTTTCATTGCTTGTGGAAAAACACTTATCCTGGGAAGAATCAGTAACTTCAACAATACTATCAAAGGAGGGCCTAAAATTTAAAAAAAGAAACAAAAATGTTATAAAACAACAACAATATTTGACAAATTCCTGACAGACTTAGGGAGAAGATTATGACTATTGAGGCTGCTTTTGACTAAGTCTCTCCTATTGTTAATTAAAAAAAAAAATCTTTTGTCTGGTAGTGTTAAAGCTTGGCCCCCAAACAATTGAACTTTGGAAAAGAATTGTTAACTCCTTGCTTGAAAACAGAGCTCTAAAATGTTTTAGCAAAAGCAACATATATTTTGCTAAATATTATATTTTCCAATACAATGAATAAACAATGCTTTTTTTTTTTTTGCTTTTCATAGTTACATAAATTGAAAAAATACTCCCAAAATATGAAAAACTGGCCCTTGTGTTTTTTACTTTGTACGATGTGGATAACTGTTTAGTGGAAATAGACATTCACTTAAATGGAGAATGGACAATTCATTAAATGGAGAACAATAAAGCCTTATTTTTAAAATGTTGCAGATAAAGTATTTGGGTTTATCTAATTAATGATTGTGAATCAAGACCACTCTGAATATAAGTGTTTTCCCTTTCTCTGAATGCTTGGTTGTACAAATCATAGATTTTGCTTGTTTTTGAACAGGGGGAAGATTGGCAAGCCTAATGTGGTTTCTTTCAGAGAGATCTGTCTGAGGGTCCCCTTTGCTGTGGGGGGTGAGGGCATTTGACTTCTCCAATCTTTTCTTGGTTATAACATCTCTTTTTTATTTTGAGAAGGAATCTCGCTCTGTCACCCAGGCTGGAGTGCAGTGGTGCAATCTGAGCTTACTGCAACCTCCGCCTTCTGGGTTTAAGCGTTTCTTCTGCCTCAGCCTTCTAAGTAGCTGGGATTACAGGCACACACCACCATGCCCAGCTAATTTTTGTATTTTAAGTAGAGACGCGGTTTTGCCGTGTTGGCCAGGCTGGGCTGCTCTCGAACTTCTGACCCTGTGATCCACCCACCTCAGCCTCCCAAAGTGCGGGGATTACAGGCCTAAGCCACCGCGCCCGGCTATATCTCCTCTTAATGGCAATATTTTAAACTCTTCCTTAGAGAGAGATATATTCTGAATCTGATTTTGCACTGCACTTTATCCTGTGTAGAATGCTCATGAGAAGGGAACCATCTATACAGAGCTTCCAGAACAGGTTTTTCTCCCTGTGGTATTGAAAGGGGTGAATTGGATGGGTGCATATTTTCCCTTCTGTGGAAACAAGAACTCTGTAGGGTGCTTGTGAATCCGGAAGCAGTTACAAAGGTACAGATATAATAGCCAGCTTTTGAAAAATTAGGTATCTGTAATTTATTTGGGGGAAAAAGAAGGAAAAGAAAAGAGCTGGAAATAGTAATATTTGCTTTGAAACTAGAAATATGAGCTTGAAAATAGAAATATTTGCTTTTTTTGTATTTACATGCATGTCTAGTTTTCTCTTTGTTTGTAAAGAAACCTACTGGGTGTGACTTGCTTCTTGATCTTGTGATTATGCTTTTTTTTTTTTTGAGACGGAGTCTTGCTCTGTTACCCAGGCTGGAGTGCAGTGGTGCGATCTCAGCTCACTGCAGTCTCTGCCTCCCGGGTTCGAGTGATTCTCCTCTCAGCCTCCCGAGTGGCTGAGATTACAGGCATGCACCACCACACCCGGCTGGTATTTGTATTTTTAGTAGAGATAGGGTTTCACCATGTTGGTCAAGCTGGTGTCAAACTCTTGACCTTGCAATCCGCCCGCCTTGGCCTCCCAAAGTGCTGGGATTACAGGTGTGAGCCACCGTGCCTGGCCGTGATTGTGCTTTTTTAAACCTTGGTTTCAGCTTTGGTGTGACAAGGCTTGGGAATAGAATCACTTTCCTCCTTGGACTTGAGGTTTTTTAATCATTGGTAAAGATCTCGTTGTCAAAGAGGCCAAGAGGCAGGTCTAGTTAATATCTGCAAACTGAGGAAATATGTATTATATGAAATATTGTTCCACTGATGAGGTAGCAGAACATGCTGGGATAAGATCGTTTCTTTCATGACTAACGAAGAACTGTATCTTGATTACTTTTCTAGAGGGCTTTTTTTGATTATTTCTTGCTTATTTTTATTTATTTTTTTGAGACAGTCTTCCTCTGTTGCCAGGCTGGAGTGCAGTGAGGCGCTCTTGGCTCATTGTAACTTCCACCTCCCGGGTTCAAGTGATTCTCCTGCCTCAGCCTCCCTAGTAGCTGGGACTGTAGGTGTGCGCCGCCATGCCCAGCTGATTTTTTTTTATTTTTATTTTTAGTAGAGACCAGGTTTCACCATTTTGGCCAGGATGGTCTCGATCTCTTGACCTCATTATCTGCCCACTTCAGCCTCCCAAAGTGCGGGGATTACAGGCATGAGCACTGCACCTGGCCTCTGATTTCTAATCATGGATTTGAGGTTCCATTTTTATACTAAATTGGGCCTTGATGATGATAGTTAATATCAACTTTTTTTTAGCTTAGAGATACTTGGTTTATTTAATAAGTTAACAGGGTTTCATTCTCAATAATAGTGTGAATATAGACCCCTGGGCAGCAGACTTTATTGAATCCATAAAACTTCATTTGCGTGTTCTTAAAAGCTCCTTTGGAAAGCCCTGAGGGTAGGGTGGACACAGTTATTTAACACAGAATTTCTAATACCTTTCTTTGAAATGAAACAAGGCCCAATTTACTTACTGGCTATGAGCTGTAAAAGCATTTCCACTGATGTTTAGTGGCTTGACTCACTCAGAGTTGGTTCATTCCAGAAATGGTTCTTGGATCTTGAGAGTGGGGAGGGTGGTTCTTCCCAGCAAAGCTGAGTGACTTGCCCAGAAGCTTGCGAGACAGTGCCCCTTCCTTGCCTTTAAGATTTGAATGATCATCCAACGGAAAGTGGAATCTGTTTGAAGGAATATTTCAAATTAACAAAATTGGAATTTCCTGGAAAGGCTGGACTCTACATTTTATCATGAAGAATTGGTCGGGTACCTACATTTTTGAGTACCGGGGGACTTGCAATAGGATGTCTTACAAATGTTATGTGTATTTTGATAGGCTACAGTTTTTGTAGCTACCACTGCATATGGTGTAAACACTCCATGAATTATTAGGTTTTCCTGTTTTACCAGAAAGGGGTCCCAATCCAGATCCCAAGAGAGGGTTAGTGGGTCTCTCAAAAGAAAGAATTTGAGGTGAATCCATAGAGTAAAATGAAAGCAAGTTTATTAAGAAAGAAAGTAAAGGAGCCAGGCATGGTGGCTTACACCTGTAATCCCAGCACTTTGGGAGGCCGAGGTGGGTGCATCACTTGACGTCGCGAGTTTGAGACCATCCTGGCCAACGTGGTGAAATCCCGTCTTTACTAAAAATACAAAATTAGCTGGGCATGGTGGCACGTGCCTGTAATCCCAGCTACTCAGGAGGCTGAGGCAGGAGAATCACTTGAACCAGGGAGGCAGAGGTTACAGTGAGCTGAGACGGCACCACAGCACTCTAGCCTGGACAGCAAGAGTGAAACTCTGTCTCCAAAAAAAAAAAAAAAAAAAAAAAATGATTGAACCACTGCACTCCAGCCTGAGCAAACTCCGTCTCAAAAAAAAAAAAAAAAAAAAAGAAAAAAGAAAAAAAGGCTGGGTGTGATGGCCCATGCTTGTAATCCTAGCACTTCGGGAGGCCAAGGCAGGTGGATCATCTGAGGTCAGGATTTCGAGACCAGGCTGGCCAACACAGTGAAACCCCGTCTCTACTAAAAATACAAAAATCAGCCAGGCGTGGTGGCACATGCCTGTAATCCCAGCTACTTAGGAGATTGAGGCACGAGATTTGCTTGAAGCCGAGAGGCAGAGGTTGCAGTGAGCTGAGATCGTGTCAGTGTCACTGCACTCCAGCCTGGGCAACAGAGCCAAGTCTGTCTCAAAAACTAAAAAAAGCAAGTAAAGGAATAAAGAATGGCTACTCCACAGGCAGCGCAGCCCTGAGGGCTGCTGGTTGCCCATTTTTATTGTTACTTCTTGATTATATGCTAAACGGGGGTTAGATTATTCATGAGCCTTCTGGGAAAGGGGTGGGCAATTCCCGGAACTGAGGGTCCCTGTTCATATGTTTTTGTTTTTTATTGAAATGGAGTCTCACTCTTGCCACCTGGGCTGGAGTGTGGTGGTGCCATCTCGGCTCACTGCAACCTCTGCCTCCTGGGTTCAAGAGATTGTCCTGCCTCAGCCTCCCAAGTAGCTGGAATTATAGGCACCTGCCATGATTCCTGGCTAAATTTTTTGTATTTTTAGTAGAGATGAGGTTTCACCACATTGGCCAGGCTGGTCTCAAACCCCTGGCCTCAAGTGATCTGCCTATGTCAGCCTTCCAAAGTCCTGTGAGCCACGACGCCCATCTGTCTGTAAACATTTTTAAATGCTGTAACACAGACTCCTCATTTGTCACTATAATTCGGAGTGTGTGGACCTGTAAAGGGTCTCTTCTTCTCTTTTAGTTACAGGGCTTGACATTTCTGCGACTAACCAAGGAGGATGCAGTTGGTTGTGAGTCGCTTCGTGCCATGCTGAGATGGCAAGTTTCTGTTTTATAACACGAAAGATCCAGTCCAACAGAGAAGTCACTGTTCCCAGCATCAGTATTTATTTTTTTGCCTCCACCATCTTGCTGAAATAGCATTTGTGTAATAAAAATGGACCTCGACACCTCTTTAAAGTACTCTAGATTTAGACACATTTATGTTTTATCAAAAGGCTAATCCTGAAAAATTTTTGTGATTTCTGGAAGGTCTGTACAGCTGTAATTGAATGAACTGTATTGTGCATAGCTGGATGTATACTTCAGGAAAGATTTACTGCCTTTTTTTCTGGCAAAAATAGAACTAGAAAACTGGGGATGCTCAGTAAAACCACAGTGGGACCAGGATCTTGGCTCTACTGTGCAGATAAACAATGTTCATGAAAGGTTAAGTTAGAGCTCTAATGCTCCTCATGGCAGCAGTCTACTGCTACGTCTGCCTAAAAGAGAAAATGAAAAGGGGAAAAGTCACAAAGACAACAGGAAAAAGAAGGTAACACAGCTGGGCACGTTAGCTCACACCTGTTATCCCAGCACTTTGGGAGGCTGAGGCAGGCACATCACAAGATCAAGAGATCGAGACCATCCTGGCTAACATGGTGAAACCCTAAATCTACTAAAAATAAAAAGTTAGCCGGGCGTGGTGGTGCACACCTGTAGTCCCAGCTACTCGGGAGGCTGAGGCAGGAGAATGGCTTGAACCCGGGAGGTAGAGGTTACAATGAGCCGAGATCACACCACTGCATTCCAGCCTGGGTGACAGAGCAAGACCCTGTCTCAATAATAATAATAATAAAATAAAGCAATCACAGCTACCAATCCATCCCTGGTGGCCTCAAAAACTCTTCCACGTCTTAAGCAAATAAATAATGTATTGATCTTCTGCACCTTAATGCTAGGTTGAAGAGGTGGTTTGTTTTGGATATTTTATGTTTATACTTATTAATAGAATCCTCACTCACTCTCAGAAGTGTCCCAGTTTAGATGATTAAACTGGGACACTATAAAGTCACCCTATTTATATCCATCATCTCTTCTGCATTATTTAAAGCTTTTCTATCTGAAATCATTCATTTGTTCTGTCATCGCCGAGGTCTTATTCTATGCCAGGTAGTGGGATAAGCACTGGGGGATGCAAAGATGTACAAGATATCCCTTCCTGGCCAGGCGCAGTGGCTCACACCTATAACCCCGGCACTTTGGGAGGCCTAGGTGGGCAGATCACGAGGTCAAGAGATCGAGACCATTTTGGCCAACATGGTGAAACCCCTTCTCTACTGAAAATACAAAAATTAGCTGGGCATGGCGGCACACGCCTGTAGTCCCAGCTACTCGGGAGGCTGAGGCAGGAGAATCGCTTGAACCTGGGAGACGGAGGTTGCAGTGAGCCGAGATCATGCCACTGCACTCCAGCCTGGCAACAGAGCAAGACTCTCTCTCTCTCAAAAAAAAAAAAAAAAAAAAAAAAGATATTCCTTCTTCCAAAATCTTAAGTGTTGTGGAAGAAACAGATTCTAGAACTATTTTTACCTGTTGTAATCATAGCTGTATAATCATAACTCTGAGTTCTAGTAGACCTGAATTTCTGTATGGAGAACATCTATGCTGATAAAATGATTTCTTATACCCAATAGCTTATGTTGATGATTTATGATATGTTTTATGCTACTAATAGTTACTTAGCAGTTATATTTGGTCTGAGTCACTGAGTGAGTTGTATGTTTTCCTCTAGCTTTGTGAAGCTAATGGTTGAAAACATTTTTTTTTTGGCATTCTATTTAGTTGAAAACATCTTTTTTTGGCATTCTATTTGTCTCAAGACCTTAATGTGTTGTATATTTGTGGTCTAAGAATTCGGTCATCAATAGGTTTATAAAACTCATGTTTTGGGCAGGAGCCTTAATCCCTTGAATTATGGTAAGGGAAACTTGTGTTGAGTTGAACTGAATGTCTTTAAAAAAAAATCCTTCTGTCTGTACACATTGTTGTAAAAAAAGGAAAACAACAACAACAAAATCCTTCTGGTTTCTGTGTCCTCATTAATTTGGATCCAGCTGTGTTAAAATGGCCACTAAGCAGTATTACCCAGAGGAGAATACTGCTTTAATTTCAATGTGCCCTGCTGTCACGTCTGCCCAGTTGCTCAGGTATTACTCTTTGCCCCCCTGTTTGATGGAACCATAAACACTGTTTTGGGGTCGTCTGTTTACTTGTCTACCTTCTAGATTAGATTGTCATCAACTCAAAATCCCTGGCACCTGACATGATGCCCAGCAGAAGCTAGCTGTTCTGGTCAGTAAATGCTTTTTGAATGAATGAGAATAAGCAAATGTTAGAATGGAAACACACACCATTCATTCTTTGTTTCCATGTATAATTACCAAGAAACGATAATGTGGCTGGCATAGAGCTAGGTTCTGGCTCCGGGTCACTGTGGCCCAGAACAGACAAGGCAATTGCTCCAATAGGCTTTGAGTTGGGGAGTGAGGAACAGACAGTAATGATGGCTTCACACAAAGTCGTGTTCAGTTACAAATTGAGATAAGTGCTTTGAAGCAAAGGGACGTATGGCAAAGAAGCCTGACCCAGATTTGGGGGCGTTGAAAAGGCTTCCCAGAGAAAGTGGCATTTAAGATTAAAACTGCTGGGCACGGTGGCTCACATCTGTAATCCCAGCACTTCAGGAGGCCAAGATGGGCGGATCACAAGGTCAGAAGTTCGAGACCAGTCTGACCAACACAGTGAAATATCTCTACTAAAAATACAAGAAATTAGCTGGGTGTGGTGGTGTGCACCTGTAATTCCAGCTACTCGGGAGACTGAGGAAGGAGAACTGTGGGAACCCGGGAGGCGGATGTTGCAGTGAACCGAGATCTTACCTTGTGCTCCAGCCTGGGTGACAGTTCAAGACTCCGTCTGAAAAAAAAAAAAAAGACAAAACCTGTAGGATGAACAGGAATTAATGATAGGCAGGAGGTAAGGAAGATGGGAAAGCATCTCAGGCTGAGGGGATGGTTGTGCAAATGCCCTGTGGTGGGCAGGAACATGGTGTGGATTACAGAGGTTTTCAGAAGACAAACGTGGGAGACAGGTCAGGGTCAGACTATTCATGGCCTAGGAGACCTCATTGAAGAAGCCCTGCTTTATCTTAGGAGCAGTGGTTTGCCTTTTAAAAGTTGCATGGAAGGTACAGGAGTGCTGCGATCAGAGTTGCACTTTATGAGGATTACCTTATGCTAGGAACTGGCTTGATATTTTGCATATGTAAATAAAGAGAAAGAAGGAATGTATTCTTGGTTGCCATGTAACTTGTACCTCAAAATAACCAAATAGTATATGAAGAGAAATTTCTCTATAGATGTGATGCAGGTAATACATGAAAAGGAGTGACATCATCCATCATTCCTCAATCCATAGTGGATTATATGTTTAGGCAATAATTATCCATAGATGTTAACTTTACAAAAAGAGGTGACAGTTCCTGGAAATACATAATATCACCGTTTGATAGACTCGTCAAAAAAAAAAAAAAAAAACCTGAATGTGCCCAAGCTTCTAGACCTCACTAGCATATTTTTAGGAAATGTGTGGGAATGTGCTACCCATATTGTGGAAATGAATTTGGTACAGTCCAAAGCCTGGGAAGCTACAGGACAAACAACTTGGATTATTTCAACTGAGAAATTATAAAGAGGGACAGAAGAGAGATGGAAGGGAACCTACAGATTAAAAGAGATTTACATAAATGTATGGACCTTATTTGGATTCTGATTTAGACATACTAACTAAAACAAAACAAAACATTTATGAGACGTGGGGTAATTTTAACACTGGCTGGATATTTGGTGATATTAGGAGATTACATATTATAAATTATTCTTAAGTGTGATAATGTTATTTTGATTATGTTTAAACACCAACAAATAGCTTCCCTATCTTGTAGAGATGCTTACTGAATTATTTATGAATAGAATGATGTGATGTCTGGGTTTTTCTTCCAAATTGGTGAATGTTGAAGCTGAGGGATGGGTCAATGGGAGTTCATTTTACTCCTTTCTGCCTTTGTTTATAATGGACACTTTCCATTATAAAAGAGTTTTGAAAGTTATGGGAAAAAGCAAAAAAAGAGGCCACCTTTGGTTTGATTTTTTCCCCTCACCCCTCAAATCCTTAGTATGTTTCAGTTAAAATTTATCAGCTGGTCACACTTTAATGTATTACTATATTAAAGGATTTAAATTTTACCATCTTGATATATTAATACGTTTTAATGCTTATTAGACTGATTATTTTTTTAAAAATTAATACATGTTAATTGTGGAAAATTTGGATACGTAAGAGAAGCCCAGTGAAGACAGTTATTAGCACTGATAACCCCACTACTTTGGAGAGAGCTATAGTTAATATTTCCGAGTGTTCAATCTCATCAGGAATAAAGACATATTAAAACATAACTTTAATTACAAACCAACCAGTTTTCTGCTTCTGTTTTTAGCAGCTCATTGTGACCATTTTCTCAAGGCATTACGGGTTCTGTTATAAACAGATTTTAGTGTCTGTTTAGTGTTAAGATCATAAACATCTATGGCAAAAATTTACTTAATTCTCTCTCATTAAACAGTATGTTCAAAAAGTCTATTGTGGGAATGATGCTGTAATAAATAGACTTATAAATGTATCTTTTATACGTACTGATTATTTCCTTAGGGTAAATTCTTATAGTTAAATTGCTGGGTCAGTGAGCATGTGTTTTTGTAGCAGTTTTATACGCCTTTGAAATGTTGACACTGATTTGCACTCCCATAAACTATATATGAGCATGCTTATTTATTCTATGCTCTCATCAACTCTGAATATTATGCATAAAATTTTTTGGCCAGTTTGTTGATGAAAAATAGTATTAAATAGTTTTAGTTGACATTTTTCTGATTACAACTGCCTTTGAACATTTTTTCCTGTTTATTACCCACTAGTCTTTCAATTACCGGACATATCCTTTGTACATTTTTATATTTGTACATTCTTTCTATGCTTAATTATACATAGTCTTTATATAATAGGGATTGTGTCACTTTGTTAGTCATGTTTCAAGAATTTACCCTCCATGTTTTAAAATTCAGTGTGTGGAATTAAAAAATTTCTAATATAGGCCAGGCACAGTGGCTCACACCTGTAATCCCAGCGCTTTGGGAGGCCAAGGCGGGTGGCTCACTTGAGGTCAGGAGTTCGAGACCAGCCTTGCCAACATGGTGAAACCCCATCTCTACTAAAAATACAAAAATTAGCTAGGCATGGTGGTGGATGACTAATCTCAGCTACTCTGGAGGCTGAGGCAGGAAAATTGCTTGAACCCAGGAGGCAGAGGTTGCAGTGAGCCGAGATCACACCACTGCACTCTAGCCTGAAAAAAAAATCCGATATACAGATTTTTCATATTTTTATATAGTAAGATTGATTAATCTTCTTGTTCATGCCTTCCCTCTTTGGTATTATAAAGTCCTTTTCCATTTTAAAATTATTGTGCTTGCCTATTTTTAAAAATGGCTTCATTTCTTTTACATTTGACTCTTTAATTCACGTAGGTCTCATATTGCTGTATTGCTTAGTGTAGAGAGCTAACATTATTTCTAGCAGTGACCAATTATTCAAGAAGTTGAGCATTTCTTTGCTCTCTGAGTCAGATTGCTGCTTCTCCTCATATATTCAGATGTTTTATATGTAGGCTTTCTGTCCTGTTTCAATGAATGCCCTGCTTCCTAATCTTGTGCTAGTAGTGGTATTTTAAGCCCTGCAAATTCATAGATTGTTTTAATATATAGTATCAGTACTTTTGTTTTTTTTTTTGAGACGGTGTTTCACAATTGTTGCCCAGGCTGGAGTGCAATGGTACGATCTCAGCTCACTGCAACTTCTGCCTGCTGGGTTCAAGCGATTCTCTTGCCTCAGCCTCCCGAGTAGCTGGGATTGCAAGCGCCCACAACCATACCCAGCTAATTTTGTATTTTTTTTAGTAGAGACAGGGTTTTGCCATGTTGGTCAGGCTGGTCTCGAACTCCTGACCTCAGGTAATCCACCCACCTTGGCTCCCAAAGTGCTGGAATTACAGTTGTGAGCCACCGCACCCGGCAGTATCAGTGCATTTAAAAAAAAACTTTAATTCCATTAAAAAAAAAAACTTAGATTTTATTCCCCTTTTAATCTTCCAAATAGATTTTTCAGTCTTGTTAATCTCTTTCTTATTTTTATTTATTTATTTATTTTTTGAGACAGAATCTTGCTCTATCACCAGGCTGGAGTGCAGTGGCATGATCTGGGCTCACTGCAACCTCAGACTTCCTGGTTCAAGTGATTCTCCTGCCTCAGCCTCCTGAATAGCTGGGATTGCAGGCACGTGCCACCATGCCCAGCTAATTTTTGTATTTTTAGTAGAGATGGGGTTTCACCATGTTGGCCAGGATGGTCTTGATCTCCTGATCTTGGGATCCGCCCGCCTTGGCCTCCCGAAGTGCTGGGATTACAGGCGTGAGCCACTGCGCCTGGCCCCTCTGTTTCTTCTTTTCAAGGGTGATTCTGACCACCGGTTGATGCATATTGTTTTTCAGGACAGGAAGCAGGATTATCTAATATGGAGATCTCTGAATTAGGCACACAGAAGCATACGCTCTGAGTTCACTCTGCTTTGTCACAGCTGGGTGTTTGATCTTAGGCAAATCACTTAACCTCTCTGGACTTTGTTTTTCTACAAGGTTCTTTCTAGCTCTGTATTTCTAAACATATAATGGCCCTGAAAACATTTGAGCCTCAGAATTTGTGTTCTAGAGAAAGGGAAATCAGAATTTACATGGTAGCATAGCCAGGCGCAGTGGCTCACATCTGTAATCCTAGCACTTTGGGAGAACTGCTTGAACCCAGGAGTTCAAGACCAGCCTAGGCAACATAGTGAGATCCCATCTCTACAAAACCTTTAAAAATTAGCCAGATGTGGTGGCATGCACCTGTGGTCCCTGTGGTTACTTGAGAGGCTGAGGCAGGAGGAAAGTCTGAGCCTGGGAGTTTGAGGCTGCAATTTCCTGTGATCGTGCTACTGCACTCTAGCCTGGGTAACAGAGTGAGATTCTGTCTCAAAAATAAATAAATGAATAAATGGTAGCATAACAAATGAAATAGCAGTGAAATTTGGAAATAGATTTTGTGTTTCATCCTCTGTTTAGCTGGCATAGACGACGTTTGGCATTTTAATTGTTCAGAATGCTGACTTTGTGCCCTGAGTCTATGAAGCATGGTTCAGATCAAAGCATGACTTCACTCTGTAAGGATGTCTCACCCCCTCTATTTTAGGTGCCATTTTAACACTTCTGAGGGAGAAGAACACGTTTTTATTTTAAGGATTATTTTTATAACAAATGACCCAACTGTAGTATTTTTGAACCTGGTGGCATTTTAATATTAGCTGTTTCCTTCCTGTTGATGCAAGAAAAGCATTCACTTAAATCTGAGTGTAATTTGAAATCTGAATGCTTATTGATTATGGTAAAGAATAGAAAATGAATGACTTTGGGAATCTATGCCCCAGTTAAACTGAGCAGAGAATGTACTCCTGGTAGGGTGCTTGGGATTCTAATTTCAATTAGTTGCTGCTCATTTCTACCACTGAATATCTAACAACACTGTTCTCAGAAGTAACTGAACTTGCAGAAATAGCTCATGAAGTCATTTTCTATTTAAATGGTCTGCACTTTTTAGAATAAATACTCTTTAACTAGGATGATATTAATGTATGTCTTTGACAGCAACTGCATTGAGAAGACAGCCTTTGCAAAACACTCTTGTCCGCCATCCAAGTATGGGTCTTTTATGACAGATTGTTGTGTATCTGAAGGAGCTATTGTGTCCACAATGAGCATCATAATGAATCTAAAAATCCGACTCAATGGAACAAATGCATTTTAATGGCAAGCATTTTACTCTAAAAGGATGTACCAAAATAGAGCGAGAGTCTGAAAGCAGGGCATTATTTTATAATGAAAGACTAATATATGGGTAGTTCAGACTAAAGTAAGAGTGTGACTGGGAATGAAAATTGACTTGGGGTGGATAAAATCACTCCCATCAGCAAACCACAAATGCTGGGGGGAGAGTCATCTGAAGTGGTACAGGAGCGAAAATTAAAATGATTACCAACACCGGGGAATGTCCTTTGCTGAGAGGCACGCCTATGTGGGCAGACAGCTTCCTATGGCACTCGACCCAGGCTGGCATTGCAATATCACATTTACTCACTTTACCAGAATGCCATGAAGTTAATGCCGGAGTAACCAGATTCTTTTAATGTTTAAATTCTGCTTATTGAGTGTGTTGTAATATTGAGGGGGAAAGGAGTAGAGACTGAGGTACATTTCTAATATGCTTTGAATAGTGCTTAAGTGTGTACCTTTAGAACTGGGGTCCCAACGTTGCATATTGAGGTGGAAGTTATGTAATAATATTTTGTTTGGTTTTGACGTCGCTATACTTCTGTAATTGATTTTTAAAGAATGTGCTTTTTTTTTTTTTTTTGAGATGGATTCTCTTTGCTGCCCAGGTAGAGTGCAGTGGTGCGATCTCTGCACGTTGCAACCTCTGCCTCCCAGGTTCAAGCGATTCTTCTGCTTCAGCCTACCAAGTAGCTGGGATTACAGGCACCCACCACGCCCAGCTAATTTTTGCATTTTTGGTAGACGAAGTTTAACCATGTTGGCCGGGATGGTTTCCAAAAGAGAGCTTGCAATTTGTGGAAATATACCATGTACATTTTCTACATTTCTAGTATTCTGTTTATTACATTGGAAACTCTGCACATGTGCACTTATATACTACAACAATTAGGCAAGTGATGTCAACCTGGGTTTGTTTCATTACTGCCTGTGATGATCCATATGCTTTTTGTATTACATCTACTGACTAAAAAGAGCAACAACTCTATTCCATCAAAGGCCACTTAGGTTGAACCCATTTGGCCAGATGGAATAGAGAAAATTGTAAGAATGTGAGTACTCCATCGTCGCTTAAGACATTTTATTTTCTGGGCAGGATTTCCTGTTGACCCCAAGTCACCATTTATGTCTCTTACCATCTCCTCTGTCCTGCTTTTCCACCTGCAATGTCGTTTCAGGTTTCTTTTGCAAATTCCCAACTTCATAAGTGCATGGTGCAGTTCTTTTTTCTTTTCCTCAGATGCCTCCTTTTGGCTATTGGCAGCCTTGCCTAAGGCAGGGATGCCTTTTCAAAGATACTGCGTGATTCACAACTTCTTGGGGTGGAAGTCTGTGAAGAGATAAATAACTATAAGAACGAGAATAGGGCCAGGCGGGTGGCTCACGCCTGTAATCCCAGGACTTTGGGAGGCGGAGGTAGGCGGATCACGAGGTAAGGAGTTTGAGACCAACCTGACCAACATGGTGAAACCCCATCTCTACTAAAAATTAAAAAATTAGCTGGGTGTGGTGGCACGTGCCTGTAATCCCAGCTACTCAGGAAGCTGAGGCAGGGGAATCGCTTGAACCTGGGAGGTGGAGGTTACAATGAGCCAAGATTATACCACTGCACTCCAGCCTGGAGACAGAGGGAGACTTGGTCTTAAAAAAAAAAAAGAATGAGAATAAGCACTGCTAATTGAACATGGCTATGGTGGATAGGTGGATTGGTGGATTGGTATGCATAGTGGCCTCCTGAGGAGGGTGCCTTACCCTTACATGCAATCCTAGGTGCCCTTTTGCATGAAGCATCTGTGTGGTTTACAAACTTAATGCAGGACAGGAGCTCCAAGGATCTGGAGCTGAAGGGTGGTAAAGCTAAATGCACATTTCCCAGTCTTCTAGGCTGAGGAAGAGTATGATCTTCCTTTGAGAAAATTATAAGGTGGATAAAGTGCTACTTTGCAAGAGGTACATGCTCTTAAAGCACTCCTGTATGCTATCAGTCCAACAATGTTATAAACTATTGAAGAAAATGGACTGTATACTGTCTACCTCTGCATTATCTGGTGAATAATGCCGTCCATCGACGCACAGATAACTGTGGCTGAACGAAGTGAGCAGACACTTCAGTGCTTGTTGGATAAGAGGAAGAAATTAAAGAAACACTTCCTCTTCATTCCAAGTTCCCGAACTTTTCATTCCTCCGTGTTCTGTTATTTTCTCCCATGGAAAAGAACCATGGGATGGACAGATGATACAAAGAAGACATTCTTGTCAATTGGCATGAGAGAAAGAGGGGCAGAGGTTAAAGAGGGAAGAGGGAGTCAAGCTTTGGGGCTAAAGAGGCGTCCTCAGGCTACTAAGGTGGATGGGGAGCTGATGGGGAGGGACCATCAGGCTGGGGGCTACGCTGGGAGGTCATGTCTCATTCCATGTAAAACACCAGAAGTGACCTTCTGGGTCTTACCCACGGAATTCCAGACTATACTTCAGTGAGAAGAAAGACGTCTTTTGTTCTTTGGCTAACTGTGCATTCCAGAGTCTCATTTGGAGAGGCCAGATCTGTGAGTGATAACAGGGTCCATTTAAGGAAAAGGCATCTTTGTTGAAATGGAATAGGGCAAGGGTGAAAAGGTGGGGTGAGGCAGATGTCAGTTTTGTGTATTGCAGTATCCCATTATCTAAAACAGTGCTGGCAGATAGTAAGCGCTTAATACCTAGTCGTTGAATGAATACTTGATGGCTATCTTTGAGGTATTATTTGCTATATGAGTTTCAGTACAGGAATATTTTAAGGAGATTTCAGAGTGCCCTTGGAAGCTGCTGGTAAAGAGGAACTTTAGCCAAGTGACCAGGTTAGACAAAGATAGAAAAAACTGCTTCTGGTCATGGTCACCCACTCCTAGGCTAAAAGTACTCATTGGCACCAGAAACCCTTTCCTGTATTCTAAAAAATATTATAGCCTATAATTTTCCTCACTAAATTTGGCTGTCTTGACATGGCGTCAGCTAACTCAATCTCTTTTTCTAAGGCATTGCACACCCACACGTGTAACCCTGGAGGGTGGCACAGGAACTATTTCTAGCCTGGAGACGTCGTAGAGAGGAAGTACTCCTTCAGGAGGACAGATGGAAACATCTGCTGTAGCTCTCCTGGCTTACCTTTTCAGTGGCTCTACCTTAAATACATTTGCTCAACCGTAGACATCAGGGCACGCTACAGGAAAATTATGGGCAGGGCATTTGGCAAGCATTTATTCACAATTCAGCAAATACGGATTGAACCCCAGTTATGTGTTAGTCTCCTGGATTTGTGGGCTGCGGGAATGAATAAGGCAGGCACCCTCCCTCCTTAGGGTGCTCACAGAATTAACTTATTCTTCTCCAAGAGAAGTCAGCTCATGATAAGAAACCAAATTTATGAATTACTTATTTTTTCACTAGGCTCTCTGCAAAGGCACTTTGCATACCTTAATTCGTTTAATACTCAGGAAAGTCCTGTGAGAAAAATTTTAGAGCTGTGGAAACTCTGAGCCTTTGAGGATTTGGATAACCTGCCCAAGGCCACTTTGTATCTAATAAATGCTCCTTGACCCAATCCAAGTTGCTTCTCACTATTACACACCCTACACTCCTATAAGACACTAATGGAATTGATCCTGCTATGCTCTAGGTGAGGGGAAGAGCTGAAATAGCAGAGTTTAAAATTCTCTCTCTCTTTTTTTTTCTGAAACAGTGTCTTGCTCTGTCACCCAGGCTGGAATGCAGTGGCACCATCTCAGCTCACTGCAACCTCTGCCTCCTGGGTTCAAGTGATTCTCGTGCCTTAGTCTCCTGAGTAGCTGGGACTACAGGCATCACCACTATGCCCGGCTAATTTTTTTTGAATTTTTAGTACAGATGGGGTTTTACCATGTTGGGCAGGCTGGTCTTGAACTCATGACCTCAGGTGATACGCCCACTTGGCCTCCCAAAGTGCTGGGATTACAGGTGTGAGCTACCGTGCCTGACCAAGTTCAAAATTTTCTGCACCAAAGTCCATCTCTACTGTTTCCCACTGCTTCCCTGAATGGTTGGGTACATATTTGGGTCATATTGCTTTCTTTTTCTGTAGGGCTTGCTAGGAAAGATCTTTGTTTTCTTGAGTCCCTGGTTACCATCACTCATTTTTTTCATAGAAATACAAATGAATTGGCCTGATGGAAAGAAAGGATTATTATTTTATTCTCAGAAGAAAACCTTGGAACATACATCCAAATTTTCTTTAAACCATTAAAAATGAATGAGATAGTTTTCATGCCTCCTAAAATACATTGTTTTTCTTTTTAAGAATTTAAAGTCGGCCAGGTGTGGTGGCTCATGCCTGTAATCTCAGCACTTTGGGAGGCTGAGGCGGGAGGATCACAAGGTCAGGAGATCGAGACCATCCTGGCTAACACAGTGAAACCCCATCTCTACTAAAAATACAAAAAATTGGCCGGGCGTGGTGGCACGCACCTGTAGTCCTGTTACTTGGGAGGCTGAGGCAGGAGAATTGCTTGAACCCTGTTGGCGGAGGTTGCAGTGCAGCTGAGATTGTGCCATTGCACTCTAGCCTGGGTGACAGAGCAAGACTCCGTCTCAAAAAAAAAAAAAAAAAAAATTTACCTTATCTCATCTTATTGCATTTCTCTAAAGTAGATTCTGGCATGAATAGGTATTTTGACCAACTAATAAAATGGCAAAAATCACTAGCAAAAAACGTGTACCGAGAGAGTATTTCGTGTCTCCACTACTCTACAGATATCTCTTTTTAAAAAAAATTTATTTTACTGTGGTAAGAACACAATATGAAATCTATCTTTAAGAAATTTTGAAGTGGACAATATGGTGGTGTTGACCACTCGTAAGCGGTGTCTAGCAGAGCCCTAGAGCTGACTTATCTCGTGGAATGGAAACTTGATACTGACTAGTTACTAACTCCTCATTCCCCTCTCCTCCCAGTCCCACTGTTCCAGCGTTTAATTCCATGAATTTGAATATTTTTGGATACCTCATATAAGTGCAATTATGCAATATTTGTCTTTGTTTGACTGGGTATTTCATCCATGTTGTCTCATATTGCAGAATTTTCTTCTAAGCTTTCTTTAAAGGTTGAATAATATTTCTGTGTGTGTGTGTGTGTGTGTGTGTGTGTGTGTGTGTGTGTGTGTGTGTGTGTGGTGTACCACATTTAAAAAACCTGTTCACTTTTTGATACACATTTAGGTTGTTTCCACATCTTGGCTATTGTGAATAATTTTGCAGTGAAAATGGGAATTTCTGGTATTCCTTTGAGACCCTGATTTCAATTCTTTTGGATAAATACCCAAAAGTAAGGCTGGGTGTGGTGGCTTATTCCTGTTATTACAGCACTTTGAGAGGCCGAGGCAGGAGTATGGCTCGAGGCCAGGGATTTTAGACCAATCTAGGCAACATAGCAAGACCCTGCCTCTTAAACAAAACAACATTAGCTGGGAGTGGTGATGTGTACCTGTAGTCCTAGCACTCTAGAGGCTAAGGCAGGAGGACCACTGGAGCCAGGAAATCAAGGGATGGTGCCGCTATACTCCCCCTAGAGTGACAGCAAGACCCTATCTTAAAAAACACACAAAAAAGCAAGCAAAAAATACCCCAGAGTGGCATTGCTGAATTGTATGGTATTTGTATTTTTAATTTTTTGAGGAGCTCCGTACTGTTTTCTAGGGCGGCTGTACCATTTTCCCTTCCCACCAACAGTGGATTCCAATTTCTCTACATCCTCGCCAACACTTGTGTTTTGTTTTGATAATAGCCATCCTAACATGTATGAGGTGATATCTCATTGTGGTTTTGATTTGCGTTTCCTTGATGATCAGTGGCAAACTGAAAAGCTTCTGTACTGTAAAGGATACAATCATCAGTGTGAGAAGACAATCCATGGAATTTGAGACAATATTTGCAAACCATATATCTGATACGATTTTAATCTCCAAACATATAATGGCTTCTTACAATGAAATAGCAGAAAGACTAATAACCTGATTTTAAAATGCACTAAGGACTTGTATAGGTATGTCTCTAAAGAGGACATACAAGTGGCTAACAGATAGATAAGAAAATGCTTATATTGGCCAGGCTCGGTGGCTCATGCCTGTAATCCCAGCACTTTGGGAGGCCAAGGCAGGCAGATCACCTGAGGTCAGGAGTTGGAGACCAGCCTGGCCAACATGGTGAAACCCCGGTCTCTATCAAAAACATGAAAATTATTTGGGCATTGTGGTGCGCGCCTGTAATCCCAGCTAATCGGGAGGCTGAGGCCTGAGAATCACTTGAACCCAGGAGGCAGAGGTTGCAGTGAGTGAAGATCATGCTGCTGCACTCCAGCCTGGCAACAAGAGGGAAACTCCGTCTCAAAAAAGAAAGCAGAAAAGAAAAGAAAATGCTTGTATCTCTATAGCAGGGGTCCCCAACACCAGTCCATGGCCTGTTAGGAACTGGGCCGCACAGCAGGAGGTGAGAGGCGAACCAGTTAGCAAGTGAGCAAAGCTTCATCCGAATGTACAGCTGTTTCTTCTGGCTTGCTAATATTACCACCTGAGCTCCAGCTGCTGAGATCAGCAGCGTCGTTAGATTCTCTCAGAAGCTCGAACTCTGTTGTGAACTGTGTATTCGGGGGTCTAGGTTGCTTGGTCCTCATGAGAATCTAATGCCTGATGATATGTACTGTCTCCCATCACCCCCAAGTGGGACTGTCTAGCTGCAGGAAAACAAGCTCAGGGCTCCCACTGATTCTACACTGTGATGAGTTGCATAATTATTTCATTATATATTGCAATGCAATAATACTAGGAATAAAGTGCACAAGAAATGTAATGCGCCTGAATCATCCTGAAACCACCTCCCCACTCTGCCCTACCATCCATGGGGGAAATTAGCTTCCGTGAAACTGGTCTCTGGTGCCAAAAGTTTGAGGACCGCTGCGCTACGGGTACCTCTCAAATCTTCATTTCTATTCCTTAGGTGCAGAGTCACAGAATACAAAAGTGCTTCATTCAAACCCACGTTATATCTGAGTGCCTTCCCCCTAAGGCATGCCACACTTAATGTACCTCTCAAAAATATATGATGTGATTTAGGTTTTTTTTTTTGAGACGGAATTTCTGCTCTTTTTGCTCAGGCTGGAGTGGAATGGCGCTATTTTGGCTCATCGCAACCTCCGCCTCCCAGGTTCAAGCGATTCTCCTGCCTCAGCCTCCTGAGTAGCTGGGATTACAGGCTTGCGCCACCACACCCAGCTAATTTTGTATTTTTAGTAGAGATGGGGTTTCTCCATGTTCGTCGGGCTGGTCTCAAACTTCCGATCTCAGGTGATCCGCCCGCCTCAGCCTCCTAAAGTGCTGGAATTACAGGCATGAGCCACTGCTCCTGGCCTGATTTAGGTATTTTTAAAAAAGCTCCATTGTCCAGTTTGATTGTTTCACTGGAATTAGAAAGGAAATTGCCTTGCTCACACACAACTGCAAGGCAGATGGTTGAGTGTCTGTGCATTACTGTCAAATAGAATGGATGCAGCCATGTAAGTTGTAGCTGCAATGCACTCTAGAATGCGGAATTCCCCTTACAATTGAAAGGATATGTAGTATCCTTTTGAGGACTGCCTCACATATTTAATATATATCTTGTTTTGTCTGGGGATTGCTGCTCAGGACTCCACCATCTGTAGTGGGTGGCAACTAAATCTCAGTCTTGAAGAATTCGTCTGTTAATTTTCTTTCTTCCTCTGACTTGATGATACCATTGTGGTTACGTCTCCTCCCTCTCCAATCAATAACATCTCATTTTCCCTTATTACATCTTAAGTATATTGCACTCGTTGCAAGCTGTTACATTTTCATTTTGGAAATGTGACGGCTGGAAAATCATCCATCTGATGATAAAGAAAAAGGAGTAGGAGTCAGGTCCTCCAAATATGGACTGTTTTTGGATGACTTAGTGCTTAGATGGAAGAGCAACTCTACCTGCGTACATTTTGCAGTATTAACACACCCAGCCTATGACACCATTTTATAGGTGAGACCCTGGAGGTTGGGGATGAAGTGCACCTGTCCACTTCGCCTACTTCTTTTAAGCTTTACATTTGAAAGGATATTGGGATTTTACAAGCACTGTCTTATTTTTCCTTGAATATAGGGAAAGATATGTTTCCTATTTAAATCACCCAGAATTTTCTTTTCTTTTCTTTTCTTTTGAGACAGAGTGTTGCTCTTGTTGCCCAGGCTGGAGTGCAATGGCACCATCTTGGCTCACTGCAACCTTCGCCTCCCGGGTTCAAGTGATTCTCCTGCCTCAGCCTCCCGAGTAGCTGGGATTACAGGCATGAACCACCAAGTCCAGCTAATTTTTTATTTTTAGTAGAGACGTAGTTTCTCCATGTTGGTGAGGCTGGTCTCAAACTCCCGATGTCAGGTGATCCGCCCACCTCGACCATGCAGAGTGCTGAGATTACAGGCGTGAGCCATGGTGTCCGGCCCGAAATCACCCAGAGTTTTCTGTAGTGCTTTTCTTTACTCAAATGTTGGAGTGGCAGGCCTCACACAATGTCTGGAGTTGGGTCACAAATTAGTTTTAACAAATGGAAGGGATTTCCGGAAAGGTAATTTCCTACAAGTCTCTTTCTGTTAATGTTTTTAATGGCTTTGGTTGATATTTAATGGAAAGCACTTCTTTTGTGTGTGAGGGGTGGGGTGAGGGATACTTCTAGCTTTTAGCAATGCATTTCAAATTTAGAAAACGTAGAATAGTCCACGTTTGAAAAGTTATGTGGGAACGTTTCTTGGAAAGAATGTAAGTATTTAGAGAATGTGTTCTAAACTGGAGGAAGAGTGTGGTGTAAGATTGCATGGCCTGGTGGGATTGTGCAGCATTGGGACCAGGGTACAGCTCAGTCCAGCCTGGAATTACCCATGGATGAGCCTGCCATGGGCTACTCTCTCCGTACTGGCTTGGACTCAGGAGTGTTGGTGGGAGGCAGGGTGTGGGGTGTGCTGAATCCCCTTCCTGCCATTCCCACTGGCTTCTGCCCTGGGGCTAGTGGTGGTTCAGGCTGGTGAACACATTGAAAGGAAGAGAAAAAATTCAGTACTTTGGGGCACATTTTTTTCAGAGAAGTGTGTCTTTCCAGTTTGAGTTAAAAATGCATAATGAGGGGCTGGGCGTGATGGCTCATGCCTATAATCTTAGCAGTTTGGGAGGCTGAGACAGGCAGATGATTTGAGATCAGGAGTTTGAGACCAGCCTGACCAGTGTGGTGAAACCACATCTCTACTAAGAAATACAAAAAAAGCCAGGCATGGTGGCTTACGCCTGTAATCCCAGCACTTTGGGAGGCCGAGGTGGGCAGATCACCTGAGGTCAGGAGTTCGAGACCAGCCTGACCAATGTGGTGAAGCTCCATCTCTACTAAAAAATACAAAATTAGCCAGGCGTGGAGGTGCATGCCTGTAATACCAGCTACTCCGGAGGCTGAGGCAGGAGAATTGCTTGAACCCGGAAGGCGGGGGTTGTAGTGAGCCGAGATCACGCCATGCACTCCAGCCTGGGCAACAAGAGCGATACTCCATCTCAAAAAACAAAAAGAAACAAACAAAAAAATTAGCCAGGTGTGGTGGCAGACGCCTGTAATCCCAGCTACTCAGGAGGCTGAGGCAGGAGAATCGCTTGAACCCGGGAGGCGGAGGTTGTAGTGAGCTGAGATTGCACCACTGCACTCCAGCCTGGGTGACAAAGTGAGATTCCGTCTTAAAAAAAAAAAAAAAGCAAATGAAGGTTCATTTATTATTATTATTTTTTTGCAAGGTGCAATGTTATATTCCTTTCACAACAGAGTGTCGAGGACAAGAGTCAAACTCTGTAAAATATTTACAGAGACTTATTCTGAGGCACAGATGAGTGACCATGGCCCCAGGCACACTCTCAAGAGGCCCTGAAAACATGTGCCCAAGGTGGTGGAGTTACAGTTTAGTTTCATGCTTTAGGGAGACATACAGTATCAATCAACACATGTGGAGTGTACGTTGGTTCCGTCTGGAAAGGTGGCACAACTCAAAGTGGGGACTTAACAGGTCATAGGTGAATTCAAATATTTTCTGATTAGCAGTTGGTTGAAAGAGTTAAGTTGCTATCTAAGAGGACTGTTTGGGTTAAGATAAGGGGTTGTGGGGCCTGGGGTTCTTATTAAGAAGTCTCATACGGTGGCCCTCAGAGACAATAGATGGCAAGTGTTTCCTATTCAGACCTTAAAAGGTGCTAGACTCAGTTAATCTCTTCACCCTTGAGAGGGCCTGGAAGGGGGGAAGTACTTAGTTATGTTAGTAGAGGTTCTTTACAGATGCGATTTTTTCCCTCCACACACACAAATAAAACGGCTTTGTATGGGCATTTCAGAATATGGCAAGGAAACATTTTTGGGGGGTAAAATATTTTGATTTCCTTCCATATCTGTCATGTGATTTTATGCCAGAGTCACTTTGGAAAGTAAGCCAAGTTGTATCAGGTTACTAAAACCCAGCTGAGGTTTTATGATTTGTAGCGTGTGGCTCCCCAGACCCCTTAGATAAGAATTTGGGCCAGGCACAGTGGCTCATGCCTGCAATCCCAGCACTTTTGGGAGTCCGAGGCGGGCGGATCATCTGAGTTCAGGAGTTCAAGACCAGCCTGACCAACATGGTGAGACCCCGTCTCTATTAAAAATACAATAATTAGCTGGGCATGGTGGTGGGTGCCTGTAATCCCAGCTACTCAGGAGGCTGAGGCAGGAGAATCGCTTGAACCTGGAAGGCGGAGGTTGCAGTGAGCCAAGATAGCACCACTGTCCTCCAGCCTGGCCAACAGAGAGACTCCGTCTCCCAAAAAAAGAAACAAACAAACAAAAAAAGAATTTTGGCAGGAGAATAAAAGTCAGAGTTTAGTTCTCAAAAGAAAAATCCTCAGATGGAGGTTATGCCCCAAAGGAATGGCCTTGAACTGATTTTAGTAGTGGGGCGAATTTGGTAAGCATGCATTACTTTTTTTTTCTTTTCTTTTCCTGTCTCAAGTCCCTTTAAGTCTATTTTCTTTTTTTGAGACATGATCTGGCTCTGTTGCCCAGGCTAGAGTGTAGTGGTGCAATCAAGGCTCACTGCAGCCTCCAATTCCTGGGTGCAAGCAATCCTCCCGCCTCAACCTCCTATGTAGCTGAGGCTACACTACCACACCCCGGCTTCTTCACGTCTGTTCTATTAATCCATTGATTTTTGCCTTCATAATATTTGTGTGTGTGTGTGTTTGTGTACATTTTAACATAAATGATATCCGATGCACCTGTATAAGTTTGCATATGGCTGATGTAACAAAGTAGCAGAAATTTGGTGGCTCAACAGAAATGTATTCCTTCCAGTTCTGGAGGGCAGAAGTCCAAAATCAGTGTCGCTGGGATGAAAAGGTGTCAGCAGAACTGTGTTCCCAGCAAGGGCTCTATTGAAAGATTTCTTCCTCATCTCTTCCAGCTTCTGTTGGCTGCCAACATTCCTTGGCTTGTGGCTGCAGCACTCCAATCTTCAAGGCTGGCGTCTGTCCATCTCTCTCTGCTCCACCTTCACATTGCCTTCTCCTGTGTGTGTTCCTGTCAAACCTCCCCTCTCTCATAATGACACTTGTGACTGTGTTAAGGTACCATCAGGTGTCCCATGAGAATCTCCCCATCTAAAGTTCCTTAATTTCATCACATCTCAAGGATCCTTTTTCCAAATAAGGTAGTATTTACAGATCCCAGGGATTAGGGTCTGATGCCTTTGGAGCCACTATTCAGTCTCTTATAATACCTATTATTCAACTTGCTTTTCTTGAAGTCCACAATATCTCTTGGGTAGCTCTTTTTTTCCATATTGGCTAACATATACCTACCTACCTCAGTGTCATTGCTGTAGAGTGTACCCAGGATGGGTATTTCATATTTTGTTTTTAGTTTATTAAATTGATGGGGAATGTTTTAGTTTTTTTTCCATTACAGACATGTGGCAGTGATTAGGGAAGGGGCTAAAGTGATACACACTGATCGATAGTATTTGTTACATCTCAGGGGTACAGGATGAGTGTTTCATAATAGTTCCCTGGCCAGGCGCGGTGGCTCATGCATGTAATCCCAGCACTTTGGGAGGCTGAGGCAGGTCGATCGCCTGAGGTCAGGAGTTCGAGACCAGCTTGGCCAACATGGCGAAACACCGTCTCTACTAAAAATACAAAAATTAGCTGGGCGTGGTGGCGGATGCCTGTAATCCCAGCTACTGGGAGGAGGCTGAGGCATGAGAATCGCTTGAACCCGGGAGGTGGAAGTTGCAGTGACCCAAGAGCATGCCACTGCACTCCAGCCTGGGCGACAGAGTGATACTCTGTCTGAAAAAAAAAAAAAGAAAAAAAATTTCTGGCTCCTCCCAGAGTTTTCTCGTTGTAATACCTAAACCCCTCTCCTGGTCCTTCCTGGTCATCCTGACCGCTGGTGTTGAGACGTAGGTGAAATACTGGCCTCAGGCATTGACCTCTCTCAGTGCTGTGGGTGCTGGGTGCTTAGTCTGTAAACAGGTATCATCATAACCTCTAGCTCCTGGGTTCTCAGGGGGTTCAGATGAGTTAACGTATCTAAAGCATTCAAAATCCGCCAGGCACACAGTGGGTGCTTTACTAGTGTTCGTTCTCGTTGTTACTGCTAATGGCTCCTTTCCCCACTCATACCCAAGGAGAACTCTCAAACAGGTGGCATGAGTACGGCCATCCACCCCAGCAGCCTGCCTGGCACAAAGCCCTCCTCCCGCTGTGAGCGACTCTGTCCTCCTCACCTGGGCTCCTTTCTGCCCCTCTTCCTCCCACTATTTAGTCTCTCTTCTCTGGGATTAATCCACCAACCATTTCACCTTCTTCTGCATTTGAGCTACCTTTCTTCTCTTTCTGTCGCTTTCTTCCATTCCTTTTTTTTTTAAGATGGAGTCTGGCGCCCTCTCGGCTCACTGCAGCCTCTGCCTCCAGGTTCAAGTGATTCTCCTGCCACACACAGCCTACCGAGTAGCTGGGACTACAGATGTGCACCAGTGTGCCTGGCTAATTTTTGTATATTTAGTGGAGACAGGGTTTCACCATGTTGGCCAGGCTGGTCTAGAATGCCTGACCTCAGGCGATCCTCCTGCCTTGGCCTCCCAAAGTGCTGGGATTACAGGCGTGAGCCACCGCGCGGGTCTCCTCTCTCTTCCACCTTTTCCTTTTACCTTATTCCTCCCACCATGCCCCCTGCCCCAATGGGATAAAGATATTTAAAGAAATCTATTGTATTTCTAGAGGGATGACCCGGATGGCAACTAGCTACATTGTGTGACTAGAAAGACTGAAAATTTCCAAGGAAATGCAAGCAGGCTGGAGAGGACCCTAAGGGTACCGAACGCTAAAGCTTGTGTAGCGTGATTAAAAACCCACAAAAACTAAGTTGCCTAGCACAGTCCAGTAGTGGAGAAGTCAGTCTTTATGGCAAGAGGGTAAATAAAGGTATTTAGGGTGAAAGTCTGAAACACTTAGATTTTGCTTAATGATGTCAAAGAAGTGTTCTTAATTTTGTGGAAAAACTTGTTTAAATCCTAGAAAATTCTACCTAATTCTTTTGGTGTGTACATGTATGTGTGTAGGTGTGTACAGACACACCTTCATATTTTAAAATAACTGTGAACTTGCTAACTTTATTTTTTGTTTTTGTTTTTATTTTTTAAGACAGAGTCTCACTCTGTTGCCCAGACTGAAGTGCAGTGGCATGATCTTGGCTCACGGCCACCTCTGCCTCCCGGGTTCAAGTGATTCTTGTGCCTCAGCCTTCCTAGTAGCTGAGACTAATTTTTGTATTTTTAGTAGTTAAGCAGGCTGGTCTCAAACTCCTGACCTCAAGTAATTTGCCTGCCTTGGCCTCTCACAGTTGAACCTGCTAACTTTAAACAGTGTATATTGTTAATCTTAGGGAGATGTTTTAATTCACGTACTTAAATGTTCTTGCGAGACACAATATATCATTTCTGAATAAGCTCGTTCCTTTTTCTAATTCACTTTTCTCCAAATTTCCCTGTAACATTTGCTAATAATAGCGGTGAGTTGAACAAGGCTCTGGCATTCTGAGATGTTTTTTGAAGATCTGGTTCGCAGCTTTTGTAGTCAGCTGGTTTTGTGTGATAAGTTCTGTATGCTTATAAAAGTTTTAAAATCATTTAATAATTGGTGATGTTGTAGAAAAAAACCATGTTCTTGTTACATGACCAGGAGAAGTTTGGCACACAGACACTTTTGAAGGGTGAGGGGGAATGGAATTTACTGAGCAAAAAGGGAAAAAAAACCTCTCAGCGGAGCGAGAGGACTTCCTGTTAACAGACCCTCATCACACAGACTGAATCTCAGGTCCCCACCCAGGAACGGGACAGGCCGGTCTCCTCCTCGCTGCAAATAGCCTGAATTTTCCTACGCTCCACCCCGTCGTCCTGGTGCGCAGGCAGGTGGGGAGATTCTCCCTTGGGGCTCCTCCTTATCATCCTCCTGCAGCTATCAGTGTAGACACTGAGGTTTGTGTAGACACAATTGTATAATATCCAGAGTTGAAAAAATATATATAAAAATAAAGCAGGCCTGGCTCAGTGGCCCACACCTGTAATCCCAGCACTTTGGGAGGGTGAGGCGGGTGGATCACAAGGTTAGGAGTTCGAGACCAGCCTGGACAACATGGTGACACCCTGTCTCTACTAAAAATACACAAAAAAAATTAGCTGGGCGTGGTGGCGCGTGCCTGTAATCCCAGCTACTCGGGAGTCGGAGGCAGAAGAATTGCTTGAACCCGGAGGGTGGAAGTTGCAGTGAGCCGAGATCATGCCACTGCCCTCCAGTCTGGGCAACAAAGCGAGACCCCGTCTCAGAATGGATGAACGAGTAAATAAATAAATAAAGCAAGCAAGCTACAGTAGCATTCCCTTTTAAAATGCCAGTTGGGTAATTATCTTTTGGAATCAAGTGGAGGTCTCACTAAGGAGAGTAGAGTATTTCTCTGTGAGGCCAGGAGGCTGTTGCTGGGTAAGAACAAATGCTTAGAGATGAAATTGTTGGCCTCTCGAATTGCTGTGAGAGGGTTCAAAGTAGACAGACACGTGTCTTCCTCCTTTTCTGTCGCCTTCCTTTCTGCCTGCAATGCCTCTTTGATGTCCAGCTGGTGAGAGTGGATAAATAATTTGCATCATAGTGTCAGACTCCTCAGAAACCCATAAAGATTTCTTACAGGATTTGGATCCGAGACCTTTCTGAATTAAGCCCTAAATTATTATGAATGTGAACCTAGGGCGCATGTCTTGCCTGTGGTGCGTGTGCTGCTGTACTGTGAAGCAGAATGATTTGTGGATCATTTTACCAGTCCTTTCTCTTTTTTGGCCAAATGCAGATGGCATGGAGGAAATGGAAAGTTCTAGGCAGTTTTACAACCACTGCAGGATGACTCTAATGGGCGGATAAATTTAGTAGATAAAATAAGTGGTTAGTTTCTTGGACCTCAGTTTTCTAATCTGTAAAATCAGGAGGTGCATCAAAGTTTCTATCTTTAAATTCTGTAATTCTTTGAGAATTGTGTAGCATGTATAATATTTATGGGAAGTAAAGTTGAAGGCACTGAAGAGAGGCAGAAATCAGGTTCTCACTCACAGGGTTGTTTTTTCAGCCTCGTCTCTGCCAATCCAAGCCTTGTTAAAACTACCATGTGGCAAGAGATGATGTCCTATTATTATTCTTTCGCTGGAGAATGCTTCAGCTATATAAGATCTATCGAAGCAGTTGTTACACTGGTGAGTTTCCCCATATCCATCAGAAGAAGAAATCCATCACGCTTTTGACTACTTTTTCCTCTCCAAGAAAATGATCTTTAAGAGAATGACATGTAATATAGACTTTACTATTCTTAAGGCATTGGCGAAACTGCATTTGAAATAAAATCAATACGTGATGTAGTGGTGTATGTACATTTCAAATATTGAATGGCAAAGCATTTTATCAAAGACTTTGGGACTAAATGCCTATCCCAGACTTACATAAAGTAGGATAGAATGCGATAGAAACACGCGTGTACCTTCTGTGTATATGATACCTAGTTGTGGTTCACTTATATCTCATCTATAGTAACAGAAAGACATAGACTCATCAGAGGTTAAGACATGTAGACGTTAGGGCTGGTATGTTTAGAAATTTGTTGTTCTTTTTTTAAGAGATCCATCCCATAATCTCAGTTTAAGTTATAATGTTGGTTATCAGGCGATTTAGAGGAACAAAAGCAAGTCTTATCCTTCATATTTTTAGCTGATGAAAGTAGACAAATAAAACAATTCTGTCTCAGTTATGCACTGAGTGTGTGACCTGTGACCTTGATCAAATCTCTTTTCCTTTTTTTTTTTTTTTTGAGATGGAGTCTCACCCTCATCCCCCAGGCTGGAGGGCAGTGGCTCGATCTTGGTTCACTGCAGCCTCCGCCTCCCAGGTTCAAGCAATTCTCCTGCCTCAGCCTCCCAAGTAGCTGGGATTACAGGCACGTGCCGCTAAGCCCGGCTAATTTTTGTATTTTTAGTAGAGACAGGGTTTCACCATGTTGGCCAGGCTGGTCTCAAACTGCTGACCTCAAGTGATCCGCCTGCTTTGGCCTTCCAAAGTGCTGAGATTACAGGCATGAGCCACCGCACTGGCCCCGAATCTCTTAACGTTCTTGGATTTGATCTTTGAAATCAGTAATTTTAAATTATGGGCTAAATAAATTAAAATTACTGGTTAAATTAATCAAAATAAATGACCACTAAAACCAAACAGACAGTGAGTCTTTTTGTTGGTGGAAATTCCTTTCTACATTTCTTAATTTCTTCTATGATGTTGGTTTTGAAACCTGTACAGAAAGCCATCAATTGCACTAAGATTTTACCATGAAATTACGTATTAGATCATCTTCATTTACTTAATAAGATGTTACACACAAAGTTATTTCTAATTTTATTTGTGTTTTCTATTTTTAAAAAATTAGAACTGTGTATTCTTCCCCCTCCAAAACCCAGCTCTGGGATTCATTAATGTACTCGAATACTTTTTGGTTTTCTATTTACTTTTCAATATGATCTTTAATTTTTCATTTAATATGATCTATCATTTTGTGATACTCCAATGGCCTCCTTTGGGTATAAGGTGGAATCACATTCACAGGTCAGCCTGCGATCCACTGGCTGATAGCCCTGCCCTGGGGCCAGCAGACCCTCAGCCTCCTTTGTAGTTCTTTTTCTCCTTCCTTCTGGGGAAGGATGTTAGAATGCACGGGCTTTGATGTCTGTCAGGCTCTTTCCTGCCCATCTGCCATTGCCTGCTTTCAGCTCCCAGGGCCATTGCTGCTCATGGTCTCAGGCTTTGCAGCCACCATCAGTGTGCTAGCTTCAAAAGGCACTATTCTACCCTTTATCACTGTAGTCCAAGCTTGGATACAGACCCTTCTTATAGTTCCTCAGCGATTCTAAGATAAAGGTATAATTTTGTTTTTTGTTGTTTTTTGAGATGGAATCTCACTCTGTTGCCCAGGCTGAAGTGCAATGGCATGATCTCGGCTCACTGCAACCTCTGCCTCCCTGGTTCAAGCCATTCTCATGCCTCAGCCTCCCAAGTAGCTGGGAATTACAGGCATGCACCTCCACGCCCAGCTAATTTAGCATTTTTAGTAGAGATGGGTTGTCTCCATGTTGATCAGGCTGGTCTTGAACTGCCGACGTTAGGTCATCCGCCCGCCTCGACCTCCCGAAGGGCTGGGATTACAGGTATGAGCCACAGCACCTGGCCCTTTTTATTTATTTATTTTACTTATTTATGTATTTGTTTTGAGATGGAGTATCACTCTGTCGCCCAGGTTCACTGCAACCTCCACCTCCTGGGTTCAAGAGCAATTCTTCTGCCTCAGCCTCCCGAGTGGCTGGAATTACAGGTGCGCACCACCACGCCCAGCTAATATTTTTGTATTTTAAATAGAGATGGGGTTTCACCATGTTGGCCAGGCTGGTCTCGAACTCCTGATCTCAGATGATCCACCCACCTCAGCCCCTCGGAGTGCTGGGATTACAGGCGTGAGCCACCTCTGCTAACCCTGAGTCTAAATTCTAATAACCACCTGTACTCCCTTCTCTCAGCAGCCTTTGCCAGATGGAAACTTCTTTTGAGGTACCTGCCCAAGGACTTGGAGCCTAGGTGAGGGTTGATGGCAATGAAAGGTTTGCCTTCTGCTGTCAGATCTTGCTCCAGACCTCCTACCTTGTGTCCTGTTACACGTGGATCTCAGGCATCCATCCTGGCTTGACACTGGAGTTCCCTAGGTGCCTCATAGGTCACGTGGACACTGGCAGGGTCACCTTTCTTTTCTGAAGTTGCAGAGCAGCTTGATGTGCATTGTAATGAACCCGGTTCACGGTGCCTGGCAATGCATTTACTAAGTGCCATTTATCTTTCTGTGTGTGGGACTCATTCACTCTTCTAAGCAATGCCTGGACGTTCATTCCTGTCTGGACCTCAGATTAGGCGTTGGGGGGAGGGGCGGGTAAAGTCATTTGCAACAGGGTTGCAGCTTTTCAAATTGGGGACCTGACTGGGCGTGGTGGCTCATGCCTGTAATCCCAACACTTTCGGAGGCTGAGGTGGGAAGGTCACCTGAGGTCAGGAGTTCGAGACCAGGCTGGTCAACATGGTGAAACCCCGTCTGTACTAAAAATCCAAAAAATTAGCTGGGTGTGGTGGTGGGTGCCTGTAATCCCAGATACTTGAGAAGCTGAGACAGGAGAATCGCTTGAACTCAGGAGGCACAGGTTGCAATGAGATGAGATTGCGCCACTGCACTTCAGCTTGGGTGACAGAGCAAGCCTCGATCTCAAAAAAAAAAAAAAGAAAAAAGAAATTGGGGGACCAAGGCAAACAGCCTTGAGGCCTACTGACATAAAAGAATAATCAGAATGTTGTGTGGTGGAAACTGCCTTGACTCCCAGCTATTAGGGAGGCTGAGATGGGAGGCTTGCTTGAGCCCAGGAGTCTGAGGCTTCAGTGTACTGTAGTCACCACTGTGCTCAGCCTGGCCAACATAATGAAACCTTGTTCTAAAAAAAAGTGTTCAAGAAGTGCTTTGGACTGGGCCTCGTTTTCTGCCTCTGCTGTTCTTTTCTCAGCATAATGTTTTACTTTGAAATGGGATTGCCTTTTTTTTTTTTTTTTTTTTTTGCTTTCATCAACCGTTTTTCTATCTCGTGTGGTTTTCCTTGTTAGAGCTGGAAGCTGGGGCTTTGAAAGCAATCTGCTGGGTGGTTTCTAATATTACTGGTAGGCATGGGAAAAGGAAATCTGAGGGAGGTGAATTTGGATCGCTGACCTGGCCGGCTGCCAGTTTTCTCAGGGTGACGTAGTTTCTTGCTTAGGTGGCATCAACGAAGGTTAGCAAAGTCCTCTCACTTCCATCCGTCATGATGGAACTCAGGAGGCGATTACATAATAGAGTTGCTGAATCTAGGACACAGTCAGTGCGAGGGTAGAACCTTTCTCCAGGTTGTGATCATGGCTCCTTCCTGTCTTTGCTCTCCATGATCAGATTTCCCCCTCTATTTCTTTGTTTTGATGGGTATTTTACAGGAACCCGGGACAGGACAGGCTCAGGTACTGTACCATGGTGCCATTTCACCCCCAGTTTAGAACATTTGAATAAGTAGTGTTTTTACAGATTTGCAGCTTCTGATCATTCATTCATTTACAGAGAATGCTAACCGATTAAAAATAGCAACTTTCCTAGTGTCTTTTAAAGTTTTAAATTCCATATGAAGGATATAATAAAATTAGGAAGTGTCTAATAATTAGTTGAAGATTAGAGGGATTTTTTAGTTTGACATCAACTTTTAAGTGTATCAGTTATTTTATTGTAGAGGATTTGATAGTCCTTTTACGTTGTATTATTAAATATCCCACTTTGAACTGAATGAAAATTATTATTTTACAACATGATTAATACCTTAGTTTAAAACATAGAGTATGTAGGGCCGGGTGTGGTGGCTCACGCTTGTAATCCCAGCACTTTGGGAGGCCGAGGTGGGCGGATCATGAGGTCAGGAGTTCGAGACCAGCCTGGCCAAGATGGTGAGACCCCCGTCTCTACTAAAAATATAAAAATTACCGGGCCATGGTGGTGTGCGCCTGTAGTCCCAGCTACTTGGGAGGCTGAGGCAGAAGAATTGCTTGAACCCGGGAGGCAGAGGTTGCAGTGAGCCAGGATTGTGCCACAGCACTCCAGCCTGGGCGACAGCGAGACTCATCTCAAAAAACAAACAAACACAGAGTACGTTAAGAAATGTGTGATGATAAACCATTTTGTAATTTAGATCTTCACTAACTTATACTGAAACTTAGTGAATTACCATTGTAATCTCGGTTCCAACCATAGAGACAGTTTGCAGAATTTCCAGGGCTGGGTGGCAGTTCTGGCCCAGGCTCCTTCGGATGCTGAGGTTTCCACTGATTTCCAAGATAGCACGGGGTGGGTGGGGAAGATGAGCATTGTGTCCCACGCTGGGGTCAGAAGCTGAGCTTTCGTTGCCGTGGTGGTCCGCCAGTAGTGCCTGCGCTGTGTGTCTATTGCAGGTGCTTTTTCCTGCTATTTGTTTGAGGTGTTCAGCCTTGGTCATTTAGATTCTTCTCTATCTCCCTGTCATCATGATGTTTCATTTTTTGTTTGTTTTTTGAGATGGAGTCTTGCTCTGTCACCCAGGCTGGAGTGCAGTGGCTTGATCTCAGCTCACTGCAATATCTGCCTTTTGGGTTCAAGTGATTCTCCTGCCTCAGCCTCCCAAATAGCTGAGACTACAGGCGTGCACCACTACACCTGGCAAACTGTGGTATTTTTAGTAGAGATGGGCTTCACCATGTTGGACAGGCTGGTCTCGAACTCCTGACCTCAAACGATATGCCCAAGTCAGCCTCCCAAAGTGCTGGGATTACAGGTGTGAGCCACCGTGCCCACCCTTCTTTTTTTGTTTTTTCCCAAATATTCTTTCTTTTCCTCACAGCTGCACTTTGTAATAATGCAGTGTTACTACATTGTTATTAGAACTCCCTGGCAAAGCTTAGAATAGAGCAGAGAGTCACTGAGAGCTAGATGTGCAGACGGCACCGAGAAAGTTTTGGTGATTTGCGCAGGGTAACCCAGAGGGTAGTAGCAGAGCTGAGACTGCTGGGAGCTCCTTTCCTGCGATGCCTAACCCTGGCTCCCTTCTGCTGCCTGTAGCTATTTCTGGGTCTGGTTTTGTAATCATAGGTGGACGACACCTCTCTGTCTAACTGCACCGAGAACAGGAATGTCCACCCTCTTTAAAGCATGTGAGTTCTAATGCGGATTCTTGTTCTTCTTTGGGGGGGTTCTTATGTTTAATGCACTTGCTGAAGCATATACTCAGTCTGTGGAACGTCTTTAGATGTAAACCGTTGAATCATTTCAAGTATTTGTATTCATTAGTACTCATAGCACAAATGCCATTCCTGTTTCTTAAAGTGTGCAAAACATGGGTGTTTGAGGGCTTGGCAACAAATGTGTGGGTGCCTCTATTTTGACGGTTTTGTTTGCAACTAGGTTAACAAAAAAGTCCTTTTGGGAAGTTTGGCCGAGGTCCTGGAATGTGGACATGCCTTTGCAGTGTGCTCATGCTCTGTGGTACATGAGTACCCTCAGCCCCGTGTTCTCGGTTTTTCAGCGGACCAAGTTAAATATTAAAGGAAGAGGATTTCTTTCCTGCTACCAGGGGGATTTTATCCCTGTAAAAGCCTTTTAAATATTTTTTTAAAGTTGTGATAAAATACACATAAGATAAAATTGACCATTCGAACCTTTTTAAGCACACAGTTCAGTGGCATTAAGTACATTCACATCACTGGGCCCTCATCACCACCATCCATCTCCAGAACGCTTTTCATCTTGCAAGACTGCAACTCTGCATGGTAAAATATTTTGTATGTACAAATAAATCTTTAAAGCTGAAACAGGTCGGGCGCAGTGACTCACACCTGTAATCCCAGCACTTTGGGAGACTGAGGTGGGTGGATCACGAGGTCAGGAGTTTGAGACCAGCCTGGCCAATATAGTGAAACCCCATCTCTACTAAAAATAGAAAAATTAGCTGGATGTGGTGGTGCATACCTGTAGTTCCAGCTACTCAGGAGGCTGAGGCAGGAGAATCTCATGAACCTGGGTGGTGGAGGTTGCAGGGAGCCCGAGATCATACCACTGCACTCTATCCTAGGCGACAGAGCAAGATTCCATCTCAAAAAAAAAAAAAAAAAAAAAAAAATGCTGAAACAATAAAATTCTTATGGTAGAAGGTGTAGTAGTGACATGTCTTTAATTCAGTTTATAGTCTCCGTTTCTTAAACATTCCAACATCTTCCAGTAACATTTTTATGGTGTTTTCTTACATTCTCATTGGAGATTCAAAACTCATGTGAGGTAGCCATTAAGATTCCCATTTTATAAATGAGGAATTTGAAGCAGTAACAGAAGAAAGGCAACGAACAAATCAGGACTCCAGCTTAGTGCTGTTGACTTGAAATCCTTTTCTGTCTCCATTCTACTGTGCTTCAAAAGGCTGTGACTAATGTTTTCTTTATCTGTCTGTCTACCTAGCTAGCTGGCTGGCTATTTAGCTGGCGATCTCTTTATTTTGTGGGGGATGGAGCAGGCATGGAGGGAGGATTTCTGGAGTTTCGTTTTAAATTATGGGTCTTGTCCTGACAACAGACAGTCATGTTCATAACCCTGGGCATCTCATAGGATCAGGAATTATGGTGCTTTGCCTCAACACTTAGCAGACGCAGCAGCTGTCTATTCAAATATTACTTTAAAAGATGCCTGGAATTGTATTTAAATTGCTTCAATTATTCACTAATTAAATTGCAGATTGTTTCTCCTGGGGGATTTTGCACTAGGCTGAGTTTCCTCAATTGTTTGTGTTGGACAGTGACAAAATAAATCTTTTGCATTGTAGCTTAGTAAAAATCCTGCTGAATGGGCTAAATAAGTCCACAGTCATCCCAAAGAGACTTATTTTTTAGAAAACAATCCTTTCTGTTTTTTTGGCAAACCTAGGCATAGACTAATATTGGGCTTTTGTTTGCTTTTATTTCTGCACTTTGATTCTGGTGCTTAAAATACCTGGAGGGGTCACAGACACAAGGAGGTCCATGTGTTCTACTGAATGGGTCAGCTTCCTTGGTCTGCATGGTTTCACCAAGAACTGCACAATGGAATTCGAATGTTTTAAAACTACATGTGTGTTCTCACATGGCTGCTAGAATTGAAATCTTTTGTCAGCCTGTTTAAGTGGTTAGATGTAGCAACCAGTGTGCCTTAGGACTTTACCTGTAGTCCTTATAAATTGTCGTCTTGCTATATAGCATTTACAAAGCATTTCTCTATGTGCTGTTTCCATTCACCGAGAGAAGAGGAGGAAAAACAAAATTGGGAGAAGGAGAGAAGTGAGAAGTGTTCAGTGTCCCTGCAGAGCAGGGGCATGTAAGAATATGCCCTTGATATTTTTCAACAAAAATGCTCGCTTGCTCTTAAAATGCAATTTATTTCCATTCCCCTAAAAAAATGCACAATTTCATGCTAATGTTCACCTCTATCCACAGATAATTAAGACTTTGCTCTCAGAATAAATGAGTACCTAACACTTATGAGCACTGGCTCTGGGGCAGCCAGTGTCTATGCTAAACTTTCACATGCATGATCCTATTTAGTGCTCACAGCGTAGTGAGGAAGGTGGTATTCTCCCCATTTTATAGACAGTAAAAAGAAGTTCAGGAAAGAGGTGAAGAGACTTCCTCAAATGTCTCACTGGTAATTGGCAGATCTGGGGCTGGGTCCTTTCTGTGATATAAGTGCTCAGGGTTTTTTAAAAGCAACGGGTTTGGAGGCCGGGCACGTTGGCTCACGCCTGTGATCCCAGTACTTTGGGAGGTTGAGACGAGTGGATCACAAGGCCAGGAGTTCAAGACCAGTCTGGCCAACATGGTGAAACCCCGTCTCTATTTAAAATACATAAGTTAGCCAGGTGTGGTGGCAGGTGCCTGTAGTCCCAGTTACTCGGGAGGCTGAGGCAGGAGAATCACTTGAACCCAGGAGGCGGAGGTGGCAGTGAGCAGAGATCATGCCACTGCATTCCAGCCCTCGTGACAGAGCAAGACTCCATCTCAAAAAAAAAAAAAGCAGCGAGTTTTTAAGAAGGGTTGTTGCTGATATTAATAATCTGATATGAGAGCCAATGTGGAAGCACCTCAGCATGTATATAGATGTTACAGTCAATCTCAGATAACATGGAAGAAGCAAGTTCTGCTCAGCGCTGTGCTCACACCGGCAGAGCTGAAGTGGGGGAGCTGCAGAGATACCAAATCATTGGATAGGAAACTGAACGCTTTTTCAAATCAAGTGTGCCTCTGAGTGACCCTAGACAGTTGGTGAGAAAGAGTTTGTCACCAACATAAATAATTGGAAAGAAGTGTTAGATGCATTTGAAGCAACCCAGAGATTCCCTTGTGAAGCTGTTGAGAAGAGACTAGAGTGTGAAGAAATGAAGCTTGCTTGGTGTCCAAGATAAAATAAGGGATGGATCTTAGCACTACAGATGGAAACTACAGCAGCAAATAACAGAACCAGAAGAGATACATTTCTATCTGGATTCATGCAGAAAACGATGTCAGGTAGCTAAGAGTGAAAGCAAATACATCCCCCAGTGGCTATAGTATCAGATACAAATGCAGGACACATTGAAAATGTGCTCTTCACATACAAATTCCTATTTATGCCATATAAATTATATCATAGGTAAAGGTCTATGGTAGCCTTATATATTTAATTCATTTAAAACAAACAAACCCAAGTACTTCTTCCCACAGACTTTCACACCGCGTTATTGTTAGGCATAAATTCTCCTTGTTAATTTTTGGAATTAAGTATAGTTACTGTGTTCTTAAAATTCTTTCCCAGCTGAGTGCAGTGGCTCATGCCTGTAATCTCAGCACTTTTGGAGGCCGAGGTGGGTGGATCGCTTGAGGTCAGGAGTTTGAGACCAGCCTGGTCAACATGGTGGAACCCCATCTCTACTAAAAATACAAAAATTAGCTGGGCGTGGTGATGGGCGCCTTTAATCCCAGCTACTTGGGAGGCTGAGGCAGGAGACTCACTTGCACCTGGGAGGCGGAGGCTACAGTGAGCAGAGGTCGCGCCACTGCACTTCAGCCTGAACTTCAGGCGACACAGCGAGACTCTGTCTCAAAAACAAAATGGTTTCCCAGTGTTAGTTTTAGAATATTATATAGCAGATGCCATGCTTAGGTAGTTCAGGAAACTTTTGTAGGGTAGTGATGAAATTCAGAGCTGGAGGGTGACTTACAGGTCAGTGAGAATAAAATGTTGCTGCTTACTTCTGAATGTCAAGTCACAATGACCTACTTTTTTTTCTTATCTTTTTCATGATTCAACTTTTCCAGGCATAAAATACTTTGAGGTGTTTTTTTCTCTATCTTTGCCACTTCTCCTGTGGTGGTCTTGCACTGGTCTGGCAAGGTAGACCTTTTTTTAAAATTATATTTTAAGTTAAAAGACATGGTAAAAAGATTTTGAAACATTTAACAGGTTTCATTGGACACACAGAAATTGTGTCACATGTGTATACAAAAGTATTTTACTAAAATTGGGATTTCATTTAGGTCTGTGTGTTTGTGTGTGTGTGTGTGTGTGTGTGTGTGTGTGTGTGTAGTCTGTCTGTCTGTCTCACAGCCCCGTCTGAAAACTTCTTGAAAGCAACAGAATGTTATCCCAAGAGGAAAACCAAACATATATTCACTTGCACATTAGATTTTTTTCGTACAATTGCAAATGGTGGATTCATCCTTGAACGCCTGGTTATGAATCCTTTGTTCTGAAATATCACAGGCCATTTTGGATATACTTGGCTTTGGGTATGACTATTTATGTAGCCTCCAGAGAAAGGTGGATGTTTGAAGTTGTATGACTTAGTAGGAAATTTCTAGATTTCAAGTGTAAGAGAAAATAAATCTTTTGCAAACCACGGGCCATATGCTGTATAAAAGAGAGTGGCAACTTGAGTTTGAGGGTATTGTGGAGATATTGGATTGGAGGGAAATGGGGCTAGAGAAACATTAGAAATCGTAATTAATGGCTTAAGTGGTTTTTTAAAAACTTGGAACATACATGCTGGGTGAGGAGGCTCACGCCTGTAATCCCAGCACTTTGGGAGACAGAGCTGGGCGGATCACCTGAGGTCGGGAGTTCAAGACCAGCCTGACCAACATGGAGAACCCCGTTTCTACTAAAAATATAAAACTTAGCCTGGCGTGGCGGTGCATGCCTGTAATTCTAGCTACTCCGGAGGCTGAGGCAGGAGAATCGCTTGAATTCAGGAGGCGGACATTGCAGTGAGCCGAGATCGCTCCATTGCACTCCAGCCTGGGCAACAAGAGTGAAACACCGTTTAAAAAAAAAAAACCCACAAAAAAAGCCATCTTGGAACATACAATAACAAATGCAATGAAGACAAACAATGGTGAATATTGACAGTTACACTAGACCTTAAAGGCAGGGACCCTGTCCTAGCGGTGTGTGATCTGGGAGTGCGTACCTGGGAGTCAGTGTCTGGCTGTGAGAGGGGGAAGAGACCAGTCTTCATTAGAGGCCTTCTAGGAGGAGATGAGTTTTGGGATAGAGCTGCTTTTTTTTTTTTTTTTTTTTTTAAGATCTAGCCTCCCTCCGTCACCCAGGCTGGAGTGCTGTGGCAAGATCTCGACTCACTGCAATCTCCGACTCCTGGGTTCAAGCGATTCTCCTGCCTCAGCCTCCCGACTAGCTGGGATTACAGGCGCCTGCCACCACACCTGGCTAACTTATGTATTTTAAATAGAGACGGGGTTTCACCATGTTAGCCAGGAAGACCTCCTGATCTGCCCACCTCGGCCTCCCAAAGTGCTAGGATTAACAGACGTGAGCCACCGATCCCGGCCAGAGCTTCATCTTGAAGCTTGTTAGATTTAAACCTCCCCACTGCAAGGCACATTGGTGGTAAACCGCCTAATGTGGGGGGGGAAAGCCTGGAAGAGTTGAGAAGACTCCCTGCCCTCCTTTGTCCTTCAAGGTAGAGTCATCTTAACTCCCCAGCTCCTGTGTTGTTACTAAGAGACCTGCAGCTAAAGAAACGGTGCAAACCCTGGCCTAAATGGAGCCAAAATGATCACCTTAGACTACATTTACCATCCTACTAGTAATATGTAGTGAAAGACCACCTGCCTTCATCCTCTTGTAAATCCCGGTAATCCCGTTTCTACTACTCACGTGACATCCATTAAGTAATTGCTTTCGTTCCTTTACTAGACTGAAAAGGACCTTCATTTAAGGTCAGGGATCTTTTCCAATGCAGTTTGGTAGTTCTTGCCTACCAAGACAAGCCACACACACACTGCTGGTGCTCAACAAATAGTTCCTGAACAAATGTTAAAAAGGCCAGGTGGTGCGTGCCACTGAAAATCTCTAAAAATTCTCTTTGGATTGTCTTAATACCTGATCAAGTTGGAACAACAATTCAAGGTTATGCTGTTGGAGGCTGAACTGTTTCCTTGTCATTAGGACAGTCAGTTTTGTAATTTACCCTTAGTCTGCACAGCAGATAAATTGAAATACTCAATTTTTGGTTTTCTGTTTTGTCAATGATGTATGGAACCATGATGGATAGAATTATAGTCAGGTTCTGATCATTTTAATGTATCATCTCAGTTGTAGGCAGGGATGAGGTAGGTTCATTCATTAAATAATCAGTCATTGGTTACCATGTGCTAGGTGTGATTTTATGCACTGAGGAAATAAACAAGAAAAAAAACTGTGATATTTGCTTAGAAGGAGTTCTCAACTTGTTAGGAGAGACAGATACATGAGCAGTAGTTACAGTGTCTAATGTGTTAAGTTAGAGAGAGGTAAGGTGGGGGAGGGACAAAGGAGGAACTGATTGCTTTGGCTTGGGTGCAGGGAGAGGGGCCTTAAGTATAAGTAGAGAGTCCCAGAGTTCAAGACCCACCTGCGAAATGCAGTGAGACCTCATTCTCTACCAAAAAAAAAAAAAAAAGAAATTAGCTGTACATGGTGGCATGCGCCTGTAGTCCCGACTGCTTGGGAGGTTGAGGCAGAGGATTGCCTGATCCTGGGAGGTCCAGGTTACAGTGAGCACTGCACTCCAGCCTAGGCAACAGAGTAACACATTGTTTCAAAAAAAAAGTACCAGTAGAGAGTGCTAGGTACTAGGACAGGGTGCCAATGAGACTGGAGTGGTGACATTCCAAGCACAGAAAAGTATCTGTGCAGAGCACGGAGGAGGATGTGGAGATCCCTGAGTAGCGTGCCTGGAGCATGAGATACAAGGGCTGGGAGCAACTGGAGCTGAGGATGGACGCGGGCTGGGTAGAGACTCTGGGGGGGGCTCTTAACCTTCCATACACAGTAGTTGGATTTTTTATTTTTTGTAGGTACTGGGTGTTTTTGAGAGTGAAAGCTGGTTCTGACTACTGGTTTGTTTAATAGTAAATATCTCAATCCAGATCTCAGGTCTTGCTGAGGCAGGAGCCTTGGGCAAATAGTAAATAGGGACTAGAATTGGTCACAGGAGCTGTGTCATCACCCTTGCTCTTTAATGATAAAGGAAGCCTAAACACACAAAGTCCAGTGTGGGCCGGGGTGACTGCCGAGGGTGCCAGGATCATTGTACCGAGTGGCAAGATTCTCTTGGATATTGGTTTATCTATGTGCTTAGAATTAAGGAAAAAAGGGTGAAATTGAAGTTTTTCTCGTTATAATAGTTTGACTTGGAAATCTGAGTAAAACTAATGGTGCAATCTCCTTTCTGAACTGGCTTTATGTGGGGCTGACCTCAAGAGTAGTGGCTTACAGTGTAAATAAAATAGGAGCAACAGCAAACAATTAAAATACTGAATCCAGGTCACCTAGCACTCCGTGGGGTGAGGACTACTCAGACCCAGCAGTTGTAGAACCTGTATAACTGGATTTACATGCTCTGATACCCTATTCAGTGTCTGACAAGCAGTTTTAATTTTTTAAGAAAAACTACATTTTTAAGTTTAAAAAAAATGACATTAAAAAAACCTACATTTTAATTTTAATATACCTAGTAGCATTGTCATCCTGTTTGTTTCTTTATTCAGTAACCAACAGGATAAATAAGAAATATTTATCAAATACCTTCTATGTGCTAAGCTAAATTTTTGAAAACCTTAGTGAAGGAGACCCTCTTTCCAGCTCATTTCCAGAAAAACACTTGCCACAGAGACTTCAGAGTCTGTTTGAGTGAAAAGTTTGTCATTATTAATTAATTTATTCATTCAATAGAGATTTATTCTGGACACTTGCCAAGTACCAGGCACCATATTAGGCACTGGAATTGGGAATTTGATGCTAAACACTACACACTCTATCCTTGTCTTCATGGAGTTGCCATGCTAGGGAGATACTGGCAGTTAATAATAGCATCGGATAAATCCTCTGAACCTGTAAATATAAGAAGGTGTCTGGCCGGGCGAAGTGGCTCACGCCTGTAATCCCAGCACTTTGGGAGGCTGAGGCAGGCAGATCATGAGGTCAGGAGATCGATACCATACTGGCCAACATGATGAAACCCCATCTCTACTAAAAGTATATAAATTAGCCAGGTGTGGTGGCGATCACTTGTAATCCCAGCTACTTGGGAGGCTGAGGCAAGAGAATCACTTGAACCCGGGAAGCGGAGATTGCAACGAGCCAAGATCGCACCACTGCACTCCAGCCTGGCTACAGAGTGAGACTCCGTCTCAAAAAAAAAAAAAAAAAAAGGTCTTGATACAGTAGCTCATGCTTATAATCCCAGCACTTTGGAGGCTGAGGCCAGTGGATCATGAGGTCAAGAGATCGAAACCATACTGGCCAAAATGGTGAAACCCTGTCTCTACTAAAAATACAAAAATTAGCTGAAAGTGATGGTGCGCGCTTGTGATCCCAGCTACTTGGGAGGCTGAGGCAGGAGAATCGCTTGAACCTGGGAGGCAGAGTTTGCAGTAAGCTGAGATCGCGCCACTGCAATTTTCATCCCCCATTTTCAGAAAACTAGAGGTGTTAAAACTAGAACAAGACTCCATCTCAAAAAAAAAAAAAAAATCCTTCAGAATTCTTTTATCTGGCAAATAAAAAAAAAGAAAAGAGAAAAAAAAAAAAAGAAGAAGGTGCCTTTGGGAGAGTGAGGTGGAGTTATCTAACCCAGACTTAGAGGAAAGGCTTCTGGGAGAATGTCGAATGTAAGCAGAGACTTGAGGAAGAACAAGACTGGGTCAAAGAACTGAAAAGGAGGATGGTCAGGACTGAGGTAGAACGCATTGTGGGCATCCACAAGGGCATGTGCCAAAGCCCACTGTGTGTGTGTGGCAGGCGTTGGGGGTGTTGGGAGGATACAAAAGCAGTTTAGTCTGGCTGTAGCATGGAGAGCGAGGTGGAAGGAGAGATGGGGAAATGGGGCTGGAGCATTGCACAGATCCTGACCCTGCTTTGAGCTCCGTAATTAGTGTTTGGAATTTATTCTAATGCCAATAGGAGACTGGCTTTCCTAGAATGATCTGGTAGCTGATGTGTGAAGAACGGATGGGGTGAGGCAAACGGGAAGACAGGTAGACCAGTTAGGAAGTTTCTGCAGTAATCTGGTGGGGGAGATAACAGTAGCCCTAATTAGGGGAGTGGCTGGAGGAATCCAGAAAGCTGGAGTCCAGAGCTTTTCAGGAAGTGGATTCTAGATAGCACTTGGTGACTGACTGGAGGTGGGGTTCTTGGGGAACTGGTAAGAAGGGGACCCTGTTCCTTGAGCAAACACAATACTTGTCTCTGGGGGGTGGGCATTATTTTCAGTGTAATTCAAAAAAATATTACAACTGTTTGATCTGCGCTGGGCGCAATGGCTCACGCTTGTAATCCCAGCACTTTGGGAGGCCGAGGCAGGTGGATCACCAGGTCAGGAGTTCGAGACCAACCTGGCCAATATGGTGAAACCCTGCCTCTACGAAAAATACAAAAAAATTAACCGGGCGTGGTGGCATGCACTTGCAGTCCCAGCTGCTCCAGAGGGTGAGACAGAAGAATTGCTTGAACCCAGGAGGTGGAGGTTGCAGTGAGCCCAGATCACGCCACTGCACTCCAGCCTGGGTGACAGAGTGAGACTTTATCTGGGGAAAAAAAAAACACACACACACAAACTGTTTGAACTAAGAAACCTTTAAATTGTCTGCTAGCTCAGCTAAGATACAGATGCATTGGAGGGAGGAAAGAAATACATTCATAAGGGTAAATGCACTCCAATTTTGATTTTTCTCTCTCTCTTCAAATTTCAAGGCTGGTTGCATATGCCTCATTAGCTCATGGGAGACTTGTGATCCTATAATCTTTTTCATTTTCAGAAAACTAGAGATGTTAAACTTCCTTGGAGAAGGTGATTTTTGCAGTCTTTGAATAAAAGTGCTTCCATTTCTACCTTTAGTTGAAAATCAATGGTGTCTGATGTGTATGAGAAGTCACCCAAGTCTCTTGTGTCCAGCCCACCAGCACTTACATGTTATGAATATCAGTTTGAGTCAAATAATCTCCAGCGGTCCCCTGCTCCTAAAAATCTCAAGACCCCATTCTCTTGGATCTTCAATTTTTTTATTTTAAGTTGAGAAAAAAAAATCTAGTACATTTGATTTCTTGCTGAATTAATAAGTATTTTCTCCTTAATGTGTCATCCAGATCATTAATGGAAAAATGTAGTCTATGAAGCTGTGGAGTGCTGCCGTTTTTAATACATTTTAAATATAAAATATCATGATTGTCGGCACTCTGATAAAAGAATGTAGAGCAGGAATTTTAATTTGATTATCATTCCCAATCTTCCCAGGCTTTCGTAGATGTTTGAACAGCTGTACTCCGGTAAATCTCAGTAGCAAATGAATCAGGAATGATTTTGTGTAGCAAGTCACATGAAAGGAACTTCCTTAGAAAGACAGGTCGTTAAGAGAATGAAGAAAGAAAACCTAGCAAACATTTGAGAAATTTAGCAACTGTTTTTTTTTTAACTAAAGCAATTTGTTCTAATAATTCTTTTCTAATCATCTTAAAATATGCTGTCATTAACAGCAGAGAAAGCTCTTTATTTTCTTTTGAATTTTAAGACCGGGTAGAAATGCAATTTACAATGAAAGTCAGCAAGAAAGGAAAAATACTAAAAACTAGGAGGCATAAAAAATGGAAATGGAGCCCTGTAGTCAATTTTCTATCATCTATAATTTTCTATCATCTATATATGTGTTACCCATATGCTAGGGTGGAGTGGGGAGGGGAGAGGGAGGCGCTGTGAAATGTGTCTGCCTCCAATCACAAAAAGATCAAATTAACATGTGAAAAGATATTCCAAGGAGCTGTGGGAGAGAAAGGCTTTTGGCTTTCACCATCTTACCTACTGGATGGGTTTGAAAGCATAAAATAAAGCTAAACTAAATTCAGGGAAACATTGATTCACCCAACTGAATAAACAACTTACTGCATTTGCTAATCTAATTAATCAAACTGTTTCTCCTTTCCAAAGGAGATTCACAGGCAGTAAAATAAATTAAATCAACATTTTTTTTTCCCTACTTACTAAAAATAAGCTTTCTTTCCCTGGGTAAATCGGTCATTTAAATTCCCAAGGCTGCACTCCCGTAGTCCTCTGGCAGGAAGCAATTGTATGGGTATAAAATCATTTCTGTGCAGATTGCAGAGCTTGGGCTCTTAGCATCAAGTCTGAGCTTTGCCACCTAAACTGACGAATACGATAAATTTTAACTGAAGTTATCTTTAGAAACAAATGGCCTATGGATGATGCTGATTAGCAGATAAAAAAGCCTGTGTATACATGAATGTTTTTTGAAACTCAAAACTATATTGATGGCAGGAAATAATGACTTTGGACAGAAATGTGGAAAATTAAGGATATTTAAAGTTTGAAAATTGTAATTGTGAAAATTCAGACACAGAAGTCATAAAAAAATTTCAGGTGAGTAGTTTGAAGATCTGTTACTTAATGTTTTGAGTTCACTTTAGACCAGTAGAATAAGATTTAGTTTTAGACTGCATGTATATACATATGGTAATTTTATACATACATACATTTACATAAACACAATATACAAGGAAAAGTGAAGGACAGAGTAAACGGAGAAGAAAAATGAATCAAAAGATTATAAAGTGTTGAATGACAGGCTTTATGTAAGTAAGGCAAAAATGTAGCGTAGGAATATTCTAGACAACAAGTTAAGTATGAGTTAAGACTGTATCTTGAGGTTTTGCATTTTTTAAAGGTGTGATACCAGGATGTGGATTTAGGAGGCCAGCCGTTTAGAACCCAGAAAGAGCTCACTGTTTATATTAAGTTCTGCTCACACTTAGTGCATTTCCTTGTCTTTGTCATGAATGGGCACACTTCCAAGGAAGAACCTAAATGGTAAAGTGCTTCCAGCTGAGTTCTTAATGCGCCCACCTTCATCATCTGCCTGGTGCCCTCACCTTGAGGATCAAAGGGTCCCCAAGGATTGCCTTTCCCCCGCATTTCCTTCTCAGATGGACTTATTTCCGTTCTTTTTAGTTTTGTTCACCCTAGGATATTATGCTCAAAACTCATTTACATGCTCAGCTAATCTTAATTAAAATGTAAAGGCAGATCAGGGCACGATCAAATTAGGTTCTGAATATACGTGGGTAGTTGGGCATCAGTTTAATGGATTAAACAGTTCTTGGAATTGCTTTCTCTTTCCTGACACTAAGTCTTAGTTTTGCTGTCATTTCTTAATAGTCCCTTTTACTTCCACTTTCAGGCTGTGACTGAATATTCTCTTTTAACTTACAGACTCTTTTGCTGTCTGGAAACCCATGCCCACCTCTGACTTCCACTCAGAATTGCTTTCCTCACAGTCTGACTGCAAGAGTGGTGAAACACTGGGACGTGCTTCTGAGTTGGGGTGTGCAATGGCATGGAAGGTGCTACTATTTGTTTTGAATTTGACGGGTTTTCATGTGCAGTAGGCCTGGCTTTAGGCAAATCTCTGACCTTTCCTTCTAAGGTGGGTGCATCTCAGTTGTTGCTGTTGGGGGTTGTAATGCAGTCCACATCTGTTATTGAAGACACAGAGGGCAAAAGAAGCAGTTTCTTTCTTTCCTTTTTTTTTATTTTTGAGACAGAGTTTCGGTCTTGTTGCCCACACAGGATGGCGTGCAATGGTGCAATCTCGGCTCACCAAACCTCTGCCTCCCGATTCTCCTGCCTCAGCCTCCCGAGTAGCTGGTACTACAGGCGCACACCACCATGCCTGGCTAATTTTTTTGTATTTTTTGTAGAGATAGGGTTTCACTATGTTTCCTAGGCTGGCCTCGAACTCCTGTGCTTAAGTGATCCTCGTGTCTTGGTCTCCCAGAGTGCTTAGATTACAGGTGTGAGCCATCACATCTGGCTTGAATTTTTTTTTTTTTTTTAAGACACAATCTCACTCTGTTGCCAGGCTGGAGTGCAATGGTACAATCTTGTTTCACTGAAACCTCTGGCTCCCAGGTTCAAGCGATTCTCCCACCTCAGCCTGCCGAGTAGCTGGGATTACAGGTGCTTGCCACTAAGCCCGGCTAAGTTTTGTTTTTAGTAAAGACTGGGTTTCACCATGTTGGCCAGGCTGGTCTCAAATTCCTGACCTCAGGTGATCCGCCCGCCTCAGCTTCTCAAAGTGCTGAAATTACCGGCGCGAGCCACTGAGCCCAACCAAATATTTTTATAATAAATTCACCATTTGCATACTGTTCTGTGGTGAATATGCTGAAGAGTAAACAAAACCTTTCAAACTTGGTTATCGTGGATTTGGCTGCACAGTTGGCCAAACTAGACTGGTTTGTAAGAAATCACTTTGTGATTTGTTAAATCATCTTTAACATTCAAACTGGGGAACGACTGAACGAGATGCAGGCAGACAGCGGCTTGCTTACTATCATTAGGGTACTGCACCTAGATTTACTAGAGATAGAAAGACGAGGACGAGAGTGTCTGTTCTGAAAACGATGGTTTATCTGTTCTTATCATTTATAGTGCTGCAATATACTTGTTTGTCTTCTAGATTCTGAGTCTCTTTGAGGTGAAAATCATGGCAGCCAAATAATTCCACATACAAACTTCCACTAAATAGTTTAGAACTAAAAAGATAAACCATCCCAAAGTACCTTACATTTGGTCAAACTACTTTTAAAATCTTGTATTCAGTTCTGGGCATATTTAGGAAAGTTGAAAACTGGAGCATTTTGACATTTCCTAATTGTGTGTGTGTGTGTGTGTGTGTGTGTGTGTGTGTATGTATATATATATGTACATATATATTTTAAATTTTTTATTTTTTTGGAACAAGGCCTCAATCTGTTACTCAGGCTGGACTGCAGTGGCAAGATCAGGGCTCACTGCAACCTCTGCCTCCTGGGCTCAAGCAATCGTCCCACCTCTGCCTCTGAGTAGCTGACACCGAAGATGTGTATCACCATGTCTGGCTAATTTTTTTTTTTTTTTTTTTTTGAGACAGAGTCTTGTTCTGCCACCCAGGCTGGAGGGCAGTGGCGCGATCTCAGCTCACTGCAACGTTTGTCTCCTGGGTTCAAGTGATTCTCCTGGCTCTGCCTCCCGAGCAGCTGGGACTACAGGCGTGTGCCACCATGCCCGGGTAATTTTTTGTATTTTTGGTAGAGACAGGGTTTCCTCATGTTAGCCAGGATGGTCTCCATCTCCTGACCTCGTGATCCACCCACCTTGGCCTCCCAGAGTGCTGGGATTACAGGCATGAACCACTGTGCCCGGTATGCCTGGCTAATTTTTTTAGTTTTAATTATTTTTATTTTTTTGAGACCGAGTTTCATTCTTGTTGCTCAGGTTGGGGTGCAATGGCACGATCTCGGGTCACTGCAGCCTCCACCTCCCAAGTTCAAGTGATTCTCCTGTCTCAGCCTCCTGAGTAGCTGGGATTATAAGCATGAACCAGCATGTCTGGCTAATTTTGTATTTTTAGTAGAGACGGGGTTTCTCCATGTTCGTCAGGCTGGTTTTGAACTCCCAACCTCAGGTGATTCACCCACCTCAGCTTCCCAAAGTGCTTGGATTACAGGCATGAGCCACTGCATCTGGCCTAGTTATTTTTGTTGGTTTTTTTTTTTTTTTTTTTTTTTTTTGTAGAGACAGGATCTTTCTATGTTGCCCAGGCTGGTCTTGAACCCCTGGGATCAAGGGATCCTCCTGCCTTGGCCCCCCAAAGTGCTGGGATTACAGGCATGAGCTACGATGACATGAGCCCAGCTATTATCATCATTACAATTACTCTTTACTAATAATACCTAATATATAGAGCTTGCATATCTGTGGGCTCATTTGAGCCTTAAAATTCTATGAGGTATGGAGGACAGCAGACGCTTCTGTGTCTTACTGATTTGGGCAACCTGCCCAGATAATGCATGTAATTTTTCTAAGATTCATAAATTCTAAGACTATGGATCTAGTAAGTTTGGATAAGTGTTCAGACCCAGGTTTTCTCAGTGCGGATGCATTGTGCTGTCCCGTTAGACTGTTACGGCTGGGCTATTACTTGGATACTTGAAGAACTTGGGAATGTTTCTGTGTGTATAAGAAAGGATATCACATTAGCCAGGTGTGGTGGTGTATACCTGTAGTCCCAGCTACAAGGGAGGCTGAGGTAGGAGGATTGCTTGAGCCCAGGAGGTGGAGGTTGCAATGACCCGATCTCCCACCTCTGGATTCCAGCCTGGGCAACACAGTGAGACCCTGTCTCAAAAAAAGAAAGAAAGAAAGAAAGGAGGTAGGGGAAACATTATCCTACTCAGTAGTTGGGGTATTGGTCTTTCTTACTCTGCAACTTTTTAGGGTAAAATTTCAAATGTGTGTTGTTTTTGTCCAGTTTTATTTTGGCTTAAGAAAGAAATTTTCTTTTCTGGCATGCAGGCCTAGAGGTGAAACGTGTGTGACCATGCCTTTGTACACTGGCCTCTACCCACCTGTTCACCTCCTTTCGTTAAGTTCTCTCCGACACCATTCACTATGCTCAAGACTGCTTGGTCTTTTCCACCACAGGGCCTTTGCACTGCCTGGCCCTCTGCCTACGATACCATTCCCCTTTCCTCACCTCAACACCTCAACCTTGACTGGGTTGAGTCTTATGCATCCCTTTGGATTTAGCTTGAAGGCTGCTTGCCCAGGGAAGACTTCCCAAAGAGAATGAATATTGCACAACCACCTCAGTAAATGCTTGAATCAGGGTCCCTAATTGTAAGCCACAGAAACTGACTGTGGTTAAGCAGAAATGCAATTTATTGAGAGGATACTGAGAAGAAAGTTTTGGAAACAATTTCCAAAACCATGGCAGAGAACTGGTTTAAAGAAGAAACTGCCACCACTAGTGCTACCGCCCCTTTCCTTTCTTTCTTTTTTTTTTTTTCGAGATGAAATTTCACTCTTTGTTGCCCAGGCTGGAGTGCAGTGGTGTGACTCGGCTCACTGCAGCCTCCACCTCCCAGGTTCAAGCAATTTTCCTGCCTCAGCCTCCCGAGTAGCTGGGATTGCAGGCGCCTGCCACCACGCACAGCTAATTTTTTTAAAAAATTTATTTTTGGTAAAGATGGGGTTTCACCATGTTGGCCAGGATGGTCTCGATGTCTGGACCTCATGATCTTCCCGCCTCAGCCTCCTAAAGTGCTGGGATTACAGGTGTGAGCCGCCGCGCCCGGCCTCGTGCTGCCCCCTTGAGCCCTGGGTGTTGTGGCTTCTTTTTTTGTTTTTGTTTTTTTGAGACAGAGTTTTGCTCTGTAGCCCAAGCTGGAGTGCACTGGCGCTATCTCGGCTTACTGCAATCCCACCTCCCAGGTTCAAGCAATTCTCCTACCTCAGCCTCCCGAGTAGATGGGATTACAAACACCTGCCACCACGCCCAGCTAATTTTTTGTATTTTTAGTAGAGGCAGGGGGGGTTTCACCATGTTGGCCAGGCTGTTCTCGAAACTCTTAATCTCAAGTGATCCGCCCTCCTCAGCCTCCCGAAGTGCTAGCATTATAGGTGTGAGCCATGGCACCCGGCCAGATGCTGTGGTTTCTAATGCTTCCAGGAAATCTGCCTGCTCTGAGAAGGCAACCTTGCAACCGTCACTGATCCCCTAAGCTGGATACCTCGACTGCTATCCTTACCCATAAAACCAAGTCTAATCCATACTGGTATGTGGCTTCCTCCTGTGAGTTTCCCACATGTGAATCCAGGTTGTGCAAGGGTGAATCTAATTGGTGGTGCCGAAGTCACCCTAGCTGCAAAGGAGGCTGGAGAAGGAAGTTAGAGTTCTATAATGGGAAAGTGGGACTCATTAGCTGAAAATTATCCAGCTACATCAAGGGTATTCAAAAGGTGCTGGCCAGGGGGAAATCATAACAAGTATCTTCTACACTGAGTCTCAGGGTTTTAATCTACCTGTGGACCAACTATACTTACCTCACAGGGTTGTTATGAGAATTAAGACAATTTATGTGAAACTGCTTAATAAACTGTACAGAGATATAAGTATAAAATAATATTATTTCTCTAGTGCAATGTATCTTTGACCAAAGAATAAAATCAAGTCCTTAATAAGTTGACAAATCTCCAGCTCATTTTATATGCTTTAAAAATCGTCAAGATATTCTTCTCTCCCAAAAAGCATTTAAAATATTCAGGATAAACTGAAATGAGAAAAAAGTACCTCTTCTCTCAAAGTGCTGCCCTCATAAATTTCTATCATCTCCACATGTTTATTTTGTAATGGAAATATACAAAACCATACCAAGCATAGAAATTGTAGTTTAAAACATGTGAGTGGGTTTTCAGCTACTTTTGACTTGTTTCTGATTTTAAGGCTTTGTTCTAATCTACTTTTTATACTCTGGTTTCAACGTGAATACAGCTTTCTTGTTTGAAAGCAGACAATGGGCTTATTCAACCCTCAAGGGCCTCTGCATTTGGTGTTTCTGCCACGGCTCTCGGTGGCTCTTCCAGATATATTATTATCTTGTAAAAAATGTAGACTAACAGCTGAGTTTTTAGCAAAAGTAATAGCAATTGCGTAAAGGGGTGCTAGTGTAAATGGTTGTGGCAGTTACATTAAAGCGAATGCAGTGGGAATTATTCATGTATTCACTGAATGTAATTCTGGCCTTCTGTGATGGTAAAGTTCCTCTATAGAAGAGAAGAGGTCGATATCAATGTAATTTCGGAGGAGAAACAGCCCTGTGCAGGGTTATTTTCCTATTTGACAGCAATGTTTTCCAGGATAACATCAGAATTTTGAGTTATGCTACTTAACTTTCCTTTCTTGTAAATATTGAATTAAAGTAATATATTGCTAGAAAAAGTAAAACATAAACCAGCATTGCAATGCTGGAAATTGGGTTATAATTCTCAGATTGTGAGGTTTCTGCCATCTTATATTTTACTCAAGAATATAGGGAATTCTAACATAAGTGTTTTCATACACCTTCTTACTTAAGTGGTACTTCGTATTAGACTGAACTGTCCTTTATTTCCAAAAATCTCATGTTGGATTAAGAGGAATTTCCTTTCAATATACTCTGCCTCCGCTTCGTCGTCTTCTCAAGCCTTTTCTCCCTATCCACACATACTCACTCACTTACACTTAACCTAAAGAGCACATTGATTTAGGACACTGGACATCTGGAGTCCTTACATTGTGTTTTAGTAAAGGTCTGAGCTTGGAACTGCAAAAGGCCTTACAAATAGCACTGTAGTAAGCAGAGCTTAGTTGGGGTAAACAGAGCACCCTAGTAAGGAGTATATTTTGCTGATTCACAATTTATGTCACTTAATTGATCTAAGTATTTATGTGATCTGTAAATATTTTCCAGCCATAAAAATTCTAATTTCATTTCTCAAGATACATAGTGAGCATTTGCACGACTGTACATAGGGCTACTGTCTGTTGGTTGGAGAGGGACATGAAGTAGATTGAGGTGCAAATGGCATAGTCAATGCTGAAGCTTTTGCTTTAATTGGTGATGTTGAAAGTCACTTGAAACCACCCCCCCTAGTCCTCAAGGGAGTTCTCAGCTGACCCTGTGGGTGTACTGGGAATGCCTTTTATTTTATTGACTCACTGTTTTCTTAGATTACTCTTTCCCATTTGATATTGACAGACAGTAAATTCTTACGGAAGCTGCTCAGTAGTGACTTAGGAAGAATTGTCTTGTTAATAAACGCAGCATCATTTGGAACTCAAGTTTAATTAAAATGAAGAAGTAATTGATTATGAAAAGATTTTTGCTCATTTAAGCTTATATCCTTTTATTGCCTCTCTGCCTTTTTTCTAAATTCAAAGACAGATTTTATTTTATACCCATTTTTGCAAGGTGCATTTTTACAGAATCTGTTGTAGGACTTCTCATAGCTAGGAGTTGCGAGGTAAAGTCTGAGAGAGGTAAAAAGGAAAAATCTATGTTTTCCAGAGATTTTAGTTTTTGGGATGCTGTTTAAAGATAATGATTGTTAGTCTGGGCACCGTGGTTCACGCCTGTCATCCCAGCACTTTGGGAAGCCAAGGCGGGTGGATCACCTGAGGTCAGGAGTTTGAGACCAGCCTGGCCAACATGATGAAACCCTGTCTCTACTAAAAATACAAAAAAATTACTGAGCATGATGGCAGCTGCCTGTAATCCTAGCTACTCGGGAGGCCGAGGTAGGAAAATTGCTTGAATCCGGGAGGTGGAGGTTGCAGTGAGCCAAGATCCCGCCATTGCACTCCAGCCTGGGTGACAAGAGCGAAACTTTGTTTTTTGGGGGAGAGGGGGAGATAATGATTGTTTATGGACTCTTTAAAGACGTTTTCTCATAAGAGTTGCCAGGTAACAGATTAGTTATCTGAGGGGTGGTTTGAAAGGCCTTTTGAAATTGCCTGGGTGACAATACTACCTTATGGTACTTATAAAATAAAGCTCCTTTGAAGGTGGCTTTCCGTATTAGAAAACCCAGAAAATATGTTTCTTTTATTAAACAGAAAACAATACATGGTTCAGAGGTTTAGTATTTTTTTTTAGAAAAAATACGTTGGTTATTTTTGTGATTGACTCCAATTTTTAAAAATCTTTCAGCCTTTGTGGGCTACAGGATTTTTCTGAATTAAGGTTCTTAATATAATACATTTACTGCTCTTGTAAACTATGTATGGTTATGAGGTATGTACTGTTATACCTCAAAATTGGAGGGCCTCTTGTTTTTTGTCTTCTCTTTCAGACACTTGTACAGAACCTGCATTCTCCAAGCTTGGTTGTTAAGAGAATTTTGGATCGAAATAAATATTGTAGGGCGTGCGACATTCCTGCGCAACCTTTGTAAGACACAGTCACGCTGAAAGAACAGGGTAAATAGAACGGGCTGTCAGGGGTCAGGGCTGGAAACTCGCAGAGGCTGATATTGCAGTTTGGGTAAGCAGGAGTTTATGAGAGTCCTCTTCAGTCCAAGCTTATCTGAGCTCACAAAGGAGATTCACGGTCTGTTGCTCCACAAAAGCTATTTGGGCAAGCACTTTTCTTCCCAACTAGCTTGTAAGTGCTCCTGGGGCCGTCAAGCCTATTCACTAAGGCCTCTCAGATTATGAATACATAAACCTTAATGATTTTGGAATCCCAAAGGCAGACATATTAACTACTGCCTCATCCAAACAAGATTCTGCTAATAGAATGGACAAATACATCTTAGGTTATCACAGATTCGCCCACTTTCTAGTAGTGACTATAATAATAAGTTTTGCAACCCGTGAAGAACATTTATTCTGTTCTAGCATTGATAGGATGGCTGATATTGATTATAAATTTATATTCAAATCGTGGAACCAGTTGTGTGATAGACGTAACCTCTGAGAGCAGCAGTGATGATTTAGTTTTTAATGGTTTGACAAAATATACAAGGCATGTGATGAATACAGGAGTTGGTTATTTCAGGCGTCTTGCAGCTTCAGTCTTCCTGTGTGCAGGGGTTATGTAGATCATGCAGTTTGTTCTGCTTTTCAGGTGTAATTTGTCTTTCAAAATAAAAATTGTGACTGTGATTGTATTAACACATTGAGTCTCTTCATATACTTTCAATACCTCAGTCTTTTCAGGCAATGTTTGGCATAACCTGAATTCCACTCAAAATCCCTTCATGAGAGAATAGAAACCATCATATGAAATTTGTTATAATAGGATTTAACCTATAGTTCTGATTCTTTCTTCCCTTCAATTTTTATCAAGTATTTAATTGCCCACCGGATGATTTGTTTTAGAATTGGCCTACTTTTTTTTTTTTTTTTTGGCTTCAGTGCCTGTGGGCAAATGTAAATTTGCAGCTGAATTAGCAAAGCAGGGATCTCTGTGTAAGTTAATAACCACAACCGGGAATGAAGTAACTGTTTGATTTCCCTCTTTCTAGATTGGCCATGTGTGTAAGGTAGTAGAACTAGAATTGGGAGATAAGGGGGGTTTATGGGGAAATGGTTAACTTCAAATTGTTTTATTAATATGAAGGAATGTATGTTTATTGTAGAAAATACAGGAAAGTAAAAGAAAAGAAAATCCATTATTCTTCCACTCAGAGATGATTATGTGAATGTTTTGATATCTTTTATTTCAATCTTTTACTTTTTTGAAATATTTTATGCATAACAAGTGTACATATATTTCTGAAACAGCAGTAAAATGCCAACCCGTGAATCTGCCATCCAGCTTAGTAGAACAGTCTCAATTCTGTTTTATCTTTCAATTATTCCTCCTCACCTGCACCTCAGATGCAACTTTTCCCTTTTCAGTTAAAATTCAGTTCTCCAAAATAAAATGTTCTTTTGATCATTTCAAGCACATTTAGTCTCTTAGTACATTTTACATAAATCAGCATCCTGACGTTTTTGTTTTCCATTTTCTTGTGTTCCTTCATGATTTCACCATATGTGTGTCCCTAACTAATAATTGCTTTATTTTGCATGTTTTAAAACTTCAAATAAACGAGGCCGGGTGCGGTGGCTCACGCCTGTAATCCCAGCACTTTGGGAGCCCGAGGCGGGTGGATCACAAGGTCAGGAGTTCGGGACCAGCCTGGCCAAGATGTTGAAACCCTGTCTCTACTAAAAGTACAAAAATTAGCTGGTCGTGGTGGCACACGCCTGTAATCCCAGCTACTCAGGAGGCTGAGGCAATAGAATCGCTTGAACCTGGGAGGCGAAGGTTGCAGTGAGCCGAGATCGCGCCATTGCACTCCAGCCTGAGTGATAGAGTGAGACTCCGTCTCAAAAAACAAACAAACAAACAAAAAAACTTCAAATAAATCAAATTGTTCTATGTTTCTTCTATTGCCTTTTAAAAAATTAACATTATGACTGGACGCAGTGACTCACGCCTGTAATCCCAGCACTTTGGGAGGCCAAGGCGAACAGATCACCTGATATTGGGAGTTCGAGGCCAACCTGACCAACAGGGAGAAACCCCATCTCTACTAAAAATACAAAATTGGCTGGGCATGGTGGCGCATGCCTGTAATCCCAGCTACTCGGGAGGCTGAGGCAAGAGAATCACTTGAACCCGGGAGGCGGAAGTTGCGATGAGCCGACATCGTACCATTGCACTCCAGCCTGGGCAACAAGTGTGAAACTCTGTCTCAAAAATAAATACATAAAAATAAAAATTAACATTATATATTTTGTGATGTGTGCAGCGTTATCCATTTGCTTCCATTGCTGTACAGTACTACCGTGTATGAATGTCCCTCAGTTTATCCATTTCCCGTCAACGCACTTTTGAGTTTTGTTTTGTAGCAGATTCTGTCAATTCCTCACCCAGTACGTCTTAGATCTTTCTTGATGCACTCATCAACCTCCAGATGCATTATCTGCATCTGTGCCTGAGGGCTCTTCTCTCTACCCCAACTACAGAAAGCCATGCACATCACAGAAAGGAGTGCCCTTGGAGGCGGCTCTCAACCAATGACTCTGGGGAGTTGGGTGTAAATACCGCAGCTCCCTTGGATAATTGCAGTTCCCATAGTTACTCTATGAGATGATGATGCCCCAGTGATTCACACAGTACGTGGTTTAATGGTGCATCCTTTATTGACTGCCTTTTCCTCCCTGTATGACTTCCTTATACCCCTACCAGTTTTTTTGTTTATATTTTTTTCTAAATAAACTTAATTTTTATCTTAGGGTCTGCTTCTGAGAGAAGCTAAACTGAGTCAAGTTGTTTGCAGTTTGGATCATTGCAAATAATACTGCCGTGGACATTCTTGTATCCTGGTACACAGAGCAAGTGTTTTTCTGAAATATATTCCCAAGGAGAATAACTGGGTTTCAGGGCAGGCATGTATTCCACTTTCTGAGTTGGTGCTGGCTTGTTTTTCAAAGTGGTTGGGACAGACATTCATGAATAATGAATAAAATATTCCTATTATTCAACATCCTTGCTAACTTACTTTTGGTATTGTGGTTAGCATAGTTTCTTATATGAGATGTTAGTTTGCATTCCTGGATACTTAATGAGATTGTACATCTTTACATATATTATTGGGCATTTGTATGCAAATGGTATTCACATTTGTCACTTCTTCTGTGACCTGTATTTTTTTTTTGATATGAGATCCCACTATGTTGCCCAGGCTGGTCCTGAACTCCTGGCCTCAGGTGATTCTCCTGCCTTAGCCTTCTTAGTAGCTGGGACTACAGGCACTACAGGCATGTGCCATTGTGCTTGGCTGTAATTTGCTTTTTTGTAGGAGTTTTTAATAAATTCTAGGTAGTAGCATTTTATGTATCCTTTAGACACTCTCTTCAAGTTTGTGGCTTGTCAGCTCCCTTTCTTTACGGTTTTTGTTTTTGTTTCTGTTTTGAGTCTCACTCACTGCAAATTCTGCCTCCTGGGTTCAAGCGATTCTCCTGCCTCAGCCTCCCGAGTAGCTGGGATTACAGGTGCCCACCACCATGCCCGGCTAATTTTTGTATTTTTAGTAGAGATGGGGTTTCACCATATTGGCCAGGCTGGTCTCTAACTCCTGACCTCATGATCTGCCCACCTTGGCCTCACAAAGTGCTGGGATTATAGGCATGAGCCACCGTGCCAAACCTTTATGGATCATTTTTAATGAAAAAGCATTGAAGTCAAAGCACTTAGTCTTACAATTAAATGTGATGCTGCTTGTAACTTTTTTTTTAGTAGGCCTTTTAACTGTTTGGATCATTTGCATTGATGCAATTATCCAGATGCTTGGGTTTGAAATCCATTATTTTATTATTTCTTTTCTTTTCTTTTTTTTTGAGATGGAGTCTTGCTCTGTAGCCCAGGCTGGAGTGCAGTGGCGCAGTCTCTGCTCACTACAACCTCTGCGTCCTGGGTTCAAACGGTTATCTCTGCCTCAGCCTCCTGAGTAGCTGGGATTACAGGAACCCACCACTACACCCAGCAAATTTTTGTGTTTTTAGTAGAGACAGGATTTTGCCATGTTGGCCAGGCTGGTCTCCAACTCCTGACTTCAAGTGATCCACCCACTTTGGCCTCCCACAGTGCTGGGATTACAGGTGTGAGCCACCATGCTTAGCCTATTTTATTATGCTTTTTCTCCTCTTTCCTTCCCCTACCCACTCCTCCTCCTCCTCCTGTTGCATTTGATGCTTCATACACAGAAGCAGAACTCCAGTGCATTTACATGTTAGCAGTGTTTTTATCATGTGGACAAGCAGAGGATTCCTTCCTGTGTTGGAACTGCCAGCTGTGTAGTAGATGTCTGGAATGAAGTGTTTCTGATGGAGTGGGTTTGGATATCACATGTAGGGAAAAGCATAGGAGTGTGCATTTGTAATTCTGAACCACATTCAGAATTGTTTGCTAATAAGGTGGTTCTTGAAATGCTAAGAACTGGACAAATACGTTAGAAAGTCCCATATACCTGAACGTGATACCTACCTTTGAGGACCAGGTGAGACAAGTGATGAGTCAGTATATCAAGGTGACAGGGGAATGTCTATAGTAGCTCACTGGGCTCATGATCACATTCTTCTCAGGTCAGAAGTCCTATGAGAGAGACCCAAAGTCAGGGCTCACTTCATTCCTCAGACGAAGGCAAGCTTGCTGCTCAACTCTCCTACATTAATCTGCCAGTAAGTTCAGCAAAACTCACTTGGTTTTTTAAAAAAGTAATTGAACTCACATGAAAGCTTTATCAGTCAACCCTTAAGTCTTGCTGCTTTAAACAGATCAGTGTAAAAGGAGTTTTCGTAATGTTTATAAAAAGAGGTTGTGTGAGGTCACTGAAATGGTGTTTGTTTTTCTTGCAGTTATACAAAGCTTGATATGCTTTGTTTGGGAGTGTGTGATAGTGTAAGCATGCAATTTTTGGTCTGTGCTAACTGAAGCAACATTTTACCCTGCGTGTAGTGTGGTATATAATTGTTCCTGTGATTTTAATAACAATTATAATATGTGAGACCTCAAATGGGTGTTAGACATCGTCCAACTTCCTCACTACAGAATAACATGTAGGCATGAAGAAATTTTTTTTTTAAGTGAGACAGAGTCCCTGGGCTGGAGTGCAATGGTGCGATCTTGGCTCACTGCAACTTTTGTCTCCCGGGTTCAAGCAATTCTTCTGCCTCAGCCTCCCAAGTAGCTGGGATTACATGTGTTCACCATCACACCCAGCTAATTTTCTGTATTTTTAGTAGAGACAGGGTTTCACCATGTTGGCCAGACTGGTCTCGAACTCCTGACCTCGTGATTCGGCTACCTCAGCCTCCCGGAGGGCTGGGATTACAGGCGTGAGCCACCGTGCCTGGCCACAGGAAGAAATTTTAAAAACTAATTTCAATCATGCCAGCTAGGAAATTTTGATAGATCATGTAAAATAGAGATTCACCCACAAAATGTAATAGGAAAATTTCAAGAATGAGAATGGCAGGTGGAGGTTTAGGAAAATGTCTGTTTCTCAAGTGAGGCATTCAGTACAAAGTAGTTAGGGGTCATACATCTATGCTTAGGAGCATTATATGCAGTCTCATAATATTCTCAAGGCCAAATCTCATACGTGTCTTCATGCAGCCCCCGTCAGAGACTGCATTTAAGAAAGAAGATACTTTAAAAAAAATGGTTAAAATGGAGACAGAGTCTTTTTTTTTGAGACGGAGTCTCGCTCTGTTGCCAAGGCTGGAGTGCACTGGCGTGATCTTGGCTCACTGCAACCTCCGCCTCCTGGGTTCATGCAATTCTCCTGTCTCAGTCTCCCAAGTACCTCGGACTATAGGCGAGTGCCACCATGCCCCGCTAATTTTTTGTATTTTTAGTAGAGATGAGGTTTCACCGTGTTAGCCAGGATGGTCTCGAGCTCCTGACCTCGTGATCCACCCTCCTTGGCCTCCCTAAGTGCTGAGATTATGGGCGTGAACCACCGCTCCTGGCCAAAATGGTAAATTTTTATGTTATGTATATTTATTGTAATTAAACAAAAGAAAAGACAAATAAAAACAAAAGAGGAGGCTCTGGATTTTCACCATTTTTTTCTTTCTTTTTTTTTTTTTCTGATAAAGGGGAAGGAAAGTTCTAATGGGTGTAACTTCTATAATTTTCCTGATGGCAGTTACCAACCCCTGAGGACAGGAATCACTTTTGAAGGTAGGGCTGAGGGGGATCATCAACCAAGTTGTGAAGATCAAAATTGGCCAGCCTGCTGGTGACTACCTAACCCTCTTCCTGCTTCTGCCATATCCAGTGAGAACTTCATTCTGTTCCCTCTGGTGATGCTACTCTGTGTGACTCATGATTTCACGTAGGCTTGAAGGAATGGTCTTTATTCAGTGTGAAGCAATGTACTAGAAATTGTATGTACATTATCACATTTTTGTGTCACAATCCTGTGCTGGAGGTGGTATTATCCCTAATTTTTAGACAAAGGAAGTGAGATTCTGAGAGGTATAGTCTCCAAGCTCACACATGTAGCAATTCAGAGAATTCAAACCCAGATCACTGTTGTTGAACTCCTTGACCTTGTCTTGGTAATGTCAATTGCGTCAGATTTTGTATCCCACTGGAGCAAAATGGAAGCAGGAATTTAGTACCTTACACTTGGTATATTGTTTTCAGGGGAAATAAGTATAAGAAACAGGATTTCGTTTGGCATGGAGTATTTCATTCATATATGAGATTTTTAGTGGGAACCCACTTGGTGTTAGACGTTGTTGACGTTGATGAACCATATCTCTGTACGAGACAGGTGTAGGCCCGGCTTGGTGGCTCATGCCTGTAATCCCAGCATTTTGGGAGGCCGAGGTGCGTGGATCATGAGGTCAAGAGATCGTGACCATCCTGGCCAACATGGTGAAACCCCGTCTCTACCAAAAAATACAAAAATTAGCTGGGAGTGGTGGTGTGCGCCTGTGGTCCCAGCTACTTGGGAGGCCGAGGCAGGAGAATTGCTTGAACCCGGGAGGCGGAGGTTGCAGTGAGCAGAGATCACGCCACTACACTCCAGCCTGGTGCCTGGCATCAGAGAGAAACTCTATCTCAAAAAAAAAAAAAAAAGACAGGTGTAGTCCCTGCTCTAAGGGAATAAAAAATTATGCCATAGCTGTGTAAACCCACTTTATCTGCATGCAAAAATTTATTTGAAGGCCAGGCACGGTGGCTCATGCCTATAATACCAGCACTTTGGAAGGCTGAGGTGGGCGGATATGAGGTCAGGAGTTCGAGACCAGCCTGACCAAGATGGTGAAACCCTGTCTCTACTACAAATACAAAAATTAGCCTGGCATGGTGGCACACACCTGTAATCCCAGCTACTTAGGAGGCTGAGGCAGGACAATCGCTTGAACCCGGGAGGCGAAGGTTGCAGTGAGCAGAAATTGCGCTGCCGCACTCTAGCCTGGGCAACAGAATGAGACTCCATCTCAAAAAAAAATTTATTTGAAATTGAATGAAGGACAAAAGTGCTAGTTTTGTTACCATCAACTGTGGTCGGGTTTATCAGGAGCAAAATAGACAAATTCAGTAAAATGTCTTTCTTTGAAGAACTCCAAAAATGCAAATATTAAAAATAAATAAGTTGAGTCTCATTATCTGAGAGAGTTAATGTCCTGTCAAGTTGGTGTGAACACTGAATTAGCGAATACTGAACCAGTGCTCCTAGGGAAAATATAGGGTTAGGTTCCTGAGAGCCTCTGGCTGCAAGATTTTCATCAATCAACATATATCCTTATTTTCTGTCTTTTATTTAGCATGTGTTTTATTTAATATATGTTTTGTTTGTATTTTAAAATATATTTGCATTTAGATTTGACATATATATATTTAATATATGTGTCTTCTATTTGATATATATTATTGGTTCATCAACATTGAACTCATTTGACTAGTGCTATAACTCATGCCCGAATGACGCTTATCGAACACATGCCTTTTCTCTGTAAGGCACATCACAGTTTTCTTGCGCTTAGAAACACTAGATATTAATAGCATTTCAGCCCTCCATTTCGGGGGGCGTTGCAAACAGTGAAACCAGCAAAAAGCATAAAACAGCAATGAACATGGCATTAAAAATGACACTTGTTTACATGATTGAAGCTGAAGCAAGAAGGCAGCACATTGCCTTGTTCAGCGTCCGCTGGGAAGGTGTGTTGGAAAGCTTAGAACTTTCACTGCTTTGCACGTGTTCGTGAAATTAGAAAAGCACCAGCCTATTGATTTTGGGGTTACACCTACATTTTTGCAAGTTAGGTGAATTTGCAAATACAGAATCTGTAGACAGTGAGGTTCGACTGTGTGAATGTCAATAATAAAACATAATCATCAAGAAAAATATAAGGGTCTGGGTTCGATGACTCATGCCTGTAATCTCAGCACTTTGGGAGGCCGAGTCGGGTGGATCACCTGGGGTTAGGAGTTCGAGACAAGCCTGGCCAACATGGCCAAGCCCTGTCTCTACTAAAAATGCAAAAATTAGCTGCACGTGGTGGCAGGAGCCTGTAATCCCAGCTACTCGGGAGGCCGAGGCAGGAGAATGGCTTGAACCCGGGAGGCGGAGGTTGCAGTGAGCCAAGATCGCACCACTGCACTCCAGCCTAGGGGACAGAGTGAGACTCCGTCTCAAAAAAAAAAAAAAAAAAAGAAAGAAAGAAAAATATAAGATATTGCAAATACACAGAATTCAGATAGGGCAATGGGACGCTGCCCGGGCAGGTGCCGCAGATCGGGGGGTCAGCTGAGGTGTCTCTGAAGAGATCTCGTCTAAACTGAGATCTGGATTACAAAGAGGAGCCTGTCTTGTGAAGATCAGGGGGAAGGGCATTTGACGTGGGGGTACAGGCAGGGCGAAGGCCCCAAGAGAGAAGGAGTTTCGTGTGAGGACCCCCAAAGAGGCCATTGTGGCTGCCACAAGTGGGGAGCTTTGGACACAAGTGCAGGCCTTGTCACTAGGGCCTTGTGGGCTGGAGTGGAGCTGAAGATTTGATTCTAGGTGCATTGGGGACACGGATGATTGTGATGTCAGTGCTACTGAAGGTTAGTTTTGGGGCCACCTTTGAAGCTTTGAGGACCCGCAGCGGTGTCCTGATCACATGAACTGTTTAAAGTATGCCACAGAAAATTTCATTTTTCCCAATTCTGCCCTGGCAAAAGGACTTCCTCACCCCGTCATTGCCCTCTTTGTTTTCCCAAGAAACCCCAGCCAGCGAGTCCTTCCCTGACCATCAGAGGCACTTGACCCTGACCACTGCTCTGTTCCCCCTGTTTCCCGAGCATGCCCACTCACTCTACTTGTGCTCAGTGAGTGATGCTTGGTATATTTCTCCGTAAATGTTGCGGCATTGTTTTCATTTTCCTCTGCCACACTTCCTAGGTGGAGGTGTTGCTTCTTACTTCTTGATTCTTTTCGGTGTCCTAGACACGTAGCCCCCATATGTGTTGAGTGACACCAGGCTTCCGTCTTCCGGTGCTGTGACCTTTCCTTCCTCCTGTGACCATTGTGAATGAGAATGCACTATGAATGGGTGATAGTCTGAGAGAGAGTCTGCATTGTATTGTGTTGGCGTGGTGGGGGTGCTGAGGGGTAGGGAAGCGGGAGAGCCAAAATGTAGACAGGAGGAAAAGTGACTTAAATGCACCAGGTCTGAGTTTTCTCTAGTTGATGATTAGCAATGCCTATCAGGAAACAAAGGGCTAGACCAGAAGAATTTTTAAGGTCTTTTTAATTGGTTTTTTTTTTTTTTTTTTTTTTTTGAGACAGAGAGTCTCACTCTTGTCACTCAGGCTGGAGGGCAGTGGTGCAATCTCGGCTTATTGCAACCTCTGCCTCCCAGGTTCAAGCGATTCTCCTGCCTCAGCCTCCCAAGTCACTGGGACTACAGGCACCCGCCACCACCCACACCCAGCTAATTATTTTGTATTTTTAGTAGAGATGGGGTTTCACCATGTCGGCCAGGCTGGTCTCGAATTCCTGAGCTCAGGTGATCCCCCTACCTCAGCCTCCCAGAGTGCTGGGATTGATTGTAGGCGTGAGCCAGCGTGCCCAGTCTGGTCCTTGATAATTCTTAATACGTATGGTTTTATGACAGTCCTGGAGCTATTTAGCCAGCTCAAACCCTTCAGGAATGTGTCAAGGTAAGCATCAAGGTAGTAGACTTTACTTTTGGCATGTCTGAACTCAAAACTGCTATTTTGCACATCTGATGCCAAACTGACCCAGTTTGTTTCACCTACTTACCCACTGTTTGTTTGTTTTTTGAGATGGAGTTTTGCTCTTGTTGACCAGGCTGGACTGCAGTGGCGCGATCTCAGCTCACTGCAACCTCTGCCTCCAGGGTTCAACTGATTCTCTAGCCTCAGCCTCCTGAGTAGCTGGGACTACAGGCACCCGCCACCACACCCAGCCAACTTTTGTGTTTTTAGTAGAGATGGGATTTCTCCATGTTGGTCAGGCTGGTCTCAAACTCCTGACCTCAGGGGATCCACCTGCCTCGGTCTCCCAAAGTTCTGGGATTACAGGTGTGAGCCACCATGCCCAGCCCTATATTCCTTTTAATTCCTGTCCAGGTAAGTTTTTAGAAATGGATTTCATTCCACCCCTTGTTTCTTACCAGAAGCAAGGACTGAGGATGATAGAACTTGGAAATTTTTGAATTTCATAGGACACGGTTTGTGTGTTGTATTTGTCAAGTGTCCTTCAGTGTTATTTGGTGAAGGTGGGCAAACTAAATTTGCTTTTCAGTATCCTCTGAAGTTTTAATGAGCCGATATATGTCTTGTCACTTTTTCTGCCCATAGCTATTGTTTTCAGCATAACTGTGTTCTGTAATTCTTCTTTTCTCTGCAAAAGTAATTTATTTATTTTACTTTTCAAGATGGCTTCCATTTGTCTGTTATGCAAGTTTTAGATTTTCTACAACAAAAAGAATATAAGACACTTTTTTTTTTTTAACTGAAGAGCTATGGAATCTGGTATATCCAGTGATATAGCTGTGACACATTTATCTGAGAAGGAACATGTTACCACAAAGACAGAGTTTCTTTTTTTGTAGAAGTTTTCAAATGCATCATTGCTTTAAAAATCACCATTGTGGTATCCATATGTGAGGATGAGTGATTTTTCAGAGAGAAAAAATGTGTTCCAATTAGATATTGGTTGATTTCTTTAATCATAAATTTTGTATCATGAGCCTTTTTAAAAATAAAGAAGCTGAATGTTTTTACCGAATACTATAAAAATAAAATTATTATGTCAATTAGGAATTACAGGTTCTTAGACCATAGTTCTGACTGCAAACTAACTCTACATGCTAAAATGTGTTTCAAACGTAATTAAGGACAGAGGTGGTTTTTAATCATTTCCCTGTTAACTTTTTTTTTTTTTTTTTTGAGACAAGAGTCTTGTTCCGTCGCCAGGTGCCAGGCTGGAGTGCAGTGGCGTGACCTCGGCTCACTGCATCCTCGCCGCCTGGGTTTAAGCAATTCTCCTGCCCAGCCTCCCAAGTTGCTGGGTCTACAGGCGCGCGCCACCACACCCAGCTAATTTTTTTTTTTTGTATTTTTAGTAGAGACGGGTTCACCATGTTGGCCGGGATGGTCTCGAGCTCTTGACCTTGTAATCTGCCCACCTCGGCCTCCCAAAGTGTTGGGATTACAGGCGTGAGCCACTGCGCCCGGCCTAACTTTTCTTTAGACAGTGCCTTATTGCTCTGTTGCCCAGGCAGAATGCAATGGTGCGATCATAGCTCACTGCAGCCTCAAATTCTGTGGCTCAAGCAATCTTCCCGCCTCTGTCTCCTGAGTAGCTGGGACTCCAGGCACGCACCCCCATACCCAGCTAATTTTTTTGATTTCTAGTAAAGGCGAGATCTTGCGATGTTGCCTAGGCTGGTCTTGGGCTCCTGGGCTCCAGGGATCCTCCTGTCTTGGTCCCGCAAAGAGCTGGGATTTTAGGTATGAGCCACCATGCCTGGGACTTCCAGCTCTTGACATCATCAACTATGGTTGAGTTATGCAGGATTAGATAATAGACTGATTCAGCAAACAATCCTTTTAAAAATTATTTTTAGAGAACTCTAAAAATGTAGGTACTTTAAAATATCTTACTCTAGTCAAAATTTTCTCTTTTGGCACAAACACTGTAATTTGGTTTTGGAACACCTTGATTGATTTGTACCTTGCTTTTCAACTCCAGAAGTCTAGTTCCTGCTAAAACAATAATGAGCAAGTTGATGAGCTGGGTGTCTTTGTAAACAACTCCACACGTTCAAGATTAAGAAAGCAGCAGTCTCAGTTGCATGCTGGGCATAGCTTGGGATCGTGGACTAGATAGTAAACTGTGGCCTTAGCCTTGCCGCATGCCACACACCACCTGCTGAACGGAACACAGCGCACTGGTTTATGTTGAGAAAATGTGAATACCCTTCCCGTGACTGGAAATACATCTCAATATACACGTAACTTTATAAGCACATGAGAAGGTTATTATCTTTATGTGCATGAAAGCTTCTGTTATCATCAGTTTATCAAATAGTACATCTTTGACAAACAAAAATGTGTATGCATTTGTCACTATGGTAGTAAGGCATGCATACTGCACTAGTATGGATTTTTTTTGTTTTTGTTTTGTATTTTTAGAAAACTCTGATGGTCAAGTGTGGGTGATTTGCGACCTTATAGCAAATGCACAAAGAAAAGTCACTTGTAACCTTTAGAAGTTTTCAGTTTGGGGATCTAAAGAAGACTACTTAAAAGGAGGTTGCATGGAGCTAAATTAATCCTTATTTTCATTCATTCATTCATTCATTCGTTCAAAATGGAGTTTCACTCTTGTTGCTCAGGCTGGAGTGCAATGACATGATCTCTGCTCACCGCAACCTCTGCCTCCTGGGTTCAGGCGATTCTCCTGCCTCAGCCTCCCGAGTAGCAGGATTACAGGCGTGCGTCACCATGCCCAGCTAATTTTGTATTTTTAGTAGAGACAGGGTTTCTCCATGTTGGTTAGGTCTCCAACTCCCGACCTCAGGTGATCTGCCCGCTTTGGGCTCCCAAACTGCTGTGATTACAGACATGAGCCACTGCGCCCGGACCTAATCCTTATTTTTGTAATATACACACATATTCATGATAGAAACATGTATGTCTATCTCGGTGACAACATCTCTTACCACACGTACATTTACATCGTATCTTTATCCTTCCTGCTGTACCTCCCAGAATGCAGTTGTCCTCACTCTTAAGATTTAGCTAGATTTTGAAAAGTTTAAACCTGCCTCCCTCACCAGCCCTTGTCAAGAGTACTTTGAATTTCCATTTGTTGTTCTGAGCTCCTTTTCCTATTGAACTTTTAATTGTCTTAACATTTCACCCTACATAGCTGTTCTCTGCTGGCTTCTTTGTATAAACTTAACCATGAAACTCGGCCTCTTTTCCATGATTTTCATGGAAAAAAAATCACACAATGCAAAATAGAAGTTTGATCAGACTTAAGCGGATTAGAATCACAGTAATACCATAGTAATACCAATAATCAATCAATCAATTAATTAATTGAAAAAAATTAATTCAAAAAAATGTTTTGAGACATTATCTCACTCTGTCACCCAGGCTGGAGTGCAGTGACGTGATCGTGGTTCACTGCAACCTCTGCCTCCTGGGCTCATGTAATCCTCCTGCCCCAGCCTTCTAAGTAGCTGGAACTACAGGCACACACCACTATGCCTGGCTGATTTTTGTATTTTTTGTTGAGATGGAGTTTCGCCTTGTTGCCCAGGCTGATGATCTCAAACTCCTGGGTTTAAGTGATCCATCCACCTTGGCCTCCAAAAGTGCTGGGATTACAGGTGTAAGCCACCACGCCCAGCCAATACCAATTATTTGAAACTTCATAGTAGGGCCGGTCACAATGGCTCATGCCTGTAATCCCAGCACTTTGGGAGGCCAGCCAAGGCGGGTGGATCATGAGGTCAGGAGTTCAAGACCAGCCTGGCCAAGATGGTAAAACCCCGTCACTACTAAAAATACAAAAATTAGCCAGTCGTGGTGGCAGGCGCCTGTATTCCCAGCTATTTGGGAAGCTGAGGCAGGGAATTGTGTGAACCAGGGAGATGGAGGTTGCAATGAGCCTAGATTGTGCCACTGCACTCCAGCTGGGCAACAGAGCTAGACTCCGTCTCAAAACAAAAAACAAAAACAAAAAAAACCCTTCATAGTAAACATCCCCTCTTCAGTGGCTTACTGGCTGTCTTACCTCCACAAACTTGGCTTTGCAAATTGCCTGATTCTTTCCTCTCTCCTTTTTCATCTCATTTCTTTTCCCTGTTCTTGTCAAATGTCCATAATATTTTCCATAGAGAGGTTTAGCTACAAACATCATCCCCTTTCTCTACTGCTTCCCTTTGCCCTCAAATGGCTCTTACGGATATTTTCCTACATAAAGGCAGCTCCTCCCCAAGAGAGATTCTGAGAGCTGCTGTATTGACAATACTTATTTTCCCCACAGCAAATAAACCTGTCATGCAGAATTCTCCCGGGTTCAAAGCCCATTAGCTATCCTCTTTGTAGCATCTCTGAATTTGTTTTGTTTTGTATTTTAGCAGGCTTTGATGACTTAGACTATCTGTGCCTGGGAATGGAAGGTCAGGGGTTGAGGGGGAAGGCACTGGTACTCACTGGTCCTTCTAGTGGCTTCTCATGCTTTTCTATAGTCTAGAGCATGTAAACAGTTGTAAGGACACACCCAGGGGTGAATGGATAAGGGCCCATGTGGCCAGAGAGGACTGGCCCAGTGGCTCCCTCCAGCTATTCCTAGGGCTCTGGCCACCCAGACACCATCCGATCAATTTTTTTTTTTATTTTGAGATGGAGTTTTGCTCTTGTTGCCCAGGCTGGAGTGCAGTGGTGTGATCTCGGCTTGCTGCAACCTCTGCCTCCCAAGTTCAAGTAATTCTCCTGCCTCAGCCTCTCAAGTAGCTGAGATTACAGGCATGCGCCTCCATGCCCGGCTAATTTTTTGTGTTTAGTAGAGACGGGGTTTCACCATGTTGGTCAGACCAGTCTCAAACTCCTGACCTCAGGTGATCCACCCACCTCAGCCTCCCAAAGTGCTGGGATTACAGGCATGAGCCACTGAGCCCGGCCTGAATGGATTAATACTGAAGCACGCCTGGAAACCTCTCACAGCCACTTGTTGGGAAAGCTCTGGAATATGAGAGCCTCATTCAATCCAGGGAAAACCAAAGTAGGTCCTCATCCATTTTGGTCAAAAGTCTCCTTGGGACTTGTTATGATACTATAAAGAGAGTGACAGATATATCTATGCCTAACTCTGTGTCATTTTTCTATTTATCATTGCCAGCTATGGAACTCTAAAACAACAAAACCCAAAGCCTACCCTTCAGTATTAGTATTACTGGATTATATTTGATTAAGTCGAATTTCTAAATGTATTATATCAAGATGCAACATATAAGTGTTTTGTATTTATTATTACTTTACTATTCTAATCATCGCCTCTTTTAATTAGCTGGGTAATTCAAGGGGACTTTGGAACATCTGTGGGAAATCACCTTAACACATGGATAGTTAATTCCAGAGCTCCTTTTCAAATGGCATGGTGTGCCATCATTTATTTTTTTCATTCAGGCATTCATTCATTCATTCATTCATTCAGGAAGTTTTGACTGAGTGCCTTGGTATGTGGTAAGGAGAGAAAGGGAAAAAGCAAGTCTTGCTTCTTCTAGGAACTATGGAACCTAGAGTCCAATGGGGAGACAATTCTTGGGTATTTGAAGTATTAGAATTAAGAATTAAAGAGTCGGCCAGACACGGTGGCTCATGCCTGTAATCCCAGCACTTTGGGAGGCTGAGGCGGGCGGATGATGAGGTCAGAAGATCGAGAACATCTTGGCCAACATGGTGAAGCCCCGTCTCTACTAAAAATACAAAAAAAAATTAGCTGGGCGTCGTGGTGTGGGCCTGTAGTCCCAGCCACTTGAGAGACTGAGGCAGGAGAATCGCTTGAACCCAGGAGGTGGAGGTTGCAGTGAGCCAAGATCGTGCCACTACGCTCCAGCCTGGCAACAGAGAGAGACTCTGTCTCAAATAAGAAATAAAAGACTTTAGGGTTCAGGGTCAAAATAATAAATAACAATTAATTAGACAGGAATTCCTCAAAAGGGGTGCTCAGGGTGAGGAGGCACCGTTAGGGAGTAAAGTATAATTTAGGTTCATCCTGGAATGATGAGTAGGAATCAGAATAGCTAGAAGTGAGGTCACGTGAAAACAGTGAATTCTGGCAGAGTGCTGCAGTTTTGTATAAGAAAAGACTTGTTTTAAAATACAATACTTTCCAGAAGATAGGCAAACATTAGAAGTAAGATTTTTTTTTCTCTTCTTTCTTCTTTCTTTCTCTCTCTCTCTCTCTCTTTCTTTCTTATTGAGATAGAGTCCCACTCTGTCACCCAGGCTGGAGTGCAGTAGCACAATCTGGGCTCCTGCAACCTCTGCCCCCCGCAGGTTCAAGTGATTCTTGTGCCTCAGCCTCCCGACTAGCTGGCACTGCAGGTGCCACCATGCTCGGCTAATTTTTTTTTAAGATGGAGTCTCGCTCTATCAACTAGTCTGGAGTGCAATGGCACAATCTCGGCTCATTGTAACCTCTGTCTCCCAGGTTCAAGCGATTCTCATGCTTCAGCCTCCCAAGTAGCTGGGACTGCAGGCACATGCCACCATGCCTGGCTAATTTTTATATTTTTAGAAGAGATGGGGTTTCGCCGTGTTGGCCAGGCTGATCTTGAACTCCTGACCTCAGATGGTCTGCCCACCTCGGCCTCTGAAAGTGCTGGGATTCAGGTGTGAGCCACCTTGCCTGGCCTAATTTTTGTATTTTCAGTAGAGACATGCTTTCCCCATGTTGGCCATGCTTGTCTTGAACACCTGAGCTCAAATGATCTGCCCAACCCAAGGTTCTTTTTTTGAAGTAAAATTATATATATGAGTATGTGTATGAAATATATATATATATATATATATATATAAAATATATATTTTAATTCAAAAAATATGTATGTAGTTTTACTTAGAGAAATAAAAAAGGAATGATCAGTGATGTTGGTATAATCCTAGCATAAAATGATCCAGCATAATTTATTCATAAATATTGGCAAAGGATTACATGTTAGCTGTTCAGATGGGCAGTTATTGTTTTGAAAATGAAAAATAAGTGTCTCAAAATTGTTGCCTACTAAGAGAGCAAAAATAGGAATAATATGAAAATTTTTTTTTTTTTGAGACTGAGTCGCCCAGGCTGGAGTGCAGTGGCACCATCTTGGCTCACAGCAACCTCTGCCTCTCAGGTTCAAGTGATTCTTCTGCCTCGGCCTTCTGAGTAGCTGGGATTACAGGTGGCCACCATCACGCTGGCTAATTTTTGTATATTTAGTGGAGATGGGGTTTCACCATGTTGGCCAGGCTGGTGTTGAACTCCTGATGTCAGATGATCCACCCACCTCGGCCTCCCAAAGTGCCGGGATTACAGGCATGAGCCTCCTCACGTGGCAATAATATGCATATTTAAGACCCTGTAAATATTTTATTTGTTTTAGTCAACACCATTATTGAAAAGAAACACTTTTTCTACTTTTGTGACAATTTTTCTTGTTAGGCATGGAAGTCTGATGGATGACAGAAGAAATAAAGGTTGTCCGTTTCTCTTGTAACCCCATCTCAGATATTTCTTTTTCTCTTCAAAATTACTTTAGGGGTCTGCAATAGAAATGTCATAAGAGTCTAGGTGTGGTGGCACATGCCTGTAATCCCAGCACTTTGGGAGGCTGAGGTGGACAGATTGCTTGAGCCCAGGACTTTGAGACCAGCCTGGGTAACATGGTGAAACCCCGTCTGTACAAAAAAAGATTACTAATTAAAATAATGGGTATGGTGGTGCACACTTGTAGTCCCAACTATTTGGGAGGTTGAAGTGGGAGGATCGCTTGAGCCCGGGAGGCAGAGGGTACAGTGACCTGAGATGACGCCACTGCACTCCAGCCTGTGCAACAGAGCCAGACCCTGTCACCCACCCCCTAAAAAAGAAAGAAATGACATAAAACTGATTTTTGGATTTCTAGGGGGCCAGGACCATTTAAAATTCCTAAAAATAAGTATGACTAAATTCTTGTTGGTTCTTTTGTGAATATGCTAGTGAATAAATTCTTCTCATAAGTTTTGAAAATTAGTTCCTATGAGAAAGTTGCCCTAGAATTATAATGTTTTGGGGCCAGGAAGGGACAAAGAAAAAAGAAACAGCTATTCTATTTTTGTCATTTTAATCAGCAGAGTAAATAAAAAATGGGGAAGATTCTTTTACCAGTTGTCAAGAAATGGACTCTCACACCCGCTAAGCAGGTTAAGCTTGTTTTCGAAAGCTTGCAATGCAATTTGCAGTAATGTTTTTCTCCTGCTATTGACCAGATCCAACACTTTATATTGTTCACACCAGAACCAGTTGTTCAATTTATGAAGCAGTTGATTAAAACATTTACTGCTCATTCATCGTTCATCCATCCATCCATCCATCCCGTAAGTGTTACATGCCTGTTTACCAGTAAGGCATCCTGTTGTGCATGTATAGGTGGCTATATCTTTAAGAGAGGAAAAGGTAAAGCGAATATGCTGGTGAATGAATATCCCCAAGTGTAGGGTTCAATTGTGAAAATGAAGCATTGCATCAACAAATACAACCATTATTAGTTAGTGACCTTCTATAACTAGCTTGGATTTTATTTGGCAGGTAATGGGGTTGGTATAACTTGCGCCATGTCACTTCTCTGTGACGTCACTGGCAACAGATTGTTGTGTGTCTCTCCATACATCCCTTCTTAGATTCATAAACACATGTATTTGTTTACTTTAACAAATGGGATCCTAGTGTACTGTGTGTTCGATTATTCTGTCACCTGCCTTTTCCCCCCCTCCGCATGTCCATATGCTATAATCATCCTTCCAAGCCAAAACGTCTCATTGTTGTTATCAATGGCAGCATGCGTATTCGATGAGACCAGAATTGTTGTGTGTAAGGAGTTTCTTTTATTTAAATTCATTGTTAGTAACTTTTTCAGAGACAAGCTCTTGCTCTATTGCTCAGGCTGTTGTGCAGTGGCATGATCCTAACTCACCGTAACTTTGAACTCCTGGGCTCAAGTGATTCTCCTGCCTCAGCCTCCCAAAGTGTTGGGATTACAGGCAAGAGCCAGCAAGCCTGGCCAATTTCTAAAAAAAAAAAAAATTTGTAGCGCGGGGGATCTTGCTCTGTTGCCCAGACTGAGTTTCCATTTTAAAAATGCAGCAAAACTGATCAGTTCTCATAATTGAATTGAAACTAGAGAAGGCATTTAATATTCTATTTTTTTATTTAAAGAATTCCACCATCGTTTAAAGGGTCTTGTGTGTACAAATTAGATAAGGCATGTAACATTTTTCAGAAGGAAAATCTGAAGCTAGAATCACCCATAAAGGACAAATACATTCTATCTTTACAGGACCACAAACGGTGATAAGACAAGAAATTCCATGGGGGCACTTAAGTCTACTGCAGCTTGGGCTGAATATTCTCCTTAAGGAGAAACCTGTCTTTGTTCCATTGGCCTTCACCTCTGAGCATATTCAATCATTGCGGAGCTTTTGCTCGATAGCCCTCTCTGTATTCACAGAGGGGCCACCTCCCTCCCTCCCTTGCATCTCGGAGCACCTTGCATGTGCTAGGGTGTCCTGGAGATCTGAGGAAGCCTGCTCACTAGGGCATCTTCTGCTCTTGCTGTTTTATTGTGAGCACGACAGAGACACTCTTCTGTAAGGTTGGGTGTATAATGTGCTCCTGTTTTTAGGGAATATTCAGTCCTTGCTTTCTTCTGCCATCTGACAGAAGACCTTGGTGTTTTGGTATGCCTTAATATATTTACATTAATTTTTAGGCCAGATTTGGTGTCTCACACCTGTAATCCCAGCACTTTGGGAGGCTGAGGCAGGTGGATCACTTGAGATCAGGAGTTTGAGACCAGCATGGCCAACATTTGCAACACCTTCTGTCCTAAAAATATAAAAAATTAGCCAGGCGTGGTGGTGCATGTCGCAGCTACTTGGGAGGCTGAGGCAGGAGAATCGCTTGAACCCGGGAGGCGGAGGTTGCAGTGAGCCAAGATCGTGACATTGCACTCCAGCCTGGGTGACAGAGCGAGACATTTCATTAGAAACAACAACAACCACAAAAAAATATGTATGTAATACACACACACACACACACACACACACACACACACACACATATATATTTATACTAATTTTTTAAAATTTAACCTATGTGGATCAAAAATTTCAAATTCATCTGTTCGACTATGTTAATACCATTATGGAAAAGTAATCTGAAGGTGGCTTTTCATGCAACAAGAATAATGTGTCTTTATTTTCAGTCTCAAAGTTGAAATTAATGAGAAATATTAACATGAATTGATTGGGAAATCAAATGTAAGCATTGACAATTATGAAAAGTGTATTATCTAATTAGTAGTTTTTGAAAGTGAGGCGCTTTTATAATCAAAGGAATAAAACCTTCCAGAGCCATACGGAATTACTCTGACCGTCTCAGTTATTTTAGTGGGAAAGAGTTCGCTTTGTTTAACGATTTTGGGTGAAGTTTGATAATTTTGTCTTCGGTCCGCTTGGCTTCATTTTGTCGGACGGCATTGGACAGCACAGTGCAGCCTTATACAGATGACTCTCAGTTCTTAAAAAAAAATTGAAACAGGTCCATTAGAAGATAAAAATTTAATTTCTCTTAAGTACAGGAACTTGAGAAAGCTTTAAAGTGCTTACCTAAACTGAGATATTACCAAGGATTTGTCGCTAAGTCATTTAGAACAGACTGTATTTGTAAATGGAAAATGACGTTGGCACCACGATTTACCTGCGAAATAGGAAGTCTCCAAAAAATAATGAAAAATTATAAGCCGTGCCTATAGACAATAGTCAGCAGAAGCAGATTGTGGAAAGGCAAGCAGACAGAGCTTACCCTAGTCATGGTGCCGAGTGGAGAAAATCTGAGAATGGTGTGCAGTGAAAAACGCTGCAGCCCTGTGGAAAACGTTTCTAGTAATATTAGCTTATAGTACTTTACACCTACCTGCACACTGTCTCAAAATAACTTTAGTGTCACAACAGTTTTGGTTGAGCCTATACAGTGTCCTTTTATCTTTCTGAGCCATATTCATTTCACAGGGATGATTACGGAATTGGCTAATTTGCAACAGTTGTAACATAAATATTGTGATTCATGAAATGTTTTTAGTAGTTGTTTTAGACTTTCATTTCCTTTGGTCATGCTCTTGTGGGAGATTTAAGCAGTAATAGCATTTTCATTTTTCTTTCCTGCATTCCTTACCCATGAGAAGGTAATCTTCATTATATTGTTTGTATTTAGTAGGTTCTGGTGTTTTAAAGAAATTGGGTTTTCATTCAGTGATAGTTTATTGAACACCTACTAAGTGCCCAGCACAGAATCAGATGTTAATCTGACATTATTTTCATTTTTCAAGAGGTCTTATTTGATTTTTTAAAATGAGTATTGGCCAGGCATGATGGCTCACGCCTATAATCGAGCACTTTGGGAGGCAGAAGTGGGCAGATCATCTGAGGTCAGGAGTTCGAGACCAGCCTGACCAACATGGAGAAACCCCCTCTGTACTAAAAATACAAAACTAGCTGGGCGTGGTGGCGCAGGCCTGTAATCCCAGCTACTTGGGAGGCTAAGGCAGGAGAATGGCTTGAACCTGGGAGGTGGAGATTGTGGTGAGCTGAGATCACGCCACTGCACTCCAGCCAGGGCAACAAGAGCAAGTCTCCATGTCAAAAAAAAAAAAAAAAAAAAGGATATTAATGTACACTAGAATGGAGATTTTTGTTTACTAGTTATTTGTTGCTGTATTAATGTGGGTTAAACAATTCGTTTTTCTTGTCCTCATGCCACCCACCATTTAGACTTTTAAAGGAATTACTGTAGAATTGAAATTAATAGATCCCTCAGTACTGGCAAAACTCATGGATTTGTGGCACTTCAGAATAATACTGGCTTCTAATGAACAGAATAGATTTGCGTGGAAATGCCAGTTTCAGGGATAGAGGTAGAGTTGGGATTGATTTTTCCCTGAAGATCTGCTTTGAAAATTTGCCTCAGGTCATCCCTGTCCTTGTCCTAGGGTCACTCCAGAATTACCACGTTTTTTTTGCTTGGTATTCATAAAGGTAAGAAGGAAAAACTTAGTCTGTTTCGTAGTGGAATTGCTTTTTTACCTTATCTTTTTTTTTTTTCTTGGTCTCGCTCAGTCACTCAGGCTGGAGGATGATCTTGGCTCACTGCAACCTCCCACTCCTGGATTCAAGTGAGTCTCCTGCCTCAGCCTCCTGAGTAGCTGGAATTACAGGTGCATGCCACCACGCCAGGCTAATTTTTGTATTTTTAGTAGACATGGGGTTTCACAATATTGGCCAGGCTGGTCTCAAACTCCTGACCTCGTGACCTACCCACCTTGGCCTCCCAAAGTAGTGGGATTACAGGCATAGCCACTGTGCCTCGCTACTTTATCTTTTATTTTCCATGTAAAATTGCTTTTTCCTCTGACTCTAACTACCTTGCATAGACAGGGCAGGTAGAGTGAATGTCAGATGAATTAAGGGTAGCACTGAAGTCCTTACTTAACCTGTGTTTAACTGCAACATTTTTTTTTGCTTGAAATCCCAAGTTTGTATTCGCTGCTCAACTTTCAAACTTTAATGGAGAAGCCAGTCTTTATCCTTCAGTGGTATGATCCGTCAGTTAAGTTTGTATAATGCATCCTGTCTCAATATTTCCTCTCTCTTAGCTTCTCCCTCGCCCCAGAGATCAGTTTCTCTGCATATGTCAAACTTCCTTTTCTCTCCTCATATTTCATTCTTTCAGGATCTGTAATGTGTCCAAGTTCTCATAGCTCACTTAAAAATGGATGCGGTCCAGAGGGATCAGTGCCGACTTTTCATTAATTTATCAGAGCTTCCCATTTACCGGCTTGCACCAAGAGACGTGGGAGAGGAGGGCAGTGAGTAAGATCTCAACTCCTGGAAAGGAGGGTGCCACTGCTTTTTCAGTGGTAGAGCTGCTCCCTTAAAGCTGACTCTCTCCTAGGTGAATTCGGAGCTGAGTGTTACAGAGATAAGTCAGCTTGAATCTGGAGGAGGGAGAGAGTTTGGCTAGGGCCCTGTGACAGCTTTGTGGTCAGGAAGGAATATGTAAATTCACTGAATTCCCAGGCATTTCAGCCCTAGAGGAGAAGGATTAGGGGAATCCAAGAGTCCTGACCTTACTGTGAGACTGAATTATAACTAGAGCCCATTTTAACTAACACAGCTTGAGTTTCATACTTGAAATAATGCTTAAATCAAAATACTCTCTACTCTTCCCATATACTGATGGGAAATTGATTAAATGTTAAAGTCTAATCTGAAAGCAAACATAGCTTTAAATAAAACTATGAACATCATTTAGTAGTGTTAATAACTTGAGTGATGAGCGTCTGGGCTCAATAACCCACATAGGAGAAGGAATTCCATGGCCCTCCTTCCCAATCCAGACCTGTCTGGAAGCATTTATTTGTACTAAGTTTTCCAGTCTGAAAGTCTGTGTCATTGTTTAGACTCTGTGTGAATAAACAGACAGAGCAATGAACTTCCTCTTCAGGTGAGGTTTATATCTTTTAAACTAGACGACAGCCTCTAAGCCATGGCTGCCCTGTAGAGAGGCTGCATAATTCAGTTCTGCAGATGTTTCTGGGAGGCTTCACCATGTGGCTACCCTACACTGCGTTCTTTTAGGCATAATGACAATTGCAGAGAAACATGGCTCCTAATGAAGTTGTAGTCATTTTTGGGAAAAGTGAGTCTGACACACATGAATTAAGATGCTTACTTATGAAAATCCTAAAACAGCCGGGCACGGTGACTCACACCTGTAATCCCAGCACTTTGGGAGGCTGAGGTGGGCGGATCACAAGGTCAGGAGATAGAGACCATCCTGGCCAACATGGTGAAACCCATTCTCTACTAAAATACAAAAAAAAAAAGGCGGGCGCGGTGGCTCACGCCTGTAATCCCAGCACTTTGGGAGGGCCGAGGCGGGCGGATCACGAGGTCAAGAGATCGAGACCGTCCTGGTCAACATGGTGAAACCCCGTCTCTACTAAAAATACAAAAAAATTAGCTGGGCGTGGTGGCATGTGCCTGTAGTCCCAGCTACTCTGGAGACTGAGGCAGGAGAATCGCTTGAACCTGGGAGGTGGAGGTTGCAGTGAGCTGAGATAGTGCCACTGCACTCTAGCCTGGTGACATTGATTTTTTTTTTCCAAAAAAAAAAAAAGAAAAGAAAAGCCTAAAATATGTATCATTATATCTCATGATGTAAAATATCAAATGCTGTTCAAGCAGATATGGACTTTGTAGTCAGGAAGAAAAAAAATGAGTGTTGGCTTTAATTTTTGGGGGAAGCTTGCTGAAATACACTGGATTTTAGATGATCTGTGCAGAATGTGTTCACTTTTGGGCATCAAATTTTAATAAAATTAGCAGGGAGCTTCCTATTTGGGTACCAGGCATGACTTAACAGCTAAACATCAATCCCTACAACCCGAGGCTGGGGTTCAGACCTAGAGTCCTCAAGCTGGTCAGGCCTGCCTGAGGCCCTTGTTTATTTTCCCAATATGCTACACAAATGGTATTATTTACTCTGTGTGCATGACATGAATAATAGTTCAGTTGCACTGAATTAGAGGTATTTTTTTGGAAGGCAAAGAGTCTAAAAACCAGGTCTCTTGAGGTATAGTTGAAGGGCCTTGGCATATGAGCTTAGAGCCTAAGAGATTAAGGACAAATAAAATAGTTATTTTCAAACATTGCAAAGACATTTTGTTACAGAACAAGTTTATTTGTTCTACATCAATTTAAGATGCAGCATGGGGCCTGCTGGGTAGATGTACAAGTGAGCACACAAGAATCCAGCTCAAATAAGAGGTTTCTCACGATTAAAATGCTCGACAGAGCACTGTTTTTCAGAGTAGTGCATTTTCATTTCTGAAAGTGTTAAAAGAGAAGTTGGAAGTCATTGCAGCCAGCTATGTGGCGAGGGTGGCCGGGATGCACTAAGTATGTGTTTAGGGATCCCAGGCAAGTAGAAATTATGGAGGCTTTCTAGAAAAAGACAACTACGCTGGGCACGGTGGCTCACGCCTATAATCCCAGCACTTTGGGAGGCCGAGGAGGGCGGATCACCTGAGGCCGGGAGTTCAAGACCAACCTGATCAACATGGAGAAACCTGGTCTCTACTAAAAATACCAAATTAGTCGGGCGTGGTGACTCATGCCTGTAATCCCAGCTACTCAGGAGGTTGAGGGAGGAGAAGCGCTTGAACCGGGAGGGGGGAGGTTGCGGTGAGCTGAGATTGCTCCATTGCACTCTAGCCTGGGGAATAAGAGCGAGACTCCGTCTCAAAAAAAAAAAATAAATAAATAAAAGAAAAAGGAAAAGACAACTGCAGCATGAACAGACGCACCAGGGGAAGAGTGAGAACAGGAGATGTTTGCGTGCCAGGAAGGTGTGCAGGAAATCACAAGAGCATGCGACTGAAGATAGAGAACTTTAAAAACTCTGATAGGTAGTGGGGAACCATCTTGCTTCCAGTCCTGGGGCAGGATATGATAAAACCAGTGTTGGAGGAAGGTTTGCTTTCTGTCTTGTGCCAGAGGAATGTCGAGAGAAGGAAAGAGATCTATTCCACGCAGGGAGATCACTGGGGGGCTTCCACCAGTTATGCTATTTAACTGTGCTATGGGTGGGTGGGGTGGGGAGTAATGGAAACAAGAGACAGAACAAAATCAGAATTTAATGGAAGAGCTAATCTGGGTTTCCTTGAAAATTGCCCTGAAATAGAATTTTCCAAATTATTAATTGAAAGTGATGTGGTCAGTTTGTTAGATCAGCAGACCGCAATCAGATATTTGCATCTTGGTGCACGGCTCAAGCTGACCATTGACCTGAGACAAGTCATTAAAATTCCTTCTATTCTAATTCCCTGGCAGTATCATCCCAGCATGAGAGAATGTTTGCAAAACTTTCTGAGTCCTGGATGAAAGGTACCTTGTTATAATCATATTATACTATAATTATTCTTGTTATTGGGGTTATTGTTCTCAACACTGATGCAATTTAATATTTCTTACCTTAGGGATATTTTTGTCTTACAGCAGAATTCTGAAAGTGGCTTTTCTGGGAGATGTTCTTTGAAAGAGTGGCGACTCTTTCAAATATTTGTTTTAATAATAGTCCGTCGATGAAATGTGAAAAATATGTATGTAATATTCAGGATTATCACTCCTATTTTCTTCTCAATCTAGTATCTAGGAAATATTGAAAAGACTTTGCCTCATCTCCTCACAGGGAGCTGGAATGGTTTAGATTGGTGCTTTCCTGGGGTACTGATTTTTTTTTTCCTGTGGAATTCTCTGAACAGGGTTTTCCTCAAAAGAATACATTAAGACTGTCAGAATGCTTCTTTTCAGCAGATTAAGCCTTGCAGATGCCCTTTGTTGAAGGAAAAACGCATTATTCTGAAAGTCCTTCTGATCTTCAGGAAAACTGAAAATATCAAATGTTCTTCTACCATTTGAACTTCCCTACAAGAAAATCCCAGATATTTTTATTTTCTGGTCTACAATAATTCAGAGCTTATTGTATTTTAAGGCGAGGATATAGACATGTTTTGAAGACAAATTAACTTTTTACATATTCATTTACTGCAAAGAAGACACCCTTCCCCCCACCCTAGAAAGCAAGAAATCACGTTGCTGTGTTTTTACCTTTTCATTTCATATTTCTTGCACCTGGACTTTTGCCTGGATGAAGTGATGTGTATGGCATAATTATCCTGGAACATAATTGCTTTATGTGTGTCAGTAAGACGTGGTTCAGATATTTATTGAGCTCTGGTTGTCTGTGTCCTAAATAAGACCGTGCTATTTCAGGGTTGCAGAAACAACTCCGATGCACTGGGAAATGAAGAAAGGAGGACATTCCTCCTAAAGCGTTGGTTTCATGGTTTAGAAATCCACGCGTTGCTTGCGTCCACGGACTGTGCTGGAGTGTGCGAAGGCTTACTTTGATTTATAGGGGCTTAGAAAATACTCTGCTCTTGTACCCAAAGCCACAGACCTGCTGTAAATAGGGTATGGACCCTGGGTTTTTCTGGTGGTCGAATGTATAAAACCAAACAATAATCTCTTTGGAAAGCTCCTCAAGGCAAACCTGAGTCTGTTAACCTCAGTCTGTACAATGTCTAGCGTGGGGTCACATGTGGATGAGCCCTCATAAATGTCTGTTGCTGTGGATGAATGAAGGATTGAAACTGGGAATAGCATGTAGGACACGGGTTTGTTTTCCATGACAGACAGGAGGAGAGCTCGTACATGGGGGAGGGAGAAGTTAGATGGGGGCGGGGGCGGTCAAGGACATATTTTGGCAGATGCTACTGCTATTCTTTTTTTTTTTTTGAGATGGAGTCTTGCTGTGTCGCCCAGGCTGCAGTGGTGACATCTTGGCTCACTGCAACCTCTGCCTCCCAGGCTCAAGCAATTCTCCTACCTCAGCCTCCCTAGTAGCTGGGATTACAGACCACGCCACCACACCCGGCTAATTTTTTGCATTTTTAGTAGAGACAGGGTTTCACCATGTTGGCCAGGCTGGTCTGGAACTCCTGACCTCAGGTGATCCCGCCCTCGTCGACCTCCCAGTGTGCTGGGATTACAGGGATGAGCCACCGTGCCTGGCCGCTACTGCTATTCTTTAAGAAAAAGGAAAAATGGCTCATATTATATTCCTGTAGTGTCATGGCGCTCTGCTAGGAAACCGGTTTATGATTTGAAGGAGTCTGAGGCATCCACTGTGATTACAGTGCAGAGGGTCATTTGCACTCTATGATGTAATGGTGGTGGAATCCTGTCTCAACTCTGCTGTCGGCCACTCTGACTCTTTTTTTTATTTCAGTCCCTTCCCTTTTCCTTCCTCCCTCATTCCCCACTTCCTTTCCTCCCACTTTTTCTTTCTTCCTTCCTCAACTGTTTGTTTAGAACTTGTTTCTCTTCTAGGCTGTAAAGATCCCACCTCCTTCCTGTAGCTGGAGACGGTCCAGGGAAGGTGGAAGTACAGACCTGTAATCCCAGCTGCTTGGGAGGCAGAGGCAGAAGGATCACTTGAGCCCAGGAGTTTCAGTTCTGCCTGGGCACCATAGCAAGCCTCCATCTCAAAAAAAGGAAAGCATTTTCTTTCTTTTTTTTTTTTTTGTTTAAGATGGAGTTTTGCTCTCGTTGCCCAGGCTGGAGTGCAATGGTGCAATCTCAGCTCACCGCAACCTCCGCCTCCCGGGTTCAAGCAATTCTCCTGCCTCAGCTTCCCAAGTAGCTGGGATTACAAGCATGCACTACCACACCCAGCTAATTTTGTATTTTTAGTAGAGACAGGGTTTCTCCATGTTGGTCAGGCTGGTCTCGAACTCCTGACCTCAGGCGATCCGCCCGCCTCAGCCTCCCAAAGTGCTGGGATTACAAGTGTGAGCCACCGTGCCTGACCAGAAAGCATTTTCGTCTGTGAGTAAAGTTGAGGCTTGCTTATGTCCAGAGGGAGAAAGGTTATACATTTTCAAATATACCTGTTGAATTTTCTTACACAAAGAGTGGGATAGTAAATAAATAGAACATCTTGTCTGTAGGATGAATGTAACCTTAAGAAGTATTGCAGTGTATTATTATTGCTTAAAATGTACTTATTTAAGACCTCTTTGTTGAGAAAATTTCTCAGTTTGGGGGAAAAGACAGAGAATGGAATCAGTATGCAGTAGTTATATTGTTGAGGGAATTTTGAAGTGGCAAAGAAAATGAAATACTTCCTTCAAATAGTATTTTGCAACCAAACTGAAATTCTGCTCTGCACAAATGTGCCTGTGAAAAGTTACGGTGATTTAGGATTGAAAAACCTGTATATTGCTAAATTCATAGTTAACCTAATTTTAGTTTTTGCAGAAAAGATGATTTATAATAGGAAGAAATGATAATACTTTTTAAGGAGTTTTCTTCTTCTTCTTCTTTTTTTTTTTTTAAAGAGGCAGGATCACCCAGGTGCCGTAGCTCACACCTGTAATCCCATCACTTTGGGAGGCTGAGGCGGGCAGATCACCTAAGGTCAGGAGTTTGAGACCAGCCTGGCCAGTCCTGGGAATTATAGAAGTCAAGAAAATAGAGTCAGGGCCCTAAAGAAGCATACATTTTGGCAAGAGAGACTGGCAATAGTAATAATAATAATAACAAAAGAGATTATTTAATGTCAGGTAACACTAAATGCAATAAAGAAAGCATAGCATGGAGATAGAGAAGTTGCTGCAAGGGCTGTTTTCAATGGGGTGGCCAGGGATGACTTCTGAAGAGGGGAACACTTGAACCATCATCACAGTCATTTAGATAGATCACAGTCATCCAGATCGATCCTGTACAACAGCGGAAGGCCTCCTCGAATTCCCTGTAAGCTCATGGAAGATCCGGATACAGGTGAAAAGTCTGTGGATTCTCACCGAGGAGAGGATGGTAATTAGCACAGTGTGGTGGGATTTGTTTTTTATGTATTATCTTCAGCTGCTGGGAACTTGCTTTCTGTAGCCCATCTCTAGGCATGTCCAGTCCCAACAATCCTACAGCCTCCATTTGCTGTTTGCTGTATTACCCAGATCACGTTTTCAGTCACTTTATTTATTTTTTTAATGTATTTATTTATTTTTGAAACGGAGTTTCTCTCTTGTTGCCCAGGCTGGAGTGCAATGGTGTGGTCTTGGCTCACTGCAACCTCTGCCTCCCAGATTCAGGTGATTCTCCTGCCTCAGCCTCTCAAGTCGCTGGGATTACAGGTACCCAACACCATGCCTGGCTAATTTTTGTATTTTTAGTAGAGACGGGGTTTTGCCTTGTTGGCCAGGCTGGTCTCGAACTGCTGACCTCAGGTGATCAACCTGCCTCTGCCTCCCAAAGTGCTGGGATTACAGGTGTGAGCCACCATGCCTGGCCATTTTAGTCACTTTAAAAATTCGAAGAGGTATGGAGAAGGGGGCATTTTTAAACATGGTGCAGCACAGCTATGGAATGTGACCCAGGCCTGTTCCTGGTCAGTCATGTGGCTTTCTAGGGAGACATTCTGGGAAACTGTTTCTGTGCTCCAGGTCCTAGCTTGGAGCCTCCCTCCATCTGAGAGGTTTGCAACATTTCCTGAACCTTAGAGAGTAAAGGGAAATGTGCTCCTATATCCAAAACTTCCAAATGTAAGTGTGTGCCAAGTGCTTTGCAGTCTGCCTTTCCATAATTTCTCTCATTATCTCTGTGATGGGATTTATCATGCTGGTTCTGCACTTTCCTGAGTAAATGTAGGGACAGATGGAGGTGGCAGACTGAAGGAGAAGAGCACGAGATGACATTGAGCCGGGAGCTCTTCACAGGCATGGTCCCTCTGTGGCTTCCTGGGGGCGAGGACGGGGGACAAATGTGTGACTGGCACATGGTATTGCCACTCAGTAACACCTGTGGCACAAATAAGCTACCTAGGGTGAAGGTGAGCTGCTGTTTCTCTGAAAAGTTTTGAATACAGTTACATTTTAAATGAATTAAGAGATTCTGCCACTGAAGAGGTTGAAATCCTTTTGGTGGATTTTCTGGATCTGAATTTTATAAGGAATTTTTAAAAAATGGCATTGAAAGATTTTTAGTAGATGAAGAAAGCATGCGTAGTAAGGTGGCCATTGTGTGGTGGGTCAGTAGGCTATCCCCTAGGGTTTGAATTGCTGGTAACTTTTGGATGCTGTAACTGACTGCTGGTGGGTCTGTTCCTATTTCATGTTGCTGTTGTTCATCCATCCAACCATGCATCTGTGCATCCAAATATCCATCCATCCATCCATCCATCCATCCATCCATCCATCCATCTCTCCATCCATCCATTCGTCCATCCGTCCATCCATCCATCCATCCACCTCTCCATCCATCCATCCATCTACCTCTCCATCCATCCATCTACCTCTCCATCCATCCAACCATGCATCTGTGCATCCAAATATCCATCCATCCATCCATCCATCCATCTGCCTCTCCATCCATCCATCCACCCACCCATCTACCCATCTACCTCTCCACCCGTCAATCCATCCACTCATTTCTATTACTTACTAGTAGTGTTATTATTTTCTTCATCTCACTTGGACTCAGTTTTCTTTTTTTTTCTTTGTTCTTTTTTTGAGACGGAGTTTCGTTCTTGTTGCTCAGGCAATGGCGCAGTCTTGGCTCACTGCAACTTCCATGTCCTGGGTTTAAGTGATTCTCCTGCCTCAGTCTCCCGAGTAGCTGGGATTACAGGTGCCCACCACCACACCTGGCTAATTGTGTATTTTTAGTAGAGACAGGGTTTCATCATGTTGGTGAGGCTGGTCTTGAACTCCTGACCTCAGATGATCCACCCGCCTCAGCCTCCCAAAGTGCTGGGATTACAGGTGTGAGCTACTACGCCTGGCCTCAGTTTTCTTTCTCTACAGAATGGTGAGTTTTGTCTAGGTTATTTAAAGGGTCCTATTAATTCTAGAATCCTATGATTCTTACTGTTTGATTACAGTTTGTGCAAGACAATTGGAAAGAATCCAAACATGAATTAAACATGAGTTCTGCCCTCCGAAAGCACACAGTCTGGTAGGTGTGCTATCATATAGAAACATGGCAAAAAGGTGAGTAGAGAATGACCAAGAACCAAACAGAGCTGCGGTTAACGTGTTGTGCGATGGGAATTTCACGAAGGGGAGATGATTTTTGGCTGCAGATGTTAAAGAAGGCTTAAGAGGGAAGGTGGCACTTGTGTTTGAGGAGAGCAAACTGGCATTTATTAACATCTTTAGTTGATTAGCATCCTCATTTCATTCGATGTTCACAGTAGTGGATTTTCTTCACTTTACTATCCCCATTTAGCAGATGAAGAAACTGAGGCCGGAAAGGAGGTTAAGTAACTGGCCCAAAGCCACCCAGCTGTATTGCAGCAGAGTTGTGATCAAGAGGAGGTCTGTTAACCCCCTTTCATCTTTTTGTCTTAAAGAATTGAGTCAGTGGCCAGGTGCTTTGGCTCACGCCTGTAATCCCAGCACTTTGGGAGGTTGAGGCGGGCGGATCACCTGAGGTCAGGAGTTCAAGACCAACCTGACCAACATGGAGAAACCACATCTCTAGTAAAACTACAAAATTAGCCGGGCGTGGTGGCGTATGCCTGTAATCCCAGCTTGGACCCGGGAGGTAGAGGTTGCAGTGAGCCAAATTTGCACCATTGCACTCTAGCCTGGGCAACAAGAGTGAAACTCTGTCTCAGAAAAAAAAAATTAAGTCAGTAGAAAGATGAGGATAGCAGGATGTCTCTCTCCTCCCCTACCCTTCCGTCCTCTTCTTCCCGTCTTCCCTTCTCCCCTTTCTTTCCCTTCTTTTTTTTTGAGACAGGGTCTTGGTCTGTCACAGCAACAGTGCTGGAGTGCAGTTGCAGTATCAGCTCACTGCAGCCTCCACCTTCTATACTCAAGGGATTCTCCCACCTCAGCCTCCAGAGTACCTGGGATCACAGGCACGCACCAGCACGTCCAGCTAATTTTGCAGTTTTTGTAGAGATGGAGTTTTGCCATGTTGCCCAGGCTGGTCTTGAACTCCTGAGCTCAAGTGATCCTCCTGCCTCAGCCTCCCAAAGTGCTGGGATTACAGGCGTGAGCCACTGCACTTGGCCCAGGATATTTCAGGCGAAGAAGACTATCAGTGCCCTGGCACAACCAGGTGGAAGTGCCCTGAGTACCTGAGAAACAGCGTGGACTTGGGTGGTGCTGGAGCACCGTGTCCCTTTAAGGTAGCAGTGGAAATGGAGCCTGGGATGACAGTTTGGGATTTGAGGAGGCTTTTTATTGACTGGCCACAGGGTCTGGTCTTTATTTGGCCCAAAAGAGATTTTGTGCAGAGTGGAGGCGTGATCAGAGAAGTACATTTCAGAATGTTTATGACTCTGAGACCTTCTTACGATTCTAACATCCTTCCATGCTCCTAAGCTCTTCTATGTGGTGTTGAGGAAACTCCCCTCCCCAGATGTCTCCTGCAGTCTAAGCCCTTGAGCATTTTCATCTCTGGGCTTCTGTGCTAAGGAATTCAGGGCTCTGGCTCCTCATCCTACCATTCTGAACATCAGCACCTCTAAAAAAACCTCTGCTCAATTATTGGGATTCTGAAAACAAAACAAAACAAAACAAAAAAACTCCTTCATCTTCCCCTTCTCTGCTGTTTCATAGATTTTAACCTGTTTTCTGCTATTTCAGAACTTTTTCTGTCCAATAAATGAATAATTAGATCTTCTTAGGCTTTGCCAGTTAAAAATATACCATAATATTTAGATTAAAACACTGTAATGACTACACTGGCAAAATACACCCTGGTTACATGATGAATTCCTCCTTTTCATTTTTATTTGTGGTATCCTGGGGTGGCCTACTGGAGAAAAAAATACTATTTGATTCTCCCTGGGTGGCCAGACAGGACTTGTAAAGACTCTAGTTTGTTTTGTGTTGAGGCTTCAAAGGCATGCAGGCTTTTCTACATAAAGATGTTCTAAGAAAATAGGGATTTTTTTTGAAGTTGCTGTGTATAAAGGGAAATTCAGAGCAACCATCTTCCCTTACAACTACCAGCTGATGTGATGAGAGGGTCTCTTTTCACCAGGCGTCTTTGTCGTTACCAACTCCGGTTGTTACCACCAGTCTTCCGGGGGAGATGTATGCTTACAAACCACCTCCACTTGCCTTTATGTTTGGCACAATCACACAAACGTGCATTTTAATTTTAAAGATTATATTTATTGTCACGTTTAGGTTTTTAAAAAAACACTAAGAAATCTGAGTGTAGTGTGTGTGTGTGTGTGTTTGTGTGTGTGTGTCTGTGTGTGTGTGTCTGTGTGTGTGTGTCTGTGTTTGTCTGTGTGTGTGTGTGTGTGTGTGTGTGTGTGTGTGTGTGTGTGGTTAGGATGCAGTGGAGGTGTATGCTGCCACAACAAATTTCAGGCCACGTATTCTGCAGATTCCAATTAGCAAGGCCCTCCTGCTGTGGACTGGGAGAAGTCTGGATTGGGGTTAGGGCTGGGTAAGTGGAGGAGGCTTTTTAATGCCATCTTTGCAGAACTCCCTCATTAGCACCCCAAGGTCAGTGGGAACTGGTGTGCTGTGCGCAGTTGGCATTTTCTGCTGTGCGTGGTGTGTGTCAGCCATTTTATTTACCCATGCTTATTTTCTCCATTTCGTAATATTAATTGTACTTAATGGGGGAGGGGTGGTCGATAATGCTGAATTATTTTAGGCCTGAAGGGAGCTGAGCAGCTGTGTCCTAGATCAGGCCACTGATCTATCTAATAGGTTGTCTTGCTACCTGATCCACTGGACGAATGTGTTCGCCAATTAATCCCTATATGGAGAGAAAAATGACCTTGAGCCCTGGAAAGCCAGACAGTTGCTTTATGCAGTGTCTTCACCTACTGAAGCTGCTTCACTGCCTCAGCCTAATAGGAATGTGGATTTTTTTTTTCTAACCTCTAGACAATTATTTCTCCTTTTCAAAAGCCAGTCTATAGGAAATAGTCAAATCTTTCATGACTTGCCAAGATACTTGCTTTTGGAATCAGGTGCTTTGGGGTGTAGCCTCTAAAAATGCTAAAGGAGAGCAAATCTTGCAAGCTTCCTTCTTGGATAAAGACATAACCTGCTGAGGTCCAGGCTGCAGTGATCCATGATCATGGCACTGCCCTCCAGCCTGGGTGACAGAGTGAGACCCTGTCTCAAAAAAAAAGACATCAACCCCTGCTATAAAATGTGTGTGTGTGTGTGTGTGTGTGTGTGTGTGTGTGTGTGTGTAAGAGGAGTATCAGAGAAAGAAAGATAAATTTTTAAGTGAAAAGAAATATTATAAGCCAATTGTGTTGGGTATTATTCTGGGCAACTATTTTATCATCAAATACATTTCCACAAAATGCCAGATTTCTTTAAAAGATAAGCCTGGGCACAGAAACAGACTTGACATGTGATAGAATCTTGCACTTCTTTTTAAGTCCTGGAGTTAAAATTTCCTATGACTTTGGTGTGACTCTACCAGCAAAGGATGCCATTCAGTAGGGGGCCCATGGTATAGTGGGAAAAACCTCTTGGGGTCAACCAGGTCCAGATTTTTTTTTTAAGACAGAGTTTTGCTTTTGCTGCCCAGCCTGGAGTGCAGTGGTGCAATCTTGGCTCACTCCACCTCCACCTCCTGAGTTCAAGTGATTCTCCTGTCTCAGCCTCCCAAGTAGCTGGGATTACAGGCATGCGCCATCATACCCAGCTAATTTTGTATTTTTAGTAGAGATGGGTGTTATCCATGTTGGTCAGGCTGGTCTCGAACTCCTGACCTCAGGTGATCCGCCCACCTCAGCCTCCCAAAGTGCTGGGATTACAGGCATGAGCCTCCGTACCCGGCCCCAGGTCCAGATTTTGATCTGTGGCTCTGCTGCTACTAGCTCTGTGACCTTTGGTCAAGTCACTGCACACGCTCAGCCCCAGTGTCGTCTTCTTTTGCTATTGATACTAGCTTTACAAAATTGTTTCAGAGGTTAAATGAAGTAAATTATACAAAATAAATACCTAGCATCTAGCTTATCTATTTACGTTAGCTCCTTTTCTTTTCTTCTCATTACATCTGAGTACTAGTTATTTTCCAAGGGTAGTGGTGTTCCATTAATTTTGGGATTCACTCTGGAGGATCCTATAAATTTTCCAGATAATGAAATCTAAGCCCAGAAAGGCTTAATGACTCTTGCAATGCCTTAGGAGTAGCAGAGCTGGTGCTGACATCGTGCCTCATTGAATGCTTCCAGCTCTGCTCCAGGTGTGAGGAGGATGTAGCGTTCTGCACTGAGTCCCTGTGGTGGCTCTAGAACAGTCAAGAGCAGTGACAGTCTTAAGGGTAGAAAACACTCGTCTTTTGAAATCTTCTTCTAGGAACCTTCAAAGTACATAGAAATGTGTAGTGAAACCTTACCCTACTGTGTCTGCCGTCAGTTTACTTTCACAACTTTTGACTCAGTTTCCCTTTCTCTCCTAGCACCCTCAGGTGACTCCAGATGCATTAACATCCAGTATATTCAGGTAAGAGACTTCGTGGATGAGGAAGATTTCCAGGTAAAGGACCACCCTGATTCCCTTCGTGGCTACAGCTTGCTGCCTGCCCTTTCCTGGCTGCCCAGACTTCCTGATGGCCACCACTGCCTTCCTTCTTCTCCTTTTTTGCATTGATTGATTGATTCATTTCTTATCTATGCTAATTTCTTTTCTTGGAATCATTTTTAGGTATTCATAAGTATACACTGTAACACTGTAATGATATAAAACATGCATGGAGTGGTAAGCTCTAACTTCAGGATAAGGCTTACCCTCTGTAAAGGGAGGCTGGGGCACTTGGCCAATGTCAGTCTGTCTTTAGTGTTTTAAACTTTTTTTTTTTTTTTTGAGACAGAATTTTGCTCCTGTTGCCCAGGCTGGAGTACCATGGCGTGATCTCGGCTCACTGCAACCTCTGCCTCACAGGTTCAAGTGATTCTCCTACTTCAGCTTCCTGAATAGCTGGAATTATGGGCACCTGCCACCACACCCAGCTAATTTTTTATTTTGAGTAGAGATGGGGTTTTACTGCATTGGCCAGGCTGGTCTCGAACTCCTGACGTCAGGTGATCCACCCATCTTCGCCTCCCAAAGAGTTGGGATTACAGGCGTGAGCCACCACACTCGGCATGTTTTAAACTTTTTTTCCCCAATATGTATCTTTCCCAATATATATCTTAAAGAGAAGAATTTTCTTTCTTTTTTTTTTTTTTTTTAAGACAGAGTCTCACTCTGTTGCCCAGGCTGGAGTGCAGTAAGTAATGTGATCTCAACTCAATGCAACCCCTGCCTCCCAGGTTTAAGCGATTCTCCTGTCTCAGCCTCCGAAGTAGCTGGGATTACAGGTGCACGCCAGCATGGCCGGCTAATTTTTGTATATTTAGTAGAGTCAGGGTTTTGCCATGTTGGCCAGGCTGGTCTTGAACCCCTGACCTCAGATGACCCGTCAGCCTCAGCTTCTCAAACTTCTGGGATTATAAGCGTGAGCCACCACAACGGCCAGAACTCCTTACTTTTGTTTTAAATGTAAATACAATACCATGTTTGCACTTAGAACAGTAGTTAACTATAATCATTGCCATCCCTACCGGAGTAAAAGTATTTAGCTGATTAGCCACACTGCATGGTGGCAACATTAAATGATTTCCTGCAATGCTATGGGTAGGGTAGTTCACTGAAATGCCAACACTTTAGGAGGCCAAGGTGGGAGAATGGCTTGACCCCAGGAGTTTGAGACCAGTCTGGGCAACACAACGAGACTCCCATCTCTAAAATAAATAATTAATAAGTAAGTAAATGAATAATTTACATTTTTTTAGCCAAGCATGGTGGCACATGCCTGTAGTTCCGGCCACTTGGTAAGCTGAGGCAGGATCACTTGCACTCAGGAATTTAAGGCTGCAGTGAGTTGTGATTATGCCACTGCAGTCTGGCCTGGATGACAGACCAAGACCCTGTCTCAAAGAACAAAACAAAAGCAACAAGAACAAAATTACGAAGAGCTCCCCTGAAGCCAAAACGGAAAACACCTCAAACACGAGCTGTCCTTCATATCAAATACCCAATTAGTGTTCGATATGCCGATTACAATTGGAATATAATTACAGAGAGAGATACTAACAAAAACAGTTTCTGTTTGGCATTTCAAATGTTTCAAGATGCCAGAAGTTTAATTTAGAGCAGTGGCTCTCAAAATGTGGTCCCAAGACCAGCAGCATCAGCAACACTTGCGAACTTGGGAGAGATGCAAATAATGAGACCCTACAGCTAGCTGACGGAAATCAGTGATTGTGGGAGTGTGGTGGTTTCACAAGCCTTGCAGGTGATTCCAATGCATGACAGAGCTTACAGAACCACAGGTGTAGACAAAACCAAAATTTTGGGCCCTTTACACGCCCTATTGCATTTGCCTTTAACGTCCCAGCATATCGTACTCGCACACCTGGGTCACCAGGATGGGGTCCAGCCTTCTACTGCCTTGAAGTGCCTGTGTCAAGCCAGCTTCCATTTCTAGCTGTGGAGGGGGGCACACACACACTGCTCCTGGGCTAGGAAGTGCATAGGAGAGCAGGGAATGGAAGTGGTGATCGTAATTTTCTGAAACAGGACAGAGGGAGTGAAATTAGAGATCTGGTGTATTTGATAGAGAAATCAGCTTCTTTTTTAAAAAGCATACTTATAAATTTGTGGTCCTCAACTGCTGGCAGCACAGTCGAATCACTCAGGAGGGCTTTGAAAGACACTGGTGTCCTGGCCTGACCCCAAGAAATTCTGGTTTCAGTTGGGATTGTGGGTGGGGCTGGGGGGTGGGGGGCGTCATCCTAGCAACAGCAAGATTTAAAGGCGCTTCAGGTGATTCTAATTGCGGCCATGGCTCAAAACCACAGGTCTAGACTTGTGTTTGGCTTGGGATTCAGTTGGGAAACTAAGATGAAAATATCCTGCAAGAATGCACTCAGGGGTCTCAGCTTTCAAACGAGTAAGTGCTTTGCAAACTCTGGTTCTTAAGCCATTAGCAACCTGGTTTGGGGGAGTTTTTTTCTGCCACCTCTAGGTTTTTTTGTTTGTTGTTTTGAGCTACTGCTGACTTATTCTACCCTCTTTCTGGCCAGTTTTTGCCTAGGTAAGGAGATTTGAATATGGTTTATCTACTCACCTGTAGGTGTCTTGGGCAGAATATGCATTTTTTAAAGCATGCAAATGACACCCTCTTTCACCTCCTTCTTTATCCTTCCTGTAAATGGCTACAGCTCCAGGAAAGGAACTCAAGAGAGATTGATAGGGCATTTTGCAGTGTGAGGCTTTTTAATTTTTCTGAGACTATCAAGGAGACCAGAGCCTTCCTTGCAGTGTCTGAAGTTATGGAAAGGAAAGGTTGGGCTGTATTTGTTGGTTGAGTGTTGAAATAGTCCATGGAAAAAGGAAAGGGAAACAAGTTCTACTACTGATTTTTCTTGGCGGGGATTATCACCTTTCTCCCCCAAGTTTCTGGCAAGTGTGATTAGAAATTGACTTGTGAGATTTGCTCACACTGGCTTCCCAAGACAGTTTTTGCTTGCATGCTGCTGACTGGCGGTAGTTAATTTGCTATCTTTCACACGTATTATCCAAAAATCACAGAAGTCATTAGAAATAAACAGCATGAATTTGGTCGGTCACATTTGGAGGATTAGCCAGATGTAAATCTGAGTTGCACTTGGGAGGTTTTGTGGGCCTCATTTAAAAATAAATAGAATCCCAGCCTTGAGTGGTAGCAGATTTTTTTTAAAAAATGAAATATCTTACTGGAAAACAAATTTTATTTTTCCAATAGAAAATATGGGGAAGAAGTAAGCGTTTTTGGTGCCAATGTTTATTTTACTTTATGTCCTTTCCTTCTTGCTGATGGCAGATGTGGCAGAAATAAATACCCAATTTCATTTCCCAAAATGGGAAAAATTTAATCAATTCAAGAATTTGTTTTTAATTGATAGCAGACGTTTGAAACCTGATTTGTTACAGTAAACTATTTAATGTGCCTCTTAGGAAAATAATCATACATTTATGTATTTCCCAAACGATTTTGTGGTATAATCACTACGCAACAGGTTATTGAAGAGGTGTGTTGGCCTTGAGGCTTTCTAATTCTTAGGGCTTTTGAAAAGTGTTTCACACTAAGGGAAATTGAAAAGGCTATTTTTCATGTGATTACAATATGTGATTTATGTGATTGGAAAATTTCTGTTTTCTGGTGATACGCAGACTCACTGCCAGCAATACCAAATATTCATGTGCCACCTGTTTCTAATTCCAACAAAACCTATACTCAGAATGAGTTGAAGAAAACCCTTACCTTTGAAGAACCAGAAAAGGAATTCAAATTTTATTGAAACTTTTTGTGTTTATCCTTTTAGATCATACTAAATAAGATGAGTACCCAAAGGCCAAGGAGGTGACTCTTGCAAGTACAGATTATGTTTCATGCAGACACATTAAAGATGTGGTAGAAACTTCTCATGAGCTGATTTTGATCATTCTTTGTTCTAGCACCCCCAAAGTTAGCTTAACACTTAATTATATATCATACTACCTTCTCTCTCTGTGTATTATTTTCCACCAAAATGGCTATTTGTGACCTGCCATAGTAAAAGATCTTCTTATTCAAGACCAGGACAAGGCTTTCCACTGTCTTGTCGTTCTGACCATGACACCATTGATTTTTCTCCTCTTGTTCAGCATTGAGATGAGATTTGTAATGCATCGTCCTACCATTTTCTAGGGACAAAGTTAATTTGCCTGGTTAGCTTTTATTTAGTGATGCAAAAGAAAGAGATGATCAGATCTATTTCACTGACTTGTCGTGATTCATTGCTGAAGGCTTTGTTCTATGAAGACCTCTGTTGCTGAAGGGGTAAGGGGTGTGCTAGTAATGGAAAACATTTTACTGATCTTTATTTCTGAAGAGATTTTCTCCCCTTGCAGGATCTTTGGTGTTAAGATACTATAGAATTCTAGTAAATATGGCTGCAAGGAAGGGTAAAGAGAAAGAAAGAGACAAAAGAAAGTGCCAGAAGCAAATAGTCCTTTCCATATTCGTGTCATGTCCATAAGATCCAAGAAACGGATGGTGAAGTGGCAGAACCAGACTCTTCTTCATTCCTGTGATCTAATTAAATGTATTTTCACTTAAAAAAGGATAACAATATTAGATCTTAATGGGATTAACCTAACTGAAATTTATTTGGCTTTGCTTTACAGTAAAGATTATGAATGATCCACGTTTCATTTTGCGATGGTAGCTTCAGATCTGTAATTGTTGCTACATTCCATTCCTGTAGCTGTTCTACTTAAAATAGCAGTTATCAAACAAAACTTGGGTGTTGTACGGCCGAGACTGGGAACAGACTAGAGTTTGGGTATTTTTCTTTTTAACTTTTGGAGATAATTAACTCTTAGTGTTTTTTATACTGAAGTGAAGTCTCTTTAGCTAAAATAAAGAGGAACCTTTCTTTTATTTTGTGTGTTTTTTTTTTGGTTTCTTGTATTTTTGGGGGATGTGTATGTGTGTGTGTATGTTTCATCAGTTTCTTAGGGTTTCTCTTGGAATTATCTAGATGAACTCTTTCTGAGTCCAGCTTCAGACTAGAGTTTATTTTTCCCTTTAAATTTTTGAGATAATGAATTCTTACTCTGTTTTTATACTGAAGTCTCTTTAGCTAAAATAAAGAGGAACTTTTATTTTCTGTATTTTTTGGTTTATTGGGTTTTGTTTGTTGGGGTTTTTTTTTTTTTTTTTTTTTTGCCAGTTTCTAAGGGTTTCTCTTGCTTGGAATTATCTTGATGAACTGTTTCTGAGTCCCAACTTCATTGACAAGTACTTACTCCTCCCTTTCCTTTGTATGCGTTACAAGATTTCGGTAATATATATTTTTTTATTGTAAAATATACATAATATAAAATTTCCATTTAAGCCATTTTAAAATGTACGCTTCAGTGTCATTAAATACACTCACATTGTTGTGTGCAATCATTGCCACTCTTGAAGTTTTCATCTTCCCAACCTGAAACTCTGTACATATGAAACACTAGTGCTTCATTCTTCCCTCTCCCGTCCCCTGGCCACCACCATTCCACTTCCTGTCTCTGTGAATTTGACTACTCTCGTTTCCTCATGTAAGTGGAATCATGCAGTATCTGTCCTTTTGTGACTAATTTTTCCCCTTAGCGTAATGTCTTCAATTTATCCATGTTGTGGCACGTGTCAGAATTGCCTTTGTCAGGCTGAGTAATATTCCATTGCATGTATATGTCACATTTTGTTTGTTCATTTGTCTGTCGCTGGACACTTGGGTTCCTTCTACCTTTTGGCTATTTTGAGTACCGCTGTGAACATGGGTATGTAAATTTCTATTTAGGTCCCCATGGAAAGTGTCTTTGTGACTAATTATTATGATTTTTTGAGACAGAGTTTTGCTCTTGTTGACCAGGCTGGAGTGATCTTGGCTCACTGCAACCTCTGCCTCCTGGTATTCAAGTGATTCTCCTTCCTCAGCCTCCCAAGTAGCTGGGATTACAGACCTGTGCCACCACACCTGACTAATTTTGTATTTTTTTAGTAGAGACAGGGTTTCACCATGTTTGTCAGGCTGGTCTTGAACTCCTGACTTCAAGTGATGCACCTGCCTCAGCCTCCCGAAATGCTGGCATTACAGGCATGAGCCACGGCACCGAGCTGTCTTTGTGATTAATTAAAACACACTGATGCTGATTTAGATACTGATTTAGTGACTTTAAATATTATGATATTAGTAATAGCCATTAATTAATAATAAAGCTTTTTATGTAGCGTGGTTGGAATGAGTCTGTCAGGTATGAGTTATAAAGGCCTCCAGAAGCATGTGGAGAAGGTAAACACATGGCAATGAGAACCCTTTTAAGAACACACCTAGCTAAATACCGTGACCCGCTTAAGATCTGTGTTTTGGAATCCTCATTGAAAAGAAATGTTGCAGCTAGGTGCGGTGGCTCATGCCTGTAATCTCAGCACTTTGGGAGGCTGAGGTCGGCAGATCACTTGAGGCCGGGAATTCAAGACCAGCTTGGCCAATATGGTGAAACCCCGGTTCTACAAAAAATACAAAAATTAGCCGGACATGTTGGCAGTCACCTGTAATTCCAGCTACTCACCAAGCTGAGGCGGGAGAATTGCTTGAATCCGGGAAGCGGAGATTGCAGTGGGCCTAGATCGAGCCACTGCATTTCAGCCTGGGCAACAGAGTGAGACTCTGTCTCAAAAAAAAAAAAAAAGAAAAGAAAAAGGAAAGAAATGTTGCATGACAGCATGACATCTGGAAAAATTAAACTATAAAATGACTTGCAAAATTAACATCCTCTGGTTAACCAAATCCTCAAAGCAGAGGGCAATCTGGTGTTTGGGATGAGAGTCCCCTTCTCTAAAGGGTCAGGCTTATCGCTCAGAAAGCAGATGAATACTGCTAGCACACCCCACCTGAAGATACGCTTCCCATCCTCACATTCTTGGTGTTTTCAATGTTTCTTCTGTTAGAACACCTTGAAAGTGTTCTTTCAGATACCTTAAGCTTAACCAGACAGACTAGCTCCTTCTTGGAGTTAACACTGTTTATCAAGTATAAACTGTATGACTAAGCTAGGTATTATTGCTAGCTGATGTTTATTCCATGCTTGGCCCATGTTACGTGCTATTCTAAGCCTTTTATATGTGTTGTAACTTTTTAAATTATTCCAACACTCCCATGTGTTTTGATATCAGCATAACTTCATTTTACAAATGATGAAAAGGAGGCACAGAAGTTCAAGGACACAGGAATTGACAAAGCCAGAACTTGACCTCAGGAGTCTGACTTCAGACCATGGATCGTGTTCTTTTTTTTTCTTTTTCTTGGAGACAGAGTCTTGCTCTGTTGCCCAGGCTGGAGTGCAGAGCAGTCTTGGCTCACTGTAGTCTCAAACTCCTGGGCTCAAGAGACCTTCTAGCTCAGCCTCCCAATTAGGTGTGTACCACCACATCTAGCTAATTTTTTTTGAAGACATGGGGTCTTGCTATGTTGTCCAGGCTGGCTTTGAACTCCTGACTTTGAGCAGTTCTCCTCCCTAGGCCTCTCAAAGTGCTGGAATTATAGGCACCAGCCGCCGCAGCCGGCCGCCACGTACCTTTGACTGCCATGCCACGCTGACCTGCATTTTACCTTACGAGTGCTGTGGGCAATTCATCCTCTAGAGGATGAATTCTTTTCTTTCTTTCTTTCTTTTCCTTTTTGAGACTAAGTCTCACTTTGTCACCCAGGCTGGAAATCAGTGGCATGATCTCGGCCCACCGCAACCTCCTGCTCCTGGGTTCAAGCGATTCTCCTGCCTAAGCTTCCCAAGTAGCTGAGATTACAGCTATATGTGACCATACCCGGCTAATTTTTTATGTATTTTTAGTAGAGATGTGGTTTCACCATGTTGGCCAGGCTGGTTTCGAACTCCTGACCTCAAATCATCTGCCCGCCTTGGGCTCCCAAAGTGCTGGGGTTACAGGCGTGAGCCACTGTGCCTGGCTTCTAGAGGACGAATTATTTTAAGTAAATAACAGAGCTTTTAAAGCCAAGAGTTCTCTGTGTCTGTCTAGGAACTCATGCTGTATTAAATGGCCACAAAGTAGTTTGGAAGTTCAGCACCAAAGAACTAAGGTCTCTTCTGCACACAGTGCCCTTTATTCCACCTTTAAAGGTAAACATACTTCAGAGAAAAGGAAATTCATAAAAGCCATGCTGAAGAGTTTTTAAAGAATAAAATTTTTAAAAAGGTATTATTACTTCTTTATAAATTCATATTTGGCAAAGAACTTCCTAGAAGTATTAGGAATCAGCTTCACTCAGAAATTTGATGTTAAACGTTTGTAATAAATATCTATTTATGCCCATTCGTAGTGAACAGGGATTCTTTTTAAGGTTTGAAAACTTTTTCTTTGTAATTATTTCAGCTTTATTCAGGTTGAATAGGAGTGTTCCAGGCAAACAAAGTAAGCTGAGGGGTAAGAGGGTTTCAGGCAGAGAAAAAGACACATAAAAGGACACCAAGTTTGTAGCATGGTCTGGCCAGCAAACTTTAAATAGGAGGGGGAGTCCATTATCGTGGAAAGAGCAGGGAAAGGTTTAAAAAATTATTCTTGAGTCTTGGTTTTACCCTCTGTGAAAAGAGATGATAATCTCTTTTGTTGCTCTTTTGAGGATTAGAAATAATGTTTTGGTTGGTTGGTTGGTTGTTTTTTGAGACAAGGTCTCACTCTTGTCACCCAGGCTGCAGTGCAGGCAGTGGCATGATCACAGCTCACTGTGGCCTCACACTCCCAGGCTGACAGAATCCTCCGGCCATAGCCTCCCGAGTAATGAGGACTACAGGCATATACCACCGTGCTCAGCTTATTCTTAAAATTTTGTTGTCATGCTCTCTTGGCCAGATTGGTCTAGAACTCCTGGCCTCATGCAGTCCTCCTACTTCAGCCTCCCAAAGTACTGGGATTGTACCAATACAGATGTGAGCCACTGTGCCTGGCCAGAAATAATGTATTTAAGTTGTTCAGTAAGGGACCTGACACACAGGTTTCCACCTATCAGTGTTTTTCTGTCTTTTGATTTGTTTTTCTGAATAACGTTACGTTACATGGTTCAGAACCCAAAAAGTGTAATGTTCTCCCTTTCGTCTTTGTGTCTCATCTGTCAAGTCCCTTCTTCCTGGTCCCTGCAGGTGACCACTGTCCTGTTTCTGATGTAGCCTCTATTGTCCCCTGATTCTCTGCGGGGATATGAGTATCTCTTCTGTGTTTCCTGCTTTTACACAGAAGGTAGCATGTTACACACATTCTTCAACGTCTTCCTTTTGGTTTTTACTTAACTATACATTGTAGAAATCTTTCCATATCAGTTTATAAGGGGCTTCCTCTTATAAGCTTCTTAATTTTATATTTTTGTTTTTATCTTTTAAGATGCATGTGGCTAGGCAAGGTGGCTTAAGCCTGTAATCCCAGCTACTTGGGTGGCTGAGGCAGGAGAATCACTCAAACCCGGGAGGTGCAGGTTGCAGTGAGCCGAGATTGTGCCACTACACTCCAGCCTAGGAGACAAGAGCAAAACTCGGTCTCAAAAAAAAAAGCGAGATTCACAGCTAATTGCAGTATAGTCCAGAGAGTTCCCATGTGCGTTCACTCAGCATCTGCCAAGGTAATACCTTACATAACCTTAATACATAGTCAAAACTAGGAAATTGACATTGGCATAATGCCATTAACTCAAGTAAGAGACCCGATTTTGGATTTAACTGATTTTTACATGCATTCTTTCTTTGGAAGGGGGTGTACGTTTTTTTACAAAATTTTGTCATCCTTGTAGATTCAAGTAGCCGTCACTACAACTGGCATACAGGACTGCTTCATCAAGACCAAGGAATTCCCTTCTCCTACTTTTTGTTTGCTTTTTTGAAACAGGGTCTTGCTCTGTCGCCCAGGGTAGAGTGCAGTGGTGCGATCGTGGCTCATTGCAGCCTGCAGCCTGGAACTGCTGGGCTCGGGCAGTCTCCCATGTCAGTCTCCCAGGTAGCTAGGGCTACTGCCACCACATTCATCTAATTTTCTATTCTTTATAGAGACAGAGTGTTGCTATGTTGCCCAGGTTCTTCTTGAACTCCTGGCCTCAAGTGATCCTCCTGCCTCAGCCTCCCAAAGTGCTGAGATTACAGGTGTGAGCCACCCCTCCTGCTGCTTGTTAATAGTCACACCCTTTTCCCAGTCCTAATCACTGACAACTATAGATTAATCCACACATTGTATATATGCCTACTTTTAGAAAACCCAGCCAAACATCTTAGCTTCCCAGGTGCAAGAATCCTATTTTCAACTTTTAAAAGTCCCTATAGGCCTGAGTACTTATTGGGTACTTAATTATGACTCGTCGAAACACTAAGTAAAAAACAAAATAGAACTCGGAGCTGAAAAACAGGTGAATCAAGATAATTTACAAAATATTTTAAAAGTGAAGACTTTCTTAAATATGAGCTCTTCAGGATGGCTAAGTGATGATTTGTAATTTCTCCTCAGGGAGTCAGTACACTTAAAAGTACTAATGATTGGAAATAAAGCTTCTCTAAAACATAACTTTATTTTTCAAAGCAATTCTGCTATTTATAATATTTTTTCCTTTAATGACCTCTGTGATGTTAATATGATAAAGTTTGTTATCCCTAGTTGACAGAGTAGGATACTGAGACTAAAAGAGGAAAGAGAGGCCGGGTGCAGTGGCTCACTCCCGTAATCCCAGCACTTTGGGAGGTCAGGGCAGGCGGATCATCTGAGGTCAGGAGTTCAAGACCAGCCTGGCCAACATGGTGAAATCCCCATCTCTACTTAAAAAAACAAAATTATCAGATGTGGTGGTAAGTGCCTATAATCCTAGCTTCTCGGGAGGGTGACGCAGGAGAATCTCTTGGACCCAAGAGGCGGAGGTTGCAGTGAGCCAAGATCGTACCACTGCTATCCAGCCTAGGTAACAGAGTGAGACTCTGTCTCAAAAAAAAAAAAAAAAAAAAGAGGCAGGGAGAGGAAAGAAAGCTAACAGTTACTGAGTACGGAAGATGTTATTTCATTAGGTTCTTCTAACAGCCTTGTGAGGTGGACGTTGTTATTTTTATTTGAAAGAAGAGAATGGACTCCCTGAAGTTCAATAACTGGCCTGTGGTCATTTTATATCAGAGAAAAGATTCCACATCCCACATTCTCACCCCCCACTCCACAATGAATGTTTTCCTCAAGGATAAAAGTCAGATAATTCAGGCCAGTCATAGTGGCTTATGTCTATAATCCCAGCACTTCAGAAGGCTGAGGCAGAAGGATTGCTTGAGCGCAGGAATTCGAGACCAGCCTGGGCAATAGAGTGAGATCTTGTCTCCATAAAAAATAAGACAAATGAGTCTGGTGTGCTGGCACACCTGTAGTCTCAGCTGCTCCAGAGGGAGGAGGATTGATTGAACTTGGGAGGTGGAGGCTGCATGCAGTGAGCTGTGGTCATATGCCTCTGCACTTCAGCCCAGGTGACAGAGACGGACCCTGTCTTCCAAAATCAAGATAAGGTCTTTAAATAAACAACTTATATAAGAATTCAGGTTCCCTGTCTCTGCCTTCTGTTTTTTTTTAAAAAAAGTGTCGGTAGTAGTGGTGTTTCAGTAATTACCTACTTATAAAGAATAATATAATAGTTCACAGAAGTGGTTGAGGACTTGGAAGTCATCCAGACTTCTCTCCAAGTACTAGCTCTGCCACCCTCCAGCTTTGTGGACTATGGATGTGGTGTTTCATTTATTGAAGCCTCGTGGGACTCATGTATAAAACCGGGTTGTTCTCCATCAGGTTGAGGGAATTCAGTGGAATGAAACCTGGAAAGCACTTAGCAGAGTGCCTGGTACATAGCAGTCATTCAATAAACAGCAGCGTTAGTGTATGTGAATCTTTCGTTTTATGGACTTCCCACTTCTGAGATCAAAATAGAAGCACATAAATATTTAGATAGTGTTATGTGCAGAGCCACATACTATTGTTGGAATTAATGGAGCAACACAGTGATTTTTTTGTTTTTGGACTTAAACTTGTCAAAATTTAAAATGGCGTCTTGCCTGTAACATTTTTTAATTCATCAATTACGTTACTATATTTTCAAATTGTGAGACTGCCACTTTTTTTCCCCCCAAAGTTCCTGATTTTGGTTTGTAAATGAATGGATTTTCCAAAAATGAAGGATTGGAATTAGATTTTACTAACGTGCTGGTGACCCTATCCCTCTTTATATCCCTGAACTATTCATTACCTGAAAAATGGCCCAGTGGAGAGGCAGCTGATACGGATCTGTGTGTGTGTGTGTGTGTGTGTGTGTGTGTGTGTGTGTGTGTGTGTGTGTCTGTGAGAGAGAGAGAGAGAGTGGGGAGCTCGCCACATACAGCCTTTGTTAACATTAAAAGAGAATTGCGGACACTCGACAGGCATTGCCATTGCAGTCACATATTCCCCTGTCGTCCAGGGAATGGCGCTCAGCTCTGCCTAGCACAAGGTTTGTTTGTTTAGGGCGAGACTGATGGTTGAGGTATTTGTGAGAAGCGTTTGTGTCATAGTGACAGACTGTGGGGCACTCTCTCCTGTGTTACAGATTGCTAGGAAATTGGATAGGACCTCTTGAGATATTCTATCCCATGCCTTCCCCTCAAGACAAGCCTATGCCATACATGAGAATAGCGGTGGGGGTGGGGTGGAGAGCCGGGAGCCCTGTGGGAGTGCGCTGTGTGTCCCACGCGCCTGCAGCGTCCTGTATTCTTAGGGACGGCCTGCACACAGCAGTGTAGAGCATCCTTGGCACTGCATAGAAGATGGACTGATACTCTCTTGAGGGCTTCTTGGAAATCTGAAGTAAGTGAAGAAGAGGAAGAAAGAAAGATTTGCTCGACCGTTCTCATCAGAAGCCTAATGATAGAGTTTAATGCTGACAGTTGGAGGCTGGATTGGCGAGGCTGGAGTCCAATGGGGGTAGGATAGTGGTTTTCAAGCTAGATGCAAGTTCTGACCTCCTGGAGGCCCATCACAGGGCGTTGTCTTTAACTTCCCAGATGATTCTCCTGGACCTCTGGGATGTAGGAGCCACCGAGATCACCAGCCTGATGAAAAAGTGAAACAAAACACCAATAAGGGCAAATAAAAAACTGGAGACAGCCCACAGTGGATGCCTAGGTCCCATATTTCCTAATGAGGCCACTGGCCTTCCCAGTTGGCTGAAATTGCGCTCTTCACATTCTGCAAATGGGTCCGCCGGGCAAATATCCTGTTGACACAGCCGAGTCCACGCAACTGCATTTTCTAGTGTGTGGGATGTGGCTGTTCTGCTTGCTCCAGAGGGAGGAGCAGGAAGTTCCCCCTTGGAATTGCTATTTAAAGCCTCCCTGGGACCCCAGGCTTTAAACAGAAATGTATGGTAGAGTTTAAGGGGTATTGTGTTTAAATCTTAATAACTGTTCCTTTCATATGAGAGAGAGAACGGTGTAGGGTGGACAGAAACTCTGAGAAAACCACGTGTTTCATATTTACCGTGAATAAGTCATTTCCTCTCTTTCCATCTCAAAAATTGTAATTTGGAAATCATTATTTTCCTGTGAAAACTGGAGAGTTGTTTTTTTCCCCTCTGTTCTCTTAGTAGTAACTGTAATAAAAGTTCCCACTGGCGAAAGCTTTCGTTTGGACTTGCAGCTGTCTCTCTAGGGAAGCCCTGGAGAATGCATTGCTGCATTTTTTCCTCAGTTGCATGTGTCTCTTCTTCTCTTAGCTTCATGTCCAAGCGTGATGTCACCCACATGTCATCCGTATGTCCCAGGTCCTTTGCGAATGGAAACTACAGCGGAAACAAAAATAAAATCCATTTCAGAAACATCCTGAAGGCTCTATCTCGGAAGCACTAAATTCCAAAGGATTTGTTGACATTTATTGTCCTGCTTCAAATTATTAAATGTCTTTCTGATCACATGATGCTGTGTTTTGCATAGTGTGACATATCTGTCCTGTTTTAAATGCGTAGGAATTGGCAACAATCTCATTTCACTGGTGGGTTTGCTGAAGCATTATCACAAGACAGTCAGAATGATTGATGAGTGCCCTTCAGGTAGGGAAATGCCGCCAGCGTGGTTTGTATTTTGTCTTACCAAGAGTTTTGCTCCTTAATTTTCTATTTCAGTTACGAATAATCCCTTTTGATTCTAGTGGCCATAATCACATTATAAGGGATTTAAAAGTTATCATTTCCCAGTAGTATTTCTTACAGGGTAAGCATTTTTGGTTCATGTGAGATTATTCTCCTTTTATTTTATTTTTTAACACTATGATGAGATATCATAGGCCAATCTGAAGATTTCCTGATTTTAATGTTAAGAACTAAACACATATTCTGGTCAAGTTGAGAAGTTAAAGAGTGACTAGACTTTATCTGAAACGGTAGGAATAGGAGACATGGCGTTCCCTGATGTACTGTGTCACAGTTTCTAAAAAGCAGCATTTGAATTTTGCCTGAGAATCTAATGAGTTTGGTTAAAAGGAGATGGCCTGAGCCAATATTCACTTCTCCCTCTCCCCCTAGATTCCTCCAGTCATGTTTGTTTCTGTGTCTTCTGAAATTTAAAGACAGTTGGCTTTGTGTGTGCATGTGTGTGTGTGTGAGATGGAGTCTCACTAGGTTGCCCAGGCTGGAGTGCAGTGTCTGTTCCCAGGTGAGATTATGGCACTCTATAATCTTGACCTTTTGGCCTCAAGCGATCTTCTCTCCTCAGCCTCCTGAGTAGCTGGGATTACAAGTGTGTGCTACCATGCTCAGCAATTGATTTATATTTTTGGTAGCCATTCTTTTTTTTGTATCACCCAAGTTGGAGTGCAGTGGTGTAATATTGCCTCACTGCAACCTCTGCCTCCCGGGTTCAGGTGATTCTCCTGCCTCAGCCTCCCAAGTAGCTGGGACTAGAGGCGCTCACCACCACGCCTGGCTAATTTTTTTTTTATAGTTTTAGTAGAGGCGGGGTTTCACCATGCTGGCCAGGATGGTCTCTATTTCTTGACCTCATGATCTGCCTGTTTGGCCTCCCAAAGTGCTGAGATTACAGGTGTGAGCCCCTGCGCCCGGGGTTGGGAGCCATTCTTGTAAAGCACCACACATTGTTCTCTGGCTGAACAGGCCCAGAGATGTAGGCAAGTTGGCCTCTCATAGAAACCTGCTTTCAGGTTTTTCATGCTGGAAGCTCAAGGGAGTGAAGGACAGCTCTGTATCTGAAAAGTGAAAATATGTAGCTGTACTTTTTTGGCAAACATAAAACTACATTTGAATATAGTAATTCTTAGGTAACTGTGAGCCATGACCAACTAAAAGCCCAGCATATACAAGGGGCATGTGCCTGGGGGACCTTGAGTGATCACACTTAACTTTGTATCTCCAGACCTTGTGTTTCATTTTATTTTTGCCTCCCAAAGTTTTTTTTTTTTTGAGACAGAATTTCATTCTTGTTGTCCAGGCTGGAGTGCTGCAACCTCCACTTCCTGGGGTCAAGTGATTCTCCTACCTCGGCCTCCCAAAGAGATGGGTTTATAGGCACCCACTACCACACCCAGCTAATTTTTTTGTATTTTTAGTAGAGATGGGGTTTCACCATGTTGACCAGGCTGGTCTTGAATTCCTGACCTAAGGTGATCCACCCGCCTCGGCCTCCCAAAGTGCTGGGATGACAGGCATGAACCACCGCCTCTAGCCCCTCTCAAAGTATTTTGGGTGGAACATTGTTCATAGAAGAACTCATTTCTTTTCTGGGGTTAGGATGTACATTTCATTAGGTCCTTGCAAATGCTTAAAAGTTTCTCTGCCTGCTGGTGGAATATGTGGTATTGCTCAGCTAATGAATTATATGATTGTGGCAGTTTGGGTATGTAGATACTACAGATGTTGTAAATGGTTTTGTTGTGAGATAGAGTGAGCTCCTATTTTAGAGTAGCAAGATACTAACTTTAACTGGAGGTTTCTGATTGGTGGCTGAGGCTGTTATAGCTATGTCAGTCATTTTTAGAAAAGATAAGCTGAAAGTGTTAACCATTTATATTTATAAATCTAATCCCATGGCTAAGCAGTGTTGAGCATTCTAGGCAGTAATGCCGTGGTACTTGGCATATAAAGGCCATGTGGAGCTAGACCTGGAAACACATGGTAGACGTATCTCTTTTGAATCCGTGGGTATTTTTCCCCCCTTTGGCTGTTCATTTTTCCTGGTGGTTCTGGGGGCTCACTGAGATAGAAGAATTTTAGATTGTGGTTTCTTTGCCAAAAGACAGCAGGGTTGAAATTAGGCTCATAGACATTCTTGCCTAGTTGCCGATAATCCCTTACATGGTAACAATGGAGGTGAAAGAACACTGAGCAAGGCTGAGGAAGGGAGGGGAGGACAGGGATCTGCAAGGATTCAGATGGGCCAGCAGGTGCGGTGGCCCACGCTTGTGATCCCAGCACTTTGGGAGGCCGAAGCGGGTGGATCACCTGAGGTCGGGAGTTCGAGACCAGCCTGGCCAACATGGTGCAACCTTGTCTCTACTAAAATACAAAATTAGCTGAGTGTGGTGGTGCATACCTGGGATTCTGTAATCCCAGCTACTTGGGAGGCTGAGGCTGGAGAAGAGCTTGAACCTGGGTGGTGGAGGTTGCAGTGAGCCAAGATCACACCATTGCTCTCCAGCCTGGGCAACAAGAGCAAAACTCCGTCTTGAAAAAAAAAAAAAAGGAGAAAAAAGAAGGCCAACTGGGGACTTAGGAGCAATTTGGGGTTATGTTGATCTCGTTGGGCTGGCAGAGCCTCTGGGCGACAGAGTTCATGCAGCTGGATGAAGGTTGCACCCTGTAGTTTCTCTTTCCACTTGGACAGAAATGGAGGTGTCAGACCTATAATCTGGTCCTTGCCCACAGCCAAGTGAGTGTTATGCAGTATTTCTGTTTTGAACACATTTGTCCTTATTTTCCCTTTTCTCTTCTTGCCCACTAGTAGGGAAAAAAATAATCAGAGGTACTTGCTGGGGTGGAGCCACTCTTTGATTGCAATGCCCCAGGGTTTTCTAGGTTAACAAATTGGAGCTTTCCAGCCGGCTGAGTAGGGGTGGGCTGCAGCTGCTCTGCCCTGCCTTCTCATGTTCCTTTCCTCCTTCCCACTCCAGAAGAGAAAGCAGAGCCTAGTCGCTGAGTTTGGAGGACATGCTGTTTTGGGGAGTTCTGAGACCGTTGACCACAGCTGTGTCTTCTCTGGAGAGGAGTTTCAGCATATTCTTGGAAGGTGTGGGATGCAAAATATACACCTTTTAGTTGAGTACTTTTGTAACTTAGCCCTGTGTGCCTTAGAGCTCAGAAACACTGGGGAGGGCAGATGGGGTAATTGCATATGAGGGTGAGGATGGATGGGGAGGAGGTGTGAATCTCTTGGGCTCCATCAGAGCAGGAATCAACATCCCAGGAAGAAGAGACAAACCTTTTGGCTTCTGTCCCTGTGCTCCATGGGTGAATCAGAAAGGACCGTGGTCAGTTACGTGGGAGTGCGGAAATGCAGCCCCCACCATTCGCCTTGGAGGGATGAGTTCTCATGCTGCCACCTCCTGCCTCTCTGCTGGGGGTGTGGAAGAAACAGTGTGGGATGTGGGAGGTTTTCTGCTGCAGTTTATTGAACAAACAGCTGCCCTCCTCCATTTCTCTCCCTCCCTTCCGCCCAGCCCACCCCATCCTTCTTGCTGGGGCAGGATACATCCAGCTATAAACTTTGGCAGCGGGGGGAAGCTTGCTAATACTTTCTGAAACAGCAACTTTTTTTTTTTTGGCATGGAATTGTAAGTTCAAAGCTGGAAGAAAAGAGTAAATAAAATTTGATCTAGTTATTCTAGAAATGATTTGTATCAGTCCAGAAAAGGGCTGGAGTCCAGTAGTTTGAATCTGAAAGAGCTGAACTAAGATAAGCTAAGGAACCAGTTTCTTTAACCTGGCAAGCACATGCCACAACTTGAAAGCCTGTATGCAGCTCTTCTTTTATTTTCATAACCTCTTGAACAGAGTATGCCGTTTGAAACGACAGTAAACGCTTCTCTGTAGATAAGTTTATGACTAGTTTTTGACCAGGAGTCCTTCTGGGATTGAACGGCGCAGGGAAGAGCAAAGGAGCTTGGACACCATTGGCTGGAAGTTCTGTGCAAACCAGGGGCTCTGGCTCGCTAGATGCCCGAGACACCAAGCAGCGCCGTTTGATGGTGGGAACTTCTGCACAGAGGATTTCAAGAGGCTAATTCTCCTTGGAAGTCTATCTGCAAAGTGGTTCTTTCCTGGCTGTTGCTTCATCCTTCTTCAGAGGCCTATTTTCACTCAGAGTGTGGGCATTTCGTGCCAAACCCAGCCATGACCTTGGGGCTGCCAAGCTGCCCACATGGCCTGACCCCACGGGTCTTGAGGGACTGCACAGCACGGCTGACCCAGGCGGGAGGCGTCTGGCTCCGCTCTGCTGGCTGTGGGGCTGATCACACCCTGCAGACCTGGAGTTCAGGAACAGGAAACGCAGGGGAATTACAGAAGGAGCATGTCTCTTCAGCCCCTTTCCTCTCTCACCAGCTGCAGGCTTGGACGTCCACCCTCTCTCCAGCTTTTTGGTTCACTCTTGCACCCACTCTCAGCCTTCCCCTATGCACTCTGCTAAATCTGAACTTGATTTCTTGTTCCACTTAACATGGGAAGATATATTTTTCACGGAGAAATGAATTAAAATGTATCCACAGTTCACTAATGGTGATGTAGGCCTTACAATACAGTTAACACGTTTTTCGCCTCCTTTTCTTTTCTCCTCCTTCCTTCTCTCCTTCTTTACTTTGACGTTGTTTTTCTTTTTATCCTCCCACTTGTATTTGCTTTTACAGTGAAACTACTCAACAAAGCATATTTAGATGTGTTTTAGAAAGAAAAGTCACTCTCTCTAAAGAGCGCTGTTGAAAGCATGATGCATTTGGGGTCCATGAGAATAGAAAACACAGAATTTAAAGGGCCAAAGTTAATGTTAGTTATCCACTAACATTATTAATATTAGCCATAAAACTTACTGAAATGATTGGGTCCCATTTTCATAATTCACATTTCTTTTTTTTTAGGAATACACATCTCGTATACCACAAAAGATACACCTATTTCTTTTCTTTTCTTTTTTTTTTGAGATGAGTCTCACTCTTATCCCTCAGGCTGGAGTGCAATGGTGCCATCTCGGCTCACTGCAACCTCCGCCCCTCAGGTTCAAGCCATTCTCCTGCCTCAGCCTCCTGAGGAGCTGGGATTATAGGTACCTGCTACCACACCTAGCTAATTTTTGCATTTTTAGTAGAGACAGGGTTTCACCATGTTGGCCAGGTTGGTCTCGAATTCCTGACCTCAGGTGATCGGCCTGCCTTGGCCTCCCAGAGTGCTGGGATTATAGGTGGGGAACCACTGCGCTCGGCCAGATATACCTATTTCTGTTTTTTATCATTAATAGATACATGGAATCTATATGCAAAAAGAATAGAGAGATAATTATATACATGAAAGTGTATGAGAAAATAATACTCAACATTACAACTGTTTAGGCAGTGTTTCACATTTATATTTAAGTTTAATTTACATTGGAAAATGTAAGACTGCATGTGCAGTATTATCTATGCAGAAGTGTACTGTCGAGTGTCTAGAAGGAACCGCGCCAGAGACTTAACAGTAGTTGAATATGGATTATGAACATTCACTTTTATTATTATTATTTTTTTGAGATGGAATCTTGTTCTGTTGCCCAGACTGGAGTGTAGTGGCGCAATCTCAGCTCACTGCAACCTGAGTTGTCCGCCACCACACCTGGCTAATTTTTTGTATTTTTAATAGAGACGGGGTTTCACCATGTCGGCCAGGCTGGTCTGAAGCTCTTGACCTCAGGTGATCCACATACATTCCTTGGCCTCCTAAAGTGCTGGGATTACAGGTGTGAGCCACCGCGCCAAATTATGAACATTTGAAATTGTTTTCTTTTCACATTCTCTTTCCTTAATTTTCCACAATGAGCAAGCAAATATTGTATAATTAGAACATCTAACCCTTATGAAAGTACTTTAATAAGTATATCTTTCTCACTGTTCTACTTATTTTTGTGACATGATTCATATTAATATAGGAATTGCAAAACTTCAAAAAGTTATTCTTGTTTTAGGTCTGTTTCAGATTTGCAAGGCTTTCAATTTTATGTATAACTCACCCCGTTTGGGAAAAGCCTGGGGAGCCATCGTTTCCTCCCAGAGATCTCTAGTAAGAGTACAGGGCATTTCTTGCCTACCGTGGTAGGCTCCTTCATCTTCTCCTTTTTAAATAATTATTTTGCTGGGTGCAGTGGCTCACACCTGTAATCTCAGCACTTCAGGAGGCTGAGGCAGGAGGATTGCTTGAGCCCTGGCATTCTGGACCAGCCTGGGCAACACAGTGAGACCTCGTCGCTATTAAAAATTTTTAAATGGCCGGGCACGGTGGCTCACGCCTTTAATTACAGCACTTTGGGAGGCTGAGGCGGATGGATCACCTAAGGTCGGGGGTTTGAGACCAGCCTGACCAACATGGAGAAACCCCGCCTCTACTAAAAATACAAAATTAGCCGGCGCGGTGGCACATGCCTGTAATCCCAGCTACTTGGGAGGCTGAGGCAGGAGAATCGCTTGAACCCAGGAGGTGGAGGTTGCAGTGAGCCAAGACCATACCATTGTACTCCAGCCTGGGCAACAAGAGCGAAACTGTCCCCCCAAAAAAAAAAAAAAAAAATTAAAATTAGCTGAGCATGGTGGCATGGGCCTGTAGTTCCACCTCCTCAGGAGGCTGAGGTGGGAACATTGCTTGAGCCCACGAGGTTGAGGCTGCAGTGAGCCATGATCACACTATTGCACTCCAGCCTGGGCGACAGAGAGACCCTGTCTCAAAAATGAATCGGTCAGTCAGTCGATCAATCAGTCCATCTTTTTCTGTACTGCTCAGTGATCCTTTTTCTTTGGCTTACAGGACATGCTCTTTTACCCTGCTCACATGATGTTTCTGTTGTTTTGTTCCTTCTGGGATTTTGGCCTCACCTTATTTTGTTTTTGCTGCCTGTGATCCTTTCCTACCACTGAGGAGATGATCCCTAAATTACTTTATTGAGGATGACTCACAATCAGGGAGCTAGTCGCCATTAAAGTCAACAGTGCCTCTTAAGGACCCCATTTGTGGCAGTAAAATTTGCAGCTAGGCATGAGAAATTTCAGTTTGCAATACACGGCTTTTAATTGTTCAGAGATGTCTTTAAAATACAATATGGCAAATTAAACTCACTTATGAACTGCTGAGATTTTCCTTACCAAAAAAGGTGCTCCCTAGAAAGCACTTTTCTTTTCAGCAGTGACGCTCAGTTGTTGGCCGAAACATTTGCAGTCTGAAATGAGGAAGCTGTGCTTGACACATAGAACAGAGGGACACGTTTCTTCCATGTCTTGGTTGAGAAAACCTTTGAACTAGAAGTGGTACCACCAGGTTGATGAATTGAGTGAATCCTTTAGGTCTTGATGCATTTTAGCCCTGGAGCCACCTTTCCATGTGTTACATAAGGAAAATGAAATGAAAACTATTCGAGTTAACTTTCCCTTGCTGCCCCCACTTTTCTTTTCTTTTTGAGATGGGGTCTCACTGTGTCACCCAGGCTGGAGTGCAGTGGCACGATCAGAGCTCACTGCAGCCTCAACCGCCTGGCTCAGACAATCCTCCCCAATTTTTTTTTTAATTCTAAAAGCACACATATTAGAAATTAGGATCTCATCATGGTTGGACATCTCTCCCCGTTTTCCTGTGTTCTCCGGTTTTCAGAGATAAGGGGGAAGACAGCCTCCAGGGTTTTACGCTTTCTCTGTGAATAACGTGGTGGGACAGTGTATGTGTCATGTATATATTTCCATTTCTTGCCTATATTTGCAATTCTTATTTTCTTCCTGTTCTGTCTTGGTATTTCCTCCATCTCCTACTCTATCCCTAAAGCCTTTCCAGGGTGCATGTCAATAAATACCTGAAATTGTTGCCTATTTGTGATGTCCTTTTATTTTTTTAATTTTTTTTTTATTTTGAGACAGAGTCTAACTTTGTCACCCAGGCTGGAGTGTAGTGGTGTGATCTCGGCTCACTGCAGCCTCTGCCTTCTGGGTTCAATCGATTCTCCTGCCTCAGCCTCCTGAGTAGCTGAGACTACAGGCACGCACCACCACGCATCGCTGATTTTTGTATTTTTGGTAGAGACAGGATTTTACCATATGGTTCAGGCTGGTCTTGAACTCCTGAACTCGTGATCGACCCGCCTTGGCCTCCCAAGGTGCAGGGATTACAGGCGTGAGCCACTGTGCCCGGCTGGAGGTCTTTCATTTTGTGTCACGCTTTATAAGTTAAAAATTCTCTAACAGTGACCATCACTTGTTACTCTTGAACATATAAATCATTCCCAAAGTATTGTTTGTTAGTGGTTATTCAGTGAATGTCTGGGGCTGAATGAAGATATTCTGGGTGGAATCGGCAGTACTTTATACCTAAAAGGGAATTGTAGGAACACTGAATTACTAACCAGGTGAATAGTATAGCAGAGCATCCGCTGAAACCTAAGGAAAGTAGCTGATTTGGGGAGTGAGTTTTGGAGAGTCACGCTGCCTCTGCTCTGTAGACTGTGGCATATAAGCATGATACAGCATACACTGTGTGTGTGTGCAAGTGTGTGTGTGTAGGATGTAATACTATCTATTTGAAATGACAGTGTAAAATGAGCCGGAGACCTTTTAAGACCAACAAGGTGCTTCCTTTGTCACTAGCGGTTCTGGTGTAGAAACAGAGCTTAGGGAATCTGTGATGAGAACACTGTGACCCAGGTTCACACTCTGAAGTCAGACTTCCAAAGTTCAGCCCTTGTCCTTGTGAATCACTTAAGCTTTCTGTACCTTAGTCGCCGCCTCTGTGCAGTAGGAATGCTGCAGAGGGCCGTCGTAAATTCTCCACTCTGTATGTCGTCCGGGCAAGTCCCGCCGACTAAACTCGTGCATCTTAGAGCAGACCTGTCCCGCTGGAGGAAGACCAGAGAGACCCTTCCCCCGATACAAATTTTGGCCTTGCTGCCATCTGTCGTTGTGTAAGTCATTTTAATCTCTCTGACTTCAGTGACTTCCCTTGCGAAATGAGAGGATGGTGCTATGATCTTTTCCCTTAAACCTCAAGCCACACAATAGGTCCAAGCGTAAGTCCTGCTTTCTACACGAATAACCCTGTTCAACGAGTGAGAGCGAGGGATAGGGGCACACTGGGCATCTTCACTGTGTGGGGTGTTAAGAGGTTGGCCTTCTCACTGCTGCCAACTAGACGGCTGTGCAGTATGCTCACGTCCTTGATTCCAGTCACCTTCTTCCTTCTTATATCCTACCTAAGTAGTTTTTTTAAAAACATTATTTATTTATTATTATTTTTCCTTTTTTGAGTTGCAGTCTCACTCTGTTCCCAGGCTGGAGTGCAATGGCGCGATCTTGGCTCACTGCAGTGTTCGCCTCCCGGGTTCAAATGATTCTCCTGCCTCAGCCTCACCAGTAGCTGGGATTACAGGTGCACGCCACCACGTCCAGCTAATTTTTGTATTTTTAGTAGAGAAAGGGTTTCACCGTATTTGCAAGGATGATCTTGATCTCTTGACCTCGTGATCTTCCTGCCTCGGCCTCCCAAAGTGCTGGGATTACAGGTGTGAGCCACTGCGCTCGGCCAAGTGATTTTATTACTTGCCGAAAGCAGAGGACATTTCTGGAAGAAAAATAATCCATAGTAACATAAAAATAAAAACAACACCCCAGAGGGCTATTTGTGCTTGTTTTACAGCCGGAAAACCTTGCCCCCTTCCCCTGTTCATTCTCTCACCAGTTTTCCCCAGGTCAGGCTTAATGGTGAGTCCAGTGTTGGCATGGTTTGGCTAGGTCTGCACACTCTGGCAAGGCGGAGAACAGTGCTCAGTCTGTCCCAGCTTCCTAAGGCTGAAGGGCAGCCCTCTACCAGTATATCTTGTGTCTGAGCTGTTTGTGGAGCTATACTTAATTTTTATTTATTTAGTTTTTGAGATGATGTTTCACTCTTGTTGCTCAGGCTGGAGTGCAATGGCACGATCTCAGCTCACTGCAACCTTAGCCTCCTCGGTTGAAGCTATTCTCTTGCCTCAGCCTCCTGAGTAGCTAAGATTACAGGGGCCCGCCACCATGCCCAGCTAATTTTTGTATTTTCAGTAGAGACGGGGTTTCACCATGTTGGCCAGGCTGGTCTTGAACTCCTGACCTCAGGTGATCCACCCGCCTCGGCCTCGCAAAGTTCAGGGGTTACAGGCGTGAGCCCCCACACCTGGCTACTATATTTAATTGTTAAGGAATAGTATAGTTCATTGTTCATAAATACACAGAAAAGAGCAAAAAAATCTATTCCTTGTCTCCCAAGTTTGTCTTGATCTTTTCATTCACATCATTCTCATGCAGTACCTTCACTTGCCAGTAACGAGATAGTTAAAGAACTTCAGTGGGAAGGGAGGAGATTTCTTTAATCCACCTAAATTAGATCAGATTTTCTTTTTCCTTTTTTCAACCCATCAGCTCTCATGAGAAGATTTTCTAACTTAAATATTTGAAATGCTCTATTGTGGTTTTTGGGAAGGAATTATGATGACATCATTTATGTTCAGAATCTTTTTTGAATCAATTTTTTTTCTTTTTGAAATGGAGTCTTGCTCTGTTGCCCAGGCTGGAGTACAATGGTGCCATTTTGGCTCACTGCAGCCTTTCCCTTATGGGGTCAAGTGATTCTCCTACCTGAGCCTCCCCAGTATCTTGGATTACAAGCACCCATCATCATGCCTCAGTAATTTTTTTTTTTTCTCGAAAGAGAGTCTCTCACTGTAACCTGGGCTGGAGTGCCATGGCGCGATCTCAGCTCACTAAACCTCTGCCTCCCGGGTTCACATGATTCTCCTGCCTCAGCCTCCTGAGTAGCTGGGATTACAGGCACACACCACTACACCTGGCTAATTTTTGTAGTTTTTTTCTTTTTTTTTTTCTTGAGATGATGTTTCACCCTTGTTGCCCAGGATAGAGTGCAATGGCGCACTCTTAGCTCACTGCAACCTCCACCTCCCAGGTTCAAGCAATTCTTTTGCCTCAGCCTCTGGATTAGCTGGGATTACAGGCATGCACCACCATACCTGGCTAATTTTGTATTTTTAGTAGTGACGGGGTTTCTCCATGTTGGTCAGGCTGGTCTCAAACTCCTGACCTGAGGTGATCCGCCCACCTCAACCTCCCGAAGTGCTGGGTTTACAGGCATGAGCCCCCACGCCTAGCCTAATTTTTTGTATTTTTAGTTGAGACGGGGTTTCACTATGTTGGCCAGACGGGTCTCAAACTCCTGACCTTGTGATCCGCCTGCCTCAGCCTCCCAAAGTGCTGGGATTACAGGCGTGAGCCACTGCACTGGGCTTATTTTTGTATTTTTAGTAGAAACAGGGTTTCTCTATGTTGGCCAGGCTGGTCTGAAACTCCTGACCTCGTGATCCACCAGCCTCAGCCTCCCAAAGTGCTGGGATTATCGGTGTGAGCCAATAATCCCTTGAATCAATTCTTTATCTGAGGGTTAGATTTCCTTTGAAAAAGAAGATTCTGTTTTTTCTCATTTTTTTTTTCTGCAGCACCTTAGAATTGTCACATATGCAGGGTTGCTGCTAAAGACATAATGAATGGATGAGTGAACCTCTCCCTAAACGTTGTCTCTCCCTCTATTTTATTACACTCTTTGCCAGCACCATTGTTCTTGAAAATCTCTGCTGAAACCAGCTGACTCAGTTGGCGATCTTCTGCGCACAATGTATTAGTTTTCATTTTTTACTTTGCACATGTCTAGGTTGCCCTCCTTCCCCCATTTAGAATTTCACATTTGCAATAGTTGACAAAATCCAGCCCCACATTCAGACCTTCTTGTAGTCCTCTGCGAATGGCCCCGTCCACCTCGAGCTCCTCCTCACCCGGCAGCCCTCTATTTTCACTTCATCGTCAACAGGCACTGGACTGACTCGCTGTGTTTGGAGTACCCAGAAGCTGCGGTTTTATCCTTGGAGATGGAGTGTCCTTTATTGTTACGGAAGATTTGGGAGTGCAAAATTTGAGTGTGTGATGGAAGAGACAGTTCATCTTTTGGAGCAGAGCACCCGCAGCAGACAGATCCCGGAAAGTTGGGCGGTGCTGGTGGCAGTCCTGACCCTGTGCCTGCACTGATGGGTTCACATGTACCTGAGATTAAGCGTCTCTCAAGGTGACTCTTTCACAGGGCTTCTTCTTCTCCGGTCATTAAGAGATTAGATTTCTTGAAATATCAGCATTTGTTGGCCCCCTGGCTGAATAAAGCTTGGTAGCCTAAGGAGGAAGGGATTTCTGAATAGATTTTCAGCCCTGAAAAAATGCTGAGTTTTAAAAATAAACATTCATGGTGTAATGTACTCTTTTACCTCCTGCGAACGGGCATACGCTTTTCAAAAATGTACTTGCAGTCAAGGGCATTTAGAGGTGTTTGTAAAGGGGAGAGGGAGGGCGAGAGAGAGAAAGAGGGAGGAAAAAAGATTCTTTTGTTTCTCATCCTAGTTTGTGACCATGACGCATTGTGATTGGAATACTCCAGTTTTTATCATATGTAAGCCTTGTATTGGGAAGGAATGGCTCAAATTGCTTCAAGATTCACACAGGGATTTTTGTTTTTGTTTTTGTTTTTGAGATGGAGCTTCGCTCTTGTTGCCTAGGCTGTAGTGCAATGGCGCTATCTTGGCTTACTGTAGCCTCTCCCTCTCAGGTTCAAGTGATTCTCCTGTCTCAGCCTCCTGAGTAGCTGGGATTACAGGCATGTGCCACCATGCCTGGCTGATATTTGTATTTTTAGTAGAGATGGGCTTCCCATGTTGACCAGACTGGTCTTGAGCTCCTAACCTCATGATCTGCCTGCCTTGGCCTCCCAAAGTTCTGAAATTTTAGGTGTGAGCTACTGCATCCAGCCAGTTTTTGTTTTTTATTTTATTTTTCATTTATTTATTTTTTTTGAGTTGAAATTTTGCTCTTGTTGCCCAGCCTGGAGTGGAATGGTGCGATCTTGACTCACTGCAACCCCTGCCTTCTGGGTTCAAGTGATTCTCCTGCCTTAGCCTCCCGAGTAGCTGGAATTACAGGCATGCGCCACCACGCCTGGCTAATTTTTTGTATTTTTGGTAGAGATGGGTTTTCTCCATGTTGGTCGGGCTGGTTGCGAACTCCCGACCTCAGGCGATTCTCCCGCCTGGGCCTCTCAAAGTGCTGAGATTACAGGCGTGAGCCACTGCGTCTGGCCTGTTTTTTAAACCAATGTTTATACAAGAAGAGTTTGAAACTTATCCATGAATAAAGTTATTCTGTGGACTGTTGTGTAGCAACAAGGGTGTGCTAGGTTTTATGGAAGATGTCTTGTGGTACCGAAGTAGCAGGAGAAGGAAGGAGTAAGGGCAGAGATTCAAACTGGTAGTAACGTCTAGATGCGAACTAGGAGAAAACCTTCCTCCACCAAGGAAAGGATGTGACTATGGGAGGGCTGTAGCCACCAATCTAAGAATACTTTAGCCTAAAACAAAAACAGAGATGGAACCTGGACCATGAGAAGTTTAGGACCAAAACGAACAGTAGGCCCTGGAAATTTGTAACATGGATGTTACCTTCTCTCTGAATCGTTGATAGGGTCAAGGAATAATTTTCATCAGCGTCTTGACTTGTCTGGCCAATTAAGCAAACATGTCTCTGCAGTGTAAGCCTATTAAATGGGAAAGGTTGGGCACACTGCATATGGTTGTAATTAAGAACAGCCCATCATCTCTCTTTTAATTTTACCAAAATAAATGCATATCCTAAGTAGAATCAAATCATGGTTAAGAAAAGAAAAATGTTACATGTGTATCAGTATGTGGATTTCATAAGATTTTTTTCTTCTTTTGTGGGTTCTGAGACTCATTTGAAGTAACCTTGGCAGGAGGACCTTAGTCAGACTATAAAGAATATTTAGAGCTGGAATATAAAAAGCACATGTAATAATTAATGTAACAGCAGCTAAAAGTGCCTGAGGTCAGTAGTTGCTACATCTATATTGCATGTAAACAAAGTATTAGCCAAAATTACTTTCAGAGAGCCCTAATTACATCTGTTTTAATTTAATTTAGTTGAATTTAATGATACTTTTTATATGAATTTTGCTTCATGGTTTCTCTGTTGATTGCTATTTCCTTTCACTGAGAAGAACCCATAAGAGACCGAATAATTGTTAACTTTTTTTCCCCCCCATACGATTTAGTTTGGTGACTTTGGATAGAGCCAAAGAGTTGTATCTTACTACATAGCATCTTCCAGTGAAAGAATGTACCAGATACAAAGTCAGCAATTTAAGCTGAATTTAAATTTTCGTTTAGTTTTTTAAAATGTGAAATTTACATACAATGAAGTATACAAATCTTACTGGTGTATTTCTCTTTTTGTGTGTGTGAGATGAAGTCTCACTCTGTTGCCCAGGCTGGAGTCCGGTGGTGTGATCTTGGCTCACTGCAGCCTCTGGCTCCCGGGTTCAAGTGATTCTCCTGTTTCGGCCTCGTGAGTAGCTGGGATTACAGGCGTCTGCCACCACACCTGGCTAATTTTTTGTATTTTTAGTAGAGATGGGATTTCACCATGTTGGCCTGGCTAGTCTCAAATTCCTGACCTCAGGTGATCTATCTGCTTTGGCCTCCCAAAGTGCTGGGATTACAGGCGTGAGCCACTGCCCTGGCCACTGCATTCCTTGAGTTTTGACACATGCACATACTTGTATCCCTGGGACTCCTATCATAATATAGAACATTGCCATCACCCAGCTGTCTTTTCTTGCTCTATCCCGTTGACCACTGCAACCTCCACAGGCCACTTGTTTTGTTTTGTTCTGTTTTTTTTTTTTTTTTTTTCCCATCGTCCATCAGATTTGCCTGTTCTAGGGCTTCGTGTGAATGAAGTCTCATAATCTGTACTCTTTTGTTTAAGGCTTCTTTCATGCATAAGCTTAAATTTAATAGTTTTTCATAATGTATGTAATGGAAGCTGTATTACAAAAAGTGGTGTAGGAAAAAGAGTGGTCCTGTTTCAAAGAAGAAAGAAGGTAACATTAATTGTAATTTTGAAATGGCTTAACTCGCAAATGTTTGTTACTGATCTATTTGCTAGTTAAATTTTTAATTGTGATAATGGCAGATTTATATAAGTTGTAAGAAACAATGAGCTTTTCCTATTCTCCCCTAGTGATAACATTTAGCAAAACTGTAGTACAATATCATAACTACATATTGATATTGATGTAATCTACCAATCTTTTTTTGTTTGTTTTTTTGTGACGAAGTCTCATTCTGTCACCCAGGCTAGTGTACAGTGGCATGATCTTGGCTGACTGCAATCTCTGCCTCCCAAGTTCAAGTAGTTCTCCTGCCTCAGCCTCCTAGGAGCTGGGATTACAGGCATCTGCCACCATGCCCAGCTAATTTTTGTATTTTTAGTAGAGATGGGGTTTCACCATGTTGGCCTGGCTGGTCTTGAAACCCTGACCTCAAGTGATTCACCGTCTCAGCCACCCAAAATATTGGGATTACAAGCATGAGCCACCGCACCTGGCTGTAATCTACCAGTCTTCCTCAGATTTCCATAGTTTTACCTGTACTCATTTGCACGTGCACGTGTATTCAGTTGTGTGCAGTTTTATCACATATGTAGGTTTGTGTATCCATCGCCACAGTAAAGATGCTGAACTGTCCTGCATGGATCCCTCCTATTGTTTTTTTATAGCTGTACCCACTTTTTCCCACCAGTCTCCTGCTGTCTTTATCCCTTGGAAATTAATTTTCTGTAATTGACTTTTTTTGGGAGGTGGGGGGCAAGGACAGAGTCTCACTCTGTCACCCAGGCTGGAGTGCAGTGGCATGATCTCAGCTCACTGCAGCCTCTGTCCCTCCAGGTTCAAGCGATTCTCCTGCCTCAGCCTTCTGACTATATGGGACTATAGGTGCCTGCTACCTGACCCAGACATTATTATTATTATTTTTTTTGAGACGAAGTCTTGCCCTGTCACCCAGGCTGGAATGCAGTGGTGTGGTCTTGGCTCACTGCAGCCTCTGCCTCTTGGGTTCAAGTGATTCTCCTGCCTCGGCCCCCTGAGTAGCTGGGATTACAGGCGATGCCATCACGCCTGGCTAATTTTTTGTTTTTTCAGTAGAGACAGGGTTTCACCATGTTGGCCAGGCTGGTCTCGAACTCCTGACCTCAGGTGATCCACCCACCTCGGCCTCCCAAAGTGCGAGTTTTAAGGCGTGAGCCACCGTACTGGGCTTATTTCTTATCTTAACCATTCTGATAGATGTGAAGGAATATCTTCCTGTAGATTTTGTTGTGTTTCCCTGGTAGCTAATGACCTTTTCTTGTGCTTGTTGGCCATCCATATATCATCTTTGGTGAAGTGGTTGTTCACGTCTTTTTCCCATTTCTAATTGAATTTTTTAAAAAAATCTATGTTTAAAAGAAAGATTATGCAAAGCACAACTCAAGTAGCTATCGATAACATTTTAGAAGACTGTCTCGGCCGGGCGTGGTGGCTCATGCCTGCAATCCCAGCACTTTGGGAGGCCAAGCAGACGTCTCACAAGGTCAAGAGATGAAGACCATCATAGCCAACATGGTGAAACCCTGTCTAAACTGAAAGTACAGAAATTAGCTGGGCGTGGTGGTGCGCTCCTGTAGTCCCAGCTAGTCGGGAACAGACGGGGGAATTGCTTGAACCAGGTGGCGGAGGTTGCAGCGAGCCTAGATGGCGCCACTGCACTCCAGCCTAGGCGATCCAGCAAGGTACCATCTAAAAAAAAAAGAATATCTCAAAAAGAGCTCACTAGACTTTAGATATACCGTTAGATAAATAAATTGAGCCAATTGATGGGTGTAGGTAATGTTCTGCGACAAATGGCTGAAAAGAGGAACTGTCAACTTTTTGTGGATCCCGCAATTGTCTGGTCAACAGCCTGGACTTCCACTTGCTCCCGCTTTCCCAGATTCTGTGCTCTTCCTCTCTTCTGCCCTAGATCTTCCGTTCTTCTCATTCCTTTGCTGTACGACAAACCTGCACGGTGACAGGTTCACTCCCTCGACCAGCTTAATTCTGAAGTATATTGATGGATTCCTCAAACAGGTCTTGTGGATTATTCTACTTTTCTGTAGAGCCTGGGGATTTGAGATCACCTGTCTGTGCACAGTTTTGTAGTGTTTTCTCCCATCACTCTAAGAGTAAGACAAAATATGTCAGAGTTATCTTGATGGAGGGATAAGAGAGAAATAGTTTGGAGACAGAGCAGAAAACCTTTCTGGTGTACTTGGTAATGAGTTTACTGAAGACTGACATATAGGGGGCCATGAGGACATTTCCTTAGATGGTGCATTTCTGTCTGAGTAATAGGGTGCACAAGAGCCCAGGGCTCAAAGACAAAATAACCTGAATTTGTGTCCTTGTTCTGCCCTTACTTAGTGACATTGGGCAGATTTCCTAACCTCTCTGAGCCTCCACTTAATTATTTGTGAAAATGTGGTATTTCCTATACTACCTGCCACAGTGGGTTATTGCAAAATGTGATAATGTAATACATGTGTCAGTGATAAAGCTCTATACAGATGTAGAGTTTTATTTTATTTTTTTATTTTTGAGACGGAATTTTGCTCTTGTTGCCCAGGCTGGAGTGCAGTGGTGCGATCTTGGCTCATCACAACCTCTGCCTCCCGGGTTCAAGCGATTCTCCTGCCTCAGCCCCCTGAGTAGCTGGGATTCCAGGCATGTGCCACCATGCCCAGCTAATTTTATATTTTCAGTAGAGACAGGGGTTTCTCCGTGTTGGTTAGGCTGGTCTTGAACTCCCAACTTCGGGTGATCTGCCCGCCTCCGCCTCCCAAAGTACTGGGATTACAGGCGTGAGCCACCACGCCCGGCCCAGACCATGTTTATGATAATTATATTCCTCCTCCCAGATGTGAAAGCACACACAACCTGGAAGAGAAACAGGCATTTTCATCGAATGAGGTCAAATGATCACTATAAGTTTCTTGAAGGAGAGGAACACCCTGAAGTATTATTGTTTTCTTAGATGTGATTTTAATTTTGTTTGGTAGGCAAGAAACTGCTGAAATAATTAATCAACCAGCAATAATTGCACTGCATTTAGGTTCTAGTATGGGCGCTGAGCAGAGCATCTAAGAGACTTAAAACTTAGTTGCTTTGGGTGTATTCCATTCTTACCCATTTAAATTGTAGTTTTAAAGATGGGTTGTGAATCCACTTGCCAGTCAAAGCCTTGCTTGGGGTCGTATTGCTCCGCACTTTCATCTTTAATCATCAGCTAGATTAGCCCTCTGGTTGAGTATGGAAGCCAGAGAGACCTAGGTTTATACAAGGAGTGCTATTAACTGAGTGTGACCTTGGACCAAAGATTGGATCCTTCAATCAGGAGTATGGATTCAAATGAAATTGTTAATTTAGGCCCGGGCGCGGTGGTTCACGCCTGTAATCCCAGCACTTTGGGAGGCCGAGGCGGGTGGATCACGAGGTCAAGAGATCGAGACCATCCTGGCCAACATGGTGAAACCCCGTCTCTACTAAAAATACAAAAATTAGCTGGGCATGGTGGCATGCACCTGTAGTCCCAGCTACTTGGGAGGCTGAGGCAGGAGAATTGCTTGAACCCAGGAGGCGGAGGTTGCAGTGAGCCAAGATCGCACCACTGCATTCCAGCCTGGAGCCTGGCGACAGAGCAAAACTCTGTCTCAAAAAAAAAAAAAAAAAATTGTTAATTTACCACCTACACTGTCAAATTATTTGAATATCTGCCTTTAAATAGTAATGTTGCAATATATAGTAGACACAAGATAGTTGGTATCCTTGTCCGTAAATTGAGAAGTTCACAGAAAAGGTTGGTGAAGATCTGATCAGTGACAAAATTATTTTGTTCTAAAATATATCATTGGTAGCAAGCAGTTTAGGATTGGGTAAAACCAAAAGCCAGTTTGCATGGGTGCAGTTCTATATCCCAGGTCTTAGTTTGGGCAGTGTACTTTTGTGACTTGTGGTAATTATAAGCTCTCAAGGCTACTGTGAGGATCAGATGAGATTAACTGTATGAGAAAAAGCTTTGGAAATTGTAATGTGCTATGCAAACTTTGTTGTCAGTTGTATAGACAGCAGTGGAGGAGGTGGTGGTAGGAGGAATGAGAGGATGTGTTTGTCAGGCTTGAAAACTTGTATTTAGGAATATTTTCAGCTAGTTACTGGACAGTGTTAGAAAAAAAGATTTCTTACAAATTTCCTTCTAGACTCTGTGGATCTCACTACTTCACTCTTGGAACACATAGCCACGAATTGAATCACTGTCTACGTTTTAGCAATTCACTTTTATATGGAGACGTTTACAGAATTGTCCCTTAAATCTGGGAGAGCCAATGCAATGACTTTAGATAGCACAAAGGGGAGAATCGTAATGGAAACCCAGCCAAGGATTAGATTAGGTGACAGGAAGGGGGTCAAATGAATTATGGGAAAATGAGGAAGGAAGTGAATTGAGTCATTATGCTTTTAGTTACAGTATATTTTTATAATTGATTCTGTGGGTGGTATGTTGTTTAATTCATTACAGCTTTCAGGGGCCAGTTTTAGATTAAAAGCATGAGTGATTGATGCTTTAACCAAACTCTAATCCTAGATACTAGAAGCCGATGACTTTTTAATGTCTTTTAATCTGAAATAGATTATGACTTTTCTGTAGCTTTGGACTGTTCAAATGTTTATTTCCTTTAAAATACCAATGGCTTTGTTCACCCTCTTTGCAAACTTCTAAAGGGGTTGCTTCCTGCCCTTTACTATAGGATATTGACTTTTTTTAAGAATGCGTGTCTTAAAGAGACTTACATTAGAAATTTGATGTCTGAGGCTTGTCACTCCTTTGTTAAGAATTTAAACATTGTATCTGATTATAATTAGAATGCATAAGCTTTGTAAAACTTAATTATGTTTATCTTACTTGCATCGGATGGTGTGTCAAGTACTGTGATCAGTCATTGCCCTGAAAAATAACTCTAAGGAATTTATGAAATGGTGCTCTTTTCTTGTTTTCCTCATTTTCCTTTTTGTGGCTGATTTCATGTAGCGCTTTACATGGAAGTCAGGCTTGGGAGTGATCTTGGCCAGCTCTTGTGAGTGGGGTCGGGGGAAGGGCACATTCCTCTTTTCCTCTGCTTGCTTGGCGGCTTCAAGAGCAGAGTAGATTTCTCTGTCCACCCTATTTAAAATAGCAATATTGTCTCTCCAATACTTTGCCGTTCTCTATCTCCTTTCCCTGCCTTAGTTTTCTTCAGAGCACTTAAACGTATCTGATGTTATGCTAAATATTTGTTTGTTGACTGGTTTACTATTGGCCTTGTCTCCTAGAATGTAAACATTGTAGGTAACAACTTGACAATGTTCATTCAGACCAGCACTCTGCCTGGCAAATACACAAGTAATTGTTGGATTAATTAATTAATTAAATTTAATGCCATGAAACACACCAATCAAGAAGATGGATTCTCCTAAGGTTAAGCTTAATGGTTGAGCTTATTTCATTTTCTAAGGTTGGTGTCTTTGAAACCTTGCTCCTTCCTCTGCGGCCTCAGTAACACTATCTTTTGTTGCACGAGAGAAGAAAACTCCCCTAAGAACAGTGTTTTGGGAGGAAGAGAAGCAAATGAATATAGGTGTCAGGTTATCGAGTAAATATTGGAACAATTTATAGCCTATGATTGGGCATGTTTATTTTGCTTAAATGTATATTTGGTCTGACCTTGCAGTTAGAGTTACTTAGGAAGTTGCCTAAATGTTAGTGAATGTTTATAATGTGGACTATAAACTGAAAGCACTTAAAATATAAATATTTAAGCCACATGTTAAAGGATAACCAGAGCATTTGCAGCTATTTTGGATTGTGGAGGGAAACTTGCCTGATTTATTGATGAGAGCTGGGAATTTGGAGTCCCCGCGTTCTAGTTCTATGCCTGCTTTTGGCAGAACTTCACAAAATGTCTAGGTTTAATACACATTTAATAGGACAGCATTAATCCTTTTAAAAATAATACCTCTATATCACTTAGACTTTTTTGTGCTCCAGTTTGTCCAGCTTTATTGCTGTTTCGTTAGCCTGTTCCTCAGGGTTTTTCTTTTTTTTTAAAAAAAGCCAGAAGGTCCCAGCATTGTGTGTGTGGTATGTGTGTGTGTGGTGTGTGTGTGTGGTGTGTGTGGTGTGTGGGGTGTGTGTGGGTGTGTGTGTGTGGTGTGTGGGGTGTGTGTGGGTGTGTGTGTGTGTGGTGTGTGTGGTGTGTGTGTGTGGGTGTGTGTGGGGTGTGTGTGGTGTGTGTGGGTGTGTGGGTGTGTGTGTGTGTGGTGTGTGGTGTGTGTGGGTGTGTGTGGTGTGTGTGGTGTGTGTGGTGTGTGTGTGTGGTGTGTGTGGTGTGTGTGTGGTGTGTGTGTGTGGTGTGTGTGTGTGTGTGTGTGTGTGTGGTGTGTGGTGTGTGTGGTGTGTGTGGTGTGTGTGTGGTGTGTGTGTGTGTGTGTGGTGTGTGTGTGTGTGTGGTGTGTGTGTGGTGTGTGTGTGGTGTGTGTGTGGTGTGTGTGTGTGTGTGGTGTGTGTGTGGTGTGTGTGGTGTGTGGTGGTGTGTGTGGGGTGTGTGTGGTGTGTGTGTGTGTGTGTGTGTGTGTGTGTGTGTGTGTGTGTGGTGTGTGTGGTGTGTGTGTGTGTGTGTGTGGTGTGTGTGGTGTGTGGTGTGTGTGTGGTGTGTGTGTGTGTGTGTGTGGTGTGTGGTGTGTGTGGGTGTGGGGTGTGTGGTGTGTGGTGTGTGTGGTGTGTGTGTGGTGTGTGTGTGTGTGTGTGGTGTGTGTGGTGTGTGTGGGGTGTGTGTGTGTGGTGTGTGTGGGGTGTGTGGTGTGTGTGTGTGGTGTGTGTGGTGTGTGTGTGTGGTGTGTGTGGTGTGTGTGTGTGGTGTGTGTGGGTGTGTGTGTGTGGTGTGTGTGTGTGGGTGTGTGTGGGGTGTGTGTGTGTGTGTGTGGTGTGTGTGTGTGTGTGTGTGTGTGTGGGTGTGTGTGGGGTGTGTGTGGGGTGTGTGTGTGTGGTGGTGTGTGTGGTGTGTGTGGGGTGTGTGTGGGTGTGTGTGTGTGTGGTGTGTGTGGGTGTGTGGGTGTGTGTGTGGTGTGTGTGGGGGGGGGTGTGTGTGTGGTGTGTGTGGTGTGTGTGTGGTGTGTGTGTGTGTGTGGTGTGTGTGTGGTGTGTGTGTGTGGGTGTGTGGGTGTGTGTGGTGTGTGGGTGTGTGTGTGGGTGTGGTGTGTGTGTGGGTGTGGTGTGTGTGGTGTGTGTGGTGTGTGGGTGTGTGTGTGGGTGTGTGTGTGGTGTGTGTGGTGTGTGTGGTGTGTGTGGGTGTGTGTGGGGTGTGGTGTGTGGTGTGTGTGGGGTGTGTGGGTGTGTGGGGGTGTGTGTGTGGTGTGTGGGGTGTGTGTGTGGTGTGTGGTGTGTGTGGGGTGTATGTGGGGTGTGTGTGTGTGGGGGGGTGTGTGTGTGTGGGGGGTGTGGGTGTGGTGTGTGTGTGAGGGGGAGGGGTGTATTTTTAGGGAGTTTGAGTCCATCTTTTCATCAGTGCCTCATTAGAACATTTTTCTGCCTCACATTTGTTTAAGCTTCACCTGAAAAAAAAAAAACAAACGAATGTGGTCCTTAAGATATAACATAGTATAACTCTACCTCATGTAGTAAATGTAATTTAGAAAGAAGGAAAATAAAGACGAACTAGATGAATTTTGATGGAGAAAAGGGAATGCTGTTTCCAATGAAAGTAACCAAAGATGAGAGCTTTGTTCTCCAAAGCTCTGAGGCTGGACCTGGGTAAATCTTGAAAGAAAGCGACCAGGCACAAACCAGGTGCCTATTGAAAGAGGTCCATTTACCACCATTAGTGTTATCAGGGCTTTTATGTCAAACTTCTGTCTGTGGTGTGCTTGGTGAATTTTTAACTGAACAGGCTTTAACAACTGGAGCGATGGAATAGACTATAAACAACGGCTTAAACCGCTTCAGAATTCCAGAGGCCTGACTCAGCCGCACCTCTCACTGGGCTCTCTCCGCGCACTCATCTCTCTGCTGGGCTTTCTCGAGGTGTGGTCCTGGGACCACCGGCATCTGATTACTTGTGGCACTTGTTATAAAGCTGCTAATTCCTGGCTTCTACTGTAGACCTGCTGAATCAGAAACTGTTGGGGAAGAGTTTTGAAATCTTTCATTTTTAACAAGCACCTATCAGGTGATTCTTAGGCACATTAAAATTTGAGAACCAGGGCCAGGCACAGTGGCTCATGCCTGTAATCCCAGCACTTTGGGAGGCCGAGGCGGGCAGATCATGAGGTCAGAAGTTCGAGACCAGCCTGGCCAACATGATGAAACCACGTCTCCACTAAAAATACAGAAATTAGCTGGGCGTGGTGGCAGATGTAGTCCCAGCTACTCAGGAGGCTGAGGCAAGAGAATTGCTTGAACCTGGGAGGCAGAGTTTGCAGTGAGCTGGGACCGTGCCATTGGACTCTAGCCTGGGCAACAGAGCAAGACTCCATCTCAAAAAAAAAAAAAAAAAAAAAATTGAGAGCCTGTGATATCTTCCCAGATTAGTACTGTCACATCTCTTAGGATGGCACTTTATTTTACTTTTATTTTTATTATTTAACTTTTATTTATTTTTTTTAGGCCGAGTCTCACTCTGTCCCCAAGGCTGGAGTGCAGTGGCACACTAGCTCACTGAAACCTCTGCCTCCTGGATTCAAGCCATTCTCCTGCCTCAGCTCCTTGAGTAGCTGGAAATACAGGCACGCGCCACCATGCCTGGCTAAATTTGTATTTTTAATAGAGATAAGCTTTCACCATATTGGCCAGGCTTGTGTTGAGCTCCTGACCTCAGGTGATCTGCCTGCCTCGGCCTCCCAAAGTGCTGGGATTATAGGCGTGAGCCACTGTGCCCAGCTAGCGCTTGATTTTATATCTTTCTCTGGACTGTGCCATGGTCTGAAATATGAAGATCTTTGTTCTTTTCTAGCTCCAGTTCCTTAATAAAGTTCATAGGAACAGAGAGCCCATACATGCCTGCTTTAGCGAGATATCCTGTATCTACTAGATTTTAACATACTGATGTAGATAAGCAAGGAACACTTCGACAGACCATGGAGAAATTCTGTGAGCTGAGCAAGAGCACACCACTGGTGAGCATCACCCTTGGGTGAGGATGTTTCGGGCTGACCAAGCCAGATGCGTTTAATATGTGGGGTGGGTTGGGGCTAACATTTCAGCATTGACTGACATCGAGGACTTGTTCATGTGATTGGCTGATGTGGATTCTTCTCCTACACATTAGGAGAGAGTTGGGTAAAAATAGTGGGCTTAAGGTTCAAAAATGGAATATATGTGGTCAAAGCTTTGTGATGTGATAGTTGTTTAGTGAAGACTGTAAGGGTTGGGGTTTCCTGATGTGTGAAATGTAACCCTGCTAATGTAAGGGTATAGTCTGCCTGGATCTTTCAGGGGTGGGTTCGAGAAGGGGAGAGGCTTTCAAGCCCTTTCAAACAGTAAGGAATTCTGGAGCTTTCAACTAGTCATGGAAAAAGTGCGTTTTGTTGTACATTGAGCACCCGTGATGAAAGGGGGAAAGGCAGTTTCATTGGTTTGCTTAAGTCAGCAGAGAAGGCTGGCGTGCACAGCTTCCATTGCGTCATTCAAAGAGAGTGTGTGTGGGAACTTCGCAAGTCAGTTTCCTTGTATGAAGTGACGGAGAGAGTGATTAAGATACTGGACGTTTTCTGTGTTTTTGCCCTAAACCGTCGCCAGTTTGTGGGGAGATTAAGACGTCGATGCACTTTATGGAGAATTAATTTATTTTGATATAGACAGGTGGGACAGGCCATGAAAAATTTGTTGACATGCTTTACTAACCTGCTACATTAGATCAAATATTCTTTAAAAAAAAAAAATGAAAGGGTTTGAAGAGACCCAGTGACTTACAAGGTGTGCCTTTTTATTGATGTCAGAAGACATATGAACACATTGAACTTAAAACAGCAGCAAATCCAGAGCATGGCCAAGCTCTTTGGAGATCAGCGTGGCAGACACAGCTGGGCTTGTACCTTTCATGTGTAGGAAGGAGCTGCTGGCTGTGCTCAGTCCTCGTCTTAGAACCCACCCAAGACATGTGGATGCAGGGAAGTCTCACAATTTTAGCAGAGAGTTGCAATCTTTCTTGGGCCCAATCCTGGCTTAAATTCCTATAGCTGCTTTTGGAATACATACCTCTTTGCATTCCTGCTCAAAATTTGGATTCTGTACCTATTTTGTAGGCTTGTGGGAAGGATTAAGCCAGATAATATTTATAAAGTTCCCATCCACTTACTGATGCACAATAAATTCCTGGCAAAATGAGTCTTCTCCCCCAACATGAAAAATAAAATGTGTTGACAGAGGGGGAAGGAATTAGGTGAGAGATGGAAAGCAGTGGTGCTGTCAGTGGCTCAGTCAGGGTTTTTCCTTCCACCAGTTTTCACCGGAGACAACCTCAGAGTGTTCTTTTACCTTTTAGTAGGACATGGAATTGTGAGGGGAGAGTCAGGTTTTCCCTTTTTTTTCTCTTTTTGGAGACAGAGTCTCATCCCTGTTGCTCACGCTGGAGTGCAGTGGTGCGATCTGGGCTCACTGCAACCTCTGCTTCCTGGGTTCAAGCTTCTCCTGCCTGGGCCTCCTGAGTAGCTGGGACTACAGGTATGTGCCACCATGCCTGGCAAGTTTTGTATTTTTAGTAGTGACGGGGTTTTACCATGTTGGCCAGGCTGTTCTCGAACTCCTGACCTCAGGTGATCCGCCCACCTTGGTCTCCCAAAGCGACTGGGATTACAGTTGTGAGCCATCTCGCCAGGCCAGGTTTTCCTTGTTTATGCTTTCATAGTTTTTACCCTGCAGACACTACCTTTGAACTAATTATTCCTTGAATACTTTTGCTCTTAGAATGTTAAAAAGGGGAGCTAATGAAGCAGCCCATCGTTTCTTTCTTTCTTTCTTTCTTTTTTTTTTTTTTTTTTGAGATATAGTCTCGCTCTGTAGCCCAGGCTGCAGTGCAGTGGTGCGATCTTGGCTCACTGCAGCCTCCGCCTCTGGGTCCCAGTTCAAGCAGTTCTCCTACCTCAGCCTCCTAAGTAGCTGGGACCGCAGGCACAAGCCGCCATGCCCAGCTAATTTTTGTATTCTATATTAGAGATGAGGTTTTACCAGGTTGGCCGGTCCGGTCTTGAACTCCTGACCTCATGATCAGCCTGCCTCGGCATCCCAAAGTGCTGGGATTATAGGTGTGAGCCACCGCGCCCAGCCCAGCCCATCGTTTCTAATGGATAGAACCCTTACCTGTTGTGCCTGTGACAGTGTAACATTTCACAGAATCAACATGTGACAAAGTCTTTTTATTCCTTGTAAACCAAGAAACAAAAAGCAAATTGTAAACTGAGACATTTCAAGAGATCAGGCCCGTGGTGTTTTTGCCTCCTTGCTTTGTTGCCTGTTTTTTGTGTCTAGAATGGGTATAGAAGCAAGTTATAGGGGTTTCCTGGAACACCTCTCTGAGGATCTCCCTGAGTGCTGGGTGTCGGAGAGCTAGCCACCGCACAGCCCGTTGATGGGAAGGGTGAATAGACGGTTGTTTGTACGTTGATAGGAGCCGTGGACGCTCTAGTAAATACAGATTTCTCCTTAGGGGGAAAATGCTTTATTAGCTTTAGACGTTTTGACTTCAGCTCTTATTGCTGGGGTTTCAGACTTTTAGAGAGGCACGGCTTGACTAAGGTTAGCCAAAGCGGCATCTTAATTGAACGAGTAACAGCTATGGGGACAACCAGATACAATTAACTTTGATGTTTTAGAATTCCTTTTCCATTCTTTGATTGGCTCGCTTGTGCTTTGATCCTTAATGATGTGTCCACAATGAATTACACTGGAAGAGAAATGTCTGTGTTTATATTACATATTACCAGATTATTCTCTCTGCGGAGGGTGGGCGTTTTCACCTCATGGAAAGATGGACTGGTAAGGAACAGGCTGTACTCTGCTAAGTATGTTTTCAGTAACAGCGAGTAACAGCACAAATGCAGGGTCAGAATAAACTATCATGGACAGACACACATTTGTGATGTTAGGAAGTGGAGCAGAGTATGGAGATGGGCTCATAAGACAATTAGTAAGGGAAAATGAACTTTCATCAGTCTTGAAGCAAATGCACTACCTCCTTATCTGTATATAGTTTTGCATGTGATATTCCTGACGTGGGGAATAGAGGGAAATGTATGTGGAAATGCCTTTGACACTTGGAAGTTCTTTATAAACAGAATTCTGTTATTATGCACAGACAGTGAAAGGGCAGTCTAGAATAAGTGAAGAGGATACCTGCTGCTTTTTCAAAGTCAAACCACTTATCCCCCAATACATACTTGGAAAGGAATGCTTCCTCTTCCAGGTATGCACCCCTCACATCGGTCTTTCTGTATTCATCTTAACACTGCTTCCATGATTTTGGAACCTTAGGACAGTAGGTGACAGACGCTGTTTATGGAGCATACTGAAGAACTGAAAAGTATTGGCTGGGCACAGTGGCTCATGCCTGTAATCCTAGCGCTTTGGGAGGCTGAGGTGGGTGGATCGCTTGAGGTCAGGAATTCGAGACCAGACTGACCAACATGGCGAAACCCCATCTCTACTAAAAATACAAAAATTATCTGGATGTGGTGGCATGTACTTCTAATACCAGCTACTTGGGAGGCTGAGGCAGGAGAATCGCTTGAGCCCAGGAGGTGGAGGTTGTGGTAAGCCAAGATTGTGCTGCTGCACTCCAGCCTGGACAACAGAACAAGACTCTGCCTCAAAAAAAAAGAAAAGAAAAGAAAAGAAAATTATTGTGGGCTCAAATAAGACTGGGTTAATTAGTAGGAGCAAATATAACCTCTGCCCTCCACCTCCTCTTCCTCCTTCTCTTCCTTCTTTTTTATTGAGACAGAGTCTTGCTCCAGTCACTCAGGCTGGAGTGCAGTGGTGTGATCTCCGCCCACTGCAGCCTTGACTCCCAGGCTCAAGTGATCATCCCACCTCTGCCTCCTGAGTAGCTGGGACTACAGGTGCATACCAACATGCCCAACTCATTTTTTTATTATTTGAAGAGAGGAGGTCTCGCTGTGTTGCCCAGGCTGGTCTCAAACTCCTGGGCTTGAGCAGTCCACCTGCCTTGGCCTCTCAAAGTGTTGGTATTACAGGTGTGAGTCACAGTGCCAGTCTCTTTTTTCTTTTCTTTTGTTTTTCTGTTTTCCTCTTCCACACTTTTTTGGGCATACGTACTAAAATTTTGTATATCAGCTCAGATTTTTAGATCAATTTGTGGATATGAGAATTTGGATCCATTTTATCCAGAAAAATGATATTTTACATTTTATTTTCAAGATCGATGAGCTGGTTTATAAACAGGTATCTAGTCCTTTTTTAAAATTATCATTTTTTGCCTTTGAGGCTTAGAAGTTGAATAAACATCACTATGCTTATTCTGACCTTGCACACATTATGTATGTTGGAATCAGGTTCTCCTGCAGTTTTATTTTTATTTTTACATCTTTTTGATCATCACCACACTGTGAGTTAATTTAGGAAGGAGATTTGAAGCAATTGTTTCTGTTGAGTTTGCTTGATGACTTCCTTACAGACATGTCCACTTACTTCTCATGTAAAAACTATTTATCTATCACATAACGACACAGTCCTTGCCGTAGTGCATGCTAACTATGAGATCAGCATGCTGGCATTTAGAAAGGCTCCTCCCCTTGTTCCTTTGAATGTATTTTGTTGTTCTGTTCTGTGGGCATCAAATTTATGCTTGTCCTTTTCTTTTAAAGGCAAGTTATGGGAAGGAAAAGACAAGATCATAACATTAAGATTGAATGTGTTTCTCAATCTTCGCATCCTTAGCTAGTTTCTTTGATGTATTCGAGTTTGCTATAAAATGTGAGGGGAAGAGAAAAGCAACCGGCGATAATCAGAGGGGAAGAAAGATCAGGGTAGGACTCAGTGACATTTGAGGGTAAGTTTGGGAGCTGTTGCAAGAGTTATTGCTGCCTGTGACTATTTGGCCTGGCTACATGTCAGAGCCATTAACTTCAGAATAACAGAGCCTTTAAGAGAATGTACTCTTTTAGAAAACTCCTCGTTAATTTAATTTATGGAAGGGGAGGGGAGTTGAAGAGGAGGGAGCTGGAAGCATGGGGTTTCACCAGTGCCTAGAGTTTAAGTTAAAAAAGAAACAAAAAAAGTACAAAAGCTGAGAATGCTGGAGTAGGTGAAAGATTTGAAAAATCCCCTGCTCTGTGTCCGGTGGCCCCGGAGCCTGTCCTGCTTGAGAGGGAGTTGCCTGCTCCGTGATGTTTGGAGCTCAACCCCTATCATGGATCCCAGCTGGGAAATCTTCAGCTCTAATTAAGCTTGGCTTGTTTTGATTCTCTTCCAGCCTTGTGGTTGAATAGCTTTGTGTATGTAGCCTTTTGCTAACAACTTTTCCCACAGTCAGGAAAACCTACCTCTTCAGTGGCAACGGTTACCTGGAAGTCTTTGGCTACCATCTCACAGGAAGTGGCTAACTTGTGTACATGACTCTCCCTCTTGCCCTTTGACCTCCTCTAACAGATTTCACCATATTTTGGGAGTGGAAAGAACAAAGCTGTCATTACTCATAGGAGAACGGGAAAAGACAGTGGTGTCTGGGTCCATGGAACCATGAGAACACATGAGGATTGAGCATTGCTCTTTCTCTGAATTATCTTTTGCCCTGCCGTCCCCTGCTGAGATAGAAGAGGTAAGAGAAGATGGATGGGGTTTCTCCATGTTGGTCAGGCTGGTCTCGAACTCCTAACTTAAGGTGATCCACCTGCTGCGGCCTCCCAAAGTGCTGGGATGACAGGAGTGAGCCACCGTGCCCGACCAGAATTTATTAAATCGATTATTCAAGGCCCATCTCTACTAAAAATGCAAAAAATTAGCGGGACGTGGTGGCGGGCTCCTGTAGTCCCAGCTACTCTGGAGGCTGAGGCAGAAGAATCACTTGGACCCACGGAGGTGGAGGTTGCATGAGCTGAGATCGAGCCACTGCACTCCAGCCTGGTGACAGAGTGAGACTCTGTCTCAGAAAATAAATAATTCAAAAATACTTGTCAAACCTATCTACCACGTGCCATACTCTAAGACCCAAAGGAGGGGGAGAATGTCAGCATGCCACATCATGGCATGGCACTGATGGTGTTGCTGTGGCGTTGTGTACACAGGACCATGAGAGCGAGAGGAAGGAGCCCAGTGTGTCGCCTGGGAGGCTAAAGGGAAACTGTATTCAGGAAGTGGCATTTTGGCTAAGAATTACGGAGTCAGTACCCATTTGCAAGGTTTTAAAATGAAAATGGCGGCCAGCACCCAACACCGGGAGGCTTAGGCAGACGAATTGCTTGAGTCCAGGAGTTCAAGACCAACTTGGGCAACACGGGGTTACAGCAAAACCCCATCTCTACTGAAAATACAAAAATTAGATGGGTGTGGTGGCGTATGCCTGTAGTCCCAGCTACGGGGGGGGCCGAAATGGGAAGATAGCTTGAGCCCGGGAGGTCGAGGCTGCAGTGAGCTGAATTGCACCCCTGTGCTCCAGCCTGGGGCAACAGAGTGAGACCCTGTCTCATGATATAATAAAATAGAAATGGAATGGTCACATGGAAGGAATGTCATGTAAAATGCTGTGGGAAATACCATATTCATGGAAACAGAAGTAGTTCATTATATAAAACATTCATTTGATCATAAAACACATATTTATTATGCACCTACATTGTATCATGTGCTGTGCTAGGTACCAGGAGTAAAACTGGTGAATATGTTACATATTCAGTAGAATTTTATGATGGATTGGATGTGGGAGGAGGTTTCAACGTGACACTGAGGCATCTGACATGTGCAACTAGATACATAATGGTCTACTTACTGAGCAAGGAGGAGGACCCAGCTTTGAGCAGGAGCAAGAATGAAGAGGGTGTGGCTGGCAGATGAGAAAATGATTTGGCTAAGCCCCTTTGCAATATCTAAGGGCAATGTTAGGTGGGTGATTGGATTTGTAGCTTTGCAGTTCAGAGCAGAGGTTCCGATGAGAGATCCAAATTTGAGAATACAATAGTGTCTAGATGGCAACTGAACCCGTGGGTGAGATTGACTAGGAAAAGAACAGAGACTAGGACAGAAAGCAAGCCTGAGAGCCAGGCTTCCTGAACCTTAGGCATTTCACGGTTAGGTGTAGAGGGATGAGCTCGCAAAAGTTACGAAGAATAAGGATTGGGACACGTAGCAAGAAAATCATGAAGTCCTGTTATTCTAAAAACCAAGAGAAGAGAGTAAAGAAGGAGAGGCCAACTGCAGCCACGAGATGAGGAAAACCAAGTGTCTGCTGGGTTTAGAGACATCAAGGGTCACTGCCATTTTAATTAAAGTTGTTCAGACTGGGTGCGGTGGCTCACGCCTGTAGTCCCAGCATTTTAGGAGGCTGAGGTGGGTGGATCACCTGAGGTCAGGAGTTCGGGACCAGCCTGGCCAACATAGTGAAACCCTGTGTCTACTAAAAATATAAAAATTAGCCTGGTGTGGTGACGCACACCTGTAATTTCAGCTGCTCAGGAGACTGAGGCAAGAGAATCACTTGAACTTGAAAGGTGGAGGTTGCAGTGAGCCGAGATGTCCCCACTGCACTCCAGCCTGGGCAACAGAGCAAGACTCTGTCTTAAAAAAAAAATAAATTGTTCATATGATTGGGCTGGATGCTATGGATGCTAGACTGTTTGGGAGATGAAGTTTTACACTCTGCGGGTGTTTTGGAAACTCATGCGAATACTTTCTTTGGTCATAGTGATCGGAGGACACTTGTGGCATTGCATGGGCAAGGACCGGGCAGCAGGTACGCTGCAATGTACAGGCAATTCTGCACATGAAGAATTGTCCTATGTTTAACACGATTTCTCAAACGTCCCAACAGACATCTGTGTAAAGTTAGATACAGAACCTGTCTGTAAGTGTTTGAGCTAGAACCTCTTTGTTTTACATGTAGGTACAAAGTGTTTGTTGCCAGGCTTAGTGCACACTGAAGTTGCCAGGAATGAAACTACTTTCTCAGCTGGGACAAGATTGCACATTGTTTTATGTGGACCTTTACTAAATACTGTTCACAGTATGGAGAAATGATGTCAGCAGTGGCCACACCACTTTTGGAGTTTGAATGATCAGTAAACATACTGTGTGGATGTATGTCTGGAGCTGTTGTATTCACGGTGAGTCCATGCATGCAGCTATTCATAATGTCCTCTCTTATGGTTTTATGCCAATATGTAAAAACGGCAAGCAAGCTATGTTATTATCAATTCCGTCCTACCTTTTTCTTCTATTCTTAAGATATTATATTGATATACTTTTAGAAATTATTATGCAGGTAGGTTATAAACTACTTATGATTTTTATTTCAAGACAGAAAAGTGTGTTATAAAAAGGACCTTGGAATTGATAGGCTTGAAAACCCCAGCTTACATCTTGAAATAACTTGTATACTATTAAAAGGAACTATGTATTTTATGGTCCTTGAAGGATGTTCTTCAAACTGTCTACATAAGAATCATCTGGAGACTGTTTGCAAACTTCAGGGTCCTGGGCCCCACTTTAGAGCTACTAAATTCCTTGTGGGGAGACTTGAATCTTTATTATGTCACCCTCTCTCTAGACGGAGTCTCACTCTGTCACCCAGGCTGGAGTGCAGTGGCGTGATCTCGGCTCACTGCAACGTCTGCCGCCTGAATTCAAGTGATTCTCCTGCCTCAGCCTCCTGAGTAGCTGGGATTATAGGCACCTGCCACCGTGCCTGGCTAATTTTTTTTGTAGTTTTAGTAGACACAGGATTTCACCCTCTTGGCCAGCCTGCTCTTGAACTCCAGACCTCGTGATCCACCTGCCTCGGCCTCCCAAAGTGCTGGGATTACAGGTATGAGCCACCGTGCCCAACCTTTTTGTTTGTTTGTTTTTGATACGCAGTCTTGCTATGTTGTCCAGGCTGGAGTGCAGTGGTGTGATCTTGGCTCACTGCAGCCTTCACCTCCTGAGTCAAGCAAGTCTCCTGCCACAGCCTCCCAACTAACTGGCATTACAGGTGTATGCCACCATGGCCAGCTGATTTTTTATGTTTTTAGTAGTGACGGTGTTTCACTGTGTTGACCAGGCAGGTCTCAAACTCCTGACTTCAGGTGATCTGCCTGCCTCAGCCTTCCAAAGTGCTGGGATTACAGGTGTGAGCTGCCACACCTGGCCCGCAACCTACACATGACTCTTATCCCACTAATATTTGAGAATGCACTGCTGTAGATGGGGGAACAATTTAAGAATTTAGAGAAATGGAGGGACATAAACAGCTTTTTGGGTTAAAAATAATACTCTGTGCTGGGTGTGGTGGCTCACGCCTGTAATCCCAGCACTTTGAGAGGCCAAGGAGGGCAGATCACCTGATATCAGGAGTTCAAGACCAGCCTGGCCAACATAGTGAAACCTCATCACTACTAAAAATACAAAAGTTAGCTGGGCATGGTGGCAGGCACCTGTAGTCCTAGCTACTTGGGAGGCTGAGGCAGGAGAATTGCTGGAACCCGGGAGGCAGAGGTTGCAGTGACCCAAGATTGTGCTACTGTACTCCAGCCAGCCTGGGTGACAAGTGAGACTGTGTCTCTGAAAAGAAAAACCCCGGTAGGACTTTAGAAGGTAGATTGAAGGCGTTTGAGACTCACAGCTGAGAACTAGTGAAGTTTTTATTATAATGTTCTAGTTGAAAAGTTTTGATAAAACACATCATGGAATGTGGTAGACATGGGCAAGAGGACTTATTAGGAAGTAAAATGATACAATGTAGTGATAGCATTGGGGGAATAAAAGAATAAAGTGGGATTAAAGATAACGAAAGATGGTTTTCGCTGGTAAATGGTGGTATCATTTTTTTCAAGTTGGGCATTACAGCGGGGTGGGTGGCTAGGCTGTGGCTTCTGGTTTGCGCATGCTAACATTTAGTTTCCTGTCATACCTATCAGTAAAGTTTGAGTATATACACATATGATTTAGTTTAGGAGAACCGTCTCCTAGAGATAAGCTTTAGGGAATCATTCACATATGGATGCTAGTTGAAGCCGTTCAAGTGGTAGAGATTGTTGCCCAGGGAGTATACAGAATTTCCACATATAGGATATATATGTGGGCGGCTTCTCCTTGTTTCTAAGTGAATTTTACTCCATAATATTCAAGACTCCTTTTAGGTGTGATAGTTTTAATTATTGAAGATAATATTCTGTTGTAGTTCCATATCTTTGCTGAGTAAGATTAATTGGGTGTAGTGTGGGACACCCATACGCTTCCTGACATATGAGATACCTCTTGTGTTTTTGTTTTGAGACAGAGTCTCGCTCTTTTGCCCAGGCTGGAGTGCAGTGGCGCCATCTGGGCTCACTGCAACCTCTGCCTCCTGGGTTCAAGCTATACTCCCTGCCTCAGCCTCTCGCATAGCTGGGATTACAGGCATTCGCCACCACCTGGTTAATTTTTGTGTTTGTTTTTAGTAGAGACAGGGTTTCACCATATTGGCCAGGCTGGTCTTGAACGCCTGACCTCAGATGATCTGCCCATCTCGGCCTCCTAAGGTGCTGGGATTACAGGTGTGAGCCATGGTGCCCAGCCAACATGGCTTTTATTTTGTTGCTCAGTCTGTCCTTGGGACAAAGGATGTGCCTGAAAAAGACTAATGATATAGTTTATGATACGATAATACAGGTTGTAGTGAAAACAGCTGCCAGTTTACAAAATTAGTGTGGTTTATAGAAATGGCATCTTTGAGATCTATGGATTATTGAGAGCCCAAGCCAAATGGCTTTTACTTGCCTCTGCATTTTTTTCCTTAAAGAATACACATGCCCTCGTCTTTGAAATGTTGATAATTTATTTGGGTTGGAATATCTTCACTAAGGAGATTCTAGCTTTGTTGTCTAATAGTCATTTTCCATGCAGTTCCTTCTTTTCCGTGCATTCACATTTAAACGTACAGAAATATGTAAAATTAAACACAAATAGACTGACATCTTTGTTTAGCCATTGACCTCTGCGTGTCAAAACATCACAGGTTCTTTCTGTTTTTGTCTTTCTCTTTCTCTCTATCATTATGACAAGTGGCACTGTTAAGTTTTTCCTGCTGGGCATGGTGGCGTGTGCCTGTAGTCCCAGCTACTCGGGAGGCTGAGGTGGGAGGATCGCTTGAGCCCAGGAGTTCCGGGCTGTAGTGCGCTATGCCTATCAGGTGTCTGCGCTAAGTTCGGCATCAATATGGTGACTTCCTGGGAGGGGGGAACCACCAGATTGCCTGAGGAAGGGTGAGCCGGCCCAGGTTGGAAACAGCAGGTCAAAACTCCCGTGCTGATCGAGTAGTGGGATCGTGCCTGTGAATAGCCACTGCACTCCACTCCAGCATGGGCAACACAGGGAGACCCCATCTCTAAAAAAGAAAACAAAAAAAGTTTTTCCTTACATGAACACTTCATATTTCTCTCCTTCCTCTGATAATCTAGTAACAAGTTTGGCAAATGCGTTTTAGAACTTTTCGTAGTCCATACTGTATGCCTTTGGTTAGATGTCTACGATTCCAGTCCTCCCAATGGCTTTCACTATTGGTGATTTCACTTTAATGGTTTAAAATCACAAAGTTGTAGGCTCTGGGGACTGACTTCATAGGGGAGAGTCTAAGTATTTAAAAGCATTTTTGGAGTGTCAGCTGTGGCTAATGTGTCAGCATTTCCATCATCGTAATTCCTAACACTCGAGGGTTTATAACGAGACTGTTGAGTTTCACCACAAACTGAAGCTTGGTATGCACGAATTGAGCCTGAAGCCAGCTTGTTCATTTAGAAAAAAAATGTAGTTTCTCTATGAAGCCACCAATAAAGAAGCAAAGCCAGTGATGGTTGTTACAGTACCCAAACTGCTTCCTTTACTTAATGCTGCAGGGACGTTAGAGTGTAATAGAAGGCAATCACTCCAGGAGTTGGGAGGAAAAACAAGAGTGTGAATGTGAGTGATACTTAATTTTGGAGGGTGTCTGTTTGAACATTAGAAAACATTTTCTTCTCAATTTTAGGATAATTTTCAAGCCTTGTTTATCTAAATGTCCTGTGGGGAAGCAAAAATGTTTGGTCCCCATGATAATGAACTCAATATAAATATGCAAATGCTTAAAACCCCAAGCAAGTCCCTTTTCTCCAACCTCAGAGCTAGAGAAATGATAGGCATATGGGTGAGGGTATGGTACAGCTGCTACAGTCTTCATTTAATAATGTTCTTTCATTCCCATGTAACATTGATCCTGCAGGACCACTGTAGGGAGAGCAGATACCTCGAGAATTTGTTTTTCCCTGTAGTAATGATGATTGATTTCTGCAGATACATCCCCATTCTCTGGCTCCGACCTCCCTGGTGACTGGCAGGAAGCATATGCACGATGCTAATTTGAGTTAAGCACAAAATCTATGGCCTTGCCACAGAAACAGCACGATTCACATATGGATGAACCCATGGCTCTGGCCTCTCTCTTACTCCATACATAAATCACCTAAATGACTGAGCCCACAGTTAAATGGAATGAAAGCTAAAGATAACCTTGAGAGGGTCAGGTCGGCCTGTCCTCCCTTCACAGTGGTCAGAGGTGCTCATTCTGTTGTTCTTTTTACCTCATATTGACTCTTTTCACCAGATTGTCTCCATTTTCATCACCTCTTCTGGGTGTATTTTCTTTTTCTTTTCTTTCTGTCTTTTTTTTTTTGAGACCAAGTTTCACTCTTGTTGCCCAGGCTGGAGTGCAGTGGCTTGATCTCAGCTACCGTAACCTCTGACTCCTGGGTTCAGGCGGTTCTCCTGCCTCAGCCTCCCGAATAGCTGGGATTACAGGCATGTGCCACCACGCCGGCTAATTTTGTATTTTTACTAGAGATGGGGTTTTCACTGTGTTGGTGAGGCTGGTCTCAAATTCCCGACTTGGGTGATCCTCCTGCCTTGGCCTCCCAAAGTGCTGGGATTACTGGCGTGAGCCACCACCCCTGCCCTTCTTTTTCTTTCTTGTTTTTTTTTTTTTTTTTTTAAGATGGGGTCTCACTCTGTCACCCAGGCTGGAGTGCTGTGGCGTGTTTCAGCTTACTGCAGCCTACGCCTCCAGGGCTCTAGTAATCCTCCCACTTCAGCCTCCTGAGTAGTGGGGACCACCACACATGTGTACCACCACTCAAGGCTAATTTTTTGTGTTTTTGGTAGAGAGAGGGTATCACCATGTTGCCCACACTGGTCTCGAACTCCTGAGCTCAAGTGATCTGCCCTCCTCAGCCTCTCAAAGTGCTGGGATTACAGGCATGTGCCACCTCGCCAAGGCTTCTGGGTGTATTTTCTTCTCTCCTTTCTTCCTTACTCCAAATAATTTAGACTGAGGAACTGTTCGTAGAGATTCTGCTAGGTACTAAGTGAAAAGCTCAACTTTCACATACATGCACTACAACATTTGAGCAGATGGGTACAGATTGATGGATATTGAAGTAATATGTCATATATATACATACGTGTGTGCACACATATACAGATATATATGCCTGTATGTATATACATTTGTAATCTGACTGCAGACATCTCAGCACTTAAATCACAAACAGTTATGCTGCTTAGTTACAGGGTTGCAAAAAACTGTAGTGAATTCGAAAAAGGTGTTCTTCTGACTTCAGGGTGTGTGGTTGGCAAGCAGATGAGGGCTGGCTCTCTGTCCCCACTCCCCTCCTGGGTTGGGCATGATTGTGTAGGGCACATCTTGCACAGCCCTGTGAGGCAGCCCTGAGAATGCCATTTATTACATTAATATTTCTTTCTGTGTGTGAGTTTTCTGTTACTCAAAATATGACTCTGATTTTTTGAAAACCGTCACAAATACTCAGTGGATAACAAAGTATTGTTAATATAATGTAAGCTTCTTTTATTTTATGTTAATTTACTTTGTTTTTGAGGCAGGGTCTCTGTTGCCCAACCTGAATTTATTTTTAAGTTTTCTAGGGACAGGGTCTTGCTATGTTGCCCAGGCTGATCTCGAGCTCTTGGCCTTAAGCAGTCCTCCTGCTTTGGCCTCCCAAAGTGCTGGGATTACAGGCATAAACCACTGCATCTAGCTTCTTTAATTTTGTATCTGAGAATGTATTTTTTTTTTTTTTTTTTTTGAGAGTGAATCTTGCCCTTATTTCCAGACTGGAATGCAATGGCACGATCTCGGCTCACTGCGAACTCCACCTCCCAGGTTCAAGCAATTCTCCTGCCTCAGCCTCCTGAGCAGCTGGGATTATAGGCATGCATCATCATGCCTGCCTAATTTTTGTATTTTTAGTAGAGACAGCTTTCACCATGTTGGTCAGGCTGTTCTCAAACACCTGACCTCAAGTGATCTGCCCACCTTGGCCTCCCAAAGTGCTGAGATTACAGGCGTGAGCCACCACGCCCAGCCTGAGAATGCATTAATATCTGAATTTTTAGGCTATTAGAAGGGGCAGATGGTTGGAAGAATTGTTTGTGCAGACAACTGGCTGTTCATATTACAGTGTGATGATCTGTGGGCAAACGTGATCCGGTCCTCTCAGTATAACCCGGGGTTATTTTTCTCCCCCTCAGTAATTCAGAAGGTAACTTTCAAACACAGATACCTTTTTTGTATTGAAGAATTAAGTTGTATGAATGCCATGACTATGTCTCTTAGATTCCTACAGTTTGATGGATGTCATTTGGGATTATATGTGTGGATAAATAAGTATTTTAGTAATTATTTTATGTTTTTATGAAATTTATATCCTAGGCTGGGTGCTGTGGCTCTCACCTGTAATCCCAGCACTTTGGGAGGGCAAGATGAGTGGATCACCCGAGGTCAGGAGTTTGAGACCAGCCTGGCCAACATGGTGAAACCCCATCTCTACTAAAAATACAAAAATTAGCCAGACGTGGTGGCATGCACTTGTAATCCAGGCTACTTGGGAGGCTGAGAGAAGAGACTTGCTTGAATCCGGGAGGTGGAGGTTGCAGTGAGCTGAGATCATGGCATTGCACTCCAGCCTGGGTGATGAGAGTGAAACTCTGTCTAAAAAGAGAAAAAAAAATGAAAATTATATCATAGTCTTTTCTCCAAATTTAGTGGCTTGACTATAATTAGAGAAAATGTGAGAACCAAAGAGCAGATAACAGGGAAACCAGGCTGGCTTTAGGACATTACATTTGTGGACCACTGTATGCATGTTAGGAAATGAATAGGCTTTTTAACCTGCCTTCACCATGCTGGTCCTCTTCCGTACTCACTTTGTGTTTTTGTTTTTTTTTGGTAACCATTTTATTGAGAGATGATTGACATACAAAATGTTGTATGTGTTTCATGTACAACTTGATGAATCTGGGGGAGAAGTGTATACCTGTGAGTCATTATCACAATCAAGGCTATGAACATATCCAACACTTTCAAAAATTTCCTCTGCTACTTTTATTGATTTATTTTTAAATTTCCAAAATATTTTTTTTTCTTTTGTGATAAGAACATGTAACATAAGTTCTCTTCTCTTAGCAAAATGTTAGATATAATAAAACAGTATTGTCACCTACAGGCCCTATTTTGGGCAGAATGTATTCATCTTGTATATAAACACTTTGTATCCTTTGAACCACTCCTGCGCATTTCTCCTTCCTTCAGCCACTGTTCTACTCTTTGGTTCTCTGATTTTGAATATTTTAGATTCCTCATAAAAATGGGGTCATGCAATATTTGTCCTTCTGTGTCTGGCCTATTTCACTTAGTGCAGTGTCTTCTGGGTCCATCCACGCTGGAAATGGCAGGCTATCCTTCTTTTTCAGGATTGAATAATACTCCATCCATACTCACTTATTCCTGTCTTTCCCCTGTGTATGAAAAACCTGATCCATGATGCTGACATAACCATGTCCTCCTTTCACCTCAGCCAACTGATGTTGTAAACATTCTCTGCTGACACACATTGGTAACTGGGACTATAAGAGAGAGAATATGAATCTGCTGCTCCTGTGATGAGACTTTATTTTTACATGGAAATCAAATCATATTGAGTGAGGTACGAGCTGCTTAGATGAAATGTTTCTAAGAACCAATTTAGGTCTTTATAAACAGAATGGATAACTTGATTATCTCAGAGCGTATTGTTTCAGAATAAGAAGTTAACTCTGGAGTTGCGTGTCTTTTTCCTTTGGAAATGATAGAGTAGTTCCTCAGCTCTGTGATTCACTTCCTGTTTTGGGGGACAGGATGTTGGATACATGGTAAGGCCCAGACACGTCTGCTCTTCCAGCTTTGCACATGGATCAAGTTTCCAGTGTTTATTCAAGGAACAGGGGATAAAGTTGCCTCTTGTCAAACTGGAGGAGGAAACTTCTTAGAAGCAGAGGGCCTTGCTTTAGTGATTTTTTTTTTTTTTTTTTTGGGACAGAGTCCTGCTCTGTTGCCAGGTGCCAGGCTGGAGTGCAATGGCGCGATCTCGGCTCACTGCAACCTCTGCTTCCCGGGTTCAAGCAATTCTCCTGCCTCAGCCTCCCGGGTAGCTGGGACTACAGGCACACGCCACCATGCCCAGCTAATTGTTTTTTGTATTTTTTTAGTACAGATGGGGTTTCACCGTGTTGGCCAGGATGGTCTCGATGTCTTGACCTCGTGATCCGCCTGCCTCAGCCTCCCAAAGTGCTGGGATTACAGGCTTGAGCCACCACGCCCGGCCCCTGCTTTAGTGATGTTGTAAGCCATATATTCTGTTTATTCTGCAGCCTTGGCTGGACTCTGTTTTTGTAATTTTGCCTTTTGGTTTGTGTTCTCTGTGTGTAATGGTGACTAGCGTTAATCATGTGTTGTCCATAAGAAGATGCGTGATTCGACCGGGCACAGTGGCTCATGCCTGTAATGCCAGCACTTTGGGAGGCCGAGGCCGGTGGATCACCTGAGGTCAGGAGTTCGAGACCAGCCAGAGCAACATGGAGAAACCCCGTCTCTACTAAAAATACAAAAATTAGCTGGGCGTGGTGGTGCATGCCTGTAATCCCAGCTACTTGGGAGGCTAAGGCAGGAGAATCACTGGAACCCAGGAGGTGGAGGTTGCAATGAACCGAGAATGCACCATTGCACTCCAGCCTGGGCAAGAAGAGCGAAACTCCGTCTCTAAAAGAGAATAAAAAAATAAATTAATTTTTTTTAAAAAAAGAGGAAGATGCGTGATTCACAGTAACTTAAATATGCATCTCCCCTTCTCCCTCGCTAACAAAATTGTGGATGCATGCAAAAATCAGTCTTTTAAATGAGAATTAAAACTTTTCAGGCCGGGTGCGGTGGCTTGCTCCTGTAATCCCAGCACTTTGGGAGGCTGAGGCGGGTGGATTACTTGAGGTCAGGAGTTCCAGACCAGACTTGCCAACATGGTGAAACCTCATCTCCACTAAAAATACAAAAATTAGCCGGACATGTTGGCACGTGCCTGTAGTCCCAGCTACTCTGGAGGCTGAGGCAGGAGAATCGCTTGAACCTGGGAGGCAGAGGTTGCAGTGAGCTGAGATTGCACCATTGTACTCCAGCCTGGGTGACAGAGAGAGACTCCATCTCAAAAAGAAAACAAAACAAAACACTTTTGTTTCCTAAAGTCTCAAAGCTTTTTTCATTTCCGTTGTACACTTTAAATGAACAATGAAACTAATACTTTTATTGGATTTGACTCTTGATTTGTCACAAATTACATTCTTTTCCTGATTGTGAGTATTTTAAGAAATTTTACCTGGGGTAGGGGCAGGTAAAGAAAGATTGTTGTTCTTCATGATATTGTTCTCATATATATATTTCCACGTACGTGCTTTTCTTTCTCTTTTTAAAAATTTTTTTTTGAAATGGAGTCTTGCTCTGTTGCCCAGACTGGAGTGCAGTGATGTGATCTCAGCTGACTGCAATCTCTGACTCCTGGGTTTGTGTGATTCTCCTGCCTCAGCCTCCTGAGTAGCTGGAATTACAGGTGTGCACCACCATGCTCAAGTAATTTTTGTATTTTTTGTAAAGATGGGGTTTTGCCATGTTGGCCAGGCTTGTCTCGAACTCCTAACCTCAAGTGATCAGCCAGCCTCAGCCTCGCCAAGTGCTGAGATTACAGGTGTGTGAGTCACCGCGCCCGGCCATACTTTTCTTTCCTAAATTTTCCCTCATGAATTTCAGAGGTATACAGGATGCTTCTGCATTCTTCACAAGGATTACATGAACAGAATACATAATACTGGATTGATTTCAATGAAAAGAGAAAGGCTGAGTGAGGCGAAAGGGTACAAAAGACACTATGCAAGATAACTTAGGTACCAACTCCTTGGTGTTACATGTTCAGCATCCCAAAGTGGAAAAGCTAAAATGTAAAATGCTTCCAAAATCCAAAACTTTTTCAGCCCTGACGTGATGCTCAAAGAATATGCTCATGGGAGCTTTTTTTATTGTTTATTTTTTTGAGATGGAGTTTTGCTCTGTCGCCCAGGCTGGAGTGCAGTGGCATGATCTTGGCTCACTGCAACCTCCGCCTCCCAGGTTCAAGCAATTCTCCAGCCTCAGCCTGCTGAGTAGCTGAGATTACGGGTGCCTGCCACCATGCCCCGCTAAATTTTTTTTGTATTTTTAGTAGAGATGGGTTTTCACCATGTTGGCCAGGCTGGTCCAGAGCTCCTGACCTCTAGTGATCCACCCGCCTGGGACTCCCAAAGTAGTGGGAGGCCACCCCGCCCAGCCTTGTGGGAGCATTTTGGATTTTGAATTTTCTGACTTGGTGTGCTCATCTAGTGAGTATATAATGCAAATATTCCCAAATCTGAAAAAAATCTAAAATCTGACACACTTGTAGTCCCAAGCATTTCGGATTAGGGATACTCAACCTGTATTTAAGAACATAATTAATAATAAAGATGGCAAAGGAAGCAGATCCTATGGTATATAAACAGAGACAATGAGGGATTTCTATACTTGTTATAAATAATAGAGTCTTAGCCCTGATTCACGTGTGTCTACTGGGTCCAATCACTAGGTAGTTGGTCTCCAAATAGCCTTGTGACTTATGATATAGTCTAAGTTGAATCAAAATTGGAGTCTAGATTCTCCATGCCATTTATGACTTTTATGAGTGTGGGTGTGTTGTGAATATGTAGGTTGGTTGAGAGTTGAAGATCCTACAAAATATGAACAACAGCCCCGTCTTTGAAGAACTGGAGGAAGAATCAGGGTCACAAGGATGTAATGTGGAGTAAGGGGTGTGAATTTTTTTTTTTTTTGAGACGGAGTCTCAGTTCACTGCAACCTCCGCCCCCAGGGTTCTAGCGATTCTCCTGCCTCAGTCTCCTGAGTAGTTAGGATTACAGGTGCCTGCCACCACGCCCAGCTAATTTGTTTTTTTTTTTTTTAAGACAGAGTCTTGCTCTGTCACCAGGCTGGAGTGCAGTGGTCAATCTTAGCTCACTGCAACCTCTGCCTCCCAGGTTCAAGTGGTTCTCTTGCCTCAGCCTCCTGAGTAGCTGGGACTATAGGCGTGCACCACCACGCCCAGCTAATTTTTGTATTTTTAGCAGACAGGGTTTCACCATGTTGGCCAGGATGGTCTCAATCTCTTGACCTTATGATCCACCCACCTCAGTCTCCCAAAGTGCTGGGATTACAGGCATAAGTCACTGCATCTGGCCTAACTTTTTTGCATTTTTATTAGAGACAGGGTTTCACCGTGTTGGCCAGGCCGGTCTCGAACTCGTGACCTCTGGTGATCCACCCGCCTCAGTCTCCCAAAGTGCTAGGATTACAGGTGTGTGCCACTGTGCCCAACCAGGGGTGTGATTATAATGAGTGAAAGACATCTGTTTGATGAATGGTATTCCACTCAGTGGGTCTCACACCTGGCCACGCCTCACCACACCTTTGTTTGCACGTACATGACATTATTGGCAAATCTAGGTCTCTGAACGCTTCCCAATCCTGGCACCCTGAGCGGAGGCTAATTCTGTCACCATGATTAGCTGTGTGCAGATAACATATCTATGACAATTTAAAAAAAATGCATGATTGGCTTTTTGCTGTTGACAGCAGCCACTGTCTGCAGTTGTTGGCTTGTGCGGAGGGAATACAAAATTTAAAATTATTCTAAAGTAAACTTAATTAGGGAGGGAAATTTGTAGCCAACTTACCACTCTCATATAATGCAACCGAAACCAAATGTAAATGATTTTTGGATGATCCAAATTAGTTCTCCCTTCTGCCAGCTCACATGGAGCACCAAGATTAGAGAGTAATAAGAAGGCCTTCTAATAGGTGGGTTTTGGAACGGATTTCGTTTGCAATAGGAAAGAGCATTGGGAAGAGTGCCCTTTAGAAACATTTGCCCACATATTTATTTTTGGATTTGTAATACCAGCATACTGCATTTTAATCTGTTCCTTTTTGTTGAGTGCTCAGATTTTTATGTCTGGCTTTTTATTTTGTCTTGTGAATTTGTATAACTTTCAAAATGACAACACCCATTGCTTAGCATATGGGACAAAGAAACTCTTCTTTTTCTTCCCCTCTTGTGCCTTTTTAAAATAAGGCATCTAACAAAGAAACATTTTTTTTTCTTTCCCTGTCCTAAGCCCCAGATGACCTAAGGATTTAGAGGTCTGAGGTCAGATTTCTTTCTTCTTTGCTTCACACACAACTGTCTCTTCTTTACATTGTGATCTTTCTGATTTGTATGGGGACTCTGCAGGTAGAAGATTGTGTGTGGGTTGTGTGTAAAGTACGTATGCTTTCTGATGCAGCAGGGGGAATCTTTATGCTTTGAGTCAGATGGGTGCATGTGAAAGAAATTAGGTGATTCTAATTATAAAGCCCCCAAATAGTGAGGATCCCGATTCTCCTTTCCTCTTTGAATCTATTGAGCAGTTTACCTTTGAACCAAGTTAATTAGGAAAAGGGACAGGCTACAGTCATTTCATTTGGCTGTTTTTGGCATCCAGGAAAGTGTGGGGGTGGGGGAGCTCATCAGAGGCAAACCAAAGGAAACTTGTAGACCTTGAACTTGCTCTGAGCAGATTATTAATTTTCTCCTCCTTGTACGTTGTTAAATCTGTAGGAAAGGAACATCAGCTCAGGATCTGTCGCTGTGGCTCCACGCCAGCATGCTGAATTCTGTCATCTTTGCAGCATGGCCAAGCATCTTTATTACATGTTGTAATTCTGGTTTTTGAGCTTGGTCCAGAGATCCTGCTACAGCGTCAGATGGTTTGGGGTGTGGAAAAGGAAAAGGGCTATGTGCATCTGTAGATGAGGTTTGGGGAGAGTGGGGAGAGCCGGAAACGGAGCGGTCGTCTAGGGCAGGGACTTGTCATGGATGCTGCACACGCTCCTTGTGCCGCCTCGAATTTGAAATGCATTATTAATTTCTGTTCAATACAGATTATTGATAGCAAACCGAAAATAAATGTGGGCCCTATCCCTGCTCTGGCCATTACGCCTCCTAGCAGCTCAGTAATTAGCATCAGCCTTGAGAACGGAGTGCCGTCATCCATGTGACAGTTTTGTCCCTTTGTCCTGTTCCTGGGGTGCATAGGTGACCCTTGACCTCCGTTGGTCTGGGAGTGGGAAACTGAACTTACAAACTGTTGGGCTGCACTGGCTTGGGATTAACCAGGGCAGGGGTAACTTTCTTACTCTCTTCTTCAAAAGGACTTTAGAGGGAAGTACTAGGAGTAAATCATAATTTTAAAAACTGGTTGGGAGGGGAAAAACAATTGCATCCATTTCTTGAGCACAGACACCCCAACCTGCCTTTTGCAAATAATCTTCCTTTTGGCCGATCTTAAGGGTTTCGCAGACGAATCCTTGGCTTTGGCTTGTCAATGAGGACTTCGCAGAAAGCTCCAGAATGCCTTCGGCGGCTTTGCAGGAAACGGTGACACAAAGTTCCAGCCAGTCTCCCCCTCCTTCCACTTATTGTTTCAGGATTGTCAGAAAACAGGCTGGGATGAGGAGGAAGAGCTACTGTGAGGGTTTTTTAAATTTTTTTGTTAGTTTGGCTGCTGAATGAAAGCAAGCACTTTATTTAGAAGTGAGTAGGGAGGAAAATACAGCTTAGGGTTGACACCCTTCTGGTGCTTATCCATAAATATGAAATGGTGTTAGAACACCAGACACTAGAGAGCTTTCTGATTGGCTGTTGGTGATGTCATCGTGTCATTAGTACTGTGTTCAGAAAATAAACTGATCAGCCTGTTTCCTTCCTTCTTTCCTTCCTTCCTTCCTTCCTTTCTTCTCTTCTTCTTTCTTTCTTTCTTTCTTTCTTTCTTTTTTCTCTCTTCTCTCTCTCTCACTGAAATGTATGAAATCCATTTTGTAATCTAAAATGAGGTGCTTCAGTTAGGACATTTTGAAAGAATTATTAGGTTTCTCGTGTGTTCAGAGTCATTTTGGTGTTCACCTGAGCAAAGCAATAGTCACCCCCAAGTACTCAGCCTGTCTTGTCTTACTGCTTAAAAGTAAGGCAGACGCCATTCAACACCTGGGTACCAACAGTTGACATTTACTGCATTAAGTGCTAAGGCTGTAGATGAGGATTTCTTCCTGTTGGCCTTTAAACATCCTAGTAAGCCCAGGGCCAACACTGGTGCTCAGGAATGTGAGGACTGTGGATGGGTAATGGGGAGGGCTTTCTTTTTAATTTTCTTAAAAACTAACTTTGTTTCTCTATCTCTGATAACTCTGCAGTCCAGTTTACTGCCTGCTTTTGTACTTAAGGCATGCTCATCTGATCTGTTAGCCTTATAATTGTGTTTCAGCAGGAGGAACACACTTGTGGCATGTCCAAGGTGTGTGTGTGTGTGTGTGTGTGTGTGTGTGTGTGTGTGCGTGTGTGTGTAAAATCCAGTAGCATTCTTGCTATGCGGGAATGAAATTCTCAGGAGGAAGGCCACTGCCAAGCAGCACTCTAACCTCTGCATTGATTTTTGATGCCTAGAGTTCTGGCAGGTTTGACAATTCTGCATTCCTACTGCTTCTCTCTGATCCAAGGAGGAATTCTGTTTCAATTAATCATTGGGAAGCATTTTGGTTAGATACAGCTCTGTCTGTTTTGTTTAAATTAAATATAGAACTGTCCTTTTGAGGGAAAGCTGTGATTCTTTATCGATAGAAAGTTTGGCTAGAATAACCTTCCCTTTTCTTGTAATATTTAACTTTGCTTGTGAATAACCGTAATAATGGACTTCTTTGCATGCCAGTGTACTCTTGGGTGGAATCTCCTAATAACATGTACCAATGTTATGTAAATCCCCCCCTCCCCCACAAGATGTTTCTTGAGTGAAAATGCCTCTAAGACTTTATTCCATTACTGTCAAAATGTCCAAGGTGATTTTACGCATGCTGTGGACATGTCATTTGGATTAGCAAAATGTCTAGCAAGCAGGTGTGACTGATGTCTGCCATACAACTGTAATCTCCTGTTATGGGGAGGCAGTGCATTCCTTTTCAAGTTTTCCCTCATTTTTCGCAAGGTTATAAACCATAGATTTAGCAATCACTGGGGTCAGAGGGAAAGGGGAAAGACAATGAGCCTCATTCATCCTTATGAGCCCTAATGAGTAATAGAGATAGTGTATTTTCCAGGTTACAGCCCCAGCTCTGACAGGCTTTAATTATCTATGAGCTGAAGCAAGAAGCAATATAAACATGCAAAAGCATTTTGGGAACAGGTTTTTGAAGGAGATGAATCACCCAAGTTGGTGTCCCGCTCAGCCCTTTTGCAAGGGGCCAGCTTCCCTCTACTCGGCCGACCACTTGATCACGTGACAGCTGTTTGCAGACTAAAGGAAAGAAATAATCATTCACTAGCAGGAAACCTAATCCCAGGCAGGTGCAGTTTGAGTAACGACTCTGGGCCTGAAGGTCAGAATGGCTGCAAAGACCTAAGCTTTTGCAGATGGTCTGAGTGGGAGGAGCCAGGTTCAATAACCCTTCTGTAGCCCCCAGGTTGGTCCTTGCTCGGGGATGGTGCTACCGCTTCTCCAGATACTGCTGAACTTTTGAACCCAAGTACAGTACACTAGTTAGGATGTTTGTCATTTACAGCTTTTAGATAAAGCAGTAGCGGATTTTAAGGAAACAGTAGACAGATCCATTTTCCTTTTCCTCTAGTGATGTTAGTGGTCTAATTAGACGTCCGTGTTTTAGCAGCTTCCTCTCGATGTGCTTTGGGCCCTTTTTTTCCTAAGAGACGCCTGTGGACACGAACAAAAGCCGGATGTTGCAGGAGGGCTTCTGAACAAGTGCCCTGCGTTAGATATGTCTGGAGTTTCCACACCAGGCTTTCCTCTGCACAGAGCAAATGAGATACTGCCGGGTGTGAGGACTGCCTGTGTCCATTGTCAAACTGTGTTTTCACTGCCTTGTAAACTGCCCTTCTGCCGATCTATTTTATATCAATTACTAATGGCTGCTTTTTCTATTTATATTGCTTGGAACTAATTGAGATTCCAGGTGCACAAGCATGTCACACACAAGGGCTTGGGTACTTGGGAGAGTGTAACAATAGTTCAGGAAGAGATGATCAGCCGCCACCCTTTCTGGGGTGAGGAAACCTCCAAAAAACCAAACAGGAAGTATCAAATGTATAAATTTGAAGGGAGAAGGTAGGAGTCTAGCGTCTTCTCAGTTGCAACTTGATTTATTGAAAAAAAAATGGTGATTTGGGGGGCAAGTATAGAATATTTGCTTAAAGGAATCCACTTCTCTGAATAGCTCCCTCCTTTCTGTGGCTTGGAGACTGAGACTTAGAAATCCACAATTATACTGTATAGATGAGCCTTGTTCTATATTTGGGATGTAATCTCCACACTCAGGGGCTACATATGGCCACGAGCACCCACTTAAGAGCTAAAAATGTAAGTTACCGCCTACTTTGTCCTGAATTGGAATCATACATAATTGCTCTATGCTTTAAAAAAAAAACAAAAAAACCCTTCCTTTGAGGAAAGAGTTCAAGATGACATTGCTAGTGGGCAATCTTATAAGAAGCCAAGGATAACTTAGTTGTTGAAAGAAGATACATAAATACTTGTTGTTGAACAAATAAAATAAATGAAGGAAGAATTTACACCTCTCATTATTTAATCAGAAAGTAGCATGGTGAGTCAGGAAACTGTAGGCTCAACCTAGAAGTAAACACCTCTCATGAAATGGGCAGAGATCTGGGAGCAGGAACCGATGAGGTAGGCTCCTAGAATGAATGAAAATGGAAAGTGTGGAAAGTTGAGTGGTTTCTAAATCTGGCTGATCATCAGAGTTGGCTTGTGAGCTCTTAAAAACACAAATAGGCCAGGTACAGTGGCTCATACCTGTAATCCCAGAGTTTTGGGAGCCTGAGGTGGGCGGATCGCTTGAGCTCAGGAGTTGAAGACCAGCCTGCGCAACATGGCAAAACCCTGTCCCTACACAAAATACAAAAATTAGTCAGGCGTGGTGGTGTGCACCTGTAGTCCCAGCTACTTGGGAGGCTGAGGTGGGAGGATTGCTTGAGCTCAAGGACGTAGAGGCTGCAGTGAGCTTTGACTGAGCCACTGTACTCCAGCCTGGGTGACACAGCGAGACCCTGTCTCAAAAAAAAAAAAAAAAAAAAAAGAACGGCTGGCTCAGTGTGGTGGCTTATGCCTGTAATTCCAGCACTTTGGGAGGCCAAGACAGGTGGATCATGAGGTCAGGAGTTCAAGACCAGCCTGGCCAAGATAGTGAAACCCCGTCTCTACTAAAAATACATAAATTAGCCAGGTGTGGTGGCGGGTGCCTGTAATCCCAGCTACTCAGGAGGCTGAGGCAGAGAATTGCTTGAACTGGGAGGTGGAGGTTGCAGTGAGCCAAGATGGCACCACTGCACTCCAGCCTGGGCAACAGCAAGACTCTGTCACCAAAAAAAAAAAAAAAAAAAAAAAAGCTGGGTACAGTGGCTCATGCTTGTAATACCAGACTTTTGGAAGTCAAGATAGGAGGATGCTTGAGGCCAGGGGTTCAAGACCAGTCTGGACAACATAGCATGACCCCATCTCAAAAAAAAAAAAAAAAAATGAAAAAACAAATTAGCTAAATGTGGTTATGTGCACGTGTAATCCTATTTGGGAGGCTGAGGTGGGGGGATCACTTGAGCCCAGAAATTTGAGGCTTCAGTGAGCGAGACCCTGACTCTAAAAAGCAAATAAACAACCACAGATAGACCCCAAAAGACAAAAATAAAAACAAAAGCAACATCGATTCCCTGACCTAAGACTCCAAAATCTGTTAATGCCCAGCCTTTGTCCATAGATGAGAAATGCTGGGAATGAGAAGGAGATGTGCAAGTCGAGAAGGTGATCCCCCGGAGGGTGTGAACCAAGCAGATGGCCAGGCTTTCCCAGCATGGAGCAAAGAAAAGACACCATTTTGGAGGTTTGTTTTGAAATGGATTCTGCAAGCACTTTTTTGAGCACAACACATTGCATCACATTTTGTGATGGAAATATACAAAAGAAAACTCACTTCTGCCGACAGGCCCATGGACAAATTGATCTATTTTTTTTTTTTTTTTGAGACAGAGTCTTGCTCTGTCGCCAGGTGCCAGGCTGGAGTGCAGTGGTGCGACCTCGGCTCACTGCAACCTCCGCCTCCTGTGTTCAGGCAATTCTCCTGCCTCAGCCTCCTGAGTAGCTGGGACGACAGGCGTGCGCCACCACACCCAGCTAATTTTTGTATTTTTAGTAGAGACAGGGTTTCACCATGTTGGCCAGGATGGTCTCGATCTCTTGACCTCGTGATCTGCCCGCCTTGGCCTCCCAAAGTGCTGGGATTACGGTCATGAGCCACTGCGCCCGGCCTTGGACAGACCGATCTTGAGCAGAATGACAGCTCCACTTGTTCGGTGTATTGTGGCCCTTTGGGTATCATTAGTGGAGGAATGTAGAGAAGGGAGAAATAACAGCCGGGTTTGTAGAAGCCTTTGACGGGAGGTGATCTTTAAACTGGTGTACTGAAGGGTGTGTGGGCTTTTCCCAGGAGTAGAGAGTCCAGAGGGGGAGATTAGGAAGATAAAAAATAAAATGTACAAAGATCAGGAAGGAAGAAACAACAAGGTGTGCTTGCAAAATGATGAGGAAGGGGAAGGACGACTGCAGGTGAGAGCTGAGCCTGTGGCCAGTGCCTTTGTTTGCAGGATGAAGGTGTCTGAAGTTCATAGTATGGTTGACCTAGAACAACTTTGTTTGAATGGCAAAGGCCCACTTACAGGCAGATTTCCTTCCTCCTCTGCCACTCCTGAGAAAGCAAGACCGCTCCCTCCTCTTCCACCTTCTCTGCCTACTCAATGTGATGATTTCTAAGTTTCAGTCTCCAAGGATGAAGACCTTTATAATGATGCCCTTTCACTTAAAGAGTAGTAAATACAGGCCGGGCGCGGTGGCTCACGACTGTAATCCTAGCACTTTGGGAGGCTGAGGTGGGTGGATCACTAGGTCAGGAGTTGGAGACCAGCCTGGACAACATAGTGAAACCCCGTCTCTACTAAAGATACAAAAATTAGCCAGGCGTGGTGGCGTGCACCTGTAATCCTAGCTACTCAGGAGGCTGAGACAGGAGAATCGCTTGAACCCAAGAGGCAGAAGTTGCAGTGAGCCAAGATCACGCCACTGCACTCCAGTCTGGGCAGCAGAGCAGGACTCCATCGAAAAAAAACAATAGTAAATATACTTTCTCACGATGTTCTTTTCTCTAGCTTACTTCATTATAAGAATGCGATCTATAATACACATGAGATACAAAATATGAATGCATCGACTATTTTATTGGCAAGGCTTCTAATCAACAGTAGTTAAGGTTTTGGGGAGTCACAGTTATATGTGGGTTTTTGACTGTTGCGAGGTGGTCAACGCCCCTCACCCCCGCATTGTTTTTTTTGTTTGTTTTTGAAACGGAGTTTTGCTCTTGTCACCCAGGCTGGAGGGCCATGGTGCAATCTTGGCTCACTGCAACCTCTGCTGCCCAGTTTCAAGTGACTCTCCTGCCTCAGCCTCCCAAGTAGCTGGCACTACGGGTGCCTGCCACCATGCCAGGCTAATTTTCATGTTTTTAGTAGAGACAGGGTTTCACCACATTGGCCAGGTTGGTCTCGATCCGCCTGCCTCATCCTCCCAAAGGGCTGGGATTACAAGCATGAGCCACCGCTCCTGGTCTATACCCACATTGTTTAAGGGTCAGCTGTATAACCAACCCTGTTTCCCAGAGAAGGACAAGATGAGATGCTTTTAGGATGTTAGCCTGACCACTCTGGGGTGTAAAGAAGCTGGGGAGGTTGCTGTGGACCGGGAGAGGCACATTGGGTTTTGTCTGTAAACAGAATACAAGCCCTCTGAGGGTGAGCAACTTAACTTCTAAAGATTATTCTCATCTCTGCAACATGCGGTAGGCACTAATACTACTCTTTGGTTAATTAAAAGATGTTTAATATATGCCTCATTAAGCAGAATAATCAGTGTCTCTGAGCATGCTTGTGTGCTTTATTTTTCTCCTTTTAATAAAAACAAAAATTAGAGCGATAAGAAATAATTAGGGCAATCTGTTAGCTCTCACTTCATTTTTTTCTCCCTCGATGAATCTCTTTCATTTTTTTCCGTAGCTCACATAGCTCGCTTTCTCCCTTGACCTGGTCCTCTGATATCATCAAAGTTAGCACAGCTTGCAGACCGAAATGGGTTTAGAACTGGCCAGTTTTCATGACACAGCTCTCAAGATGGAGCCACGAGGATACGGGAATTGGATTTTAAGCATCGCTGATCTCTGCCCTGTTCCTCTTTAACACATGAGACCCCTCACAGTCTCTCTAAGAGTAAAGTTGTCCACATGTGTAGACCCGAGCTGCTGTGGCCGAGGACTTTCTTTGTGCTTATTGTTATGGCTGGTTTATTTGCATCTTTGCAGAATATTCATAAATTTGAAAGATTTTTTTTTTTTTCTCCTTCAAGGATACCAAATCCAGGTAGGAAGTAATGATCTCGGTGAATTCTAGCACTTGCCAGTTTGGAAATGTTTAGGGAAAACAAATGAAAGAGAGAAAGGACGAATCTGTTCATATGCCATCATTCACTAATTCAAAGCTGCACACATGTCTTTCTTACTCCACTTTTGAAGTTAGGAATTGGAACTGAATAATACACAACCTTCCAGCATGAAACATTATCAAGCTTGAGGGATTTTATTGGGGTTTTTGATACTTCATTGGTTTCTAGTTTCTCTTCATCTTTGATCACTTATTCCTCTGACAAGACTTTGGTCCTGTTGCCGCTTTTGTCTTTCCCCTAAGCTTGTCTTGCGTCATGGGAATTATTACTCTCCTTTTTACTTTTCTCAGTAATTTTGTTGAAGGCAAATAAATAAACTAAGTATCTGGACTTAGTTTCAATATACCAGTCAGTTGTAAGTCTGCTTTTATATTTCCTTCAAGTATGTCCAGTTTTCTATTTAAATGTGTTCATGGTAAAGAATTTTAAATTCTGTATTATGTAAGCCCAATTCATCCTGAATATTGGGCTAAGGCTTATCTTTGCTTTGTAAACCTTTCTCAGTGCTGCAAATTCGGAGCTAAGTAATACTGTCGTAGTGACGGTGGTGGTGGTGGTGGTGGTGGTGGTGGTGGTGATGGTGTGTTAAAAATCCTGGAGTATAAACTGTTTTCAAATGTCTTCAAGTATTTTAGAAGTCTCCATCTTTATAGTAGCACTTGATATGGTAATTATATGTGATTCTCCTGTGTTCATTAAAAGAGGAGCCTAGGGCTTCTCTGAGAATGTGTTAGCTTCCCACAGGTTGCAAGTAATGAAATTGCTTTGCTCTAAAAATCTGTAATTCAGTGCTTTCACTAATTCACATGGGCCTTCTCGCCACTCTTTTTCCTGGTAGGTAATGAGAGGATTTTTTTTCTCTTTCCTCTGAGAATATGAGGGTAGTCCAGCCATGTTAGGAAACAGAAGATGTGGGTTATCTTGGAAAGTGAATGTGATTGTTTTTATTGCCTTGATCTTAAAGGACCTGTAATTTCAAAAGCACGATAATTCCCCTCCTCTTCGTTCTTTCAGTTAACTCCTAGGCCCATATTTCCAGAAAAGATGTATCTTTTTTTCCTGACACCAAAATGAAAGTTTCTATCATCTCAATAAGGCAGCTTTTTAAAATGTTGAGAAAAAGTTGTAAGAACAAACCCACCTAAAAGCCAAAAGGTAGAACCAACCTAGGAGTCCATCCGCAGATGAATGGATGAGCACAAGGTTGTATATACGCACAATGGCAGATTATTCAGCTTTAAACAAATGGAAATTCTGGCACATGCTACACAACATGGATGGATCTGAGGACACTGTGCTAACTGAAATCAGTCAGGCGTGAGGGACAAATATTGTATGATCCCAATAATATGAAATATTTTGGGATAGGCAGGCTGGGCGCAGTGGCTCACATGTCCCAAAACGTTGGGAAGCCGAGGCAGGTGGATCACGATGTCAGGAGTTTGAGATCAGTCTGGCCAACATGGTGAAACCCCGTCTCTACTAAAAATACAAAAATTAGCTGGGTGTGGTGGTGGCCATCTGTAATCCCAGCTACTTGGGACGCTGAGGCAGGAGAATTGCTTGACCCCTGTAGGTGGAGGTTTCAGTGAAACGAGATCACACCACTGCACTCCAGCCTGGGCAACACGGCAAGACCCCGTCTCAAAAAAAAATTGTTTTTTTGAATAGGCAAATTCATAGAAACAGAAAGTAGCTTAGAGGTTGCCTGGAGGCAGGAGTGGAGGAATGGAGTTAGTGTTTAATGGGTACAGAGTTTGTTTTGCAAATTGAAGAGTTCTGTGGCGAGCTGCTGGTGGTAGAAAAACAATGTGAACAAATGTGCTTACTGCCGCTGAACTGCACACTTAAAAATGGCTAAAATAAGGCCGAGCGTGGTGGCTCACGCCTGTAATCCCAGCACTTTGAGAGGCCGAGGTGGGCAGATCACGAGGTCAGGAGTTTGAGACCAGCCTGGCCAATATTGTGAAACCCCTGTCTCTACGGAAAAATACAAAAAAAAAAAAAAAAAAAAAAAAATAGCTGGGTGTGGTGGCGTAGGCGTATGTCTGTAGTCCCAGCTGCTCGGAAGGCTGAGGCAGAAGAATCGCTTCAACCCTGGAGGCAGAGGTTGCTGTGCGCTGAGATTGCACCACTGCCCTCCAGCCTGACAAAAGAGGGAGGCTCCATTTCAAAAAAAAAAAAAAAAAAGGTTAAAATACAGGCGTCGTGGCACGCTCCTCTAATTCCAGCTACTAGGGAGGCTGAGGCAGGAGAATTGCTTGAACTTAGGAGACAGAAGCTGCAGTGAGTTGAGATTGTGCCAGTGCACTGCAGCCTGGGCAACAGAGGGAGACTCTGTCTCAAAAAAGAAAAAGAAAAAGAAAAAAGGCTAAAATGGTAAATTTTCTGTTATATATCTGTGTGTGTGTATATATGCATATATATATACACGTATATACACACACACACACACACACACACACACAATTAAAATTCTAAAGAAATCTTTAATGAGGCCAGATGCGGTGACTTACACTTGTAATCCCAGCACTTTGGGAGTCCAAGGCGGGCGGGTCGAGATCGAGACCATCCTGGCCAACATGGTGAGACCCTGTCTCTACTAAAAATACAAAAATTAGCTGGGCGTGGTGGCAGGTGTCTGTAGTCCCAGCTACTCAGGAGGCTGAGGCAGGAGAGTTGCTTGAACCCAGGAGGTGGAGGTTGCAGTGAGCTGAGATCACACCACTGCCCTCCAGCCTGGCGACAGAGTGAGCCTCTGTCTCAAAACAAAACAAAACAAAACAAAACAAATCTTCAATAAAAGGGAGTACTACTAATACCGATTTTTAGAACTCACAGGTTGTCATATAAAACAAATTGGTCATTTGAGCCGATTTTCAATATGCTGACACGTACAATATAAATTAAAAATACGTATGTTACTACCTCACTATCTAAAAGAAATCAGAGATGTAAACAATCTTTATGATAAATGAAATTCTTGCATTTAATGTCAGAAAAATATCTCACAAAAAACGAATCCAGTTAGATTTGCTAAGGTGTGGTATTTGTGTGTCTCCTGTACAGACATTTTCTCATTTGGATTCGTAACACTTGGTAAATCAAATTGCTGTTACTGTTCTCCTCTTTCTTTGAATGTGGAATTTCTGGAACACAGGAAAATTTGATTGATGTCCTAAAAGAAAAAGGAAACAAAATGAGTGCTACTTAATATGGACCAGCGCAGTGGCTCACACCAGTAACCCCAGTGCTTTGGGAGGCTTTGGCTGGAGGATTGCTTGAGGCCAGGAGTTCCAGACCAGCCTGGGCAACATAGCAAGATCCCATCTCTACCAAAAAAGAAAAATTATTCAGGGTGGTGGCCTGAGCCTGTAATCCTAGCTACTCAAGGAGGCTGAGGGAGGAGGATCGCTTGAGCCCAGGAGTTTGAGGCTGCAGTGAGCAGTGATTTCTTCATTGTACTCTTGCCTAGGCGATAGAGTGGGATCCTGTCTCCAAAAAAATGAAAAAATAAAGTGAATATACATGTCTGAGATTTGTTTACATGCATATTCTGATGTAGTGGGTCTGTGGTGGGGCCTGAGAGCCTGCATTTCTCAAAAGCTCCACCTGAATCACTACTTTGGAGGTCCTTGGAAGCCTTTGGATGGTTCTGCTTTCTTTCTCTCTCTCTCTCTTTTTTTTTTTGCTTTGAGATGGAGTCTCGCTCTGTTGTCCGGGCTGGAGTGCAGTGGTGCGATCTCGGCTCACTGCAACCTCCACCTCCCGGGTTCAAGAGATTCTCCTGCCTCAGCCTCACGAGTAGCTGGGACTACAGACACATGCCACCACACCTAGCTAATTTTTGTATTTTTAGTAGTGACGTGGTTTCACCGTGTTGGTCGGGCTGGAGATGGTTCTGCTTTCGTCACTGCTAATTTAGGGTCCCTGCTGAATCACGATAGTTACTTACCATGAGTCAGCTTTCTGGCTTTCGTGATACCGTCACTGCTATCATCTCAGTCTTCTTGTTCTTGTAGATTTCTGAGAAACTCCTTTAGTTTTCTTTCAGTGGAGTCTTTTGATGGGACGAAATGAAGGGGACTGAGGTAGCACTCATCTTTAAAAGGATGTTTCCAATCCTGTTTTCACTGTTTTTCTAGCTAAGTGCTCGTTGTTGGGGGAGGGGAGAGCACTGACTAATTAAGCAGAATCATCAGCATGTATCATCCTTCCGCTGTGACCTCAAGTACATTTGAATCAATATTTATGGAGTGCTAAGTATGTTCTGGGTGTTGTGCTTGTCCTTGATATTTGGTAGATGTGGTTCCTGCTGTAAGGAAACGAGTACTCTATGCCTTTTAATCCAAAGATGGAGGGTGGGGCGCATAGATGACACAATCTATCTTGATAGATAGAGCATGTTCTTCCAGTGTGTTGTATGTCACAGTTGTGAAAGCTGCTTCCTTAGAACCCACGTCCACTGTCCCACTGGGTAGTTTCAGTCTCATCCCCAGATTGTTTTCCTTTGTCTGTTTTTGTGATTTCCACCCCTATTGCTATCCTGATTAAAGTGGAAAGTATTGGACAGTGCACAGTGGTTCATGCCTGTAATCCCAGCACTATGGGAGGCCCAGGTGGGTGGGTCAGGAGTTCAAGACCAGCCTGGCCAAGATGGTGAAACCCCGTCTCTACTAAAATACAAAAATTAGCTGGGCATGGTGGCGGGTGCCTGTAATCCCAGCTAGTCGGGAGGCTGAAGCAGGGAATTGCTTGAACCCGGGCAGGGGAGGATGCAGTGAGCCAAGATCACGCCATTGCATACAGCCTGGGCGACAGAGCAAGACTCAGTCTCAATAATAATAATAATAAAAAGTAGAAAGTAGACCTAATCAAACTCCACAGCTTCTGCACAGCAAAAGAAACAGTCATTAGAGTGAATCAGCAACCAACAGAATGGGAAAAAATTTTTGCAGTCTACCCATCTGACAAAGGGCTGATATTCAGAATCTACAAGGAACTAAAACAGATTTACAGGAAAAAAACAAACAAGCCTGTTCAAAAGTGGGCGAAGGATATGAACAGACACTTTACAAAAGAAGACATACATGAGACCAACAAATATATGAAAAATTGCTCATCATCACTGGTCATTAGAGAAATGCAAATCAAAACTACATTGAGATACCATCTCAGGCCAGTTAGAATGGTGATCATTAAAAAATCTGGAGACAACAGATGCTGGAGAGGATGTGAAGAAATAGGAACACTTTTACACTGTTGGTGGGAGTGTAAATTAGTTCAACCACTGTGGAAGACAGTGTGGCTATTCCTCAAGGACCTAGAAATAGAAATTCCATTTGACCCAGCAATCCCATTACTGGGTATATATCCAAAGGATTATAAATCATTCTACCATAAGGACACATGCACACGAATGTTCATTGCAGCACTGTTTACAATAGCAAAGACCTGGAACCAACCCAAATGCCCATCGATGATAGACTGAACAGGGAAAATGTGGCACATATACACCATGGAATATTACGCAGCCATCAAAAATGATGAGTTTGTGTCCTTTGTAGGGACATGGATGAACCTGGAAACCATCATTCTCAGCAAACTGACATAAGAACAGAAAATCAAACACCGCATGTTCTCACTGATTGGCGAGTGTTGAACAATGAGAACACATGGACACAGGGAGGGGAGCATCACACACTGGGGTCTGTCGGGGGGAGGTAGGGAGGGACAGCGGGGGGTGCGGAGTTGCGGAGAGATAGCATGGGGGGAGAAATGCCAGATATAGGTGATGGGGGATAGAGGCAGCAAACCACATTGCCATGTGTGTACCTATGCAACAATCTTACGTGTTCCTCACATGTACCCCAAAACCTAAAATGCAATAAAAAAATAAAAAAAAAGTAGAAAGTATTATTCTGTCACTCCCAGTTTCAAGCCATGCTTGTTTCTGTGAAAGGTCTTTCTAAATTGTGTCCATGCCACTACATCATTCTTACTTCAGACAGAATAACTGCTTTCTAATTTGGCAGTTAGGGGACATAAAGCATGCCTTTATTAGCATTGTATGGAAGAAGAATTCTAACATGGCCCCTGTGATTCACTCCCAGACTGTACTGCATACACATCCTGAGTAATGCCCGAGACTGTGACTGTGATGAATTTACTCCCTTGACTAGTGATGTTCTCTGGTATAACTGACCTTAAGATCAGGAGATTATCCAGGTGAGTCTGACTGAATCACACCACCCTTTTAAAAGCAAAGAGTTGACAAAACTCTCTGCTGCTTGAGGAAAGAGAAACTGGAGTTCAAATATACCTTTGTGAGCTTTAAGATGGAGGGGGCTGTGTGGCAAGGAATGTGGGCAGCCCTAAGTAGCTGACAGCCAGCAAGGGAGTGGAGATGTCAGTCCTACAACTGCAAGGAACTGGATTCTATTAATGACAAGAGTGAACTTGGAAGGGGTTTTTTCCTCTAGAGCCTCGAGATGAGAACTCAGTCCAACATCTAGATTTCAGCCTTGTGACACACCAAGCAGAGAACCCAGTCATGATGTGCTGAGCTAACAGAAAACTGAGTTAATAGATGCCTGTTGCCTCGGCCAGGAAGTTTGTGGTAATTTGTTATGCACCAATGGAAAACTAATATACATATTAGTATGCAAATACTTTTGAAAAAGAGTCTACAAGTGCATTCGAAGAAGAGTGTATAAGGCTTGCTTGTGAAAAACCAAGCTAATGCTGCTTAGCCAGTTGGGCAGAGAACATCCAGCTACCTTGCACGTGACAGAAATTAAAAATGTCACTGACACACAGGAAGTATCAAACCATGGAAAGGGCATAGATTTAGAGAGAAGAAATATCAGCAAGTCTTGGCTCTCCTACTTCTTAGATGGGGGAGGCCACTCACTCCTCTGAATCTCACCTATAACATGAAGGGGTTGACCAGATGCATCTCATCACATGGACCCACTGGTTTTATTTAGCAAGCAATGTATTCATCTCATTTTATTTAGGAAGCAGTGTACTCAACGCAAGCGATGTATAGGGTAAGGGTTGCTGTCTGTTGCATGTCTTTTTGGGTAGTTTTTAAAAAGCAGCTAAAAATTTTATGGGTTTTTAAGGATCAGTCCAAAATATTCCTGTCTCATTACAAGAATAATCTGATATTTGCACCAAAAAGTGACATCAAAGTATATTACTTGGGTCTGAGGCAGGTGGATCCCTTGAGGTCAGGAGTTCAAGACCCTTGCCTGGCCAACATGGTGAAATTCTGTCTCTATTAAAAATACAAAAATTAGCCAGACATGCTTGCTTGAACCCAGGAGGCAGAGGCTGCATTGAGCCAAGATTGTGCCACTGTACTCCAGTCTGGGCGACAGGGCGAGACACTCTCTCTCAAAAAAAAAAAGGGGGATATATTTACATATATATATAAATATAGAAATAAATATGAGAGAGAGAGAGCTTGGAAAAAGTAATGTTTAAAGTCTATTTTTTTTTTGAGACACAGTCTTGCTCTGTCACCTTTGCTGGATTCCAATGGCATGATGTTGGCTCACTATAACCTCCTCCTCCTGGGTTCAAGTGATTCTTGTACCTCAGCCTCCAGAGGAGCTGGGATTGCAGGTGTTTGCCACCACGCCTGGCTAATTTTTATATTTTCAGTAGAGATGGGGTTTTGCCATGTTGGCCAAGCTGCTCTTGAACTCCTGGCCTCAAGTGATCCGCCTGCCTTGGCCTGACAGAGTGGTTGGGATTACAGGTGTGAGCCACCATGCCCGGCCCCTTTTTCTATGTTTAAAACATGCACACCTTGGGCAGGCTTGGTGGTTCACGCCCGTAATCCCAGCACTTAAGGAGGCCGAGGTGGGCACATCACCTGAGGTCAGTAGTTGGAGACCAGCCTGGCCAACATGATGAAACTCCATCTCTATTAAAAATACAAAAATTAGCCCGGCTTGTTGGACGCCTGTAATTCCAGCAACTCAGGAGGCCCAGGCAGGAGAATCGCTTGAACCGGGTGGCGGAGGTTGCAGTGAGCCGCGATCGTGCCGCTGTACTCCAGCCTGGGCGACAAGAGCAAAACTCCCATCTGCAAGAAAAAGAAAAAAGCAAGAAACACACACCTAGAAACTGATCTTTAAAATCTATTTTTGAAAGTCAGGACTGTTGTGACTAGAAGCGTTTCTCTGCCTGGAGCACCTGCTCATCAGAACTCATTCTTGGTGTGCTTCTGCAGCGTTTTTGAGGGGGGGCACACACCCTCTTCTTGTGCATCACTGTACAGGAGTCTGATCTGTTGAACTTAGAATTACGTTTACAAATCTGTCTGTGTGTCTAAGTACTGCTGTTTTGAAAGAAGTGGTTGCATGGTGCATCTGAGTTGCTAGTCTTTTTCCTAGGAAATGATTCTCCTCTGAGCTTAAGGATCTTGTTCACATTGCAAAATAAAAATCTGTGGGAAATTAAGCACACTTGAGTTATAATATTTCAAGGATATGATGATATTTCAATGGGAAAATGCTAATCATGGAGAGCGTTCTTCCCCAACACCTGGAGCTGCTTTCCCTGCTATCAACTAGCTGCTGATTTTCATAAATTGGACTGTAAGAGGGGGAGAAAATCCTCAGCAACTCAGCCACCAGGAAGACGATGGAAAGTGTCTGTCAGTTGTTAAAAGCGGAGAAAAGGACTATCTCAACCGCCTCCCAGGATGCGTAAAGCCTCCAAGAATATCAGCCAACCTGGGCCTTCCGCATGGAAAACAGAGCTGCCTAGATGGGAAGGTTTTAAAACAGTAACTTCTGAGTTGCTCTCCTGGATATTTTTAAACACATCTTAAAAAGGCAGGTGGGCTCCGTGGCTCACACTTGTAATTTCAGGCCTTTGGGAGGCTGAGGTGGGAGGATCGCATGAAGCTAGGAGTTAGAGGCTGCAGTGAACTGATTGCACCTTGGCACTCCAGCCTAGGCAACAGTGAGATCCTGATTCTTAAAAAAAGGAAAAACTTTAAAAAGGCCAGAGGCAAAAAAGCCTCATTGTTGCAGTTCATGATTCCATCACAGACATTAATGAAGCCTGTATCCACCCAAGGGGCACACGGCTGTTTCTCCCTCCGTCACTTTTAATTTTGCCCCAACCTTGCTGGCCCTCACTTGACATTTGGCTTGTGAGGATGACTTCTGTGGAGCTAGCTATTGTTTCTACTGTCATTTTTAAACAATACTAGAGAACAGTAGGGAGGGGGAGAGGGAATCACAGCTCCCACACAAGCAGATGCCTGTTTGAGAGTGTGATATTCTGGAAATAGTAGTCTCGTTTCACTTCCTTGCCCATTCTTCATCATCAGTACAAATGACGTATTTTCTGACACCAGTTCAGGGTTTAAAACCTCAGACTTGGCTGGGCGCGGTGGCTCACGCTTGTAATCCCAGCACTTTGGGAGGCTGAGACGGGCAGATCACAAGGTCAGGAGGTCAAGACCAGCCTGGCCAATATGGTGAAACCCTGTTTCTACTAAAAAAAAATACAAAAAATAGCCAGGCGTGGTGGCGCATGCCTATAGTCTCAGCTACTTGAGAGGCTGAGGCAGGAGAATTGCTTGAACCTGGGAGGTGGAGGTTGCAGTGAACGAGATCGTGCCATTGCACTCCAGTCTGGGTGACAGAGTGAGAGTCCGTCTCAAAAAAAAACCGAGGCTTTTTGGCGTCTACCCACAGTCTGCCCATATTTGGAGAATTCTGTCTTAGGAATGTGTACCATGAGAGGCATTAACCATTACTTTCATTCTGTTCTAGTGAAACCACCCCAGTCCTCTGTGCTTGTACAAAATCCTTTGGACTTTCAGTTGGGTGATAACTTAGCAATTGATTAAGCACTGTACATGAGACTTCAGTCATTCAGCAATTTTATTGAACATATATCCTCCCTTAATTTCCTTACTCTTCATATCTATGTTTCATGAAATTGAGGGCAGCACAGGTTAGCAAAAGTGGTTTGGTCTTAGAATGCTTTTGTACTTAATTCTGCGCAGAATTTCTGGTAATTCACTCTCACCAGCTTAGCCATGTAATGAAACAGTTCCATAGACTGCTGGGGCACCAGGGGCTTAGGCACCACCCCTTCTCATTTCTGTTTGATGTTTTCACATAAAGTTAATTTATAGTAGGATATAGAAAGGGTAATGATTTGGACAGAGAACCTGCTTTCCCTCTACCATATAATTGTGATTTTGACTCTACTTTTTGTAGTGTGTGTGTGTGTGTGTGTGTGTGTGTGTGTGTGTGTGTTTTGTGTGTGATGGAGTTTCTGTCGCTCTCGCTGGAGTGCAGTGGTGTGATCTCGGTTCACTGCAACCTCTACCTCCGAGATTCAAGCAATTCTTCTGCCTCAGCCTCCCTGATACCTGGGATTACAGGCATGTGCCACCACACCTGTCTAACGTTTGTATTTTCAGTAGAGACGGGGTTTCACTATGTTGGCCAGGCTGATCTCGACCTCCTGACCTCAAGTGATCCACCCTCCTCAGCCTCCCAAAGTGCTGGAATTACATGCCTGGCTTGGCTTTGACTCCGTTGAAGTCAAAGACAAATGATCTTATGTGGGCAGCAGAGACAACTAAGGTCTTCTCGTGCCTCTCAAATTGTGTGGAAGACAAATATGACTTAAAAATGACATTAACACAAAACAGTAAGTAAAGGCCAAGAAATGGGATTGGATGTGTCATGTACTCCATGTGGAATGCCTATTCGGTTAATCAAAGGGTGAAAATCTTGCTTTGTAAACCAAAGTGCTCTAAAAATGGATACCTGGAGACCCTATCCTACTCCTCCCCCACAACTTTCGAATATTAGTCTGAAAGGGAGAAATAAATAACCGAAAGAGGTCTTGGGTAGAGAACCATGATCTAGCTGTTTCTTGTTGGGCACATCTCCATCTCAGCAGGAGGATGAGTGGTGTCCTGCACCCATTCAAGAGTTTCAAGTTCTGGCTGGGCGTGGTGGGTCATGCCTGTAATTCCAGCACTTTGGAAGGCCGAGGTGGGTGGATCACAGGAAGTCAGAATTTCGAGACCAGGCTGGCCAACAAAACCTTGTCTCTCCTAAAAGTACAGAAATCAGCCGGGCACGGTGGCGGGTGCCTGTAATCCCAGCTACTCAGTCAACGTATATTCATTTCATCAGCCTCTACCTCACAGACCTATGCCACTACTGGCAACCAGTGTCCACATTTGAATGTATTATTCCTTTCATAAGGGGAACAAAAGGAATTTGTTGACCCACTCATTAGCTGCATCGTGTGAGGCTCAGACCTTAAGTAGCAGCCAGAAAACTTTAAAACCCTTTTATTTTTTATTGATTTTTATTTATTTTTTAAGATGCGATCTCTGTCTGTTCCCCGGGCTGGAGTGCAGTGGCGCGGTCTTGGCTCACTCAACCTCCGCCTCCCAGGTTCAAGTGATTCTTCTGCCTCAGCCTCCCAAGTAGCTGGGATCACAGGCGTGCACCACCACGCCCAGCTAATTTTTTTGTATTTTTAGTAGAGATAGGATTTCTCCTTGTTGGTCTGGCTGGTCTCAAACTCCCGACTTCAGGTGATCCCCCACCTTGGCCTCCTAAAGTGCTGGGATTACAGGCGTGAGCCACCGCGCCCGGACCTTGCCTCTTAATACATTACATCACCTTGGAGGTTAATTTCCAGCATGTGAATTTTGGAGGAAGACATACGTCCAAACCACAGCACTGTTTCATTTTGCTTCGGGTCTGTCTTTGCTTCCGGCCAAGGCATTTCAGTGTCTCCTGTCTTGTGACGGAGACTGGTAGTCTTCCTGGGCCCAGCACTGCAGTGGTCTCCCTTTTCCTGTGGTGCCTTGTTTTTTGTCTTTAAATAGCTCTGGTCTTATTTTGCCCCTTCCTATCCTCCTCCTCATCTCTTGCCATCTCTTAATGCCCATGGGCAGGTAGCAGGAAGGGTGGGTGCTTTCATGTGGATTGTCAAGTTCATGGACTCTTGGGAGTCAAGGACTTATCTAACTCACTTGTCTTTCTTCCTCTGATTTTTTTTCTTTTTCTTTTTTTTGAGATGGAGTCTCACTCTATTGCCCAGGCTGTAGTGCAGTGGTATGATCTCAGCTCACTGCAACCTCCCTCTCCTGGGTTCAAGCAATTCTCCTGCCTTAGCCTCTTGAGTAGCTGGGATTACGGGCACCTGCCACCACACCCAGCTAATTTTTTGGCCAGGCTGGTCTCCAACTCCTGACCTCAAATGGTCCGCCCAGCTGGGCCTCCCAAAGTGTTGGGATTACGGGCATGACCCACTGTGCCCAGCAAATCTTCCCTCCTCTTAATTTCCTTGTATTCTTGCATCAAAAGGTAAGAATACAAACTGTAAAATGTGAACGGTGTGTGGGAGAGTAGGGGTGAATTTCTACTACAGTAGAAGTCAGAAGCCTGGCTCAAGTGCGGTCTCTGCTACTTTATAGTTAGAAGACCTTTGACAAGTGAGTTCACCTTTTTTGAGCTTCAGTTTCCTCATTTTAAAAATAGACATCATATTGATCTTATCTGTAGGGCCACTGGAGAAGTCAAATGCCATAAGGTATACATGAGAACTTTGCAAACTGGCTGGGTGTGGTAGGTCAAGCCTGTAATCCCAACAATTTGGGAGGCCAGGGCGAGTGGATTGCTTGAGCTTAGGAGTTCGAGACCAGCCTGGGTAACATGGCGAAACTCCATCTCTACACAAAATAAAAAAATTAACTGGGTTTGGTGGCGGAAGCTTTTAGTCCCAGTTACTCGAGGGAGGGTGAGGCGTGAGGATGACTTGAGCACAGGAGGTTGAGGCTGCAGTGAGCCATGACTGCACCACTGCACTCCAGCGTGGGTGTCAGCAAGACTCTGTCGGGGGAAAAAAATAATAAATAAAAACAAGAAAACGCCTTGCAAGTTCTGAAAAGAGAGTCACCTGTTTCAGGCATTATGCTAAGCACTGTAGGAGCATAGTGGATACAGTGCAGGAGGCCGGGCGTGGTGGCTCACCTGTAATTCCAGCACTTTGGGAGGCCATGGCAGGTGGATCACTCGAGGTCAGGAGTTCGAGACCAGCCTGGCCAACATGGTGAAACTCTGTCTCTACTAAAAATACAAAATTAGCCGGGCGTGGTGGTGCATGCCTGTAATCCTGCCTGTAATCCCAGCTACTCAGGAGGCTGAGGCAGGGGAATCGCTTGAACCCTGAAGGCGGAGGTTGCAGTGAGCTGAGGTAGCGCCATTGCACTCCAGCCTGGGCAACAAGACAGAAACAACATGTCAAAAAAAAAAAAAAAAAAAGGAAGGAAAGAAAAAGTGAAAAAAGAAAACAGTGCAGGATTAAAAGTGGGAAGACCTGGGTTTGAATGCCAAACATGACCTTTCCCAGCTTTGTGACTTTGGTAAATTAATCGCTTAGAAGTTTATTTTCATCATTTCTAAAATAGGGGCAATAACATGAGACAAAGTGTTGCTGTATATCAAAAATTACCATGTGTTTTACAGATGTTAGCTGTTTGTTATTCTCTGACATTATTTAGTAATGCAGAGAATAATTTTTGGATGTATCTAGAAGTACCATACTGTTAGAATCCTGGGAGATGAAGGACTATTGCTTGTGATCCACGTGGCAACCTCTTTTGGAATCTAAGCATTGATGTAAGGATACTGGCCAAGTTTCTTTATGTTCCACATAAAATAAAGTTCACTTGATTAATTAAGTGTGTTATTTTATCTTTTTTTTTTTTTTAAGGATGTTGAGATACAGGAAAAGTTTTCTATCTCATTTTTAGCAAACCTAATTTGGTACCTGTGGTACAACGTTTAAACCCTTTGGTATTTTAACTTTTACGTGTTTAAAAGGGAGGTAAAAATACTTGTCTCACTAGGTGAGTGGCTGTAAAGGTTAATTGATTTAAGTTAAGGATAGATTTTGGAAACTTGAAAGCTAACATATTTTTGCTATCTTTTCAATATATTTTGAAACAAATATAAAGCTTTTGTCTAAAAGTAATTAAGACAGGCTTAAAAATACTAAGAAACTAAAATGATCTATGATTATTTTAAAATTATTTCAAGTTAAAGGTTTGTTGCATTAAACTATCCTTGAATTTCACAGTTCAAAATAATGTTAATATAAAATATAGTTGAAATAATCTTTCTAACAGAGACAGTTTTAATAGTAAAATTTTATTTATTGAATAACCTAGTAGTAAAATTTATCATGTTTCAACCAGAAACATAGAAATCAACAAAAACATACAATTTTTTTTTTTTTTTTTTTTTTTTTTTGCCACAGAGTCTCACTGTGTTGCCTAGGCTGGAGTGCGGGTGCATAGTCTCGGCTCACTGCAACCTCTGCCTCCCAGGTTCAAGCGATTCTCCTGCCCCAGCTTCCCAAGTAGCTGGGACTACAGGTGACCGCCACCACAGCTGGCTAATTTTTGTATTTTTAGTAGAGACAGGGTTTCACCATATTGGGCAGACTGGTCTTGAACTCCTGACCTCGTGATCCGCCTGCCTTGGACTTCCAAAGTGCTTGGAGTGTAGACATGAGTCACCGCACCTGGCCAAAACCACACAATTTTAAATAGTGCTTAGACACGTCAGTGTATCAGAAGTTGGATAAACAGATACCAAATAAACATGCTAAGGATTTGATCAATGTAATAATAAGTAGAATTAAGAGATACGTTGTATTGTGTATGCCACTGAGAATCAAAGCTTTCAAATGCACAAAATATATTTCTAAGAGTTAATCGTATCTGTGTTTCCATTATTTTTAAATGACTGGATTAATTGGTGATTCTTTACCATTAGGTTTATAATAGTTCTACTATTCTGCTGTCTTTTAATTTTTTTCTGTATCTCTGTTTTGTTATTCTGCTGTCTTAGAATAGGTGTGTAGGCCTCCAGCTAAAACAAGAGGCTTTGAATAGCTGGACCTGGTGACTCACACCGATAATCCCAGCAGTTTGAAAGGCAGAGATGGGCGGATCACCTGAGGTCAGCAGTTAGAGACCACCCTGGCCAACATAGTGAAACCCTGTTTCTACAAAAATACAAAAATTAGTTGGGCGTGGTGGTGGGTGCCTGTAATCCCAGCTACTAGGGAGGCTGAGGCAAGAGAATCACTTGAACCTGGGAGGCAGAGATTGTAGTGAGCTGAGATCGCACCACTGCACTGCAGCCTGGACAACAGAGCAAGACTCTGTCTAAAATAATAATAATAATAGGCCAGCACGGTGGCTCACTCCTGTAATCCCAGCACTTTGGGAGGCCGAGGCAGGCAGATTGCAAGGTTAGGAGTTCAAGACCAGCATGGCCAATATGGTGAAACCCTGTCTCTACTAAAAATACAAAAAAAAAAAAATTAGCCGGGTGTAGTGGCACACGCCTGTAATCCCAGCTGCTTGGAAGGCTGAAGCAAGAGAATCGCTTGAACCCAGGAGGTGGAGGTTGCTGTGAGCTGAGGTTGCACCACCGCGCTCCAGCCTGGGTGACAGAGGGAGACTCTGTCTCCAAATAAATAAATAAATACAAATAAAAACAAGAGGCTTTCAACACTTCGCTCTAATGGGACTGAACTCTGCCCCCATCTACCACCCCTACCCCCGACTCCCAGCATTTTCTAGTCTACATAGAATTTTGGGGAAGGGTTGGGGGAGGAGAAAGTCTCCAGCTTTCTAGAGGACATGCGAGCGACAATTCCTAGAGACACATGCTATGAGGATTGGGGTGTCTGCAGGAAGGCAACATTGGCTTTGGATCTTCTGGCTGAGTGACTGCTGGGGCTGACTTGCACCCTGCCCCTGTGCCTGTCTGGGGTGGGAGGAGAGAATGGAGAACAGCAGGAGAGAGCTGCCGATAGAGCAGCCCACATATCTCCTGTTTAGTTTGGTAAGGATACGCGTGGTCTCCGAGGGTGAAGTGCACACTGTGAATGGTGGTTGGTCCTGAGCCATCTTGCCAGAACTGCCCCTAACTGGATGGCTTTTGGTCATGGGAGCCAAGGGGTGGGTGGGGGGAGGTGTGAGCCAGACCTATATCAGGGAAGCTGTGCAGTGAGGAGCTCCCATAAGATCCTCAGAAGAACTGACATCCCACCCGGCATTACCCAGAGACTCCACTGTGGCCACTTATGCAGGGAGACATTTGCCTTTCTCTCCCTACCAGTTCCTGGTGGGAGGAGGATACCCTGGAGGCTGGGGGAGAGAGAAAGGAATGTGTAAAAGACTATAACCCAGCTTTTCCTGTTTAGAGTTCAAGTAACAGCTTTGCCTGACCAAGGCAGGACCAAATTACGTAAAACCAAAATTGAATTTGAGAATAAAAATGTAAATTGATCAAGAGTATAATCACCAAAAGCGTGACCCCCAAATTATAATATCTGCCTTAAGATGTCATTAAAGATGGGAAAGGGGTTTACAAATAGCAATTTGGGGCCAGGCACAGTGGCTCATGCCTGTAATCCCAGCATTTTGGGAGGCTGAGGTGGGTGGATCACCTAAGGTCAGGAGTTTGGGACCAGCCTGACCAACATGGTGAAGCCCTGTCTCTACTAAAAATACAAAAATTAGCTGGGTGTGGTGGCAGGTGCCTGTAATCTCAGTTACTTGGGAGGTTGCAGTGAGCCAGAGGTTGCAGTGAGCAGAGATCACACCATTGCACTCCAGCCTAGGCAACAAGAGCAAAACTGCAAAAAAAAATTTTTTTTTAAAAATAGCAATTTGGGGGGCCAGGCTTGTTGGCTCACGCCTATAATCTCAGCACTTTGGGAGGCCAAGGTGGGCAGAACGCTGGAGTCTAGGAGTGAGACCAGCATGTGCAATATAGACAAATCCCGTCTCTACAAAAAATATAAAATATAAAATATAAAATTTAGCTGGCATTTGCACATTTGTATTTCCAGCTACTTGGGAGGCTGAGGCAGGAGAATTGCTGAAGCCTGAGAGGTGGAGGTTGCAGTGGGCCAGGATCACACCACGGCATTCCAGTCTGGGCTGCACAGTGAGAGCCTGTCTCCGGAAAAGAAAAAGAACAGAAAAAGCAGTTTGGTAGCCTTGATGTGAGTAAAGTAAGACCATTTCACGTTAATTGCCCACTCAGAGGATAACACGCAAATGAACCCAGTTTTGGATTCTCCTTTTTATATCGTTATGATATCAAATATTCATCCTCTATCCAAATTCATCCCAGAAGACTTGGTATTAAATACTTAGCTTCTAGGAGTTGGTTATTAGGCCTGGAGCCCTTGACATTATGTATGGTGTGAAGTGTGGGTAGAGATGAACAGATGACTCAAGGCAGTAGGTGTTTGCTTAAGCAAATTATTTATGATAATTGCATGGCCTCTGTACACAAATGGAAATGTCTTCATTTTAAGAATTGGGTTTCCATCGTCAACAGTGTGTGGGACAGCTCCCTGAGGCCTAAAAGACATAGACACAGTAACACTGAGAGTTGCTCAGAACTACTGAGTTGAGGGAGCCACACTCCTGTTTGCTTAAGGAAGACTGTAGCATTAGGATACCATGTCAGCACAGCTTAATAAAAAGCTACTTTACAAAGGGAGAAATAGATACAAAATATTGTGCCTAATGTTTTCCAGAGAGTCAGTGAATGAATTGAGAAGTGGATCCGGGATTTCATGTATCAGCACCATAGGTTTTATCATTTATATAATCCTTTTTTTCTGTTACTGTCAAGATTTTAAAGGCGGATTATGGTTTGACTTAAAGAGAGTAGGCAATTCAGGCATACCACACAAAGCTGTTAAATCTCAGAGGCTTGAGATCTCTTGGCTTCTTTTAAGTTTTGGAAGCAGAGCACTCCGAGGGGAATGCTATTAGGAATTGGCTTCATGGAGAAAATGTAGCTTTTGGGCAGTTAGCTTTTGAAGCTCAGAGAGGATAATAGGTTGGTGAACAAGAAGGCGAAAGTTGCTTCAGGTTTGAAAAATAAAGGAGTGAGGAGGTGATAGTCTTGTGAAGACTCTCACTGTAATAGTTCTTTGCAGGCCAAGTGGTTCTCCAGACCGAGCTCAATCTTCCCGAGTGCATTTTCTGAGTTGTGATAAAGCCCAGGTACACTCTTACGGAGCGACTCTATCTTTGTGCCCAATTGCTGGGGCTGTGCCATCATCTTGGCCAACTCCCCGTTTCCTCTGGGTCCGAAAGAACAGTTCAATTTAAATCGGATTGTATAGATTTAGGACTTGGAAAATAAAAAAGGATCTGCAGTGACTTTTTTTCTTTCTCTGCCTCCCACCCTGAGAGGTCCCGTATTCCATGGATGACTCAGAATTCAAATTACACAGGGAAGGGAACACATCAGGCTGGAGGGTAGAGAGGGGAGAAGAGAACAACTGTCCCATCTGTGTTTCATCCTGAGTGGGAAGTTCAAATCTAGGTACTGGCAGAATGAGATGAAGAAAGGAGAGATTGAGAAAGAGTGGAAGTGGGACGGAAAGTGATTAGGGGAGGGCATTCCGGGACAGTTTTCACCCACTCAGGAGATTACAGGACGCCTTGGAAGAACTGAATCACCTCGGTAGGCCGCACCTCAGGCTCTGTGCAGACTAATGTTTTTATTGCTTAACAGGTATTGAGTCACCTTGTTAAATGCCATCTGTAATATACGTGGGCTTATTCTTTGCCCCAAAGCTATTGGGAGCCCAGTTAGGGAGACATGTAACACACGCAGGTCCCAACACCGCACAGGAAGGGTGCTCCTGTCTTTCCATTAAGTGGCTTGCCAGGTGGAATGAAGTTGTCTTGCTGGGAGTCCTTTGCCAGAGGGTTCAGTCTGATGAGCTGTTTGAAATTTGATGCCGGCACTTGTATCAAAAGTCAGGATTTGGGGAGGCGGCTCACTTCGCTACATGAGAGAGACGTGATTCTTAGCACGGAGGAAGAGCTCAAGGCCCTCATCCCGCATTTGCTTGAGGGTGAAGTGGCGAAACAAAATTTCCTCTTTCGCTTTTTAATTTTAGATGGTATTTTAGTAGGGTCCTAAGAATAGAGCTACCTACCTAGGCTCATGGCTGACACCGCTGTATGAAGTCTTCGTAGAAGCCCGTGCATGTGTTGGCTTAAAAGTCCTGGGGGGCTCCTTGTAGTAGACGCAGGGGGACATACAAATGGTTTTGAATTTCAGTTTCTGTGTCAGTTAGAATTCTGTGCCAGAAAAGAGCATCTGCTCTTTATTTTACAGATGAGGAAATTTAGTCCCAGAGAGAGTGCGATTTGCCCCTTCCCTTGAGATTAGCCGGCAGAGTCAATAAGAAGAATCTAGGTCTTCTGATTCAGTCCAGTGCCTTCCTCTGTATGTTGCACTGTTTCCCTCGTTATCTTGAGATTTGCTGGAGCCACAGGACTACATAATAGTTGTGCATATGTGGATTTGAGTGCCACAGCTGAATTAACTCATGTCAATCTCAGTCCCGGGCCTGTTCCCACAACACGTGCTAAATCGTCATTCCTTGTGGTCTCAGAATTGGGTGCCTGGAGGATATCATAATCACCCGGGATAGTTTTTTCTGTTGCTGCCTGGTGCACACATCTCCTCTGCTGTGACTTCTCTGCCGTCTCTCTCTCTCTGAGGCAGGGACTGAAGAGGTGGAGCCCAGCTGTGCCAGTGCAAAGGCATGTAGCCCTAGCTGAGCCTAATTTGAGCCCATTAGGTGGTACTAATTTTGACTCAATATTTGTTTTATATACCCCGGGCATAGGGTTTTTGAAAATCTGGAGCATAGGATTTTTTTTTTTTTTTTTTTTTTTGAGACGGAGTCTTGCTCTGTTACCTGGGCTGGAGTGCAATGGCAAGATTTTGGCTCACTGCAACTTCCGCCTCCTGGGTTCAAGCAATTCTGCTGCCTCAGCCTCCCAAGTGGCTGGGATTACAGGCACCTGCCACCATGCCCAGCTAATTTTTTCTCTTTTTTAGTAGAGATGGGGTTTCTCCATGTTGGCCAGGCTGGTCTTGAACTCCTGACCTCATAATCTGCCTACCTTGGCCTCCCAAAGTGCTGGGATTACAGGTGTGAACCACCACGTCCAGCCTTTTTTTTGTTTCCTTTGAGACAGTCTTGCTCTGTCACCCAGGCTGTAGTGCAGTGGCATGATCTTGGCTCACTGCAGTCTCCGCCTCCCAGATTTGAGCGATTCTCCTGCCCAGCCTCCCTAGTAGCTGAGATTACAGGCACGCATCACCACACCCAGCTAATTTTTGTATTTTTAGTAGAGGTGGGGTTTCACCATGGTGGCCACACTGGTCTCGAACTCCTGACCTCAGGTGATTCACCTGCCTAGGCCTCCCAAAATGCTGGCATTACAAGTGTGAGCCACCGAACCTGGCCCAGGGCATAGCTGGAAGGCAAATGTAGTTCTGTTTTGAGAACGCTGCTTTGAGGTGCGCTGAGAGTGAGCTGGGTGGGGTATTTATTACGCGTGGTCCCGGTGATGAGAGCTCCCTTGTGTCTTCTCTGAGCTAGACCTTCTCTTCTGAATTAGCTTCAGGCTTCAAACTTTTGACCTCTCTCACCTTATTGGTTGGCAGGTTTTGTGCAATAGGTCTTATCGGTAAGGAACTGAATTTAAATCTTGCAATTCTATAACGTGATTACTTATAAGGGGACTTTCAGTATTTTAGGCCGGTACCCCCATCAAGTAAATCCCAGGCCCTGCCCAATCTGTGTGCTCAAAATTTTTGCGTTTTTAGTTGTGATGGGTCACCCTCGGTGTATTCTTACTGTAGTACGCAATGCAAAATATATCAAGATGGTTAACTGGGTTCAGGTATTCACAGTGCTATTACGGGACATTACTTCTTTTTGTGTGTTATGCACTAGGCTCTATCATTTGTACCCTGACTCTTATTTATTTATTTTTTTTTTCTGAGATGGAGTCTCGCTCTGTCGCCCAGGCTGGAGTGCAGTGGCGTGATCTTGGCTCACTGCAACCTCTGCCTCCTGGGCTCAAGCGATTCTCCTGCCTCAGCCTCCCGAGTAGCTGGGATCACAGGCATGTGCTACCATGCTCGGCTAATTTTTGTATTCTTTGTAGAGACGGAATTTCACCATGTTGGCCAGGCTGGTCTTGAACTACTGACTTCAAGTGATCCAGCCACCTTGGCCTCCCAGAGTGCTGGGATTACAGGTGTGAGCCACTGCGCCTGGCTCCCTGACTCATTTGTAGAGAAGAAATGTTCTGTTTTCTAGGAGCATTTTCTAACTGCTCAAGGGACCAACCAAAGTTTACTGTCATCGCTCTTCTGTATGTGTGCCTGGTTTCACAAAGCCCTCTGTTTGGAAACACCTCACTCGCTGAGGCTGCCTGGGGTGCTATAGCCTCAGGGGTTTGTGTTGTAGGATTTTCAGTGCTCGCCCTCCTACCACAACCTCCGCAGTTTCTCATTTCCTGCTCTGCTCCCTGGGCTCCAGGTACTGGTTGTTCCTTTGGCTTTATGGCCTGTCAGAGGTGTGGGCAGGTGGCATTGCAACACCTCTGCCTCTGTTTCTTCCTTCTTCCCATGAGGGCTGGGAGAACAGCAGGGAGAGGAGGCAGAGGGGGAGCATGAGTGCTCATTGCCCGTTAATGTAAACACAGGAGAAGGGTAACTGGAAACAGGCTTCCTTTCTGTCCCTACAAAGCCTCTTTCCTCCTCTTTTCTGCTACAGGCCCTTAATTCCTGTTTCTTGCTTCGGTTCTATATCTTACGGGATTTCTTACTTGAGGTATATGTGGGCTCTCTAAAAATGTTTCTGTAGGCTGGTGTGGAAACCTAATTGCTGTTTATGATATTATTTCTATGTGAAGCTGTCTTATAAGATCCAGGTAAATTGCAAACAGTCCTTAGGAGTATGAACCATCTGCAAGTTTTGGTAAGTAAATGTATCCTTCATTTCTGGGTCTTTTTTTTTTTGAGATGGAGTTTTGCTCTTGTTGCCCAGGCTGGAGTTAGATGGTGCAATCTTGGCTCATCGCAACCCTCCTGGGTTCAAGCGATTCTCCTGCCTCAGCCTCTAGAGTAGCTGGGATTACAGGCATGCACCACCATGCCCAGCTAATTTTGTGTTTTTAGTAGAGAGTGGGTTTCTCCATGTTGGTCAGGCTGGTCTCGAACTCCCGACCTCAGGTGATCTGCCCACCTCCCAAAGTGGTGGGATTATAGACATGAGCCATCGCGCCCAGGTTGAGTCTTTTTGAGTTTGTCTACTCTTCATTTTGGAGTCTAGAGTTGTGACATGCAGTTTTGAGGATATCAGAGTGCACAACGTGTAATATTTTCTGGCATTAAATCTCATTTGCCACCTCCCCATGCTTCTAAGATTTCTACATTTTCTTTTCCATGGGTGTCTTCAGAGGATCGGTCATGTTTTGGTCTTTGGATAATTCTACTTTTGGAATACAGCATGTGGCTGGGGGAGTTGCTTTAAAGTGCTATGCAGAGTTTTCTCCTTTTAAAATGCGCCCCCCCCCACCCACCCCTTGGTTGACTTCACTAAATACTGCAAACTCAAGAAGAGTCCCATGGTTGCAGATCTGGTATCGATTATCATTAATTCTTCCCTTTATGACTCTGCCACTGAAATACATGTTTAGAAACAAACCAAATAAACATTCAATGGCATAACTAGATTTTCGACTTGGGTGGTCCAGTGAGTTTCAGCATGTGCTTAGTTTTGAAAGGTGGTTCTAAAAACACTCCATGTAACTACTCCATTAAATGATTGGAATATATTTTTAAAGATTTTTCGGTGTATGAGTTCCGATATTTTTAAAAAGAAACCTTGGAATTATGTATAATGTGTTGCCATTGAAATTAGCGGAAGGGGAAAGTACATTTTGCTTATCTAGGTGCTCAGTCTCTGTGTCACTTTGGCTGGTTGATTCCTTGTCTCTAGCCGTATGGTTTTGGGAAAGTCACTCCATTCCCTGAGCTTTGGTCTCTTCAGTGGTGACAGAGAATATTTCCCGGGTTCTCTCCCTCTTCAGAGGTGCTAGAACTCTGCAATTCTGTGAATTTTAAATTTGATATTTAAAATAATGACAGGAAGCAGAAAGCATACTGTTTACTCAGCCACGGACATGGGGAGATGGCAAGTTCTGAAATGATCAAAAAAGGTTGAGGAATAGTGTATAATCCTGAGCCTTCTCTGCAAAGCCAGTCTTTGTTGCCGTGTTCATTGAACTGTATGTATGGTTGCGACAATAAATTGGGCATCTGGGAAAAAATGTTTTTTTAAAGAAGTATTTATGGGCAGAGATGATGCCTCAGCACCTTAAATGTGTTGTCATACAGTGTGCAGCGGTAGTGTTGTTAAATGCAGTACTCTATGACTCAGCCCGATTAGAAGCAGTTTGGATTTGGCCCAATGGTGTTTTGGTGGTTTTTGGATTATGTGTTAGGAGTCAGAGCGTCTGGAGTAATTCTTGGCGTTGGATCCTCATGGTGGACGGGAAGCAGAGCTAGATTGCCGCTCCAGACAGAGCAGTGTGCAGAGGCTCGTATTGTGAATTTTAGCTGCAGATTGACTGCAAGAACAAACTAGCAATCCTGAGAGGACCCACAGATCCTCTGAAGGAAGTGGACTGCTCCTGTAGGACCTGGGAGACACCCTAAATGCTGTGAGTGCCCCACCTGTGGAAGTGGGAAAGGGAGACCCTTTTCTCCCGAACACATACCCACTGGAACTGAAGGTCTGTTTGCGGGAGAAGTTGCTGAGTTTGCATGGTGCTGAAGCAGTTTAGAGAGCCGAGTGAAATACATGGGTAGAGGAAGCAGCAGAAAGGCCCTGGGAGCTTGCTGGGTCTGCAGGCAGGCCGTTCCTGCGTGGCACCCCAGGGATCCATTCAGAGGGTGGCTAGAAGCGCAAGGGGTAAAACTCCACAGGGAGAAGGAAATCTCTAGCTGAACTTTGTAACAATTTGAACAGGACAGGAAGCCTACTGGCCAGAATCTTGGGGAGGGTGCAAATCTAATGTGTAGACTTCACATGTGGGGGGAAGAACCAAGCTTTTTTCTTTTGCAGCTGGGAGACAGGGAGCCCAGGGCAAGTTTTCAAGCCCATCACACGCTGCACCTTGAAACAGACTCTGGGCTGTTTGGGGGATGCAAGATGGGAGTGAGACTGACCCTTCGGTTTGCGTGGGAGCTGGGTGAGGCCTGTGACTGGGGGCTTTCCCCACATTCCTGACAGTCTTTATGATTCAGCAGAGGCAGCCATAATCCTCCTAAGTACACAACTCCATTGACATGGGATTCTCATCTCCATCCACCACAGCAGCCACAGCAAGACCCACCCAAGGAGAGTCTGAGCTCAGGCACGCCTAGCCCCGCCCCTCACCTGATAGTCCTTCGCCACCCATCCTGTTAGCAGAAGGCAAAGGACATATAATCTTGGGAGTTCTAGGGCCCATCCCTCTCTATGCTACTACAGCTAATGCTGTCCTGAAGGTGCCACCTCCCCAGCAGGAGGCCAACCAGCACAAAAATAAAGCACTAACCACCAAAGCTAAGGATGCCTACAGAGTCCACTGCACCCTCCACCACTGCCACCGGAACAGGCGCTGGTATCCATGGCTGAGAGACCCATAGATGGTTCACATCACAGGACTCTGTGCAGACAACCCCCCAGTACCAGCCCAGAGCTGGGTAGACTTGCTGGGTGACTAGACCCAGAAGAGAGACAACAGTCATTGCAGTTCAGCTCACAGGAAGCTGCCCATATCCATAGGAAAAGGGGGAGAATACTACATCAAGGGAACACCCCATGGGACAAGAGAATCTGAACGACAGCCTTCAGCCCTAGACCTTGCCTCTGACAATGAGAAGGAACCAGAAAACCAACCTTGGTAAGATAATAAAACAAGGCTCTATAACAACCTCAAAAAAAAAAATCACACTAGTTCACCAGCAATGAATTCAAACCAAGAAGAAATCCCTGATTTACCTAAAAAACAATTCAGGAGGTTATTCAGCTAATCAGGGAGTGGGCCAGAGAAAGGTGAAGCTCAATCCAGGGAAATCCAAAAAATGATACAAGAAGTGAAGGGAGAAATATTCAAGGAAATAGATAGCTCAAAGAAAAAATAGTAAAAATTTCAGGAAACTTGGGACACACTTTTAGAAATGTGAAATGCTCTGGAAAGTCTCAGCAATAGAACTGAATAAGAAAGAAATTCAGAGCTCAAAGACAAGGTCTTCAAATTAACTAATCCAACAAAGACCAAAAAAAAAAAAAAAAAAAAAGAATAAAGTCTCCAAGATTTCTGGGATTATGTTAAATGACCAAACTTAAGAATAATCGGTGTTCCTGAGGAAGAAGAGAATGCTAAAAGCTTGGAAAACGTATTTCGAGGAATAACTGAGGAAAGCTTCCCCGGCCTTGCTAGAGACCTAGACATCCAAATACAAGAAGAAGTGTAAAGAACACCTGGGAAATTCATAGCAAAAGGATCTTTGTCTAGGCACATTGTCATCAGATTATCTAAAATTAAGACAAAGGAAAGAATCTTAAGAGCTGTGAGACAGAAGCACCAGGTAACCTATAAAGGAAAACCTGTCAGATTAACAGCAGATTTCTTGGCAGAAACCCTGCAAGCTAAAAGAGATTGGAGCACCATCTTCAGCCTTCTTAAACAAAACAATTACCAGCCAAGAATTTTGTATCCAGTGAAACTTAGCATCATATATGAAGGATATATACAGTCATTTTCAGACAAACCAATGCTCAGAGAATTCGCCGTTACCAAGCCACCAGTAAAAGAAATGCTAAAAGGAGTTCTAAATCTTGAAACGAGTACTGGAAACACATCAAAACAGAACCACATTAAAGCATAAATCACACAGGACGTATTAAAAAAATACGTGTTAAAAAGCAAAAACAAAAAACGAAAAAGCCAAGTGCACAGGCAACTAAAAGCACGATGAATGCAGGGGGTACCTCACATTTCAATACTAACAGTGAATGTCAATGGCCTAAATGCTTCACTCAAAAGACACAGAACCCCAGAATAGTTAAGAACTCACCAAGCAACTATCTGCTGCCTTCAGGAGACTCACCCAACATATAAGGACTCACATAAACTTAAGGTAAAAGGGTGGAAAAAGGCATTTCATGCAAATGGACACCAAAAGTGAACAGGGGTAGCTAGTCTTATATCAGACAAAACTAATTTTAAAGCAACAGCAATTAAAAGAGACAAAGAGGGACATTATATATTGGTAGACGGCCTTGTCCAACAGGAAAACCTCATAATCCTAAACATATATGCACCTAACACTGGAACTTCCAACTTTGTAAATTACTAATAGACCTAAGAAATGAGATAGACAGCAACACAGTAGTGGGGGACTTCAGTACTCCACTGACAGTGCTAGACAGGTCATCAAGACAGACAGTCAATGAAGAAACAGTGGATTTAAACTATACCTTGGAACAAACAGAACAGATATATACAGAACATTACATCCAGCAACCGCAGAATACACATTTTATTCAGTAGCGCATGGGACTTCTCCAAGATAGCATATGATAGGCCACCAAAGAAGCCTCAATAAATGTAAGAAAATTGAAATTATATCAAGCACTCTCTCAGGCCACAGTGGAATAAAACTGGAAATCAACTCCAAAAGGAAACTTCAAAACCATGCAAATACATGGAAATTAAATAACCTGCTCCTGAATCAGCATTGGGTCAAAAACGAAATCAAGATGGAAATTTAAAAATTCTTCAAACTGAATGACAATAATGATACAACCTATCAAAACCTCTGGGATACAGTAGAGATGGTGCTGAGAGGAGAGTTTGTAGCCCTAAGTGCCCACATGAAAAAGACTAAAAGAACACAGACTGACATTCTAAGTTGACACCTCAAGCAACTAGAGAAACAAGAACAAATAAAACCCAAACTCAGCAGAAGAAAGGAAATTACCAAGATCAGAACAGAACTAAATGAAATTGAAACAAACAAAAAATACGAAAGGTAAATGAAACAAAAAGCTGGTTGAAAAGATAAATAAAATTGACAGACCAGCAAGATTAACCAAGAAAAGCGAAAATCCACATAACTTCACTAAGAAACAAAACAGGAGATTACAGCCGACACCACTGAAATATAAAAGATCATTCAAAGCTACTATGAACACCTGTATGCACATAAACTAGAAAGCCTAGAAGAGATGGATAAATTCCTGGAAAAATACAACCCTCTAGGAAGAATGAGATACCCTGAACTGACCAATAACAAGCATGAGATTGAAATAATAATTTAAAAATTACCAACAAAAAGAAGTCCAGGACCAGACGGATTCACAGCAGAATTCTACTCTACTTTCAAAGAAAAAGTGGTGCTAATCCTTTTGACACTATTCCACAAGATGGAGAAAGAATGGACCCTGCCTAATTCATTTTATGAAACTAGCATCACCCTAATACCAAAATCAGGAAAGGTCAAACCATAAAAGAAAACTGCAGACCGATATCCTTGATGAACACTGATGCTAAAATTCTTAACAAAATACTAGCTAACTGAATCCAACAACATATCAAAAAGGTAATCCACCATGATCAATTGGGTTTCATACCAGTAATGCAGGGAAGGTTTAGCATATACAAGTCAATAAATGAGATACACCACATAAACACAATTAAAAACAATCGCATGATCATCTCAATAGCTGCAGAAAAAGCATTAGACAAAATCTAGCATCTCTTTATGATTAAAATTCTCAGCAAAATCGGCATACAAGGGACACACCTTAATGTAATAAAAGCCATCGTGACAAACTAATAGCCAGCATAATACTGAATGGGGAAGAGTTGAAAGGATTCGCTCTGAGAACTGGAACAAGACAAGGATGCCCACTGTCACCACTCCTCTTCAACATGGTATTGGAAGTCCTAGTCAGAGCAATCACACAAGAGAAATAAATAAAGGGCATCCAGATTGGTAAAGAGGAAGTCAAACTGTCACTGCTTGCTGACAATATGATCGTTTCCCTTGAAAACCCTAAGGACTCCTCCAGAAAGCTCCTAGAACTGGTAAAAGAAATCGGCAGGTGCGGTGGCTCACGCCTGTAATCCTAGCACTTTGGGAGGCTGAGGCGGGCGGATCACCTGAGGTCACGAGTTCAAGACCAGCCTGACCAATATGGTGAAACCCCATCTTTAAAAAAAAAAAAAACAAAAGCAGAATTCAGCAAGGTTTCCGGATACAACATTAGTGAACGTAAATCAGTAGCTCTTCTGTACACCAACAGCAACCAAGCAGAAAATCAAATCAAGAACTCATCCCCTTTACAATAGCTGCAAAGAAAAAAACCCTAAACTTAGAAATAAACCTAACCGCAGGTATGGTGGCTCGCGCCTGTAATCCCAGCAATTTGGGAGGCTGAGGTGGGTGGATCAGGAGGTCAAGAGATTGAGACCATCCTGGGGAACACAGTGAAACCCCTTCTCTACTAAAAATACAAAAATTAGCCTGGCGTGGTGGTGCACACCTGTAGTCCTAGCTACTCAGGAGGCTGAGGCAGGAGAATCTCTTGAACCTGGGAGGTGTGGGTTGCAGTGAGCCAAGATCACGCACTGCACTCCAGCCTGGGTGACAGAGTGTGACTCCATCTCAAAAAAAGTAAAAAAAAAGTAAAAAAAAAAAAAAAAAAAAAGAAATACATCTAACCAAGGAGTTGAAAGGCCTCTACAAGGAAAACTATAAAACACTGCTGTAAGAAATCATAGGCAACACAAACAAGTGAAAAAACATCCCATGCTCATGGATGGGTAGAATCAATGTTGTAAAATGACAATATTGTAAAAAAAAAAAATCTACAAATTCAATGCAGTCACCATCATTCTTAACACGTTTAGAAAAAACAATTCTAAAATTCATAAGGAACCAAATAACAGCCCGCATAGCCAAAGCAAGACTAAGCAAAATGAACAAATCTGGACTGGGCATGGTGGCTCATGCCTGTAATCCCAGCACTTTGGGAGGCTAGGAGTTCAAGGAGCTCACTAAGAGCAGAGTGGCCAACATGGCGAACCCCCGCCCTTGTCTCTACTAAAAATGCAAAAATTAGCCGGGTGTAATGGTGGGTTCCTGTAATCCCAGCTACTTGGGAAGCTGAGGCAGGAGAATCGCTTGATCCTGGGAGGTGGAGGTTGCAGTGATCCGAGATTGTACCACTGCACTACAGCCAGCCTGGGTGACAGAGCAAAATTCCGTCTCAAAAAAAAAAGAAAAAAGAAAGAGAACAAATCTGGAGGCATCACACTACCTGATTTCAAATTATACTATAAGGCCATAGTTGCTAAAACAGCATGGTACTGGTATAAAAATAGGCATATAGACCAGTGGAACAAAATAGAGAACCCAGAAATAAAAACAAGTACTTAGAGCCAACTGATCTTTGGCAAAGTAAACAAAAGCATAAAGTGGGGGAAAGGACACCCTTTTCAACAAGGTGCTGGGATAATTGGCTAGCCACATGTAGGAGAATGAAACTGGATCCTCGTGTCTCACCTTATACAAAAATCAACTCAAGATGGATTACGTACTTAAACCTAAGACCTGAAGCTATAAAAATACTATAAGATAACATTGGAGAAACCCTTCTAGACATTGGCTTAGGCAAGGATTTCATGACCAAGAACCCAAAAGCAAATGCAATAAAAAACAAAGATAATAGCTGGGACCTAATTAAACTAAAGAGCTTTTGCACAGCAAAAGGAACAGTCAGTAGAGTACACAGACAACCCAAAGAGTGGGAGAAAATCTTCAGAATCTATACATCTGACAAAAAACTGATGTCCAGAATCTACACTGAACTCAAACAAATCAGTAAGAAGAAAACAATACCATAAAAAAGTGGGCTCCGAACATGAATAGACAATTCTGAAAAGAAGATATACAAATGGCGAACATACATGTGAGACGATGTTCCGCATCACTAACTATCAGGGAAATGCAAATCAAAATCACAATGCGATACCACCTTACTCCTGCAAGAATGGCCATAATCCAGACATCAAAACACAGTAGATGTTGGTGTGGGTGTGGTGGTCAGGGGAACTGTTCTACGCTGCTGGTGGGAATGTAAACTAGTACAACCACTATGGAAACATTCTGGAGATTCCTTAAAGAACTAAAAGTAGAACTACCATTTGATCCAGCAGTCCCACTACTGGGTATCTACCAAGAAGAAAAGAGGTCATACTAAAAAGATATTTGCACACCCCTGTTTATGGTGACACAGTTCACAATAGCAAAATTGTGGAACCAACCCAAATGCCCATCAATCAACGAGTAGAGAAGCTTTGGTATATATTTACACAATGGAATGCAATGCAGCAATTAAAAAGGAATGAATTAACAGCATTTGCAGTGACCTGGATGAGATTGAAGACTAATTTTGTAAGTGAAGTAACCCAGGAATGGAAAACCAAACATTGTATGTTCTCACTGATATGTGGGAGCTAAACTATGATGACGTAAAGGCGTAAGAATGACACAAAGGACTTTGGGGAATTTGGTGGATGAGTGGGAGGAGGGCGAGAGATAAAAGACTAAAAATGTAGGCCAGGTGCGGTGGCTCACGCCTGTAATCCCAGCACTTTGGGAGGCCGAGGCTGGTGGATCACGAAGTCAAGATATTGAGACCATCCTGGCCAACATGGTGAAACCCCATCTCTACTAAAAAATACAAAAGTCAGCTGGGCGTGGTGGCATGCACCTGTACTTGGTAGTCCCAGCTACTCTGGAGGCTGAAGCAGGAGAATTGCTTGAACCCAGGAGGCGGAGGTTGCAGTCAGCCGAGATTACGCCACTACACTCCAGCCTGGCGCCTGGCAACAGAGCGAGACTCTGTCCCAAATAAATAAATAAATGAATAAATGAATGAATGAATGAATAAATAAATAAATAAATATTATAATGCAGTATATACTGCTCGGGTACTGTGTGCCCCAGAATCTCACAAATGACCGCTAAGAACTTACTCATGTAACCAAATACTACCTGTACCCCGATAACATATGGAAAAATAATGCTTTTACTCCTGTAAGTTGACATTTTGCATGTAACTCCCCCCAGGAGAGAGAGAGAGAGTACTTTCCTTTTAGTTTTTGTTTCTCTTTTATGTCTTTTCATGATCGTCTTTGTTCTCTATCTCTATGATCCACTGTATGTTTTTTTCTTTTTTTTGAGATGGAGTCGTGCTCTGTCGCCCAGGCTGGAGTGCAGTGGCACAATCTTGGCTCACTGCAGCCACTGCCTCCTAGGTTCAAGCAATTCTTCTGTCTCAACCTCCCAGGTGGCTGGGATTACAGCACCCGCCACCACACCCAGCTAATATTTTGTATTTTTAGCAGAGACAGGATTTCACCATGTTGGCCAGGCTGGTCTCAAGTGATCTGCCCATCTCAGACTCCCAAAGTGCTGGGATTACAGGTGTGACCCACACTGTGCCTGGCCAATCCATTGTATCTTGTGATCCATTTCCCCACAGCAAAGAGTTTTTTTGGGGTGATTAGTTGTCCTAGGTTACTTCCCTTGAGTGTTCTTCCCTTGAGTGACTGGTTTCCTTGAGTCAGATTAGAGATGAGGTGGTGATCTCATATAACCACTGTAGAGGGGGTGGTTATACAGAGAACAAATATATTAAATGTTAAAGAAAATTGGCAACTTAAGTGTTCTCCAAATTAGACCTTGACTGTAAATTTAAGTCTGGTTCCTGCAAGCAGAGCCTGGGGCAAGCCATTTGGATTTGTCACAGAGGTAGCCCTTGGGCAGATGCTAATGGCACATGAAGAAAGAGTAACCACAGTGTTTTATGTAGGTTCCTTTGATCACTCTTAACTGGTGTTTAATATTATACCAACATTTAATCAGAAACCAACATAGTTCTCGGTACTCTAACTCTGGGAATCATCTCTCTGCCCCCGCCCCAAAACGTCCAGTGGAAGCTTGTTTTGTCAATGCCTCATGTAGAAAACTCTTCCTTGAGAAAAGCTATAGCATCGGAGACTTAGGAGGTCTTCCTGTTTATCCCAGAATGCTGAGGGAATTCGGGAGTCCTATCCTTCAGTATCTCCGAACCCTACACAGTGCCCGTCTTTTTAGTGTAGTAGCCTTTCCCTTGGATTGAGTTTCTGAGGCCCCTGTAGGAATCTTCTTTGGAATCTTATAAACAAGATAGAATCTAATTGGTGAGAGAAGACAGAGAATACAGTAAACCTTGTCCCTTCTCTCTTACTGTACTATATCCATCTATATTTATTGTTTAGGTTTAAGTTGTTTTAAACTCTAGATGCAGAGTAAACATTAAAGTATATGTTTTACTGTTCACACTTAGCAATGGCAAACTGTTAAGAGAATAAAAAACACATAAACACATAACACCCTATCTTTGAGTAATAGGCTGGTGAAGTATCATTAAATCCTTAGAAATCAAAACCAAATGGGGGAAAATTCATGGTATTGTGAGCGCCCTGTGAGGATAATTGTGGTAGGGACTTCTGTGTGCCCATATCTATCCTGATTTTCTTTTCTTTTCTTTTCCCTTTTCCCTTCTTTTCTTTTCCTTCTTTCCCTTTCCTTTTTTGAGACAGAGTATCGCTCTGTTGCCCAGGCTGTAGTGCAGTGGCACCATCTTGGCTCACTGCAACCTCCGCCTCCCAGGTTCAAGCGATTCTGCTGCCTCAGCCTCCCCAGTAGCTGGGATCACAGTCACGCACCACAACGCCCAAATAATTTTTTTGTATTTTTAATAGAGACAGAGTTTCACCATGTTGGCCAGGCTGGTTTCCAACTCTTGGCCTCAGGTAATCCACCCGCCTTGGCCTCCCAAAGTGTTGGGATTACAGATATGAGCCATCATACCCAGCCCTGATTTTCTCTTTGGGGATAGTTCGGCTGTTTAAGAAACACAGGTTTTTGGCCGGGCAAGGTGGCTCATGCCTGTAATCCCAGCACTTTGGGAGGCTGAGGCGGGCAGATAACCTGAGGTCAGGAGTTCGAGGCCAGCCCGGCCAACACAGTGAAACCCCATCTCTACTAAAAATACAAAAAGTTAGCCGGGCAGGGTGGCGGGCGCCTGTAATCCCAGCTAAAAGAAAAAAAAAAACACGGGGAATTTTTTTTACTGTCTTCACTTAGAACTTGGTTGTTTTGGTCTTTTTCTATGAGTTCTGCAGGCTTTTGCCATGGTTCTTGCCTGGACTTGATATTTTTAGGCTTGTCGAGGATTTATCATTGTACCTTCTAGGCATCCTGCCTTCTGATCATTCTCGTCGCTGCTTCTGTGCGGGAAGTGATGTTAGGGGCACAGGTCTATGCAATTATTTCTACACCAAAGGTACCTGGGGTGCTTAATGGCAGAGCCTGTATTTGTCAGTTGGTGGTTTAGACAAGTTACAGGTAAAACACTACGAAAGCCTCTGTCTAGATTCTTATCTTTGTCTAGCGAATCAGACAGACAGAAATGAAGTTGAATGCTGGGAAGTCTTTGTTTAAAAAAGTAGATGCTGTTGGCTAGAATCACAACGACACTGAGAAGGAATTGGGACTGGATGTGGAGAAAGACATCATAAAACTTGACATTAAAAGCCTAAGGTGTGAAGTTAGGCCTAATCAAGTGTTAATTCTGGAAGACCAAAACATATCATCCTGGACTGAAGGGTGCCTTTTGTAAGTTAAATGGAATGAGATCCTCTTCTTAGATGCACCTAATGTCTTGGGAGGGGTGAGTTGAGGCATGGTGGATGTGAAATGTGAGCTCATTATGAATGTTCACATTTGTTTTATGTGTTCAGTTTGTTGCTATCTAGATAGGAAATCTAAAGGCTGAGAAAATGTCTGCTGTAGACATGGCAGTGATTCTTTGATATGGAATAGTTGGAGGGAACTTGAGTGATTGCGTGACTTATTTTTAGACAATATAGGGCCTCCCTTGCAAAGGTAGGGGTTGGGAAAAATAGAGATGTTAGGAGCCAGGTCAGCCTGGAGTTTTCCATGGTAGCCCTGAAGCTTGGAAAAAAATTGGAAGAAGAAATTACTCAGTAAGAAATCACATCAACCTGCTTCTCCAGTTATGCCCAAGTGGCCATGTCAGATCTCTGAACCTCCCCCTCCTGCTTCTTAACTAACCCACAGTTTTACAGGGAAGACGATCTGAGTTAGAGGAATTATTAATTTTATTTCAGCTCACAAATTCCTCTTGACTATCACCCCTTTAGCCCAATGTAAACTCTGTTAGGGTTTTGTTAAGTGTAGAAACTGATATCTAAGCAAGAGTAAGAAGATGGAAGTCACTTATCTCGAAATGTCTTTAAACCTTTAATTATGGTAAACAAAAGATCTAGTCTCTTTGGAGCTGATAGTTGATGTCTTAGCTTTGTGGCTGTTCGTTTTTTGACTCTATCAGATTCATTGTTTCACTTGAAGATCCAGAGTAACATATCATCTATAAAGAAATGATTACAGTAATTGATCTTGATACTGCCTCCTCCTAATTGTATTTATATAATTATCTAAAAGGGTTTTTAATAGAATTACTGCAACAAGCCTGAAAAAGTCTGTGCTCAGTGGTAGCACCTTGAAACAAGATAGATACGATCCTGCCTTTAGGGGGGCTCTTGGATTTGTTTAGCCTACTATACGGCTGAGTGCTAGACTCAGTCACCCCATTCCTCAGTAAAAGAAACGACAGAAGTTTGAGGGAGTATCAAACTCTTGGCACGCAATTGACATTTAATAAACAGTTGCTGGGCAGTTGGTAGTGTGGATGGCAGCATTCACAAGTGAATTCTGAAGTAGATGGTGAATGATGCTGAGATTTTATTTATCAGTCCCAGTGACGCTGCCTGGACTCACACGATAAGATCCTGGTAGGGTAGCATTTCTTCTTCTTTTGTAGACTCAGCTAAGAGGACTTTGCAGTTGAGTTTGAATCTTGATCCATGTAGTCCATCCCCGATGGCGCTATTTGGAAGGCCTTTTGTGGTCTGAGCAAAGTCGTCCTCCTGGCCGTGCTACCAAATCTTGGCAAAGGATCACTGGGTAAGCCGCATGCTCTGAGGATCTCATATAACGTAACTGGTATCAGGACACTGATTACGTGCAAGCAGTTCCCACACTAAGAGCTTTAAAATTGAGATTTTTTTCTTTGAAATTTAAAAGAGAGTGGAATAAAAATGTGCTTGCTTTCCAGCCTAGATCGATTAGCTGGCACGGGGGAGAACACCGGCCTTTGAAATCTATAGGCATTCCTGTTGCAGGCCTGACCCAGCTGACCCTGGGAGATTAGTAATGGTCTATGCAGCCTGCTCTGTCAGCAAGTCTGGCAGGGCGTGCACAGATGGTGCCAGTTGGAGAAAATCACTGCCGAACAGTGCACTAAAGCCTCTGCCTTGGCCATCCAGCCTCGGAGGAGGAGCCGAGAGTGAGACTGGGTGGTTTACAGCCGGGTTCCTGCCAAATGCCTTGGAAGAGACCTCAGAGGATGCCACTCCGGGTTTAGGATGCATTTGCTGATTATTACTTAAGTAATGCTTTCTTGTCGCAGTTTAAGGCCTTCCGGAGTTGTTGGGCATCTGGGATTTTTACAGGGTCTGTGGCCTTGGGGTTGTTCTGAAAGGGAATGTGAAATGCGAACTGATTTCATGCCAAAGAGTCAAGCATAATGCAATACTTGTTTTCCTAGAGTCAATCAGCCTAAGGAAAATGCGAGTAGGCTGGAAGTGGGGGGAGGAGGAGGAGTTTTAGAGTTTGAGTAATCAACTTAACCCGGGGGGTAAAAAGAATTTTATTTTAGAAAGCAGCACACATGACCTCTGTCCTTCCAGCTGCCACCAGTTTCTGGGTTGTCGAGTGAGACCCTGAAAGTTTACAGTCAACACGCCTTGTGTGGGGTCAGCCCTAGAAATGGTGACGCTGCTCTCTGAAGATAGGAAAGAAAAGGACCTCGTGCCATTCAGCCACTGACTGAAATACGCTCTCAGCAAAGTTGAACTGAGCTGAAACTGTAAGCCTGTTCTTCCTAATCAGACATTTTATTCTTTAAAAATTCTACTTGGAGTTGCACTGAAAATTCAGTTAGGGAAACGCGTCTTTCTAAAATACTTCCACCTGAGCTGTACTTCAACAGGTTGAAGACAGGCTGAAAAATAATGTTGAATGAAAGATGTGAGGGTGCCTGGGTGTCTGTAATTATGGAGGGTAACTGGATCAGTGAGTGGACTTTCCCCATTCCTAACTTCTTTGGTATTCTTCCTGCCACAGCTTTGTCTTTTAACTCTCCATCCAGGTTAGTTCTGGGTTTACAGCTCGTTACTGTTTAACAGAACTTGTTTGATTCCTTTTGTGTCGTTTTGTGATATGTGGTGTTGTTTCACTCTGGAATAAATTTCCTTGGAGATGCTGCTGCTGTGAAATAAGAAATTTCGCTTTTAGGTTCTTGAATGACCACCCCGGACCCAAGATATAAAGAAACTGATCCTGTTCAGTGCACTCTAGTGCTTTTGAGATTGGCGTAGGGGAGCCCGCTCTGGAGGGGGGAGCTGAGAGAATGACCAGAGCATTTGCTAACCTCACACAGAGTGCGGACGGACGCATGCAGCAACACTTGTTGGAATCTGCAAGAGAGAGATAGAAAGCATACTTACATCGGACACAAGTGTGTCTTTCTTGGTTAATAGAGCATAGCTCGGGCCTGATAGCTTTATTGACGAGATGGGAGGCCAAAGAAAGAAGTCAAGGGTGACTCCATGCGTGAGTTAGGAGAAAGCAGTGGATACTCAAATGCTTTGGCAAGAGGAAGATGAGGAGTTCAGTTGTAAGCAGTTTGTTTTTGAAGTGTCCAGGAGGTCTTTGGATACCTGGGTCTGGGTTTGATTAGCGAAGTCTGGGTTGGAGAGGGTAATCTGGGAGTTGCTGACACACAGCTGGTGATGAAGCCACAAGCGTGAATAAGGTAGCAGAGAGAACGAAGAGAAACGGGAGTAGATGAGCTCCGATGAGAACTAAAAGCTTGCTATGATTTCCCTCCTGCGTTGGTCTTTGAACAATGACGTGTGTTTGCTTAGAGAAGACAAAAACAAAAATGGCTTGGTGATTGTGTGTGGATCACGCTTGTTATATATTTGATAGGGAAATTCACAATCATCTTTGGAAATGTAGAAATAAATTCTTGAAAATGACCCTGAAGTTGATTTTTGGAGTGCTTTGGTCCATTTCACAGATGCTCTACCATTTGAAGTAGGTGCCAAAACAAACGAGAAGATAGATAGCTCAGGGTCTGCAGTACATGAAGCCAGCATCTGCTAGTTTATTTAGTAGCGGGAGCAGGAAGAGCAGAGGGGAGAAGAGTGTCGCAGCCGCCAAGAATAAAACCTGGTCAAGAGGCCACATCAACCCAGCTTGGCAGACAGGCCTGGTGGCTTTGTAATTATACTGGTGCCTGCTGTATGTGGGCCTTTTCCACTGAGTTTAAAAAAGGCTTTCCTCTAACTACCAGGTCTCCCAGCAGCTAGGCCACTTTTGCCCTCGGTGCTCTTTCCCGGTGGAATCTTTGCCGTGTCTGTGCTCCGTGGCTGTTTGCTGACTCCAGGGTAATACCCTTGGCCCTGCTGTTTTCACGTGGCTCCTGCCCGTCTCCCTCTCCTGACTGAGCTCATAGGAGGTTTGTGAGGACATGCCCTTTGGGAAGAGCCCAGGAGAAACCACATAACTGCATGGCTAGACCAGCACACGTGGACTTGACCCAAGCCTTGTCGTCTTCTTTCTTTCTCTCCACCTCACCTCCCTTTTTAATCTATTAGTACTTTTGACATAATAATATGTAACTGACTCAGATCCATAGAAATATGGCAAGCCGTGTACCTAGTGATGAGGGCCCAGTAGCCCTAGAACTTCTGGATTAATAATTTCATTATGGATGCTGGGCGTGGTGGCTCACACCTGTAATCCCAGCACTTCAGGAGGCCGAGGTGGGCGGATCATGAGGTCAAGAGACCGAGATCATCCTGGCCAACATGGTGAAACCCCGTCTCTACTAAAAATAGAAAAATTAGCTGAGTGTGGCGGTGTGCGCCTGTAGTCCCAGTTACTCAGGAGGCTGAGGCAGGAGAATTGCTTGAACCTGGGAGGTGGAGGTTGCAGTGAGCAGAGATTCCGCCCCTGCACTCCAGCCTGACGACAGAGTGAGACACCATCTCAAAAATAATAATAATATAATAATTTCATTATGGATAGAGCTTCCATTTGACACTCAAATTTTTCTTTTTTGAGACAGAATTTTACTCTTATTGTCCAGGCTGGAGTGCAATGGCACAGTCTCAGCTCACTGCAACTTCACCCTTCTGGGTTTCAGCAGTTCTCCTGCCTCAGCCTCCCAAGTAGCTGAGATTACAGGCATGCACCACCAAGCCCGGCTAATTTTTTTTATTTAGTAGAGACAGGGTTTCCCATGATGGTCAGGCTGGTCTCAAACTCCTGACCTCAGGTGATCCACCCCACTTGGCCTCCCAAAGTGCTGGGATTACAAATGTGAGTCACTGTCCCCGGCCTTGACACCCACATTTGCCACCAATTCTATTTTAAGTACTCTAACTCTGGTAATGACATAGGAAGAAAACATACTTTAAAATTGTAGGGAAGTTAATCCCAAAAAGAATTCCATGCTTTCTCCTCTGTGTACTTCTGCTATCTATAGTCCCAGAGTACATCTCCAAGAGGCGCTTTGCTTCTATCCACGTTGTGGGTGTTGCTCGTATCACTTTCTGGGAGAAGAAATCCATAGGTACCAGTTAATAATGTATTGTGGGCCTCTGTTATTTGTATTGTTCTTCAGAACGGGTCATAGAGTATGGTGAGACCAGGGTATCCTAAATACATGCAGTTGGAAACACTTCCAGCATTTGTTAACGTTTTGGTGGTGGTTGTTTCAAAACTCCATTCTGTTATTCATAAGTTTGTTTTCTCGTTTTGCTCCAGTCATGTTTTCTTTTTAAAAATATTCTTCTGGCTGGGTGCAGTGGCTGACGCCTGTAATCCCAACGCTTTGGGAGGCCAAGATGGGCGGATCACCTGAGGTTGGAAGTTTGACACCAGCTTGACCAACATGGAGAAACCCCATCTCTACTAAAAATACAAAATTAGCCAGGTGTGCTGGCGCATGCCTGTAATCCCGCTACTCGGGAGGCTGAGGCAGGAGAATCACTTGAACCCGGGAGGCGGAGGTTGCAGTGAGTCAAGATCGTGCCACTGCACTCCAGCCTGGGTGACAGAGTGAGTCCTTGTCTCCAAAAAAAAAAAAAAAAAAAAAAAAAAAAAATTCTGCCACGTCTTTTTAATATAAATATCAGACCATAATAAACAGATTCAGGCTTTCTTTTTTCCCCCTGTCTGTGGTACTAAGTACTCTGTTGCCTCCTGGAACTCAAAGATGAGTAAGAAATGGTCTCTGTCTTCAAGAACTTGGAGTACAATGGTGGTGGCTGCAGGGGATTGGTAGGGGTGAGTGGACATAAATAGGTGCTTTTAGTACAGTATGACAAGGGCTGTGGGTTATAACTAAGTCATGCTTGGCAGGGACTGGAATCAGGGGGCGACTTTTGAGAAAATGCTCTGGCTGGATCATCTAGGAAGTAGGGCTTGTTTCCTACCCAGAGGGATGATCTGGGACTTGACCATCGTGGGGTAGGGTGATAGCTACAATAGTTTGATACTAGTGGAAGGCAAGACTGCAGAGCAAAGCCAAGATCAGTTCTTAGACTAAGGGTCATATATGCAGCTGGCCATCTGCATTCAATGGTAGACTACTTTTCCAGCTATGTGGAGGCTGAATGGAATTGGGGAATGGGAAGAGATGTGTAGTAGGGACTCCAGTTCAGTGGTTATTAGCAAGTAGATGAGAGATGAGGGCCAGTTGGGTGCGGTGGCTTACACCTATGATCCTAGCACTTTGGGAGGTTGAGGTGGGTGGATCACTTGAAGTCAGGAGTTCGAGACCAGCCTGGCCAACATGATGAAACCCTGTCTCTACTAGAAATACAAAAATTAGCTGGGTGTGATGTCATGCACCTGTAGTCCCAGCTACTAAGGAGGCTGAGGCAGGAGAATCGCTTGAACCTGGGAGGCAATGTTTGCATGAGCCAAGGTCACACCATTGCACTCCAGCCTGGGTGACAGAGTAAGACTCTGTCTCAAAAAAAAAAGTTAAGGTAGATACTTATGCTAGGCAGTAGCAGTTTTGAAAACTCAAGATTGAAGGAATTACTGGGAGTATGTGTAGGACAGTTAGAGTCGCAGTTTCCATCGCCATGCTGTGGAACATCTGGGAGAGGTAGGTACACAGTGGTGACCTATCAGGTCACTTTTCCAGCCGCTGGAGAAATAAAGGTCTTGGTCCTGAGTGGTTATCTGGCCATTGGACAATGGCTGCTCTCTACCTGTGGCCTGCAAGACCCTGTGTGGTCTACGTCCTTGTTCCACCTCCTCTGGGACCTCATTCCTGCTGTTCCCCGTTGGCTCACGTTGCTGTAACCACATTGTCTTTTTTGCAAATATTGTTTGAACACGTCCAAGCAAACGTTTCAGTTTCAGACTTCTGTACTTGCTGTCTGACTGACCCCTTCCTTCCTTCTGTTCAAATGCCACCTTTAATGCAGGCCTCACTGACTGATTTCATATTGTACACCCTGCCTTCAAATTCTCTCTATCCCTTTATCCTGCTTTTCTTCGTCACTCTGATGTTGCATAAACGTTTAGTTGGGTTTTTGCCTGTGTTGCTGGTGGGAATGTGAAGTCTGAGAGGGTAGGGGCGGCACACCATGAGTGTATTATTTGATTGTGGATCTTCAGGGGTTTTGAAAGTTGTTCTTGAAGAAGATATCCTGTGAAGTTGTACTTTAGGAAAAGTTAACATAGAAAGATTTTATTTTATTTTGTTTTGAGACAGTCTCACTTTGTTGCGCGGGCTGGAGTGCAGTGGCGTGATCTCAGCTCACTCCAACCTCCACCTCTCATGTTCAAGTGATTCTCATGCCTCAGTCAGTCTCCCCATTAGTTGGGATTACAGGCATGTGCCACCACGCCTGGCTAATTTTTGTATTTTTAGTGGAGATGGTTTTTTTTTTTGAGACGGACTCTTGCTCTGTCGCCAGGCTGGAGTGCAGTGGCGCCATCTTGTCTCTCTGCAACCTCTGCCTCCCGGGTTCAAGCGACTCTTCGGCCTCAGCCTCCTGAGTAGCTGGGGCTACAGGCACCTACTACCACGCCTGGCTAATTTTTTTGTATTTTTAGTAGAGACAGCATTTCACCGTATTAGCCAGGATAGTCTCCATCTTCTGACCTCGTGATCTGCCTGCCTAGGCCTCCCAGCGTGCTGGGATTACAGGCGTGAGCTGCTGTGCCTGGCCTAGTAGAGATGGGATTTTGCCATGTTGACCAAGCTGGCCTCGAACTCCTGGCTTCAAGGGAGCTGCCCATCTTGGCCTCCCAAAGTGCTGGGATTACAGTCGTGAGCCACTGCTCCTGGCCCAAAGATTAAAAATTGCTAGTGAAATATAAACGAAGATAGTAGTTGATATTATGTACTGCATTGGTGAATTCACCCAGAGCATTTTACATGTAACAAGATTTTACAACAAAGCCCTTCTGTGTGCTCGTTTTCAGCACTGCATCTACTGTGGAAAATGAATTGCATTTTTTAAGGGTGTGCTGGTCTGTCATTACAATATACTCTTATCATTGGACAAACTTCAATTGAAATAAATATGTATTTATCTGAAGGCAGAAATTATGCCATTATCATTAATAATTCAGAAGAGTTTTCAGTTAAGCATTAAAAACATCATCGCCTTTGGCTGTGATCTGACTGCTTGAACTCATATAGTATCAAATTATATTTCTCGATGATAAAATTAAACTCCACGTAACCAGAACTCAGAAATTCCAATTCTTTAATCAGCATATGATCCTTTGAGCCTATCTCTTATAAGAAAGGGATATATAATTGTAAAATATATCAAGGATTTAACAATTTTGAAGTGTCCTTTCCTGGAGATATCCTTGGATCTGTTTCCATTTGGCCCAGCATTTTATCACAGCATCATCTGTAGAACATTAAAGAGTCTAATTCCAAACATGACCTTGCGCAATTTGAAAATTCCTTGCCATCAGAGAAAGATCAATTGTGTTCATTACATGAAAACATGGACTAATTAATGTATTTCCTAACGATGTCAGTGATAAATGTAGAAAGGCTTCCTTTCATTGGGTGGGAGATGTAATTGGCTGAGCTGTGCTATTTTTGCTAATGCTGAGATTCTCTGATTCCCTCACTTCTTACTCAGAAGGTTCAAACTATAAATGGGTTTCTGGTTAACCTTTAGTGAATCCGCAATTTGGTTTATGAAAGTACCTCATTCAGTCTAGGAGTCTAACTAATAATGTGTTTAGTGCTTTTGTCAGAAGAATGTTCATAAAATGCAGTGATCATAGACAAGAGAATGAGTCTTTGATTTCCTAGACTGACAGTTGATGCTTCTCTGCATTGCAGTTCAACATAGTGGGATTCTTCAGGCTCCCAGTTGAAGTTACTTTTGTAACTTGGCATGTTTCCTCTATTGCACGTGTGTGTGTGTGTGTGTGTGTGTGTGTGTGTGTGTAAAAAGCAGTAACAGTGATGTTACTTTTGGAGTTGTTTTTTTTTTTCGAGATAGAGTTTCACTCTTGTCACCCAGGCTGGAGTGCAATGACATAATCTTGGCTCACTGCAACCTCCGCCTCCCAGATTCAAGTTATTCTCGTGCCTCAGCCTCCCGAGTAGCTGGGATTAGAGGTACCCACCACCATACCTGGCTAATTTTTTTTGTATTTTTAGTAGAGACGGGGTTTCACCATGTTGGCCACGCTGGTCTCAAACTCCTGACCTCAGCTGATCCACCTGCCTTGGCCTCCCAGAGTGCTGGGATTACAGGTGTGAGGCACTGTGCCCGGCCTGGAGATTTTTGTCTACATGTATTTTTCACTTTATTTATTTATTTTGCTATGAAAATACTGTGTTTCCATCTAACATACATCTTGTAGGCCAGTGTCACTCTCAGTACTTCACATTCAGCCCAGATTTTTTTTGTTAAAGGCACTTTTCCACCTCAGACACTAATTATTAAAATCGCATGATTTGCCACATAAACACAACCAAGTATGTCATTTGAGTAACAAATCAATGAGCAAATATTGATGCAACTCACATTCCACATGAGCATGACAGCATCTGGGGTTCTGTACTTGATGGATACAGGAAGACAGAGAGAGCATCTCTGCCTTTAAATGGCCCAAAATCAAATTAGTGGGAGACTATGGAGAAAGCAGAAAATCTTAATGAAAACTCTTCAACTGGTTTTCACAGTTGCTAACATGGCAGTGTGATCATTCATTGAGGGCTGGCTGAGTGCCGTGCTACAAGATGGAAGGTGTGCTGAGGGCTGGGGGTGCTCGGGGATGTGACACAGTCCTGGCCCTCTGGGAGTTTACAGAATGGAGTTTACCATCTTTGACCATGCAGTTAGTAAGATGAAATGATCACCTTCAGTAATCCGTGTGAGTACCGTAATTACGTTGATCACTCCTAGGTAAATTGTCTGGAAGGTCTCATATCTGACTGTTGTAAAAAAGAGGACTCTTCATTGTTAGTTACTGGTGAATTTGCTTCTGGATTTCTAAATTGTGGTGTGTGTGTATGACAGAGACAGACAGAATGGGGCAGTGTTTCTAGTAAATCATGTTGGATTTGGGAGCTCTGTATATTTCCAATTCTATTTTCAGCCTGTATCTTTTCTTGTAGATGGTATAATGCAGTTAGAAAGAGCACGACTGCTGACTTTGGAGTTCATAGTTCTAGTTTTAAGTTTGACTTTGCAACTTACCAGCTGCATGCAATTAGGCAAATAACAAACTTCTCAGGCCTCCACTTTTGTATCTCTAAAGAAAACATAAGAAACCCTAACCCATGTACGTCACCTGTTATGTGAGGGCGCAGATGTGACAGTAAAAGTAAAATGAGGGCTGCGTACAATGACTCATACCTGTAATCCCAGCACTTTTGGAGGCCAAGGTGGGCGGATCACCCGAGGCCAGGAGTTGGAGACCAGCCTGGGCAACATGGTGAAACCCCGTCTCTACTGAAAATACAAAAATTAGCTGGGCGTGGTGGTGAGCACCTGTAATCCCAGCTACTCAGGAGGCTGAGGCATGAGAATCGCTTGAACCCAGGAAGTAGAGGTTGTGGTGAGCTGAGAACGTGCCACTGCACTCCAGCCTGGGCAACAGAGCGAGACTCTATGTCAAAAAAAAAAAAAAAAAAAGTGAAATAAAAGGATTTAGAAAATTATAACTACTTTGTGGAAATAGTAGTGAGTAGTGGTGAAAGACTGGGTCTCATTAAATACCTCTTCTATGAAAGAGGTGTTTCCATGAAACATGGTTTTCAGTTTTTGGAGTTAATTTCGGCTGCATCCAAGGGTATGTTACAGTGTGTGGGCTTCGTAGTAGTATGATGGAAATTTAAGGGCCCTGGCTCATGTCCTTTGACATTTATCATTGATCAAGGGAAATCCATGTGTCAGGTGATAATTCCAGGATTCTAAATTTCACTTGCAAATCAGGCTCAGACTTAACTTTCACAATTTGAAAGAATTATGTAAAAGCTGGCCGTGTGCGTGTTTTCTTTTTGTTTCACTGAGTAAAGTTTCCAATCCATCAGGAAGAGGTTGTTGGCCCTCTAATGTTCATCCATATATGTAAACGCTGCTTGAATGTAAGAGCGTCACTCTGTCTCAAAAAAAAAAACAACAACCAAAAAACCCATAATCTAGCAAGGAGAAAGAAAAACAGCAAATGACAATTGTGTAACAAGTGAGGAGTTATGGGGACCTGGATGTGGGGGGAGCATTGCAGTCAGGAAGACTTCATGGAGGTGGTGGTGACGATTATGTTCCATGTAATCTGTTCTTCGAACGAGTTTGGGGGCGGTGAGAGTGCTTAGCTCTCTTTACAGGCAATAAGAAAGTTCACTATCTGTAGGGAATTTAAAAGTAATAAAATTGACTATGCAAGCCAGTCTGGGCTGGGTGTGGTGGCTTATGCCTGTAATCCCAGTACTTTGGGAAGCTGAGGTGGACGGATCACCTGAGGTCAGGAGTTTGAGACCAGCCTGACCAACATGAAGAAACCCTGTGTCTACTAAAAATACAAAATTAGCCAAGTGTAATGGCGCATGCCTGTGATCCCAGCTGCTTGGGAGGCTGAGGCAGGAGAATCACTTGAACTCGTGAGGTGGAGGTTGCGGTGAGCCAAGATTGTGCCATTGAATTCCAGCCTGGGCAACAAGACCAAAACTCTGTCTCAAAAAAAAAAAAAAAAAAAAAAAAAATTAGAACCTTCTGGCTTGGTAACAATGATAATTTTACAGGTGTGTTCTATTAAAACAAAATACTGAAAAAACCTTAACTGTGAATACACATACAATTCAAGATAACCCCAGGAGAAAGAAAATGTGTTTTCTATAACTCTCAGAAGTTTTTGTTTTCTTATTCTTTCAAAGCAAGATGATCTTTTAAAAAATCTGTTACATCTTAAAATTGATGGTTTCTTGGGTCAGCCTCATGTACTGTCACACTTCTGTTATCAAAGAATGACCTTTCATTTATTGAAAATAATTTTTATCAAAAATTGATGTTGAATTCCACCATGTGCCTTTCAAATGTCCTGGTTTGATCTACCAGGGGGTTATTGTTATATAGTTCTTTTATTCCTATTTTCTTCTACCAGTCAACTGTGTCCCCAAATTCATCACCCAGTACTCGTCATTCTCCATTGAAATTTTATCTTCTCAATGTTGTGCAATATTTTGGATGTTGGTAGTCGGGGATCTGCCACCTTGCTATTTTTCAGGTATGTAGAGGAAGTGAAAAATTAGTCTAAATCCAACAAAAAGTTTGATTTTTTTTTTTTTATATCCAAATCAAACAAAAAGTCAGTTTATGAAAGCTCTGAATTCCCTAGGATAAATTTTTGTTCCTTGAAGGCTATGTGTTATCAAATGGTACCTAATGCTGTGTGGATAGCCATACCCACCAAAGCAGCTTATTTATCAGGCCGGATCGAGACCACTGATTTTCGTAGAGTAAGTCATAACAGTTTATTAACATTCCATTGTGCTGAGCATAGAACTAATAGGAGAACATGTATGAAATCAGAGATCAGAAGTAGACTTCAGAATGTATTCAAAACAGGGTGCAATGGAGAACATTGATAGGGGCCTGTGGGGAAAGCAGAGTCTTCCAGGGAAGATGATAAAGGCTGAAACAATGCTGCTGGCTAACTTCCTAGTCCGTGAGATACTGTGAATTTAATCTACAACTAACTTAATTTACTCTTCATCAAAATTTAGCTGACTCCAACGTGGGTATAACTTTTGAGCTTCCTGTAATTTTCTCTTATGAGGATTTTAAGTATTTAGCTCAACTAATTGAATTAGAAGATGCAGGAACATTGTGTGAATGTTTGAATCTCATTTCATGCTTCATACTGGGACGAGGCACTTGGAGGGCAGAAATGCCAGTTGGGACATAATTGCTGGGGAGGGGCAGGATGCTGTGGCCATTCCTGTATCACAGCTCAGGGCCTTTCGGAGACAGGGAGATCTGGCAGGGGTGTGAGAATTAAACAGTAAGTTCAATGAAGCAATTTTTCTACTGTTTTAACTATTATCTAGAGCCCATATTAGACCCTTAACTGGCCTTTGGGTGAACTTGACATTTGAATAATTTGGGAGCTTTACGTGGTGAAAACTGGAAGAGTAAACCAGGAAAAGCAGGTTTGAATCTGAGCATTTAGTTATATTAAGATTACACTGGGGCCAGGTGCAGTGGCTCATGCCTGTAATCCCAGTACTTTGGGAGGCAGAGGCGGGTGGATCACTTGAGGTCAGGAGTTTGAGACCAGCCTGACCAACATGCTGAAAGCCTGTCCCTACTAAAAATACAAAAACTAGCATGCATGGTGGTACATGCCTGTAAGCCCAGCTACTTGGGAGGCTGAGAGACAGGAGAATTGCTTGAACCTGGGAGGTGGATGTTGCAATGAGCCAAGATGGGGCCATTTCACTCCAGCCTAGGCAACAAAAGCAAAACTCTATCTCAAACAAACAAAAAAAAAACCAGGTCTTTGTTAAGGTTTATATCGTGGTAGGCATTGAGAGGTGTAAGTAAAAAGAATCCTCACTTTCAAGTGACAGTTTTAGAGAGCCCATATCCAGAAGGCTCTAGAACCTGAAAATTTCATAAGAACCCTGGCAATGTGTGAAATAAGTTTAAAGTAAATATTACTTAATTTCTCATTTAGTCATCAAGTAGCCCTTGTTTGGGTGGAAATTGGGGAAGAAAATCTGTTGTTTAAGAACATGATAAGGAAGGAGTGGTCAGACAAGTAGAAGGATTACTGGGAAGAATCGTGTCCAGAAAACAGAGGGAAGAGATAATTTCCAGAAGGAAAGGGTGGGTCAACTGTATCTCATGCCACAGAGAAGCCAAGTGAAGATAAGCTTGCAATAGTGAGTAGCGGTGATATGGAGGTAGTTGGTGACCTTCAGGAGAAACTACTAGTGGGTGTGGTGTGGGGAAAAGGTGGCTTGCAGTCGAGTTAAGGAATGGAGTCTTACTCCTCTAAGACTCTTTAGAAAGAGAATGAGCATGTATGAGATAAAGGAGGGTGAAATATGGAACAAATTCCCTCAGTTTGCAATTGTGTGACTTTGCAAAACTTACTTATTTTGTGCCTTGACTGTAAAACAATGGATGATACTAGTAGCTCTTATTTGAGAGAAGCAAATGAGTCAACACCATAATACAAAATAGATTCTTACTCAATGGATACCTTAAAAAAAGTACAGTAAAAATGCCATTGTAATATAAAGAGCAGTTACTTCCAGTTTATGGGCTTACAAGTATATTTCTCTTTTTTATTGATTTTAAATTGTGATTTAAATACCCAATGTGAAACTTACTGTCTTTGCTATTTCTAAGTGCACAATTCAGCAGTGTTAGGTATATTCACATCGCCGTGCAACCGGTCTTCAGAACCTTTCACCTTGCAAAGCTGAAATTCTATACCTACTAACCAGCAACTCACCATTTCCCCCTCCGCTCAGCCCCTGGCAACCACCATGCTGCTTCCTGTGTCTGAGTTTCAGTATTCCAGATACTTCATGTGATGGAATGGCACCATGTTTGCTTTTTTGTAACTGGTTTATTTCACTTAGCATCATGTTTCCCATGTTGATCCATGTTGGAGCCTGCATCAGACTTCTTTCATGGCTGTGTAATATTCCAATGTGTCACATTTTGTTTTTTCATTCATCCAGTGATGGACATTTAGGCTGCTTCTGCCTTTTGGCTGTTGTGACTAATGCTCCGTGAAGAAGGGTGCACAAATATCTATTTCTCTTTTTTGCACTAGTGATGTTTATTCTTCTGCCTGCGTGTGAGTCATGGCTGGTTTAAGGCCAGCACGAGAACCGATCATGCAGGGGGAGGTGGAAGCTCTCAGGGGAGATCTACAAGACCACAGATTGGAGACAGAACTCAGACAGAAAAGCATTTTTCCTGTAGAACATTAGAAGCAGCAATCTCAAGAATACTGTGCTCATGGCAGTATTTTCCAACAGAGAAGGGAAGGTCCTGTCTTCAGTTCATCTTTAAACTTAAGTTGCTGGAGGACCTCAGCTGTGTCTCTTACTGCGTTGGGGTGTCAAAACATTTTGCTTTACTGTGCACGTATTTTTTCTGTGTTGTATTCGGCGATGATAATGAGAGGCAGGAAGCTCTTAGATAGCTGAAGAGCCCATGACAGAAGTCCTGCTGTGCGTTAATTGCAAAGCTTAGATGAATGCAGGAGCTGAGAGTGGACCCCATCCCCTGCTGTGGCTGGTTAACTCCTGGTGGTTTTCCGCATTTGTCCTGTGTAATTCCTACTCCTTTTCCAAATAAGAAATGACATCAGAAGAGCAAAAATTAATGCTGTGTCTTGTGGTTGTCTTTACTCAACTTTGAAAAATGTGACTGGTCCTAAACCTCCTGGCAAAGAGACTATACTTATTGCCAGGCACAATGGCTCATGCCTGTATTCCCAGCACTTTGGGAGGCTGAGGCAGGCGGATAACTTGCGGTCAGGAGTTCGAGATCAGCCTGGCCAACATGGTGAAACCTTGTCTCTACTAAAAATACAAAAAGTAGTTTGGTGTGGCGGTGCACACCTGTAACCCCAGCTGCTTGGGAGGCTGAGGCAGGAGAATCGCTTGAACCTGGGGGGTGGAGGTTGTAATGGCTGAGATTATGCCACAGCACTCCAACCTGAGCAACAGAGTGAGACCCTGTATTAAAGAAAAAGAAACTATATTTACTCTGCCAATCACTAGAGAGACGATTTCTTTACCTGATAAAAGGTAGAACCGTATGACCCAGTAGAGTTTATGTTCCAGAAGTTTCTTCAGACTAGAGCATAGTTCGTAACTCACCTGCCAGAGAGCATGGTGATGTCACAGTTTACTCTGTAACTCTCTCAAGGTTTATTTTTATGTTTCTTAAGACAGAGTCTCTCTGTTGCCCAGTCTGGAATGCTGTGCCACAATCATAGCTCACTGTAGCCCCAAATTCCTGGGTCGAAGGGGTCCTCCTGCCTCAGCTTCCTGAGTAGCTGGGACCATAGTTGAATGCCACAGAGCCCAGCTAATTTATTTTAATTTTTAGTAGGGATAAGGTCTCACTGTGTAACCTAGGCTGGTCTTGAACTCCTGGCCTCAAGTGATTGTCCTGCCTCAGTCCCCAAAGTGCTGGGATTATAGGTATGAGTCATCGTGCCCAGCCTCTTTTAAGGTTTTATGAACAAATTAACTTTGATTTCTCCTAAGTGGCTTGATGTTGAATAAACTAATGCGGAACTGTGCCCAAAGTAGACTGGGACTGCCATTTTTAGATGAAAGAAAGGCAGGTGAAAGGGGGAATACTTTTTTTTTTTTTTGAGATGGAGTCTAGCTCTGTCGCCCAGGCTCGAGTGCAGTCATACCATCTCAGCTCACTGCAGCCTCCACCTCCCTGGTTCAAGTGATTCTCCTGCCTCAGCCTCCCTAGTAGCTGGTGTTACCGGCGCCCGCTGCCACACCTGGCTAATTTTTGTATTTATAGTAGAGACAGAGTTTCACTTTGTTGGCCAGGCTGGTCTCGAACTCCTGATCTCATGATCCACCCACCTTGCCCTCCCAAAGTGCTGGGATTACAGGCGTGATCCACTGCGTCGGGCCACTATTTTAATATTAAAATGTTAAATGCTCTTTGGACAGACAGTGAGACGGAGGCCAGGGGCCGAACCTGGTTGTGGTAGCTCACCCTCACCTTCCAGTTGTGACTGAATGTCATCCCACTCAAAAAGCCAGTATTTTATGTCTTGGTAGATTTTTAAATGTGGGTTTAAAACCTAAATAGAAGTGACTTTTTCAGAATATTAACTTGTGAGAAACAGCTGGTCCTGGTGGATAAAGCCTAGACTGAGAATCAATAGACAAGGATTGTTTTTCCCCCTTGGTTAAATATCCATGCGTTCTCTGAGGTAAACAGAGCAACGCTTTCCCTAAATGTAAATATTTTCAGCAGATTGGAATTTTTAAAAGATAGTGGCTCGCCTGGGCAAAGTATTTTTAATTCTTCTTTCTGAAAGTTTATGAAAGAACAGGAGAAAAGAATAGGAAAATACAAAACAAATCCAGAGCAATTAGAAGAAGATCCCAGTGATTATAGGCAGGGGCAGGGGGTGTCGGGGCTGGCAGGTACCCAGGGCATGGAGGGAGAGAAGGCAGAATTCCAGACCAGGAAGCAAGACTTTGCTGTCTGCTTCTCCAGCCAATGTATGTTGGTCTTACTTGACTGGGAGTGCAGATGATGAAAACACAAACTTTGAGATACTGGAAACCAGATCCCAACGTTTTCTACTTCAAAATGGACTGAAGTTCTATCTAGTAGGTTTTCCCTGGACTTTTTTTTTTCTTTGTTCTTTTTTTTTTGAGATGGAGTTTCGCTCTTATTGCCCAGGCTGGAGTGCAATGGCGTGATCTCAGCTCACTGCAACCTCCGCTTCCCGGGTTCAAGCGATTATCCTGCCTTAGCCTTCCGAGTAGCTGAGATTACAGGCGCATACCTTTATGCGTGACTAATTTTTTTTTTTTTGTATTTTTAGTAGAAACGGAATTTCACCAGGTTAAACGGGGGATCACCATGTGATCCGCCTACCTCAGCCTCCCAAAGTGCTGGGATTACAGGCATGACCCACCGCACCTGGCGATGCCCAGCTAATTTTTGTATTTTTAGTAGAGATGGGGTTTCACCATGTTGGCCGGGATGGTCTAGATCTCCTGACTTGTGATCCACCTGCCTCGGCCTCCCAAGGTGCTGGGATTACAGGCATGAGCCACCTCGCCTGGCCTTCCCTGAACTTTTATCTCCTGTTTTCTCCATCTTTCCACTGCCTATGGGGGCCCAGCTTACACCGATTGCAAGCTTCTCTCCCTAGATAGAACTTCGCCTCCGCTTCCCTTTCCTACCGTGGCTTACCTGTTCAATTGATCATGTCCTTTGAGCCTTGGCCAATAGATTCCTATATGAAGTAAATTTATGCTAAAGGTTTCATAGCTAGGTATTTTATCAAGGGGCTTTGATACCTAAGAGACCAAGCTATGGTAGGGATTTGAATCTCTAGACAAGCAGCCCAGGGAGAGATTGTTTTGGGGGCAGTAGGACTTCTTGGTGCTCCCAAATATCTTGTAGGTATATATGATTCATGAGCCAAAATCGTGACTCTGGACTTACTGAAATGCGTTCAGTAGTAAGAATTGTTTTAAAAATGCAGAGATTTCTATGAGTTAACTTTAGATGTTTTCATTAAATATTAGAGCTGGAAAGGACAAATAATGGTCACATTCTAAAGAAGTTTTTCCATGAATTGATACGTGTCTAATTTTTTGATACCTCTTAAAGTGAGAGAAGCTAAAGAAAGATCCTGAGATTGTGCTTGTCTTGATCAGCAAAGTCTTGGCACAGTGACTTGCTGAGATGAATGCGTTTGGTGATTGGCTGTAATCTGAGAATGTTCCGAATTCAGTAGCCTGGGGGATGTGTTTGTGTTCTCAGGTTAATTGCTTATTTAGCTGGCAGTCCTTTGGGGCTGCTAGTCCATTTGTTAATTCCGAAAGTTGTTGGACATTTGTTTAATAAAAACAAACATATTTGGAGAAATCCAGCTTCCCGAGTAACCACATGAGTAGGAATTAAGTCGGTATAAAGTAATGGTTTAAGAAATGATAGTCTTTTGTATGGCAAGATAAAGGCAGAATGTCTTTTAGAAGGAACATTTCAAGTTAATTAATTTTTAAAAGTGTATTCTGTTTTGGCCAAATACTTGTGTATCTCTGAGAATATAAATGAGGTAAAGAGGTAAATAAAACACTCATTTAATATTGATATGACAACTATGGAAGATATGTGATTGTTATTTTCCAGTTGGTCGTAAAATAAGAGAGATTTGAGAACATTTTTATTAGAATCCCTTAGACTGTTTCGTCCCTGTATGAAGAGGACCAGCTTGACCCATTTTCCTAGTAAATCATGAAGTTTTATTTAATTAATGATTATGCTTGAAGATAATACTGACACTGTTTCTCATGGTGTTTCTGACCTTTAGGAACTTAAGGTTTTTATTTTGATGGTTTTTTTGTTGTTGTTGTGTTCAGAGATTGAATTTACCATCTAGAAGCATATCAGACTCATCACGCAAGTGTGTACAAAACAACAGCTTAATTGGACTTGAGATTCCATATTGGCCCGTTCACCTAAAGCACCTGATTTTTGAGTACCAGTTGAGACCATCTATTGACACATGCTAGGAATACATTCTAGTTTTTATAATGAGAGGATAAGTAAAAGGGCTATTAGAATTATTAGAAAACAGTATTTTCATTTTGGCTTTTTCCAGAGAAAAAACAAGACAAGACTTTGTGCTATTTCATCAAGTCCTTAACGCCTCCTCCCAGCTGGTCAGGTTCTTTTTATGTGGCATTTAATCCTTGAGTTGTTGTGAGTCCACAAATGGAGGAGAGCAAATGTTCCGCCATCTTACTGGTGTTAAGCCTAGCAAATAGGCCTATTCTATGAATACTCCAAATGCATAAACAAGTTTGCATGAGCCCAGGATTCCAAATGAGCCCAGCAGCTGCCATTCATGCCCTTAAGAATAGAAGTGCCCCTTTTCATTCTCTAATTTGTTGTTACCCCACGTTGGGAAATGTCAGCTGTAAGATTCATAGATTTAAGGCTCTGTGATAACAAGGTGCCTCTTAGAACTTTTCAGCTCTAAGACCTTCTTGTTAGCCAGCTAGACAGAGATATAGAAACATATTTATGCTTTCCCTATATAATTGTTGAATCATTTACAACATCAGTGGTGGGCTTAAAAATATATATTTTTTATATTATATATATTTTATATGTATATATTATATATATATATATATATATATATATAAATCTCTCATAAAATAAGAGAGATTTGAGAACATTTTTATTAGAATCCCTTAGACTGTTTCGTCCCTGTATGAAGAGTACCAGCTTGACCCATTTTCCTAGTAAATACATGAAGTTTTATTTAATTAATGATTATGCTTGAAGATAATACTGACACTGTTTCTCATGCTGTTTCTGACCTTCAGGAACTTACGGTTTTTATTTTGATGGTTTATATATATATATATATACACACACACACACACATTATAGCATATAAATTACACACACACACACACACACACACACACACACACACACACACACCTGTCTCTGTGTCTACCTAAGACATTACTACAAGTACTCATCAGTAAATCATGATAATTTTCTGAAGAGGCTCTCTTCAACTGGTGACTCATACTGGTACCTGGAATACAAAACTCCTAAAGCTGCACTTGCCTTGTAATCTGAGCTTAATAAGCAATACCCTTTGAGTAATAAAAATCGGTTCCTCCTGTGCTCCCCAATAACATCAATCCTTTTTGTAGCTGTAGGATTTTTCGTACCCTTCCCCAAATTTCCCCCTTAAAATTATGGCATTGGAAATAATGGTTTTATATTTTGGGGGACTGTTACTCTCTAATTGAAATTAAATATATGTGGTTCACTCTTCAGTGCTGAGCTTGATATGAGAAACATTTCCTGGCACATCAATAAAACCAGCTTTATGTCTCTCTAGAAATAATCAGGTGGCAGGTAGAAGGGATATGCGACCTAGTTGCTCCTCTAACTGCTTTTGATCAGAAGAAATTGGTAAACCACTCAGTCTATAAAGCTTTTTTTTCTGTGATTCTGTAGTGTCAGGAGAACATTTCGATGGGTCTTTTACTTACATGGAGAAAGAAAACCTAAATCTCAAACCACCATTTATAAAACCCACAAACTCCTGGGCTGTCATTTGGGTTGCAGACTTGCAGCTCCCTTTCTGGTTGTGTTCTGTGGAGTGGGTGAATGCCTGTCTGATGGGGATGCATTTTAAAGGCAAAACAGATTGAAGGGTATAATTTAGTGACATTTTGCTGACTGCATTTCTCGCTATATGCATGTCTCTTCATATATTTTACTATTTTACAATATTCAGTTACCTCTTAGCCTACTTGAGGCAGGCCTTACAGTTTTGCGACTGTTTCTTGTATACACAATGACTCAGTAAAGGTGTCTGATTACAACATTAGTCATTCCGTTAAGTGCTATTCTTTGACTGTGTATATAAATCAGTGTATATTTAACAAGTGAGCTGACCAAATGCCATTAAACGAGTTGTCCTTATTTTGTTTTTCTTACTGCCCCAATTTTAAGTTTACAAAGAAATGCAGCACGTAACCACCACTTTTAACTCCACTTTTTAATTTTGAATACCAAATATGGCAGAGTTACTCAGGTGGCCAAGTAGACTTTTTTCTGACCTTGAATGTGGTTTACTGGTATTACACTTAAAAAAAACAAAGGCAAAAAGTGGATGTCAGTATTTGCTGTTTTCGGATAGCGTAAGCCTTTGAGATTTCCCAAAGATCATTTTAAAAGTCTGACATGCATCTGTGTGACATCTTCGTTTTTACCTAAATGGCATCATCCCGTATTCATATTTAGGTGACCCTGGAGTATAATGCAGAGATAGGTCACTGTGGGTTAATCTTTGACTCTTCATATCTGACAGGCATCAGCATCTGTGGTTTATATGACGTTGTTTAAGGAACGTTTCTAAGTCTAGAAATAAAATTCTCTTAAACCTGATGACAGGTGTATATTTACTAGATAGTTTTCCTTCCATTTGCACAGTTTTAAAGCTGGAGCTAAAACATAACCTGTGGGATTAAAAAAAAAAATTGTCGTCCAAAAACTAATTCATGGTACTAGTAAAGTTGAAGTAACCTCAGGGACTCCTGCTCTGTGGTAGAATGTACGTCAAGGTATATTCCTTTTATTAGGAACATATTATGTCCATGTACTTTAATAGGGATGACAGATATTAGCAGAGGCTTATTGAGGGAAACGAATAGTTTTTGTGTGTGCATATACATTTAGGCTGAGGCATTATTAGTTGTAAGTTTCCACAGCACAACCCAAAATTCAAAGGAGGTGCCTTTTAAAAAATACAGTGGTGATGGAGTCTGAGTAGGAGAACCCTGTGTTGAAAGGTGAGCAGACCGCGGTCATTTCTATGCAGTCAAAGAGCTTTTGGTCTGGCAACATAGGGCTTATAATCTTACTACAAAGCGCTTTAAAATTAATTCAAAAAAGAAAAACAGCCTTGCAAGTGTGGTAGCATTGAGTTCATTCTTTTTTAAAAAAAATCTAGTTTCAATTATATTACTCCATTTAAATGTACCACAATGGCTTTTTAAAAAAAGATACTTCTAGCCTATGTATATATTCACAGCTGTCAGAAATACGTGTCATTCTTTGTCTTACAAATCCCTATTCTCAGCCATTTCAGAGCCTAATGCTTGAGGCAGCCATTTTACTGAAAGGCAGTTCAAGAAACAGTCTGTCAGCCAGGCCTGGTTCTTGCTGAAAAGCATCATTTCTGTGCCCAACGTGAGCATTAGTTCCAGATTTTTGAATGATGTAAAATTAAGGTCGGAGAGTCAAATATGAAAAATACATCTTGCAGGCAGAGCCCTCATTAGCATCCCCTCATCAATCTCCCAAATCTAGGAGCTGGGAGACCATTGTACTGTCATCCTGCTGATGTTGAGTTGATGGGAAATTTAATGGAACAGACTGGCGGTTGTGAAGGGCAGCTGATAATGATGGCACAAGCTCAACGAAAAAGTTTAGTAAAATCTGGAGGAGGTGTTTTCTATCATTTGGCCTCGTTCTGTTGGCTGTTGGCATTTCTTGGCAAGAGGGAGGCGTTCTTATCTCCCCGGCTAGAGAGATTTTAAATGTGCTTGAAAATACTGAGCGTGCATTTCTGTTACTGCTTCTTCCCAGCAAGATCTGTGGAAGCAAGGCAGTTGTGTATTGAGCAGGAAAAAATCCACTCAAACTGATAACATTCAGGTAAACCTGAAAACCGTCTGCATTTTCTGGTAATTAAAAGAAGGCTGTTGACCATAGAACCCTTTTTCTTCATGAGCACATCATCGTAATAAATAGGGTAACCTCAAATATTTTTTCTTCAGGATTGATGGTGTGTTTTGATTTTTAAACACTTCTGTGTAAAGTTAGATAGGTGCTTTTATATAATTAGATGGCATCTTAAAACATATATTTGGTCATGTTTCTGCCTTGCATAGTTTATGAAAGTTGGCCAAACAGGGCTAATTTTACTAATTAAAGTCATGCTGCCCAAATGGATTAACATGATAGAGACGTTTGGTTTTAATAGTGCTTGGAAAGGGTACTGAGTCCTAAAACGTTCTGTTTGGAAAGCTTTGCTCTATAAAATTTGCCTTTAACACGGCTGATGACCCTTAATTAGAATGATATACTGTACTTGCTGGTGTGATGTCTGTTTGAGAAGAAGCAATACTGGGGTGCCCAAGTATCATTGTTTCTAATGTATTTAGATGCCCTATTTTCCGGGCATGGCATGTCCGAGTACCTGTCTTTTCTGCTCTGTTTAAGGTGTGAATCATGGCAATGCAGTGAAAGACGGTGATTTACAGCTTTTGAGGGCATGCATGTATATGATTAAGGGATGGAGGTGAAGGACTCCAAGATTTACTTCCTTGCCTTGCCAGCAGAGTTACCTGAGAGGAGTGAGTAATGGGGATCATTTGTAAGACCACAGGCCCCTTTTCAAGAGACCAGTAATCAAAACAGGAAGACGAAAATGAGAAAATTTCAACTGGGAGAATAAAACTGTTGATACTTTCTGGACATACATCTTAGCAAGCAGGAGAGTCTTCAGAGTTTTCCCGTTTTATCTTTTCATGGAGATTTTCCTTAAAAAGGTTAGTATGTCAATCCTGGTTGCATCATGCAGACGCCCTGTTAAATTTTACACATTTTTCCTCCATGCTTTCTGCTCTGGATATTCTTATATTGAGAGATCAGAGAAACTTAGTGGCCTATTTATAGAACTCAGGTTCTTTTTACAAGGTCAAAGAATTATCAAGAATTAGGAGTGGGCCAGGGGCGGTGGCTAATGCTTGTAATCCCAGCCCTTTGGGAGGCTGAGGCAGGTGAACCACTTGAGGCCAGGATCTTGAGACTAGCCTGACCAACATGGCAAAACCCGATCTCTACTAAAAATGCAAAAATTAGCCGGGTGTGGTGATATGTGGCTATAGTCCCAGCTACTCGAGAGGCTGAAGCAGAATCACTTGAACCCAGGAGGCGGAGGTGGCGGTGAGATGAGATCGCGCCACCGCACTCCAGTCTGGGTGACAGAGCAAGACTCTGTCTCAAAGAAAAAAAAAAAGGAATTAGGAGTGTTGGCTGGGTGCGGTGGTGGCTCACACCTGTAATCACAGCGCTTTGGGATGCTGAGGCAGGTGGATCACTTGAGCCCAGGAGTTTGAGACCAGCCTGGGCAGCATAGCGAGACCCTCGTCTCTACAAATAATAACAAAAATTAGTTGGGTGTGGTGACGTGTTGCCTGTGGTTCCAGCTTCTCTGTAGGCTGAGGTGGGAGGATCACCTGGAATCCGGGGAAGGCTGCAGTGAGCTGAGTTTGCACTCCAGTCCGGGTGAAAGAAAGAGTGAGACACTGTCTCAAAAAAAAAAAGAGAAAGAAGTATAATAACAAATACAGCAACATTTTTAGGAAGGGGTGGAGTGTACATAACACGACTAGCCTGTGTTTATACTATTAAAAAAAAAAACGCTTTGGGAGGCTGAGGCGGTTGGATTGCGTGAGCTCAGGAGTTTGAGACCAGCCTGGGCAACACGATGAAACCCCATCTCTAATAAAATACAAATATTAGCCGTGCGTGGCGGCATGCATCTGTAGTCCCAGCTACTTGGGAGGCTGAGGCAGGAGATTGCTAGAACGCGGGAGGCGGAGGTTGCAGTGAGTCAAGATTGTACCACTGTACTCCAGTTTGGGCGACAGAGCAAGACTCTATTTCTTAAAAAAAGCCAGATACAGCATTTAGAACAAGAATCTAATGCTCTTCTCTGGCATTTAGTATATCATCATCATTTCAAAATTGCTTGCTATTCAAGCTTTCCTGTTGCGCCTAATTTGATGGGGACTTCTGACTTACTATTGGTAACATTAGACTCATGGAAATTGAGTAGCACCCATGATATTTTTATGTTACAAATACTTCGGCTTTGACTTTGGAAAGTCTTGGTGGTGGCAGCAGACTTCTCATATTAGAGATTATGATAAAATGTGAATAGTTCCAAGCTCTTCCTCTTCTCCCATCTATGCCAGGTAAATAAAACACTCCCATAAATAACTGGTACTGTTTTAGTGGGACTTCTGGGTTCTTGAGATGTAAATAGAGACCTTGACATTTTTTGGTATGTGCACAGTTCAGGAGGCACAGTATCTCCAGATAACTGAAAGCAGGTAGACAGCTATGGGCCCCCACTGATCCCCATAATTCAGAGGGGCCCTGGCCTTGCTTCTGGACTTTGTGCAGGAAGTATATTCCATAGGTAAAGGAATCTATAAAGTTTAGGTCCTCTAGGTATTTCTGTATGCAAATCTCACTAGATTGGATCTTTGTTAGTTTAACATTATAATAAGATGTTTTCTAGGGCAGATACATGAGTCTCCTCCCCTACCCCTATGAAATTAAGGACTCTAGTACTACCACCAGGGTAATACTGTATAGTAGCTAAGTGCTTGGGAACAGAATTCCCAGGTTCAAATCACAGTTCTATCACCACTAGTGATGTGACCTTAGGTAAATTATTTAACCTCTTTCAGCTTTAATGTCCTCAGCTACGAGGATAATAATAATACCTATGTTTTCTTTCAGTTTTTTTAAAAGTAATTAAATGAGAGCTATCCAATTGTGATTAACATGTTAGTAAAGATTTCTGAAATATTATTCATTAATCAGTTTTCAGGTATCCTGTGCTCATAGAGACTAACCTACAAAGCTGATGACATCTACAGCTTAAGAAAATTTTCTGTTTGGAGTATACACTCAAGTTACATGAAAATCACACATTGGAAAAGATGACAGTGTAGCAATGATTTTGCAAAATGTTTTAGCAAGTTTTATTTTGCTACTTGTCTTAAAAGTAATTTTTCTGGGCCAGGCGTGGTGGCTCACGCTTGTAATCTCAGCACTTTGGGAGGCTGAGGCAGGCGGATCACAGGTTAGGAGTTCAAGATCAGCCTGGCCAACATAGTGAAACCCCTTTTCTTACTAAAAAATACAAAAAAATTAGCTGGGCATGGTGGCGCGTGCCTGTAGTCCCAGCTCCTCGGGGGCTGAGGCAGGAGAGTTGCTGGAACCGAAGAGGTGGGGGTTGCAGTGAGCCGAGATCACGCCAGTGCACTCCAGCTTGGGCAACAGAGTGAGACTTCATCTCAAAAAAAAAAAAAAAAAAAAAAAGTAATTTTTCTGGTTTTACTTAATGTGTGTATCAGAAATGGGAATGTTAGAATACTTACTTCATTGTATTGTCAAGTATATTGGTAGCCATACTTTATATATCCATCGTGCTGCAGTTTTACTTGCAGAATTACCATCTGTAGGGGTTATTATAGCACTTGAGGGGGATGGAATTACCGCACTCTGTTTTGGGTACTCTTTTCAGTAAGAAGTATGGGCACCGTGAGATGGTACTTACCCATCTGTCTGTGAAGCATTTTTATGTATATTACCTGAGCACTTAGGCGCACCACCGAGGGGGGGATTTAAAATGGAAGGAAAAAAGGAAAAAAATTGAAAATAAAATAACATGATGGAAATAACAGAAACCTATTTGCAAAGAATATCTAAACTTTTTTTTTTTTTTTTTTTTTTTCTGAGGTGGGGTCTGGCTCTGTAGCCCAGACTGGAGCGCAGTGGTGCGGTCTCGGCTCACTGCAACCTCTGCCTCCCAGGTCCCGGTTCAAGTAATTCTTCTACTTCAGCCTCCCAAGTAGCTGGGATTACAGGCACAAGCCACTATGCCCAGCTAATTTTTGTATATTTTCATAGAGACGGGGTTTCACCATGTTGACCACTCTGGTCTTAAACTCCTGACCTTGTGATCTGCCCAACCTGGCCTCCCAAAGTGCTGGGATTACAGGCCTGAGCCACTGCGCCTGGCCTCCTAAACTATTCTTTTTTGTTTGTTTGTTTGTTTGTTTTTTGAGACGGAGTCTCACTCTGTCACCCAGGCTGGAGTACAATGGCACGATCTTGGCTCACTGCAACCTCCGCCTCCCAGGTTCAGGCAATTCTCTTGCCTCAGCCTCCTGAGTAGCTGGGATTACAGGTGTGTACCACCACGCCCAGCTAATTTTTGTATTTTTAGTAGAGACGGGGTTTCAACATCTTGGCCAGGCTGGTCTTGAACTCCTCACCTCGTGATCCACCCGCCTTGGCCTCCCAAAGTGCTGGAATTACAGGCGTGAGCCACTGCGCCCGGCCTCCTCCTAAACTATTCTTAAAGCAGACTTGGCCGGGCACGGTGGCTCACGCATGTAATCCCAGCATTTTGGGAGGTCGAGCTGGGTGGATCACCTTGAGGCCAGGAGTTCAAGACCAGACTGACCAACATGGAGAAACCATGTCTCTACTAAAAATATGAAAAAATTAGCTGGGTGTGGTGGCAGGTGCCTGTAATCCTGGCTGTTCAGGAGAGTGAAGCAGAAGAATCGCTTGAACCCTGAGTGCAGAGGTTTCAGTGGGCAGAGGTTTCAGTGAGCCGAGATTGAGCCACTGCACTCCAGCCTAGGCAACAAGAGTGAAACTCCCGTCTTTAAAAAAGAAAAAGAAAGAAAAAAGGCATAACAAAACCATTCACTGTTGTGTTTAAGAGACAAAGCTCAATCCACAAAGTTGAAAGTGAGGTGTGAATCAGGAAATTTTCCAGAAATGTCAAGCAATACTGGCTTCTAGGTCTCAAATTCAAGGAAACAAAAAAAAGTCCATTTTACAAAGTAACTTCTTACACGGATTGTGAGCTGTCAATGTTTGATGGGTAGATCCTGAAACATTAACTGATTAAATTCTTCAGTGCTATGCGGTCATGTTGGTGGCCTCCGCTGTTCTGAGCTTCTAAATTTGTGTGTTGACACATGGGAATTCACTAAATGAGCCGCAGAGAGCAGAGTGGAACATTTCAGCATTAGCTTGAAATTTCCTCAGGAGAACCAGTGGAAAGATGTTGAATTCCATTGAAATATTATTTATTGACTGCCTATGTTTTATAACACCTAATAAATTATCCAATCTCTTAAAAACACCCCATCTGCCTAATTCTCCTTTTCCAGTTGGAGCAGATACAAGGAATACAAAGATACTCTGTACTGGTAGAGAGAGATGATTTCAGGTTTTCTTCACACCACTAGGTGCCATGACAGCTATTCTTTGTGCTTGTGCACGTTGACAATTTTTAATTTCCGCTGGGGATAGGAGAAGTGCTCTTCTCCCATATTCAGTTGTCTTGATATTTTTTACCCAGGCGGCCTTCCCCAACCCTCTAGCACTGGTGCTTCCTCAGCACTTCTTCATCTATAGGCTAAGAGTGGGGTGTGGCTTCTCAGCATTCTGTGTTTCACTACAAACCTGGAAACCTATGGGCTAATGACCTTGTGAGAATTTGAGTAGTAAGGAGGCTGCAGAGATCAGCTTCCTTTTACAGATGTGGAAACTGAGTCCTGGAGAGGTGAAGAAATTCATCTGAGATCATTCAGCCAGCAAGTATCAGGACAGACCCTCTAATGTCAGTGCAATTTCAGCTTTTCCACTAAGGTGTGCTGGGAAGGGTGCAGTGGTGTGAGCTAAGTCGTGGTTAAGGGATTACAGTAGACTGACTTAGGAGTGAAAGAAACAGAGTATAAAGATAGAACACAGGGCAGGGCCTGGTATCTCACACCTGTAATCCTTGCACTTTGGGAGGCCGAGGCAGGAGGATCACCTGAGGTCAGGAGTTCGGAACCAGGCTGGCTAACATGACAAAACCCCATCTCCACTAAAATTACAAAAATTAGCCAGGTGTGGTGGTGCATGCCTGTAATCCCAGCTACTTGGGAGGCTGAAGCAGGAGAGTTTCTTGAACCCGGGAGACAGGTTGTAGTGAGCTGAGATTGTGCCACTGCACTTCAGACTGAGTGACAGAGTGACACTCTATCTCAATTAAAAAAAACAAAAAAACAAAAACTCGGAATCAGTGTTTGGGTCAAGGTTTGTCTGAGGTTGTATAAGAGGCGTATCTTTTGGTCAGGAAGCTTGAATATTCTTTTTCTGATGTAAGAGAAAAGGAAGAGATTAAAGGCATGAGGAAGATCAGGTTTTAAAAATAGCTGTTTACTTTCTGTTGAAACCATAGAACAATGAATATTTATTCATCATCAGGTAATTTAGGGTAATGGAGTATAGACAATTTCTGGTTTTACCTTCTTGCCTATTTGGGTCCATGCTGCCTTTTTTTTGTTTTGCTTAAAATGAGCTGAAAGAGAAAGCAACTGAAACACTTTCCAGATTTGATAACTTCTGAGATCTCAAGTGAAACCTCTGGCTCGCATCCCAGGGTGAGGTCACACAGTCTGTTAGCCGGATTTATGTTGGTGTTTCAACCAAAATGCAGAGCAGCCCGCTGCAATAATTCTTTCCAGCCATTCATCAGCTTGGGAGGAGCGGCACCTGGGTCAGTGTGTGCTGTCTGTTGCCACCCAGAGAGTAGTCCATCCATGGGCCTATGTGCGTCTTCTTTTTCAGTTGATAGTTTTAAGTTCATGTGGAAAACGTGCCTTTTGTTGTACCTGGTATTGTGACATTTGCCTTATCTTTGCTTACTTATGCTCTTGAATTCAGATCTGTCTGCACATGTCTGGAGGTCTGGTATTTTGGTCTCCAGGAGTTTGTTTTCATGATTGTCTGAAGTACCTTTGGGAAAGAACTCATTCTATAGGAAGACAGTTGAATTGGACAAGAAATATCCAGAGCACAAATAGACATTGCTTATGTTTGTGAACAAATGAGAACCTGAAAAAGCCAATTATTCAGGATGAATTCCAAGTGGCTAAGTGGGCCTAGATTTAAAATAGAGCCGAGCAGCCATTCGCTGACTCGAGGCTCCACACATACTCCGAGTTCCCTAAAACCCTGGAAAACCTCACATATTTTTAATTTTGGGACTTTGAGTGCTCATTTGAATCAACCAATCAAAGCTCAGCTATATTGACCAGTCAGGGCTCAGCTGTATCAACCACAACCAATCAAAGCTCAGCTGTATTGACCAGTCAGGGCTCAGCTGTATCAACCAATCTATAAACTCACTTGTGTCAACCAATAGAAACTAAACAAGTTTCAAGTCTTTGAACTAACAGACCCGACTGGAAACCTGGGTGGGAACTTCTGCTATAAAACCCCAATTTTGTTCTCTGGAATGTGCCTTCCTTTTACACCAAAGCATATTTTGCCAGTTTGCAGACCGTTCACTGAAATAGTCTCTTTCCTCCAAATTCCTTTTCGGAGAACTTTTGTTCACATCTTATACAAAACAATAAGTAGCTGTTAAGTATATAGCTATGGATGGTGACTAACATTTATTAGGTGCTTATTGTCTGCTATGCACCATTTTAAATGCTTTACAGATCTTCACAGCAACGCTTTGAAGTTCATGCTCTTATGAACCCATTTTACAAACAAGAAACTGAGAACCAGAAAAGTCAGTAGAGGCTTGTACAGTCTCAAAGAGCTTACAGTGGAGTTAGAAAACTAATACTTGGGGGGTGGGGAAAAAGTTAAAAAAAAAGAAAAGGAAAATTAATACTCGACTCATTCATTCAGCAAGCAGAATGCCTGCTAGCAATTTGAGTTTATGAAAGTTTGTGTACCTCTTTAAGGCTTGCCCAAAGGAGCTCACAATTGAATGGAGGGATGTTTATGTAAACCAAACTTGAAAAATGTGTCAATAGACGGGAAGAGGGTTCCAAGGGAAGCATGCTGCCAGTCACTTGGATTACTCTCCAGCTGAACAGAATCATGTTGGAAACCTAGGGAGACTGGGTTGTGTTAATAGTGAAAGCAAAATCTCAGGATAACTGATTTACCAAAATCTGTGTGGCACATTGAGTATGTTAAGTGGCATCAGTAACTATACCAGGGATGGGTTTGGCAGTAGCCCAGTGGCTTGTGCAGCCTTGGGAAGTGACATCATTGGGATCTTAGCAGCTACGTTAATATCTTGGCCATTAGCAGTTTTGACACTGGTTCTTACTGGCAGATGTCGCTGGATGGAACCGAGCAGGAGAGGAGGAAAGTGGCAGATACTACGTGCCGGCTGAGAAGCAGTGTTGGTGAGCTTACTAGTCGTCTCCTGGCAAGTCTGTGACATGTACTCATGATGATGGGGGTGTGTGGGATGGAAGGGAAGAGAACTGACAATTAGGGAGGCAGGAAATTCCTAGTAACACAGTTTTGCACTTCAGTTTTCTATGTGTTTTGTGGTCATAAATTCCATACAGTGTCATTTAGCAGATGTATGTTCTAGGCACATTCCTGTGCCTCAGCTCCTCTGTTTGTAGAATGGTGCTGGTAATACAATTTCCCTCATTGGTCTCTTTTAACATTTAAATAGGTGGCCGGGTGAAGTGGCTCACGCCTGTAAATCCCTGCACTTTGGGAGGCTGAGGCCGGCGAATCACGAGGTCAGGAGATCGTGACCATCCTGGTCAACACGATGAAACCCTCTCTCTACTAAAATAAAAAAGATTAGCGGGGCATGGTGGCACGCCTGTAGTCCAAGCTACTCAGGAGACTGAGGCAGGGGAATCGTTTGAACCCAGGAGGCTGAGGTTCCTGTGAGCCGAGATTGTGCCACTGCACTCCAGCCTGGGTAACAGAGTAAGACTCCGTCTCAAAAAAATAAAGATAAATAGGTTATTATATATAAAGAGCTGATAGTCATGCCTGTAGCCATTGTTTAAGTGCTAGCTCTGATGATGGTGATGAAGAATTCATAGCAATCAGTGATTTAGATTAAACAATTTTAGGCATAAACTGTTCTGCTAGAATCGAAAGGGAGATTTTTTTCTTCACCATCAAGGAGACGGCTTGTTGGGCAGATAAGACATACACAATTGCAAAAGTAATTTATTCTTAATATCTAATTCCTACCTATCCACACTTAATTCAGCCCAGGATTACCTTTTAGTACCTGTTCTGCTGCATCCTTATTCTGTCTAGCCATGCCAGGCGACCCCAGAGACCTAGATTAAGTTCTCTTATGTCTTTATGCATTCACATAAGCCATTCTCTAAGTCCAGAGTTCTTTTCTCTTTTAATCAGCCTGTTGAAATGGACATCCTCTCTGCAAAGTCCTTCATCTTCCCTGCGCTAGACCCTCAGTTATTTAGCTGCCATTGCATTACCATGGTGCCTCGAACACACTTTTTTGAAAGTTGCTTTATCTGTGTATTTCTCCACTAGATTATGAACTCCCTGAGAGAAATTTGTATGTATTTTCATATTTCAGATTCCATGTAGTTGCCTTATTGAATGAACGAGTGAATATTTTTCTAAGTCAACTGTGAACGCTTTTGAGACTGCATCTATTAATTTTTCTGAGGCTGTTTTTTTATCTATAAAATGGGTTATTAGGAGGAAGTACAGTGGTTAGAGCAAAATGATAACTCACTGAATGTTGGTTATTGCTGTGAACATAACTTTCAGATGCATGTATTTAATCCAAACATTGTTTGAATTATGTTAGGGTAACAAAAATGGGTACTTGACATGTTCTGTTCTTCCTGAACTCCTAACCTTCCTTATTTATGAAAGGACCCTTCCTCCACTCCTCTCAGACATACTTCCCTGGGGCCATTTACCTCCCACTAAAAAGCAAATGAAGCTTATCTCCCTGGCTTGATATTGATTCCATCTAGTCCAGAGAGAATATGCTAATCACCTTTGCTAAGTGCTTTCTGGCCAAAGGTGTAAAAGCCTGATTCCATTTGGGGAGGAAAAAACCTGAAGTTTCTGCTTTAAAATTTGTGATTATGGAATTTGCATTTTGAAAGGTGATAGTATCTCAAATTTAACAATAAGCCATTTGTAGTGGACTGAGCATAAATTTTCATGCCTCGTTTGGATAAAAAAACTATACCAAGGCATAGATTTCTGTGACATATTTAATTTTGTTACATTCAATTTAATATCCACAGAAATAGTGCAAACCCCTTTTTCCTCCTCTCTCTGTGGCATGTTTTTTTGTGCATATTTAAGCTATTCATTTTCAAAAAGCAAAGACCCTGTTAAAGGCTGGTACTTAAGGTGGTCAGGCTGCCTCAGTTTCTTCCTCCGTGAGTCTAACCTGGGCCACCTGCATCCTTCCCTCGAGTGTTTGGATGAATGACTCTGAGCTTGTAAAGCACTTTGAATTTCTTGGATGAAAGGGCCCCCGTAAGCACAGGTCTTAGGAAGGTATTATATCTGGGCTTTTAAAACTGCCGCACAGCCTGTTTTGCAAGAACACTAATGCACTTCTGGGTTTAGAGTTGTAAAAAGATGTGTGTTCAGAAGCCTCGGGCTTCGTCCTGTGAGGTTCCTGAGGCATATGTGGCTGCTTGTTTATTTCTAGCGTACACCGCTCCACACTGCAGGTGTGCACATGCACAGCGGCCATCTGGTCACCTAGGATCACATCTGGCTGCTGTGGTATAGGGGGGAAAAAGGGTGCTAGCAGAGAGGATGGACTGCTCCTGGCCCCATGGCCTCACCTCTTGGGAACCTCCAGGATTTCTGTAATCAGGATGAGGAAACAAAAGTGCTCTGAAGTGGTCAAAGTGAGGGCAGGGTTCACCCCAGGTACTGATGCTTGGACTGTGAACTCGGTTTGGGTTCTAGCTCTTCCACGTCCTTTTGTTTTTTTCTCATGGAGTTTTGCTCTTGTTGCCCAGGCTGGAGTGCAATGGCGCAATCTCGGCTCACTGCAATTTTTGCCTCCCGGGATCAAGCGATTCTCCTGCCTCAGCCTCCCTAGTAGCTGGGATTACAGGCATGCACCACCACACCCGGCTAATTTTTGTATTTTTAGTAGAGATGGGGTTTCTCCATGTTGGTCAGGCTGGTCTCGAACTCTCGACCTCAGGTGACCCGCCCGCCTCAGCCTCCTGAAGTGCTGGGGTTACAGGCATGAGCCACCGCGCCTGGCAGCTCTTCCGTTTCCTAGCCCTGTGCCCTCGAGCAAGTCAGTTAGCTGCCCCGAGCCTCAGTTTCTCCGATGGGCGGTCCTGCCCCTCACATGTGTGGTGCCCAGGGCTAGAATGTGAATGCAGGACCACTTCTTCTGTATCTAAATATTTAAAAGTTACAGATCGAATGAAAAAGTGTCAAAATGTGTTTGGAAATTTTTCTGTTCTGACAAATACACCCTTATAACGGTCTTGAAGGGCCGGTTTGAATTTTGAGTTTTCAGATTCTTAGCCAACGTCTGTGCCTGACCAGGTAGTATGGGTGGGAGCGGAGATCTAGTCATCATGCTGCTGACAGCGTGGTCTGTATGTCCTCTGGATCCACACTTCACCCTGTGGGCCTTGGGGTTCTATGTTGAAGATTGTCTCCCTTGGGAAAGTGTGTAAAGGGAACGTCTGCACAGGCCTAATAAATGAGTGTGGGCTGTTGGAACAGGGAGCTCTGGGGTCCTAGTACCTGGCACATGATCCAGAATAGGATTTTGGCCTTCTGATGGGCTGGTGCGTTTGGTCCTCACTCTGTGGGAAGGGGCATTATAGTGTAGGGGTCCCTGTTTCCAGGGACATCACACACAGGGTTCAGACAGCATTCATTGAAAACTACGTATAATTGTTGATTGTGCTGGTTTTTTTTTTGTTTTTTTTTTTTTTGAGACGGAGTGTTGCTCTGTTGCCCAGGCTGGAGTGCAGTGGCGTGATCTCAGCTCACTGCGACCTCCACCTCCTTGGTTCAAGTGATTCTCCTGCCTCAGCCTCCTGAGTAACTGGGATTACAGGTGCACACCACCATGCCTGGCTACTTTTTGTATTTTTAGTAGAGACGGGGTTTTACCATGTTGGTCAGGCTGGTCTGGAGTTCCTGACCTCATGATCCACCTGCCTCAGCCTCCCAAAGTGCTGGGGTTACAGATGTGAGCCACTGCACCTGGCCTAATTGTGCTGTTTTAGTGTTACTATCACATACATGAAAATAAGTTCTTTCTGTCAGAAAAGCTTCATCCTTCACGTCAGCCTTAATCACTTCAACAGTTAGCAGTGCTGGGATTGAGTTATTTTCTGCTAGATAGGATGATGCATTATTCTCCTTCCGTCTCTAGGACCTAGCACAGAACTCTGTTTTCATTTAGCTCTTTTGTTTGTTTGTTTGAGACAGAGTCTTGCTGTCTCAGTCTGTCGCCCAGGCTGAAGTGCAGTCCCGTGATCTCAGCTCACTGCAACCTCTGCCTCTCAGGTTCAAGCAATGCTCATGCTCAGCCTCCCGAGTAGCTGGGACTACAGGCATGCGCTACCAGGCCTGGTGAATTTTTTGTATTTTTAGTAGAGACAGGGTTTTGCTGTGTTGGCCAGGCTGGTCTCGAACTCCTGGCCTCAAGTGATTCGCCCGCCTTGGCCTCCCAAGGGCTGGAATTACAGTGTTCTCACTTAGCATTTTATTCATTCGTTCAGTAACATAAATGCAATACGTATTTGTTGATTATCCCTGTTTTCCCTAAGCATTATTGTAGGTAATAGCAGTGAACAAATAGATGCAACTTCCTATCTTCATGGAACTAACACTTTAGTAGGAGGAAACAGGAATAAAAAGGATAAACAAAAAAATATGTAGTTTCCGACCAGGTATGGTGGCTCACACCTATAATCCCAGCACTTTGGGTGGTCGAGGTGGGTGGATCACAAGGTCAGGAGATCGAGACCATCCTGGCCAACATGGTAAAACCCTATCTCTACTAAAAATATAAAAATTAGCCGGTGGTGGTGTGCGCCTATAGTCCCAGCTACTCAGGAGGCTGAGGCAGGAGAATCGCTTGAACCCAGGAGGTGCGGAGGTTGCAGGGAGCCGAGATCATGCCAGTGCACTCCAGCCGGGGCACCAGAGCGAGACTCTGTCTCAAAAACTCTTTCCTTGAAGATGGCTTCCTCTCTGTTCACTCATTTACTCCACATGTAAGTATTTTATATCCATGCCAAGGACGAGGCACTGTGCCTCCATCAGAGATACAGATACGGAAAGAGAAATGATCACAAAACTAGTGTATGACATTACTCAGGGTTTCTGTGAAGTACTGTTAACTGCTGGAAATCCTCATGCTCTTTGGAAATGATGTTCTAAAATTTTTTCTTCTCCAATTCAATCAAATGCTTATTCAGTCTCTGCTCCTTTTAAGTCATTGTCCTAGGCTTTATGAGAGGTCAAACAAGAATTTATAATCTGCAGGAGGTGGTATAGTCATGAGTCACTTAATGACAGGGATAGGTTCTGAGAAATGTACCACTGGGTAATGTCTTTGTTGTGCAAACGTCATCGAGTGTACTTTCACAAATGCAGGTGGTGTAGCCTGCTGCACACCTAAGCTACATGGTATAACCTATTGCTCTTAGGCTACAAACCTTATAGCATGTTCCTGTATAAAATATTATAAGCAGTTATAACATAATGCTAGATATGTGTGTATGTGAAATACCAAAACATAGAAAAGGTACAGTAGGCCGGGTGTGGTGGCTCACCCCTGTAATCCCAGCACTTTGGGAGGATGAGGTGGGTGGATCACCTGAGGTCAGGAGTTGGAGACCAGCCTTCCCAACATGGCGAAACCCCGTCTCTACTAAAAATACAATTAGCCGGGCATGGTGGCAGGCACCTGTAGTCCCAGTTACTCAGGAGGCTGAGGCAGGACAATCTCTTGAACTGAGGCGGAGGTTGCAGTGAGCCGAGATTGCACCATTATACTCCAGCTTGGGCAACGAGTGAAACTCTATCTCAAAAAAAACAAAAAACAAAAATCAAAAAAAACCAGAAAAGGTTCAGTAGAAATATGACATAAAGAATAAAAGGTGGTCCACCTGTCTAGGGCACTTACCATGAATGGAGCTTGCAGATCTGGAAGTTGCTGTGGGTGAGTCGGTGAGTGAGTGGTGAGTGAATGTGAAGGCGTAGGATATTACCGAACACTGCTATGGACTTTACAAACACTGAAGCTATACTAAATTTATCTGACTTTTTTTCAATAACAAATCAACCTTAGCTTACTGTAACTTTTTTACTTTATAAGCTTTTAAATTTTGTGTCTCTTCTGTAGGAGCACTTAGCTTAAAACAAAAATATATTGACTGGGCGCAGTGGCTCAGGCCTGTAATCCCAGCACTTTGGGAGGCCGAGGTGGGCGGATCATGAGGTCAGGAGTTCAAGAGCAGCCTGGCTAACATGGTGAAACCCGGTTTCTACTAAAAATACAAAAATTAGCTGGGTGTGGTGGCGCAGGCCTGTAATCCCAGCTACTCGGGAGGCTGAGGCAGGAGAATTTGCTTGATCCGGGACTTGGGAGGCAGAGGTTGCAGTGAGCCGAGATCGTCCTACTGCGCTCCGGCCTGGGCTGCACAGCGAAACAAACAGAAACGTTGTGTAGCTATACAACATTTTCTTTCTTTATATCTACTCTAGAAGCTTTTTTCTATTTCTAATTTTTTGTTAACTTTCTAAACTTTTTTTTTTTGGTTAAAAACTGAGACACAAACAGGAATCTCTTCCAGGATTCTGTTTTTACGAACTTCTACTAATCAAATTTCTTATGTGAAATAGGACAAGATTATAATGACCACTGTATAATTAGCTTAGGTTTACACAGGGTCAGGATCATCAAGACATCCTTGGGCAATAGGAATTTTCAGCTCCGTTATAATGTTACGAGACCACAAGCGTATGCGGTTTGTGGGCTGAAACACCGATTGTAAATGTGGAAGCTTTAGAGTGGTCTTGGCATGTTGCAAGCATTTGAATGTTAACCGTTTTTACTACTTACCTGCCTGGGTCCCTGTCAGTGAAGTGATCCCTGCTCCTCTCCTTTCGCCTCTACTCTGTCTCCTCCCGTGGGGTAGGGAGCAATCTTGCCAGCACCCAAGTCACACAGTGGGAGTGTCCTGAAAGAATTCTCCTCATCGCCCTGGAATGTTGTCCTTGGGATTCAGCTGACTTCTCTCAATGGGGACTCAAACATCAAGAGGTCAGTAGTATAATTATCTCGGCTACTGTGAAGCCACTGAAAAGCACTTGCTGAGTCTGGATGTAAATTTATTGTGAAATTTAACAAAGGGAAAGTCGCCTCCTTCTTTCCCTTTCTTCTCTTCAACTCAAATGGAATTTTAAAAGATCTTCGGTTAGGATAAATAGATGTCATTTGATCTGCTATTCGAGGGCCTATCATTCCTGGCTTGGGACACGTGAATACCTTCCTGAAGGATGTGAGATGCCTTGACTATTTACACCCTTTTTTGGGGGGCAAGCATTCTCTTTTGTTCTTCGCTTTGATAATTAAAAATAAAACAGCTAGAAAGAAAAGTATAAGAAATTGTGGTGAGCCATAATTTTGATAATCAGGAACTTCTCACTCAGTTGATAAAAGGATCAACTGGTCTTCACTGTGTATTTATCATAATGTATTACCCATAATGGTTTATCCCTATAAATATGCTTCTTCTGTGATATTTCCTATGTTATGCAGATGTAGGTTAATTTTTGCATATGAACTACAAAAGATGGGGAACTTTCTCTGGTAAAGAAGAAATTCAGAGGTAGTTTTAAGGGACTTAGTATAGAGGCTGATACACCCAATTTTATGATTTTTTAAAAAAATAAAAATGTGAATGTAGTTTTAAAAAATATGTTTAAAGCAGTATATTTTGGTTCTGTTTCTAACTAGTTGTATGATCCTGGGCAAGTTACTTAACAGACCTGGTTCTGTTTTGTGAAAGAAGAGTGCTAGTTTTCTGATATCTAGAATTTCTTCCAATTATAAAGTTCTGCAATTATATAAAATAAAAAGCCTTATCAATTGAAGCTGCACAGTGTTTTTTAATCCTGGACATGTATAATAATCACTGAAAGCCTTTTAAAAAAGGTTATTTTGAAAAATTCATGTGCTTGAGCTCTGTCTACCAATATTGTGATTCAGTCAGTCTAGGGCTTGGCCTTGGAAAGTGTGGTTTGTTCTTTTTTTTTTTTTTTTTTTGAGCCAGAGCCTCGCTCTGTCACCCAGGCTGGAGTGCAGGCTGGAGTGCAGTGGCATGATCTTGGCTCACCGCAACCTCTGCCTCCTGGGTTCAAGCAATTCTTTTGCCTCAGCCTCCTGAGTAGCTGGAATTACAGGCATATACCACCGTGCCCGGCTAATTTTTGTATTTTTAGTAGAGAAGGGGTTTCACCATCATGCTCAGGCTGGTCTTGAACTCCTGACCTTGTGATCCGCCCACCTCGGCCTCCCAAAGTGCTGGGATTACAGGTGTGAGCCACCATGCCCGGCCTGGAAGTGTTTTTTAGTCAAAGTTCCTGAGAGACTCTTCTGATCCACAGTAAGAATTGAGAGTGACCAATTTGCTATCAGTGATTCTTAAATGGAGAGAACAGTATGAGTCCCAGGGAATTTAGGAAAGCTCTGAGATTTTTCTAGAGAAAATTGTGTACGTGTACAAATATTGAAACTGTAACTTAAAGGTGTTCATGCCCTCCTGTCATTAACAAATCTTGGGTTAAGGGTCTCTGATCCAGGAATCCCTTCCAGGATTCTGTTTTATGAACTTCTACTAATCAAAATTATCAAGTCAAACAGGATAAGATTATAGTGACCACTGTGACTACTGATGTTTCTGGTAGAAAATTCCGTTGACAGCCAGAGACACAGAAATTTATGTTGAAACTAGAAAGTAGTGGAAAGAGGGGGATTTTTTTTGTTTTTTGGCTTTGGCCTTGTTTACTGAGATTTGACCTTTCTGATAGGTTTCTTGACATCATTGGAATGCAAAGTTGGGGATACTAATATTTACCACCAGGTAATATTTATTTAGTGATGTGAGAACCCAGGGCATTAGTTGACTGTAACTGTGATTATTAACAGGAAAATGTGACCAGAAATAATGGCACCTTTGTTATCACTGTGGTTTTTTTCCACCCGATGGCACCGAAGGAAAAGTGATATTTGTTACCAAATCAGGTAGGGAATTTACAAATGATAACGAGTCAGAGACGCTGCATTCTTTCTGGTATCTCACTCTACTAGTCACAAGTACCTTTCTGCCGTGGAAAGATAAAAACACTTGATTTGGGCCGTAGATTCACTCTGTCTTCTATCACCAGGGCCCTCGGAATCCTTGAACAATCTTGACCTCTTCCTATTCTTATATTGAAAGGATGCTTGTTATGTTGTGATAGTTTAAGGAGTACAGCGGAAAAACAGCAAATACATCAGTACAATTTCCGAAGAAAGGAAGCTTCTGTGGCCTTTTGGAGGGCTGAAATGCATACTTTTTATTGCAGTGGTGCTGGTGGTGATGGTGATGGTGATGGTAGTGGTGGTAGTGGTGGTGGTGGTGATGGTGATGGTGGTGGTAGTGGTAGTGGTGGTGGTGGTGGTGGTGGTGGTGATGGTGGTGGTGATGGTGGTGGCGGTAATGGTGGTGGTGATGGTGGTGGTGGTGGTGATGGTGGTGATGGTGATGGTGGTGGTAGTAGTGGTGATGGTGATGGTGGTGGTGGTGGTGGTGGTGATGGTGATGGTGGTGGTGGTGGTGGTGATGGTGGTGGTGGTGATGGTGGTGGTGATGGTGGTGGTGGTAGTGGTGGTGGTGATGGTGGTGGTGGTGGTAGTAGTGTGATGGGGGGGGGGGGGGGGGGGGGGGGGGGGGGGGGGTGGTGGTGGTGATGGTGATGGTGATGGTGGTGGTAGTAGTGGTGATGGTGATGGTGGTGGTAGTGGTGGTGGTGGTGGGTGGTGGTGGTGATGGTGGTGGTGATGGTGGTGGCGGTAATGGTGGTGGTGGTAGTGGTGGTGGCGGTGATGGTGGTGGTGGTGGTGGCGGCGGTGATGGTGGTGACGGTAGTGGTGATGATGGTGGCCGCACTGGCGGTGGTGGTGATGATAAACGGTGGTAGTGATGATGGTGATGGTGATCTTCCTCCCTCCACCCGACAACTGACCTAAGAGCTTTGTGGATAGACTTAGGTGTTAATTGGTTTGGCCAAGAGTAAGCATTAAAAGCAAACACTCCCAATTCTCCAGTTTTTCAGTGTTAGATTCTGATAGATTTCTGCTGTTTGCCTTGACTGCAACTCAGTGTTCTCGCAGGGTGAAGTCATTACTGGCCTCAGTTTTCATAGCCTGGCAGGATTGGAGACTGCAGTGATAAAAATGGAGGGGGTAAAAATAATTTACCTTTTTTTATTTTGAAAGTACTTAAATGATATTTTATGGGACCCTCTTAGCTATAGAATACTTGACAGACCATATATTTCCATGTATATACACAGCCTAGCTCTTGACATAGCAGAATTGGATATACAAATGACCGTTTCACTATCCACAGTGGAAAGTGTTCTTTCTGTAGGCTGGGAGCAAGTCTGGGATTGGTTTAGGGGTGGGTACAGTGGGCTGGGTCCTGCTTGTCTTCAGTCCCAAGCTTCCTGTTGTACCGTATTTGACCTGAAACTAGCTGCTGATATGACATCATCTTGGGTGTTGCTGGCACATTTTTTTTTCTTTCTCAGTCACTGTGTGCTAAATTATTTTTCTTTTTCAAAACATAATATAGGCTGGGTGCACAGTGGCTCATGCCTGTAATCCTAGCACTTTGGGAAGCTGACTCTGGAAGCTTGCTTGAGCCAAGGAGTTTGAGACCAGCCTGGGCAACATGGTGAAACCCTGCCTCTACAAAAATAAAAAGTAATGAAAATGCCAGATGTGGTGGCACATATCTATAGTCTCAGCTACTAGGAGACTGAGGTAGAAGGATCTCTTAAGCCTGCAGTGAGCTGTGATCGTGCCATTGCAGTCCAGTCTAGGTCACAGAGCAAGACCCTGTGTCAAACCCCCAGCTCCCCCTACCAAAACCACACAAAGGAATTTTGGCTTGCATTGCATACCCTATAGGTATGTCTGGCTCTTTCTGATGAGTGAGGTATTGTCCTCCTGTTTTCCTCCTTCCAAAGAAGTGTCTGTTGACTTCATATGCTTTTCAATCACCTTTACTGTAGAGCAGTCTGAGAAACCTTTAGGGCAAGTCAGGAAAGCCCCCTCTTCCAGAGCGACTTTTCAGCCCCTGAAAGACAGGTCTAACCAGACAGCAGCAGTTCATGTTTCCATATTTGTAGAGATTTCTCTAGTGATAATTAAAGACCTCGCTGAATAGTGGAACATTTTATTTAGAATTGTATGTTAGGTGAAGTGATCAAGTCTCCAGGTGTCATTTTCCATCTGTGCACATCAGTCCTGACACGCCAGTGGTATAGTGCAGGGAACTCTTTGCTTAATGCAGAGATGAAGTCAAAAAGCTCAGGTCAGCCTCAGCTCTTTGGGGCTCTCAGACTGTTTTTTTTCCCCTCTTTTCCTGGCCCCTCAGTATCTTTTACAACACTCTGCTATGAAAAGTTTCTGCTAAGAAGGCTACTACTTTTCATTTTATCTGTCTGTCTGTCTGTCTGTCTGTCTATTGAGATGGAGTCTCGCTGTGTTCCCCGGGCTGGAGTGCAGTGGCACAATCTTAGCTCACTGTCACCTCTGCCTCCCAGGTCCAAGCGATTTTCCTGCCTCAGCCTCCTGAGTAGCTGGGATTATAGGTGCCCACCTCCATGTCCAGCTAATTTTTGTACTTTTAGTAGAGACAGGGTTTCATCATGTTGGCCAGGCTGGTCTGGAACTCCTGACCTCAAGTGATCTGCCTGCCTCAGTACTTTACTTTTTTTTTTTTTTTTTTGTGACGGAGTCTTGCTCTGTTGCCTGGGCTGGAATACAGTGGTGCAGTCTCAGCTCACTATAACCTCTACCTCCCAGGTTCAAGCAGTTCTTCTTGCCTCAGTCTCCCGAACAGCTGGGATAAAAGGTACCCACCACCATGCCCGGCTAATATTTGTATCTTTAGCAGAGTTGGGGCTTCACCATGTTGGCCAGGCTGGTCTCAAACTCCTGACCTCAGGTGATCCACCCTGAGGTCTCAAACTCAGCCTCCCAAAGTGCTCGGATTACAGGCGTGAGCCACCACACCTGGCCTGGTGCTTTTCATTTTAGATGCCTGGTAGCATTGGTTTTTCTGGATTCTGGCAGTGGTCAAATACTTTTCTAGAGCCCTGGCTGGGTGCCTCTCATACCTTATTTTGTCTGTTGAGCAGCTAAAGTTTCATAGAATCCTCCTGTACTTTCCTATCCTCACCTCAATTATCCTGCCAGGAGTTTTACACACTTCAAGTAAGAGGATTGTTCTTGGACGTCCAAATCTAATTGAAAGCAAGGAAACTGTTTGCTTGGATCTTGCAATTCCTACCGTCTTCACTAGTTCTGACTCTTCAGTTGCCTTCTCACAGATATCAAAAAGCAATAGAATTGGTCCTTGCCATATTTACTTCTTAACTAATTTACTGTGTGTTTTTTTTTTTTTTTTTGGACAGAGTTTTGCTCTTGTCACCTAGGCTGGAGTGGAATGGCACAATCTTGGCTCACTGCAACCTCCCACTCCCAGGTTCAAGCAATTCTCCTGCCTGAACCTCCAGAGTAGCTGGGAATACAGGCGCACGCCACCACACCCAGCTAATGTTTGTATTTTCAGTAGAGACAGGGTTTCACTGGGTTGGCCAGGATGGTCTCAAACTTCTGACCTCAACTGATTCACGGCCTCAGCCTCCTAAAGTGCTGGGATTACAGGTGTGCACCACCGTGCCCGGCAATTTCCAGTATTTTACATTTGTACCACCTACTCTAAGAAGACTTGGTAGCCTATTTGTGGCATGCAGGTATATTCACAGAAAAACATAGGGGAAGGAAGAGGATGTGAGTGGGAAGCGGGGGAGAAGTGCTTGGGGTTTTGATGAGGACTTCACCTGAGAAGAGCCCGCTGTCCTTGGCTCTGCTGCCTCAGTTGTTGGAATCCTGTCCAGGCTGGAGTGGGCAGGAGGCAGGCCTGTTTCTCATCCTCCCTTCCCGAAGTGAAGTTAAATGTTGATGGCAGAGCATTGCATCGTTACTGGCTTTCGTGATGATCACTTTAGGACCGCTGTGGACAAACTTTCTGAAACAAGGGAAACTATGTATAAATTCTAAGTCAATTTCCAATCGGTGCTCCTTCCCAAGGAAGCATTTCTTTTCTTTTTTTTTTTCTTCTTTCAAGATCTGTACCTTCGAGGAAGCTTTTCTTATAAGATGACAAGAATGATAAATTTTTTTTTAAGACTGAGTTTCACTCTTGTTGCCTAGGCTGGAGTGCAGTGGTGCAATCTCAGTTCACCGCCACCTCCGCCTCCCGGGTTCAAGTGATTCTCCTGCCTCAGCCTCTCAAGTAGCTGGGATTACAGGCATGCGCCACCACGCCTGCCTAATTTTTGTATTTTTAGTAGACAGGGTTTCTTCATGCTGTTTAGACTGGTCTCGAGCTCCTGACCTCAGGTGATCCACCTGCCTCAGCCTCCTAAAGTGCCGGGATTATAGGCGTGAGCCACCATGCCTGGCCAAGAATATGTTTTCTGTGTTTGATTTCTTTTATCCCCAGAAACTTCAGTTCCTATAAGTCACGGATTCTTATTGATTCCTATACCTTCAGTCTCTTTGCTCTCCTGAAATCCACATTACTGTTTCCAAAATTTAGTACTGTTTTAAGTCTCCATCTAGCTGTCTAGGAGGCATATCACATTAAACAGGAACGTGTTCAAAGCGAATTTGTTATTCTCACCCAGCTTTTTTCTCTTGTCTTCTCTACCTTTAAACTGCTGTCTGAGTGAGAGGATGGGATCCACCCTTCACCCTTCCTCACAGCTAATTGGATCACAGAGTCTTTTCTATTTATCTAAATATGCCTAGAATTTGTCCTGCTTCTGTGACTATTAAGTTCAGTCCCTTTTTATTACTTTCGAGAGAACTGCAACAGATGCTGCCAATAGGCAACTTTTTTTTTTGAGATGGTGTGTTGCTCTGTCACCCACGTTGGAGTGCGGTGGCATGATTTCAGCTCACTTTAACATCTGCCTCCTGGATTCAAGCATTTCTCCTGCCTCAGTCTCCTCAGTAACTGGCATTACAGGCACGTGCCACCATGCCTGGCTTATTTCTGTATTTTTAATAGAGGCAGGGTTTCACCATGTTGGATAGGCTGGTCTTGAACTCCTGACCTTAGGTGATCCACCTGGCTCGGCCTCCCACAGTGTTGGGATTACAAGCGTGAACCACTGTGTAAGGCCTAGGCAGGAATTTTGAGGAAATTTCTGATTACATCTTTCCCCTGCCTCAAAGCCTCCAGGATATCTTAAAACCTTTCCTAAAGTGTCTTTTCTAAGTCCTTCTCTAATTTTGCCCGGGTGCCCTGGTTCTAATGTTAAGAAATCATGCTCTTTGATTCTGTATGAATGTATTTATCCTTCTCTTGGCTGCCTGTCTTGTCCCTGCCTCCCCGACACTGTCCTCCTCACTCCAAAATCTAGCTCCAAGTCTTCTTTGTGAAGCATTTGTCAATATACCTCTGTCTGTGGGCCCTTTGTTATAGCGAATATCATATTAGATTGTAATTGTTGTTTATATGTCTGTCTTCCCCACTGAACTGGGTATTTCTCAAGAACATTTACCGTGTAATGTCTGGCACCTGATAGACAGTCAGTATTTGTTGAATGAATGTCAGTTGAGGATAGAGGCTATGGGTGTGTTACACTTTTTTAAAAATGCAGATAATGGTGACAATGCATACTTTATGTATATTACTCAAGCTCCCACAATTTAGTTTTTAGCGTATTTTCCTTTTACCTTTAAAATAACTACATTATTACCTGTTGGAGATGAGAGTGGAATTTTAAATTAGAAAATTCAGAAACACCGGTATAATACACACTTAAAACATTAAACTGTAACCAATTCCTCTTTCGTTGGACACATTTAAAAGAATATCTCAACCCTGACCTATGCCCTTGTTAAGTCAACCCTTATATTTGTTGAGATTAGAAAGTCACCTGTATGTCTCAAGCACCTAAAAGCTGTTCATGTCTCAGAAACGGAGAGCCTTTTAATCAGAGAATGTTTAAACTTATCTAAGGGCAAGAGGAAGCTAGACAAACTGGATTAGATCAAGGCATGTCAAATCTCAGCATTGCGTTAATTAGGTTTTATAGCACTGAATTCTTAAATAAATATTGCTGTTTGTATTAGTTCATTTTTACACTGCTTTAAAGATACTACCTAAGACTGGGTAATTTGTAAAGAGAAGAGATTTAACTGAGTCACAGTTCTGCGTGGCTGGGGAGGTCTCGGGAAATGCCATTGTGGCAGAAGGGGAAGCAAGACACAAATTACATGGTGGCGGGGAGAGAGAAACATATCTATAACACACATATATACATATGTATGTATACTTATATACATAGAGAGCACGTGAGTCTATGAGGAAGTGCCAGACTTTAAAACCATCAGCTCTTGTGAGAACTCACTCATGATCTGGAGAACAGCATGGGGGGAAACCATCCCCCTACTCCCGTGACCCAGTGAGCTCCCACCATCTCCCTTCCTCGGCATGGGGTGGGTGGGATTATAATTCAAGGGGAGATTTGGGTGGGGACACAGAGCGAAGCCCTATCACTGTTAACAAATTGCAAGATGATTATCAGAAAAACAGGAGAAAGGGACCCTATCAACATTGTAGTTTTCAAGTGACTTAAGAGCAACAAGTTTGGAATAGTCATTTATTTAATAGTATGAGATGGCTGTTGTAGAATATGGCTCAAAGGGTTCCTTTATGCTCCACACTAATACTGGCTGCACTGCAAGGGGTACAAACTCAGTCTAACTTGTGGTTTCCAACAACTTCAGTAATTCCATAGACTTAACTCTCTCCTGATTTTTAATATACAGTGGACTTAATTACATATAATTTTCACAGTTTCAAATATAATAATACATATAAGTGAAACTACTTTAGAAGTTTACCTGTTGATTTTCAATTTCCAACTATTTGGAGATTTTCCTGTTGTTGACTTCTAATTTAATTGAGTTATACCTGTGAACATGCATTGTATAATCACAATCTTTTAAAGTTAGTTGAGGTGTTTTTGTTTTTTTTTCCAAATGACTCAACTTATGGTTTCTCTTCGTGAATGTTCCATTTACTGTTGATTTGCTGGTGTTGTGTGGAATGTTCAACTAGAATTCAATTGGTTAACACGACATTCAGTTCTTGGCTATCCTTACTGGTTTTCTGTCAGCTAGTTTTATCTATTACTAAGAATGGAGTGTTGAAGTCTACAGGTATAACTGCAGATTTATCTATTCTTTTTTTTTTTTTTTTTGAGACTGAATCTCACTCTGTCACCCAGGCTGGAGTGCAGTGGTGCAGTGGTGCAGTCTTGGCTAACTGCAACCTCCACCTCCCAGGTTCAAGTGATTCTCGTACCTCAGCCTCTCTAGTAGCTGGGATTATAGACATGTGCCACCATGCCTGGCTAATTTTTTTGTATTTTAGTAGAGACAGGGTTTCACAATGATGGCCAGGTTGGTCTCGAACTCCTGACCTCAGGTGATCACCTGTCTTGGTCTCCCAAAGTGCTGAGATTGCAGGTATCAGCGACCATGCCTGGTCAGATGTATCTGTTCTTAAAAAAACTTTTTTAATGAGTTTTATTTGATATATTGTAAGCTCTGTTGTTAGGTACATATACATATATAATTGTTGTATCTTCTTGGCAAATCAGTTATTTTATTATTATGTTGTATCTCTTTGTGTTTTGTTTTGTTTTGTTTTGTTTTGGTGCAGAGTCCTGCTCTGTTGCCCTGGCTGGAGTGTAGTGGCATGATCTCAGCTCATTGCTACCTCCGCCTCATGGGTTCAAGTGATTCTCTTGCATGGAGATTATAGCTGGAATTACTGGCAACCACCACCTTGCCTGGCTAATCTTTTTGTATTTTTAGTACAGATGGGTTTTCGCCATGTTGGCCAGCCTGGTCTTGAACTGCTGACCTCAGATGATCTGCCCGCCTTGGTCTCCCAAATTGCTGGGATTACAGGCATGAGTCACCGCGCCTGGCCTGTTGTATCTCTTTTTAACACTGGTAACTTTATTTGTTCTGAAGTCCACTTTGTCTAGTAATAATATAGCCACTCACTCCAGTTTTCTTTTTCACTCTTTTAATAATTGTAGATTCACATGCAATTGTAGGAGTGATACAAAGAGATCCTGTTAATTTTTTTTTTTTTTTTTGAGATGGAGTTTTGCCCTTTTTGCCCAGGCTGGAGTGTAGTGGCAAGATCTTGGCTCACTGAAACCTCCGCTTCCCAGGTTCAAGAGATTCTCCTGCCTCAGCCTCCTGAGTAGCTGGGATTATAGGCACCTATCACCACGCCCAGCTAATTTTTTTTGTATTTTTAGTAGAGACAGGGTTTCATCATGTTGGGCAGGCTGGTCTCGAACTCCTGATCTCAGGTGATCCACCCACCTCAGCCTCCAAAGTGCAGTGATTACAGGCATGAGCCACTGTGCCTGGCCAAGATCCTGTGAGCTTTTTACCTAATTTCACGTGATGGTAACATCTTGCAAAATAGAGTATAATATCACAACCAGGAAATTAACATTGATACAATTCATGGATTTTACTCAGATTTCCTCAGTTTTACATACACTATGTGTGTGTGTATGTATTTAAATGTGATTTTATCACACATGTAGGTTTGTGTATCTAAACCAAGGTCAAGTTACAGCACAATTCTGTTACCACAGGCATCTCTTATGTTGCCCTTTTATAACCACAGTCATTCCCCTGCCCCCAGTCCCTGCCCTGTAGCAACCATCAATTTGTTCTTCAATTGTATAATTTTGTCATTTCAAGAATGTTGTATAATTGGAGTCACACGGCATGTAACTTGTTGGGATTGGCCTTTTTTTGCTTAGTATAATTCCCTAGCGATTCGTTCAACTTGTTGTGTATATCAGTAGTATTTTCAGTTTTATTGCTGAGTAGTATCCCAGTGTTTAATTTTGAAGGGAACTTCCAAAATGTTTTCCAGGTGGCTGTATCATTTTATAATCCACCAGCAGTGTACGAGCAATACAGTTTCTCTGCAATTTTGCCAGAATTAGGTTTTGTCACATATATGTGTTAACCATCCTGATAGGTATGTGGTAACCTCTCACTGTGGTGTTAATTTGCGTTTCTTTGATGGTTAATGGTGTTGAAAATTTTTGTTTGTACTTATTTGCCCTCTCTGTATCCTCTTAAGTAAAATGCTTTTTGCCTTTTTTCTAATATTGTTTGCTTTTCTAGATTTCTTTTAATTTTTGTTTGCATTACACTTTTTCATATTTTACTTTTAACCTACCTATATAAATATATTTGAAGTGATTTTCTTCTACATAGAATATATTGAGTCATATTTTCTAGTCCAATATGACAGTCTCTGACTTTTAGTTGTGTTTTAGACCATATGCATTTATTGTAATTATTGTCACATTTGAATTTACATCCACCATTTCATTATTTTTTGTTTGTTTCTGTCTTTGTTTTTGAGATAGGGTGTCACCTTGTCACTCAGGCTGACAGTGCAGTAGATCAGGGCTCACTGCAGCTGCTACCTCCTGGGCTCAAGCCATCTTTCCACCTCAGCCTCCCGAGTGGCTGGAACTACAGGCATGTACCACCATACCTGGCTAATTTTTAATTTTTTTGTATAGATGGAGTCTCCCTATTTGCCCTGGCTGGTCAAGCTCCTGGGCTCAAGTGGCCTCCCTGAAGTGTTGGGATTATAGACATTAGCCACCACGCCTGGCTTGTTTCTCTTTTTTGTTATTGTTCTCTTTTTTATTTCTCCTGACATTAAAAAAAAAAAAAATTTGAGCGTTTTTGGTATGGTTTGTTAATTTCGTGTGATTTTGACGATATCTTTTTGTATAGCTTTTTTGGTGGTTTCTCCATGCATTACAAAATACATATTTAACTTTTTAACATCTACTAGTGGGGGATGTAGTACCCTTATCATCTTATAATTTCCACTTTTACATCATTATTGTCTATGTGTAACATCTGCATGCATTGAAAATCTATTTCATCAGGTACTTTTTGCATTTGACCATCAAAAACAATGTAGAGAGCTAAAGAGAAGAGTAATGTATTTCATGCAGATAATCATCATTTCTGTCCCTCTTCCTTTGTTCCTGTTACTCATGTTTCCTTCTGTTGTCATTTTCCTTCTGTCTGAAAAACTTCCTTTAGTCATTCTTTTAGAGCAGGTTTGCTGACTATATAGTTTGAAAGTTTTCCCTTAATCCACAAATGCCTTTATTATTTTATCTTTAGTCCTGATGGATGCTTTCACTGGATAAAAAATCTGGGATGACAGTTCATTACTTTAGATTGACAAGTATTTACTTTAAAAGATGACAGTTCTTTAAAAATTTTTTGCTACTTCTTCCTGGTCTTGATAGTTTATGTAAAAGATCCACCATCATTCTAATCATTGTTTTCTAATCAGTGATAAACTGGTGTAGTGTGTCATTTTACTCTGCTTTGAAGATCATTTTCTGTCTTTTCGCTTTTTAAAAAGTGTAGTATTTACCCTTTTAATCATTTCACAACGTGCAATTCAGTGGCCTCAATTACATTTACAGTGTTGTGTAACTATCAGCATTCTCTAGTTTTAGAATTTTTTCATCACCCAAGACAGAATGTCCTTAGTTTTTAGCAGTTTATGTTAGCATGAATTTCTTTGGATTTACCCACAGATTTTTGAAACTGTAAGTTTATCTTTTGTAAAACCTGGCAGATTTTCTACCTCTTACTTCTTACTTCTTTCTTTTTTCTTTCTTTCTTTCTTTCTTTTTTTTTTTGAGGCAAAGTCTTCTCTGTAGCCCAGGGTAGAGTTTAGTGGTGTGATCTCAGCTCACTGCAACCTCAGCCTTCCGGGTTCAAGCCATTCTCCTGTCTCAGCAGGAGAGCTGAGGGAGCTGAGGAAGCTGAACAGGAAGTCTGACCTCCCAAAGTGCTGGGATTACAGGCGTGAGCCATTGTGCCCGGCCTAATTTTGTATTTTTAGTAGAGACAGGGTTTCACCATATTGGCCATGCTGGTCTGGAACTCCTGACCTCAGGTGATTCACCCACCTCAGCCTCCCAAAGTGCTGGGATTACAGGCGTGAACTGCTGTGCCCGGCCTCTTCTTTAAACATAATTCTAGCACATATTATTTCCTATCTCCTTCAGGGACTTCAAGGACATGAATGTTAGACCTTTTGTTATTCAATCACATATTTCAGAGCTCTGTTCATTTAATTCTTAACCTGTGTCTCTCTGTTATTCAGAGTAGGTAATGTTTATTGATTTATCTTCAAGTCCAATGACCCTTTCCCCTGTCATCTCCACTCTGCTCCTGAGTTCGTGCAGTGAATTTTAAATTTTGATTTTGATTTCCAGTGCTAAGATTTCCTTTCATTTCTTCTTTGTACTTTCTATTTCATTGCTAAGACTTTATTTTAACATTTGTTTCAAGAGTGTTTATGATTGCTCATTCAAACATCAAATAGAGCTCTTCTATCATATAGTAGCTACCTAAAGTCTTTTTCATATAATTTCAGCATCTGTATTATGCTGCATTGATATGTGTTGACTGTCTTTTTCTGTGTGAGTTGAAATTCTCATGGTTCTTGAGATGAGTTGAAATTCTCATGGTTCTTGGTATGTTGAGTAATTTTGGAATCTATCCTAGATATTTTGATGATTATGTTATGAGTCTCTGGGTTGTGTTTAATCTCATGGAAATTTTTTTTGTTTTTTTTCTAAGCAGACGATTGATCTAGTTTGGTTAAGTTCCAACCTAAAGTTCAGGGGGTTCCCTTCAGTATCAGTTCACTTTTCAGTCCTTAAAGTACTGTTTGGTTCTAGTCTGGGAGTGTGCCACCTGGTGGTCACACTGTGACCTGTGCAGTGGGTCTATCTGTTCCCTTGAGTCTTTGGTAGGGTAATTACAATAGATGCACACGTTTAAGGCTTGGTGATGATCCCTGGAATTCATGAGCAGTTCTGTGGTGTGACTTTCCCGAGCTACTCCTTCTCCCTACTCCCCTTGGCACTTTTTAGCTCCTCAGGGCCCCGCTTTCAGTCCTTTAGGTTCCACTGTGCACTTCCTTATTTGGGGCTTTCTCGGCCCAAGCAACAGAAGGTTGGAGAAAGCTAAAAAAAAAAGCAGCAGAGATCTGCCTTATCACACCTCCACCAAATGGAGAGAAGGGTTCCTCTCTCTCCCTCAGTTTCCCTCTTGCTGACGCTTTTAGTGGTCATTGTCCTCACTGACCTGGCATTGTCTGGGAGCAACCTTATGAATGACGGGGCGCAGAGAAGGGGAAGAAGCAGCGAAGAACCAAGTCAAGGATTTCACACCCTCCTCGAGTGTTTGGAGCCCTCTTGTGTGTCCATGAGCCACAGTTAGGGGGCTTCTGGAACATTCTCCTTCACTGCAACAGCGCTCATTTCTGGGTTTCCAGCTAGCTTAAGTTCAGGTCAGAGGCTCCCAGGAGAAAATGAATGGTAAACCCACTGCTAGTTTGATTGCAACTTTGATTCCAGTGGTTTTCCATGATTTCCCTGATGCTATTCACTTTCTAGATTTTTTTCCAGTAGCTGCTTTATATCCGTTCAGGTTATATGCTTCTGTTCGATGGAAGAAATGAGTGAAGTATGTTTATGCCATTTCACCCAGAACCAGAAGTCTGACCTAGTCCATACCGATTTTGTATATAGGAGTTGACTGCTTTTCCTTTCTACATTAAAGCAGTCGTGCATGTCAGTTGTGGGTACTAGAGTCACTTCTACATTTTTTTTTTTTTTTTGAGATGGAGTTTTGCTCTCGTTACCCAGACTGGAGTGCAGTGGCACGATCTCAGCTCACCGCAACATCCGCCTCCTCGGTTCAAGCGATTCTCCTGCCTCAGCCTCCCGAGTAGCTGGGACTACGAGTCCTACATGGCTATAGGTAGTCTGAATTATCATGCAATATAGTTAGATTTTTTTTTTTTTTTTTGAGACGGAATCTCACTCTGTTGCCCAGGCTGGAGTGCAGTGGCGTGATCTGGGCTCACAGAAACCTCCGCCTCCCAGTTCAAGCAAATTCTTCTGCCTCAGCCTCCCGAGTAGCTGAGACTACAGGCACGTGCCACCATGCCCAGCTAAGTTTTTTGTATTTTCAGTAGAGACGGGGTTTCACCATGTTAGCCAGGATGGTCTTGATCTCCTGACTTTGTGATCCACCCGCCTCAGCCTTCCAAAGTGCTGGGATTGCAGGTGTTTGTCAGCACGCCCAGCCAGTTTGGTTTATATATATGGAATTACGATGGGAATCTAGGTAAGGAGACAAAATTGAGACAGCATATGAGGCCAAGTACAATGGTCATGCCTGTAATCCCAGCACTTTGGGAGACCACAGCAGGAGGGTTTCTTGAGTCCAGGAGTTTGAGACCAGCCTGGGCACCATAGTGAGTACCGTCTCTGCAAAAAATACAAAAGTTAGCCTGGCGTGGTGGTGCATACCTATAGTTCCAGTCCCAGCTAGTCCAGAGGCCGAGATGGGAAGATGCAGTGTGCCATGACCACATCACTGAATTACAGCCTAGGGGAAGAGGGAGACCTTGTCTTAAAAAAAAAGAAAAAGAAAAAGAAAAGAAGCCATACAATATGTATGTATAGATGTGCAAACACACACATATTGATGGTTTTGATAAGTGATTATATCATTGCCCTCAAGTGGCATTCGTCTAGTTAATATGTCATTAGTATTTTAAAGGGTAAACATACCTAATTCAAGAGAATATTAATCTTTGTCAAATATTTGATATAAAAATGTTAATTTTCCTATGTCATCCTCCATATTTTTGGCAATTAAGAGAGAAAGCTCATAATGATGGTCAAAAAACAGATGTAAAGAGTTGGTGGTGCAGGGAGAAGACTATGTTTTGAACTGTAGGATTCAGCCTTTTTCCAAAGGAGATCAAAAGAAGAGATTCTCCTGTTCCCTGACTGTGAGTCATGGGTCACTCAAGGAAACTGAACCTATTTATCTATTAATATTTCAAGCAGGGTAGGAGTCGATACAGGGAATTAGGTTGCAGCTGTTAAAAGGACTAGAGGAGCAAATGAATGGTGGAGGTGGTGGTGGTTCTCAGACAGCAACTGCCGGAAACCATTACCTCAAATGCCAGAGTATGTCTTCGTCCGTGCCACCATGGCCCACTCAGTCACTGCGGGAGACCAGCGCCCTGTGCTGCTCCACTTCCTGTGCTGCTCCTGCGTCTGGAGCCTGTGTTATAAGACTCTGCACAAATCTCCCGCTGCTGTTGCTGCCAGAGTAAAAGACAAATGGATTCTGCCATCTTCCAGTTTCATACGAGTGCCTTTTATTGCAAGAACCTAAACCTAGAACCTTGCTGGCTAAGGAATCTGAGAAATACGGTTTCCAGACTTAAAACTCCTGTGACCGTGTTAGGTCTTAGAAAAATAAGGATGGTGCTAATTAACATAAGTATTTAGTTCATTGACATCTTTGTATTTAGTTTACATCATACTATGTGCTGTCTGATAGACAAGACTCTAAGCTGCTTGAAGGCAGCAATAGGTCTCATATTCTTTTATAATCACACAAAGTGTCGCACCGTGCCTTATGCTTGTGCAGTTTTTTCTATAGAATTCTTTCATATAATGGTAACCCACCCACTAAGCATGACTTCAAATGAAGGAGTGATCTTATCTACCGCTGGTTAGTTCCAGAGCCATCTCTGAAAGAATCTGGGGCCTTCTTCTCATTAGTCCCTGAAGCAACAGCCAAGGAGACTTAGGACTGTATTCCATAGGATTCCTGAGCTCAGTCATCAGTCTATCACATTGTTCTACTTTGTAAAGAATAATACTAGATTTCTTACAAGAAGAGGACTTTGAAAGCACAAGTATATGCAAATAGGTCAATTAATAGTTGCCCAAGTGGTTTCGCACCTGCTATCTAGGGAACTGTTTTGTGTGGTGTGGTGCATTTTCTGCTTGGTGAAATAGAGGAGAAATTTCTGACTCACCTTCCCACATGTAGTGAAAAAAACATGAAAACATTCTGTAATATTAAGTAATAATAATAACTTCTTGTTTTTCTCTAGTCTAACAAATGATTTAAAAAAATTTCTTAAGCCAAAAACAAGAAAAAAAAGAAAAAGAAAAAAAGTTACATAAAATCCAGTTACCTGAATACCGTAGTGAATGATTTTGGTGTATTTCCAAGTAGTTCACGTTCAGTCATTCCTTGTCTTTTTTTTTTTTTCCTTGAGACAGAGTCTCACTGTATCACCCTGGTAGGAGTGCAGTGGCCCGATCCAGGCTCACTGCAACCTCCACCTGGGTTCAAGCCATTCTCCTGCCTCAGCCTCACAAGTAGCTGGGACTACAGGCCCATACAACCACGCCTGGCTAATTTTTGTATTTTTAGTAGAGACGGGGTTTCGCTATGTTGGCCTGGCTGGTCTTGAACTCCTGCCCTCGTGATCCACCCGCCTTGGCCTCCCAAAGTGTTGGGATTACAGGGTTGAGCCATTGTGCCCTGCCTTTTTTTTTTTTTTTTTTTTTGAGATGGAATTTTGCTCTGCTGCCCAGGTGGAGCGTAGTGGGGGTGGGCTTGGCTCACTGCAGCCTCTGCCTCCTGGGTTCAAGCAACTTCCTGCCTCAGCCTCCTGAGTAGCTGGGATTACAGGCTCCCGCCATCATGCCTGGCTTATTTTTGTGTTTTTAGTAGAGATGGAGTTTCACCATTTTGGCCAGGCTGGTGTTGAACTCCTGACCCAGGTGATCCACTTGCTTCAGCCTCCCAAAGTGCTAGGATTACAGGCATAAGCCACCATGCTTGGCCCTGAGTATACTTTTTATTGCTGGGTAATAGTGTACTAATTAGGTCCACCATATTTGACATTTTCCTATTGTTCAACACTCCTCATTTGTCATTACAAATAATGCTGCATGACATACTGTGCCTAAAATTTTTCATACTTGTGATCATTTTCTTAAGATAAAGCTTTAGGACAAGAGCTTTTCAGGTTAAGTAAATTAAGGATTTATATATATATTATATATATTATTTCATATATAACATATATATTTTATATATATAACATATATAATTAAGAGAGAAAGCTTATAATGGTCAAAAAACAGATGTAAAGAGTTATATAATATATAATATTCATATATACTATATATAACATATATAATATATATAATATATATAACATATAATATATAATATATAACATATATCTTAACATATAACATTATATATTTATATATATTATATATAGTATGTTATATATATTATATATATGTTATATATATAATATGTTATATATGTTATATATATATTTTTGAGACGGAGTCTTGCTCTGTCGCCAGGCTGGAGTGCAGTGGCGCAATCTCAGCTCGCCTCAGCCTCCACCCACTGGGTTCAAGCAGTTCTCCTGCCTCAGCCTCCCAAATAGCTGGGACTGCAGGCATTTACCACCACGCCCGGCTAATTTTTGTATTTTTAGTAGAGATGGGGTTTCACTGTGTTTACCAGGCTGATCTTGGACTCATGACCTTGTGATCAGACCGCCTCTGTCTCCCAAAGTGCTGGGATTGCAAGTGTGAACCACCTCGCCTGGCTTTTTTTTTTTTTGAGACGACATCTTGTTCTATTGCCCAGGCTGGAGTGTGGTGGTACAGTCTTGGCTCACTGCAACCTCCACTTCCTGGGTTTAAATGATTATCCTGCCTCAGCCTCCTGTGTAGCTGGGATTGCTGGCGCCCACCACCATGCCTGGCTAATTTTTTTATTTTTAGTAGAGACGGAGTTTCTTCATGTTGGCCAGGCTGGTCTTGAACTCCTGACCTCAAGTGATCCACCCGCCTAGGCCTCTCAAGTGCTGGGATTACAGGTGTGAGCCATCACGCCCTGCCCGTGTATCTGGTTTTAATAGGAATTGCCAAACAGATCTTGAAACTAGCTGTACCTTTTTATACTACTGTTAAAATTGGATGAAATGTTTTGTTGCTTTACATCTTTGCCAACTCTTGCCCTTGCCAGTCTTTTTCATTTTTAGCCGTTCTAGTGGATGTGTACTGGTATCATATGATAGTTTTAAAAGAAGTATTTAGTGATGCGGTGTTGTTCTGTGACCTGGACTGAAATACAGCGGCACGATCATAGCTCACTGCAGCCTCAGCCTCAGGCGATTCTCTCACCTTAGCCTTCGGAGTAGCTAGGACCATCGGCGCACACCACCGCACGTGCCTAATTTTTAAATGTTTTGTGGAGAGATGGAGTCTTGCTATGTTGCCTAGGCTGATCTTGAACTCTTGGCCTCAACCATAACTACTGCTTTGGCCTCCCAGAGTGCTGGGGTTATAGGCACCAGCCTCTGTGTCTGGCCTCATCATCATTTTAATCTGTGTTTTCTTCTAATGACTAATGAAGTTGACAGCCTTTTCTTACACTTATATTTGGGGCATCCGCTTTTCACATTTATTTATTTATTTATTTATTATTGCATTTTAGGTTCTGGGATACATGTGAAGAACATGCAAGATTGTTGCATAGGTACACACATGGCAATGTGGTTTGCTGCCTTCCTCCCCATCACCTATATCTGGCATTTCTCCCCATGTTATCCCTCCCCCAACTCCCCACTCCCCGCTGTCACTCCCCTAGTTCCCCCACACAGACCCCAGTGTGTGATGCTCCCTCCCTGTGTCCATGTTACATTTATTTATTTTTTATTGATACATATTAGATGTACATATTTTCAAGGTAAATGTGGTAATTTGATACGTTCATGTAATCAAATCGGGGGTGGATATCATCTCTTTGAAGGACCTATTCAAGTTTCTTACCCATTTTTAAATTGGGTTTTGTTTCTCTTTTTGGCATCTAAGAGTTCTTTGTGTACTTTGGGAGATCAGCCCTTTGGCGGTTATGTGAGTAACAAATCTCTTGGCCCACTCTCTGCTTTTTCTTTTTGCTCTCATAATGGTGGCTTTTATGTATAGAAGACATTAATATTCATTTAGTCAAATTTGTCTTTTCATTTGTGATTTATGTCATTTGTGTTCTGGTGAAGAATTTTTTTTTTTAATTGCGAAATTATGGAGACATCCTCCTACATTATTTTCTGGAAGTTTTATTGTTTTGTCTTTCACATGTAGATCTAGAATCTGTCCAGAATTAACTTTTATTTATGCTGTGAGGTAAAGGGCCACTTTTCTTTTATTTCCAGATTGATACGAAAACTAAATCAGCCGTTTGCTGAAAACACCATATTTTCCCAAATGCCCTGCAGGGCTGTCTTCATCCTAAGTCAAGTTCCCATGTATGTGGGCTCCTTTTTAACGTCTTATGGTGGAACACAGATCCATCCATCCATCCGTCCATCCATCCATTCGTCCATCCATCCTGCCCTCCCCTCCTTCCCTCCCTCTCTCCCTCCTTCCTTCTCTCCCTCCCTCCCTCCCTCCCTCCCTTCCTTCCTTCCTTCCTTCCGCTGTTGTTGCTCAGGCTGGAGTGCAGTGGCTCGATCAGGCTGGAGTGCACTGGTACAATCTTGGTTCACTGCAACCTCTGTCTTGCGGTTTCAAGCAATTCTCCTGCCTCAGCCTCCTGAGTAGCTAGGATTACAGGCACTTGCCACCACGCCCAGCTGATTTTTTTGTATTTTTAGTAGAGACGGGGTTTCACCATCTTGGCCAGACTGGTCTTGAACTTCTCACCTCCTCATCCACCTGCCTCAGCTTTCCAGTGTGCTGGGATTGCAGGCTTGAGCCACTGCGCCTGGCATAGATCCCTATTTCTGAGTGGCTTCTCCTTAGGCTGGGTATCTCCATCACCTCTGCTCCCCTTGACTGGGCTCCATACCTGCTTGGCTTTGCAGTCTTTATTGCGTAATTTTAATTGGAACACCAGTAGATACCTCTCAGACCAAAAATGTGTGGTGTTACCACTTCTACCTGATTTTTTGTGAATTAGGCATTTGGATTATGTCTCCCTATGTCGAGAAGGACTAACATTGTGGGCTTCTTCAGAATTTCCAAAAAGCTTGCATGCTGGGATTTTCTTTTCATTATTCGCTGTGCTTATATTGACTCACAGATAATTTCAAGCCTTCTTTTTAGCTGTTAGTTCTTTCTTCCTCCTCCTAAACTTTCATCAGAGCTGTGCAAAAATAGCAAGATGGATTAATTTCATATGATTTTGTCTTCCCATTACCTCTTTTTACTGTGTTTGGCACAGGGAGTTCACAGTCAATAAAATCATCAAAAGTGAAAGAGCTGATGAGTAACAGGAGCAGAAGATTTGACTCATCCACAGAGTAACTAACCTCCTCTTAAATCATCTGGAGTCAGATTTGAGAGTGCATTTTGAGTGCTAAGGGGGGTTTATTTTAGGAAATTGACTTTAAAATCTCCATTTTCCCTTGCTATATTTGTATCATCTAATTTTGCTTTTGGAGCCCTTCAGATGGCCTCTCTCACCAGCAGGCATTAGTGTTTCCTTCTTCTCATATCCTGAGATGAACTTGCAGAAAACAAAGCTTTATCAAAAAACCGTCTTGAGTCTGTTGCATTTAAAAAATAATTAGGAACAATAAAAAGAAAGAAGGGTGAACATTGCACATAATCCTTAAGCAAGAAGCATTAACATCTTTAACTCCGAGCTAGTCAGCATGTGTGCATGCATATTTTTGCTAAAGGTTAACAAAATTGTTTAGTCATTTCTAATGGTGGACATCCATCTGCTGTCCTCAGCTGATTAACTTGCTAGATTTCTGGAGAAAATGCCTTTAATTACTTATGATGAACTGAGAGTGGCTAATACTGTGAAGGGAAATCGCTATACAAAGTTCTTGACAACCCAGGGAGTTAACAAATGCCAATCTATACAAGAAAAAGGAGCTCTCGGTTCTTTGAAATGCAGGGGAACTTAGTTCCGTAACTACTATTGGTATAACACTGGCAATTTAGAAAGCTGTTTTTCCTTTTATTTTCTTCCAAACCATGCAGCCAATGTTATGAAGACAGGAATATTATGTTTTAAAAAGAAAAAGCAGAGGCTGAGGGATTTCAAGGACTTGGGTCCAAAGGCATTCAACTAGAAAGCTGGTAATAATAACAGCGACAGTTTATTGAGTCTTAGTGTTTATGAGAACTTCTCTAAGTACTTTACACATATTAAATTTTTAAATCTTCACATTAGTCCTGTGAGGAAGGTACTATTATTATGTCCGTATTACCCATGGGGGATACTGAGGCACAAAGGAGCTGAGTAATGTATTTAAAATTCTAGTAAGTGCACATCCTGGATGTCTGCAGTGCCTGGGCTCTGGGTCCACGCGGTGCTGACCGGGGTGCCACCCATGTTTTTGACTTCAGGTGCAGCGTGTTGCTGCGCTGCAGTAGTGCCGCGGAGTAATCCAGCTCACGAGGATGTCTGCGGATGGACGTAGCCCGTGCTTCAGGCACGGGCCCTTGATCGCCGCGTTTCTGCTCGGTGAGTAACACAGTGGTAGGGATCGAAAGGCTCCTTGAATTAATTTGAATTCAAATCCAGTTCTGTTGCCCCCACCCTGCCTTTTTTTCCACTCAACCACTGCAGTCTTTTTTTTTTTTTTTTTTTTTTGGGACAGAGTCACACTTAGTCGCCCAGGCTGGAGTGCAATGGCAGGATCTCTGCTCACTGCAGCCTCTACTTCCCAGGTTCAAGTGATTCTCCCGCCTCAGCCTCCTGAATAGCTGGGATTACAGGCATGCACCACCACACCCAGCTAATTTTTGTATTTTTAGTGGAGACAGGGTTTCACCATGTTGGCCAGGCTGGTCTTGAGCTTTTGACCTCACATGATCTGACCTCCCAAAGTGTTGGCATTGCAGGCTTGAGCCACAGCATCCGGCCTCCCAGAGCAGTCTTACTGCTGCTGTTTAGATGCCGTCTCATTTCTCTGTGTGGATGTTCACCTGTGCTTCATCGCTGCTCGCCCGGTCTCAGTCCACCCTTTTTGGAAGGATGTGTGTTAGGCTGTACCTGTGACAATCGTTGCCTTCTAGCTGCCACAGAATTTATTGTGACGTTGAACATATCCAAGTGGAATTGCCTGGCTTCTGTATTCTCTAATGCTTATATGTGGTTGCATTTTGTGTCGATGTTTCCAAACCCTAGATTTCAGGCTGCCTCGTGACTATGTCATGTCCTCTGTTTACACGTGTTAATGAATCTGTATTGGGAATCTGGATTATGTTGCATGGTCTAATTGTTAGTCCCTAAATTGTATTAGCTTCTTTCAATGACTGTGACTGTATAAAGGGCCTTGTACATTATCACATAGCTTTATTCTTAATTTGTGCCTGCTGTATCTTTTCAGATCCCTTATATTCAGTCTTTTGTGGAGTATTGTTTTGCATCGGGAGGTATAGAAGAAGTTTCCAGTGCTTTTAATTATTGCTTTTAAATGCCTAATAACCTGTATTTTTTAACTATACGTTAAAAAAAACCCTGTAACTAGTATTTTTACTGTCGTCCTGACTATAGAAAGGACTTAGCATGCCTTAACTCTCCATTAAACAAACTCCTCATCTTGTTTTTGTTGCCTGGAGTTTTGACGGCCCACCTACCTTTTTTTTTTTTGAGACAGGGTCTTGCTCTGTCACCTAGGATAGAGGGCACTGGCATGATCATGGCTCACTCAGCCTTGACCGCCTGGGCTCAGGGGATCCTCTCGCCTCAGCTCCTCAAGTAACTGGGACTACAGATGCATGCTTCCACACCCGGCTAATTTTTGTATTTTATGTAAAGACAGGGTCTCACCATGTTGGCCAGGCTGATCTTGAACTCCTTGGCTCAAGCAGTCTGCTCACCTCAGCCTCTTAAGTGCTGAGATTACAGGCATAAGCCACTGTGCCCAACCAACTTTCCCCTCTTCAACATAAAAAATTGATTATTAACTTTTAAATCAATTAATCAAATGACACTTGGTGTTTTACTGATTTATTTTTTTTTTTTTTTTTTTTTTTTTTGGGTTGCTTCTGGTTTCTTATATTTCATAACTGTTCCTTGGCTTCACCTTTTAGTTTACTGAAATATATCCATTAATATTTGCTTTTGCTGGGCGCAATGGCTCACGCCTGTAATCCCAGCACTTTGGGAGGCCGAGGCAGGCGAATCATAAGGTCAAGAGATTGAGACCATCCTGGCCAACATAGTGAAACCCGCGTCTCCACTAAAACAAAAAATTAGCTAGGTATGGTGGCGTAAGCTTGTAGTCTCAGCTACATGGGAGGCTGAGGCAGGAGAATTGCCTGAAGCCAGGAGGTGGAGGTTGTAGTGAGCGGAGAATGCACCACTGCACTCCAGCCTGGCGCCTGGTGAAAGAGTAAGACTCTGTCTCAACAACAACAAAAAATTTGCTTTTGTTTTCAGTTTACTATCATTTTTCTTTGCTTGTGTGTGTGTTTTTTTTTTTCCCGAGACAAAGTTTCACTCTTGTCGCCTAGGCTGGAGTGCAATGGCGTGATCTCTGCTCACTGCAACCTCCACCTCCCTGGTTCAGTTGATTCTCCTGCCTCAGCCTCCCAAGTAGCTGGGATTACAGGCGCCTGTCACCACGCCCAGATAATTTATTTTTTTATTTTTTATTTTTAGTAGACACGGGGTTTTGCCGTGTTGGACAGGCTGGTCTTGAACCCCTGGCTTCAAGTGATCCACCTGCCTCGGCCTCCCATCAAAGTACTTGGATTACAAGTGTGAGCCACTACACCCAGCCTACCATCATTTTTGTTAGGTCTTTTTTTCTTTTCCTGGAAGAGAAATTATAAAAATTGTTATATAATATTTGATACATATGAAGGTGTGCAAATATACACACATGCTCATATGTATACATACTGTAGATATAAACCAGAATAGTAAGTGAATGCACGTTAATTCACTATAGACATTTCCAGTATGGTTCACTCTACATGTATAAAAACCCACTACTTCCTTCTCAGAGGTAACTGCTAGTCTGAATATAGTGTTTCTCATTCTTTTGCCTTCAAAAACATACATACTGGGTTTTCAAAAATAGGTTTCAATAAGTTAAATAAATGTAATAGGTTTAAGATTTGCTTATGTTTATTATTCTTATTCTTTTTATTATTTTTTATATGGAGTCTCACTCTGTCACCCAGGCTGGAGTGCAGTGATGTGATCTCTGCTTACTGCAACCTCCACCTCCCAGGTTCAAGCAATTTCCCGCCTTAGCCTCCTGAATAGCTGGGACCACAGGTGCCCACCACCGCACCCGCCAATTTTTGTATTTTTAGTAGAGACGGGGTTTCACCATATTGGCCAGGATGGTCTAACTCCTGACCTTGTGATCTGCCTTCCTCGGCCTCCCAAATTGCTAGCATTACAGGTGTGAGCCACCATACCTGGCCTTGCTTATGTGCAGCTTCTTAAAAAATACTGTCACCTCGTGACTTATCCTTTATTCAAAATCATGTTTCTAAGACTTAGTGTTACCTGTAGCAGCAGTTTTTCTACTGCAGATGTGAATTTATTACTTGGTTTGAGTATATTACAATGTATTTCCTCATTGTCCTGTAAGTAGACTTTTGGTCATTTAGATTTTTTGCTATGAGTAGCACTATCATTATGAATACTCTTGTTTGTGTGTACCAACTGAGTTTGTGTGTGCCAACAAGAGTTTCTCTAAGGCATGGAGCCTGGAGAGAAACTGCTTGGTGTGGATGAGACCCATGGGCCATCAGGTATCAAACTCCAGGCATCACTGGCTCATAGCTCTGGATTCCAGCAACCCGTGGCTTAGCTCCTCCTGCCTGTTGGCCTTTGTGGTCTGTTTCTGGTCCATGATAAGGTTTATAATTTTTGTCCCTTGGGATTTCTCTGTTAGCCTTTGCAATAGGTTTGGTACAATAGAGTATGTCATTTGTGAATTCAAGGCATATTCATGATATGAAGTCACGGTCATTTACTTCTTCAGATACTTAGTGGTCAGAATGAAGGCTGTTTCTGGAAATAGAAGATTGAATTCTTCCTATGAAGTAGCTAGATGTTTTGTAACTTGGTTTGTGTGTAAGGAAGCAGGTTCTTTTCCCCTGAGTGTGGTGTATATCAGCATTTTTCAGTGAGGGTGTTTTTTTTTTTTTTCCCACCCCAGGGGACATTTTTCAGTGTCTAGAGACATTTTTGGTTGTCATGAATAGGATAGGTGAAGGTAAAACTGGCATCTAGTGGGTAGAGGCTATAGATCTGGCTAAATATCCTACAGAACAATGAACAGGGCAGTCCCCCACAACAAAGAATTGTTGCGTCCTATATATTCACAGTGTTAGGGTAAAACCAAACCAAAACCTTACAGTGTATTGAACAGCATTGCCTAAAGAGAACTATCCGGTCCTGTATGTCAGTAGGGCTAGGGCACCCTGATGTATGTGAAGATGGTCAGTCATTGTGTTCTGAAAGTATGATTCTAACACTAAAATTTGGGCTAGGCATGCTGGCTCACACCAGTAATTTCAGCCCTTTAGGAGGCTGAGACAGGAGGAGAATTGCTTGAGCCCAGGAGTTTGAGACCAGCCTGGGCAACATGATAAAACTGTTTAAAAAAATATAAAAGAAATTACCTGGGTATGGTGGCATGTGCCTGGAGTCTCAGCTGCTCGGAGGCTGAGTGGGAGGATCTCTTGAGCCCAGGAAGTCAGGGTTGCAGGGAGCTGTGACTGAGCCACTACACTCCAGCCTGGGCAACAGAGTGAGACACTGTCTCAGAATAGATAAATATTTAATGAAGTCACAACATTGCTTGGTTTTCTCCCCATGCCATGTCTTTGGAAGTGTGTGTTTGGAATGCTCAGGTAATAGAGCTAGTGAATTACTTGCCTAATTTCTATCAGAGTATACAATTCATGTGAAAGTAAAGACGAATGATCAAGAAGTAACACAGGCTGATAGGCTCAGCTCTATGAAAAACAGCCAGGTTTAATTTCTATTCAGACCTGTCAGTGGCTTTCCGTAACGCGAGTGGGCATCCTTCCTGTCCTGGCATGACTCTCTTCCCAGCCATCTCAAGCCTTGTTGAGGAATGAGAAGGGAGGGATTCCTGCATGTACCAGCAACAGTGCCGTGGGGATTTGGTCTGTGAATTTCATGGAAGTTTAGAAAAAAACAAAGCACCTCTTTCACTACTTACCAGGCCCAGCTCAGCAATAGGAGTACCCAGTAAATATGGATGATCAGGAATTCCCGCAGTCTGGTTTGCTTCCTTTCCTGTTCGAGGTCTTTCTCTGTCCATGAACTGCTGAAACCTGAGTGGGGGGCTTCCACAAAGGGAGAGAAGGGGGGATGGAGAAGGAGGGAAAGGCAGATAACAGCCAAATGTAATCAGCATTTTATTACCGTCCTCAGGAAGTAGGAATAGGAAAAAGAAGTAGGTTGGAGCGAGGAAAGTTAATTATGTGAGGTTATTTGACAGGAAATTACTAAATACAAACAGACAGAAGAAACACATTTTAAAGCAGGGTAGGAAATCTCAAGTTACTCCACTGTGTGCATTCAAAACCCCCAAAGCAAATTCTGAAAATAGCAGTTTAAACAAAAGCTATCTTATCTGATAGAAGTATTTCAAACACAAAGGGAAATTTATATATTGGGCAGGCAATCTTAAAATAAACCGATTTTGTTGATAGCACTGCAGATGTAATTGTGGGAAACCCCCTTCACATGTCTGAATTTATCTTGTAGATGTTCTGAACCTGGCATTTCGGTTCTATAAAGGTGTGTGTGTGTGTGTGTGTGTGTGTGTGTGTGTGTGTGTATTTGTTCCACCCTGGAAAATTATATATATGTGAAATAAAATGAAAAGTGTCTTACGTTTGTATTTCTTTTGGCATTTCAAAATCTGGGGGGGGAGTGAGGTATTACTAATGGTTCCAGAGAGTGTTATATCAGTAAAGCTGAAGAACTGAGGTGTTACCTAAAATATTTATTTCCAGAGGTTATATATTTCAAATCTTTTAGTTGATTTAATTGATTAACATAATGTTTTAAATTGCTTTTCAGCTGTTGGCAAAATTTGCAGAATTTTTGTAAATCATCTAAACATATTTGGTGTTGTTTTAAAGTCTAAGTGATTAAGGAGTAGGACCTTTTCCTACCCTTAATGATTTCTGGTCCTTTAATGGTCTGTGCTAAATAGTCATTGTTGCAGACATAGAAAGGAGGGTCAGAAGTGGCTGTTGAATAATCTGACTCTTTTAATTAAGGTTGTTATCCTCATTAAAAAAAAAAAATGCAAATAACAAAAAACCGACAAAATACATACACATATGCATAAAGACATGTATATGTGTACACATAAATATACATAAAGGTATACATATATATACACACCTATATTTATATGTAGTTTTTCCAAGGAAAAAAGGAAGAAACTTTATTTTCTAGATCTAGATAGTACGATTTTAAAAAAATAGTTGAGATACTGAAGAGTCATATCATAGAAATTGGGTGGCTGTAAAATTGCACAGTCTGTAGATAAAGTTACACATTCCACGTTAGTTCAAGGAAAAAGCAATATTTTGAAAACATAAAGGGAGCTCAAAGTCTGCATTCCTTTGAAGAGGCCCACACCTGTGGAAGGAATGCAGGTTGTTTCCACTTGACCTTCAACTGTGGAGCGGGGGCTGGGCGCTTCAGATGTTATGGTGGTCCAGTAGGAACCTCTCTCTGAAGCAGTGTCTCCTGGGACAGCGCCTGTCCCGTTTATTGTCAGAAAACCAACACAGGGTGATAGCTAGGAATAGTCAGAGAGTAGATCGTAACCCTTGCTTTGAGGAGCTTGCTTCATATACCACAGTCTTACGGTGATGGATGAGTGCGTGTAGATAATGTGCAATAAGCCATAACCTTTCTAAGCAATCAAGCTTCCATTTTGCAAGTCCTGGGAAAACCTGGGCAGACAGTATTAGTCCACTCAGACCGAGTCCTCTGTGTGTAGTAGTTGAAGATAAAGACATCATTGATATTCCCGACAGATTCTCATCATGCATAAATAATTCTTTAGGACGGAGTTACTGTAGTTGCCTTGAGTAGCACTTCCCCCTCCTTCAAGCCACTCACATTAGTTCAGCAGTGTATTGTGGCCTCTGAGAACCAGCCAAAAGCACAGTTCACTATCAGGAAGAAAATGACACATAGCATATTGCTTTTGATCAGTGAATGTGTTGGTCCACACAATATTTGATGGAAAAGAAGTCTGGCTTATTTTTGCTTTTTTCATTAATTCTTTGTTTATTCAGCAAATATTTCTTAATTGCTTGATATATTCCAGGAGCTGTGGTGGAGGCAGAGAATGCAGTGTTAGGCCATGGCAGGCATGGTTGCTGCTTCTTATAACTCATAGTTTACTCTCATAGGGTCATGCCTCCCCCAGGTCCTAGCTTTGTGATCTTGGGAAAGGGACAGTTCCTCTGTACCTCAGTTTCTTTGGATAAATTAGTTTTTTTTTTTTCCTCCAGGTGGTCCCTAAGATCCTGTTCAGTGCTAGTCTTTTCTGGATGTATACTTCAGTTTTTAGATATTTTTATCTCCATAACTCACTTGGTATTCTAGTGAGTGACTGAATATGGTGAGATCGGGTAGATCAGCTTAGATGTTTATATGCAGATTAAAATCATTGATTTCTAACTGAACTACTTCCCTTACTTGAGTTTATACCACCAGGGTGTCTCCAACCTGTTTGACTGGCTCACATACATAAGCAGTTTCCTAAGACTCAAACTCACTTTAAAGAGAAAGCATGCATTTCCTTCTATTGATGCTGGAAACTTTTCAGGCAGTTCTGAAGCTTGGTCTTCTGACACAAAAGATCATTGTTACAAATGCTCCTTTGCTGAGACACTAGCCCACGGCAATTGAGTTGTTTTAAGCTCAACTTCAGTGCTAGCAGACAAAACTATGCTTGAGATAGGATTATTGAAACTGGGACCTTCCACAGTTTAATCATGTTGGTAATGTTGATGAATTCAACTCCTGCCTTTATGTCATCTGTTTTTGTAAATACAGTTTTTTTGGAACAGGGCCAGGTCCAGCCTTGTATGTACTGTCTGAGGCTGCTTTTGAGCTGCAAGGGCGCGACTGAACAGCTGGGGCAGAGGCTGTGTGGCCCACAAAGCTGGAAATATTTGCCATCGTGCCTTTAACAGAAACATTTGCTGACACCTTGATTATAGGATAAAGACCCCAACTCTAGATTTTAAGGTGTGTGGGACCATAACATAATTTTTTTGTTTTTTTTTTTCAGGAAACAACTTATTTGCCTTTTTGTTTTTTTTTTTTTTTGCAAAATGCTCCTGAGAAATTAGCCTTGTTTTTTTTTTCTTTTTTTTTTTTTTTCTCTTCTTACAAACAGAGGTTTTATTGCGTTTGGTCCACAGTTGGGTTTCACATTATCTCATGGCGCAGGGCCCCTAGGTGAGGGTCTCTATGCAGTACTTGGCGGGCTGTGTTGCCCGAGGAGATGGAGCAGTATAGCTGGTCAGGCCCAGATGGGGGAGGAGGAGGGCTGGGGGCTCCTGAAAACCTACTGAGGGGGCCGGGCGCAGTGGCTCACGCCTGTAATCCTAGCACTTGGGGAGAAATTAGCCTTGTTAATGTGTAACGTTTTTGATGCCATGCTATTGAGATAGCAGCATCTGATAAGTGTATACCTCACAGATTTTACTGTTTTGAAGGAGTTTTCAGTTTCTGTGGGTTGGATTCATAAGGGGACTGATCTGATGAGAATTCTAAGTTATGGCCAAGGCATTTTTTTATTCTGTTAAATAATTAATGCTATGGAGCCTGAGGTCCTAGCTTTCTTTACACTTCAGCTGTAAGGAGAGATGGAACAAAGTTTCAGAGACATGTGAGCTCCTGAAGACATCTTTATAACCTTCCTCCACCTTTGTTCTGTGTTTGTACTGCACAGAGCTTTAGGGCTGGTGGGTCGTGCCTGCAGGAGTGCTGAAGTCCAAGATAGAGAAAGCTGGGGTCAGTCAGAGAAAGTCTAAGGTCAGAGGAAATGGAGATTAATGAGGCTGGATTCCTGCCCTCTAGGGGCTTACTTGCTATTGGGAGTGACTGATTCTTTTTCTAAAAGAGTGATAAATGCTCTCAATAAAACGTGCACACTGAATATGAGAACATGGTGTGGAGGAGGAGAGTGGAGACGGGCCACTCAAATGAGGACCCCCAGCCGAGGCAGTGAGCTTAGGTGCAATGTCACAGAGGTACAAGAGCCAAGGACAGCGAGTGTCAAGAGTGGCAGGTGGATAACATGGAGGGAATCTAGCCATTTGCCCTGCAGCATTTTCTCAGGGGCTCAGAATTGGTTTTCGGGGATGAGTCCATTTCGTTTTAAAGGGTTTAAACATGAGGAATGGAACTACTCGGTAAACACTTACAACAACCGAATACATTAAGGGGAGATAGAGAGGCTTTAGGACCAAGCAGGGCTACTTTCCTGGGTTCAAATGGACCTATGATGACCAGTCCTAGCACATAATAATTTCTAAATAAATATTGGTTGATTTAATACATAAGCTCTTTGGTATTTGAAATGAACTAATGAAAAAATTGGCGTTTTTGACTTGAGGCTTCATGTTTACAGCCAAATGACTGGAAATTCTGTTTATCCACGTGTATCATCCATATGCTAGATACTGTGCGAAGGTCAGGGGACTGGAGGTTAATGGGCTCATGGCCTGCCCTTTGGAGACTTACATGTTGTTGGGAATGAGTGGTACTTTCCTAAAAAGGTGAGTGACAAATGACCCCAATAAAGCATGCGCATGGAACATGAGAACATGGTGTGGAGGGAGCGCTTATCGGGAGGAGGAGATTGGGGACAGGGCCTTCAGAAAGGGCTCCTGGAGGAGGAGAGTGCCTTATCCTGCTCTACTCTTTGCTGCTATTGCCTGAATGTGTCCCTCCAGAAGTCATGTGTTGGAACCTAATACACAATGTGGTAGTACAGTCTTAAGAGGTGGGGCCTTGGGGGGAAGTGATAAAGTCAAAAGAGTTTTGCCCTCGTGCTCTTACGGAAGAGGTTGAAGGTAGCTGCCTTGCATCTTCTGAGACGCTGCCATGTGAGAATGCAGCAAGGAGGCCCATCTGTGAAGTGGAGACCCAGCCCCAACCTGACACTCAATCTGTCGGCTCCTTGATCTTGGACTTCTCGGTCTCAGGAAGTGTGAGAAATCAATTTCTTATTAATGTAATTAATTTATTTTATTCGTTTTATTGTTTTTAGAGACAGGGTCTTATTCTGTCGCTCAGGCTGGAGTGCCGTGATCTTGGCTCACTGTAGCCTCGACCTCCTGGGCTCAAGCGATCCTCCCACCTCAGTCTCCTGAGTAGCTGGGACCACAGGCACACGCCACCACGCCTGGCTAAGTTTTTATTTTTTTGTAGAGATCAGGTCTCACTATGTTGCCAATTTCTATTAGTTACGAATTATTCAGTGTAGATATTTTGTGATAGTAGCAGGAACAGGCTGTGATGCTAGAAATGTCCTTTTCCTTGGAAGGGGAGATATATGGGAAGCCTGTATACAGCCCTCTGAGCATGGGCCTTGGGCAGAAGCTCAGACAACAGTTGCTGGGGAAGCCTTCACCCACCGTAGCCTGACTTTAGCTGCTTACAGTCTGTTCCTATGCTCAGTCCTTTCTGAGAGAGAGAGACCCCGACTGTGTAAGACAAGCAGTTTCCATTCTAAGAGCAAGACAGAGTAAGTTCCATGCAATGGTGAAACAGACCCGAATGTAGCCATATCGGCAGTGAACCAGGCAGAGATCACCGAGGTAGGGTGCAGCCCACAACCCCTCCCTCCTCAGAACCTGGCCCAGCTTTCCATGATGGGTTCTGTTCCTTTCTTTCATAGAATCTTTTCCTTCCCAAGAGATTTTATAATTAATTGAGATAAAGAAAGGCAGGAAATCTCTAATAGAGTACAAACTTCCACATAGGCCAGATTAAACACACACCCCCACCCCCCCCACACACACACCCACCTACCCCAGCCCACAAAGTAACCCAGTCTGCTGGGAAGAGATGAAAGGGCAGCCATATGACTGGGCTGGCAAAGGGCTCTTTTCCCAGGCAGTCCACATCCTGCCCCTTCGTAGATGAGAGGAGTTGAAGGAGGAAGTGTGCAGTGCAGTTCTCAGGGATATGGTCTTCGTTCAGGGGCTCCAGGAGTGTGCCTGTGAGCATGGGAATGATAAGCTCACATCTGCTTGTATTCATAAACAGCTCCAGGAGGTGTGGTTTTAAATTACCATCCCTACCACTGCTAAACCTCCTCCGTAATCCTATAAAGATGTCAGGTGCAGATAGACCTTGGAGGGGCAGAGTCCTATCTGACAACCCAGTATCAAATAGCCAGAAAGCCAGAGGATTGGGTTGCAACAGGAATACCCTAATCTTGATTTGATTGTTTTTCCTCTCCGTAAAAGGGTGGGATTGGATTTGGAGGAGGGAGGAAAATCTGCAAAGGAGTTGCTGACACCATGTAAGGAAAACCTTGGAGGCTGCTATTCCCGTTTGGAGGGATCAGCAAAAAGGCCAGCAGACAAGCCTGCCAGTGTTCCGTAATCCTTGCTTCTGCTGGTGAATCCTTCCAAGGCAGGCAGGCAGGCAGCAGCTGGGCGAAGGGGCTGATGCCCCGATGAAGGGGGAGCTGAGTGCTGGCTTTGCTGTGCTGTGGAATTATTACCTGTAAGTGCAGGCAGCCAGGTGACTGCAGCTGTGATGGGGGCGTGGAGACCCCGCCCATGCCAGCCGTCAGCGCCCCAGACGTCCAGGATGGCGCACGGGATTTATGCTTCCTCTCCAGCCTTTCAATGCTTCTGTAGATATACTTAGCAATTACAATGCTGGTTTGGGAATTTCCCTAGGATGGGCCAGGACTTGTTTCCAAAATAACACCTTTCAAAGCATGCAGACTTTCAGAAATTAGATAATTGTGTGATATTTATAAAGTGAATTACATTGTGCTAACAAAGTCTGGGCAGATGGTTCTGATGCTGAAGTAAATAACACCTTATGATTCATTAAGTTTGGGGGAAAAAAAGGCTTTTTAAAAAGTTGCTACTTTACAGCTGAATCTTTGCAAGAAATTCAGACCACTCGCCAAGTAGGCAGTACATTTCCAAGGTAAAATGTTTATGTCTGAGTGTGCGCGGCATGGGTAAGCTGTCCTTTCACTCATAACACTTAGCAGCATTTAAAATGTGCTTATCCCTGTGTGCAGAGAGACACAAAGATGATACTTTATTGCTCTTGTCCTCCCTGGATTCTCAGTCTAGTGAGGGGAGACAGATGTATAAACAGACAATTGCAGTACAGTGAGCTAAGTGCTAACAGAAGGATGGAAGAAATGCCATAATAGGGGGAGGATATCAATTTACTGTGTGAATGGAGAGGAGAGAGCAGCCTCACAGAGCAAGTTACATTTGAGCAGTATGTGAAGGAAGAGGAAGGATTCTGAGAGGAGAGAAGGATGTTGCCTCCTTGTGGCTCCTCATTCCCCAGCATCTTCATACCCCAGGACCTTTGCACATTCGTATTCACCTTCGGTTCCTCTTTTTCATCAGCTCCTTCTTACCTACGGGCCCCCTGCCTGGAAAACTTCTTCCATCTTTCTTCCCTGGTTCAGTCCTTTAGAAGCTAGATCCCATGTTAACGCTTTCAGGGAGGTCTGACTTCTCTAAGTCAAATCTCTTCTATTATAAATGTTGACTCGTCAAGTTCCTCACCTTGAGAGCAGTTACCCCAGCTGCGCTGAATGGTGCCTGTTTTTCCCACTGGGCAGAGCCTGCCTCTTTTTGTTCCACTTTGTTTCTTAACTAAATAAATGTTTGTTGAATGAATTAGACGCAGGGTGTTTGGGGGTGGGAAAACCCATGGTACGTTCAGAGAACAGCAAGTATTATGTTGGATCTTGGGTATGCGAATTAAGGGAGGCTGAAGATTAAGCCATTTTTAGGAACTTTGAAGATCTCAACTTTTGTTTATATACCAGCTCAGCTAATATTTTTAAGTATTAAGAGGCATTTCAGAGATCTGCCTCTTGGTTATTTATTATATTATCATAATCAGATGGTTTAAGTCAAAGATGAAGTGTTAAAAATATTTTAAAAGTTTCTTTTGGCATATAGATTTCGGGCTCAAATACGTGTATTTTTACAATGAGATTCGAGTGTAATATACATATAGAAAAACACACAGCACATAATCATACAGCTGGATGGATTATCACAAAGCAAACATACGTGTAACTCGCATGCAAGTCAAGGAATGGGGATACTTTCTAGAGCCTGAATTGTAAAAATCAGATGTGTACTGTATCAGAAATGGAAGCGGATAAGCTAGAAGATTCACTGGCAGACTCTAAGAAAGTTTAAGCTTTCTGAAGAATAGAGGAGAGCGATTCTCATATAAGCTAGTACCCAGATGCTTCCAGACTCACTCATGAGCTTGAGAAAGTGGTGTGAGAGAACCCACTCTCATCCATCCCCAGGCAAGGCTGGAGCCTGGAGGGTGGAGGGTGTGTTGTGTTGCAGAGGGACACAAGGCTGAATTTTTTAAGAGGAACATTGAATCCTTTCTCTGTCCTCACCAGGAACACTGCCTCATTGGTGTGGAGCCTGGGGGCTGAGTTCTTGTCATCCCAGTATGGTGCAGGAGACATCGATGACTTAACCAGCTTCTAGAGCAACTTTGGGGCTGCATAGAAGACAGTGGTGCTGAGTATAAGAAAATAAGGCTTAGAGCCAGATGTGGTGGCTATAATCCCAGTGCTTTGGGCAGATCACGAGGTCGGGAGTTCAAGACCAGCCTTGTCAACATAGTGAAACCCTGTCTCTACTAAAAATACAAAATTAGCCGGGCATGGTGATGTACACCTGTGGTCCTAGCTACTCAGGAGGCTGAGGCAGGGGAATTGCTTGAACCCGGGAGGCGGAGGTTGCAGTGAACTGAGATGACACCATTGCACTCCAGCCTGGGCTACAGAGCGAGACTCTGTCTCAAAAAAAAAAAAAAAAAAAAGACTGAAAGACTTGGGACTGAATGCCTGCTCTGTCACTCTTAGTTCATTTCTCTGTGTCTCACTTTCCTTATTCATTACATGGGGATAATAATGTACCTTATGTGGTTGTTAGGATTTAGTGCATTCATGGATGTAAAGTACTTACAATACAACCTAGCATAGAGTAAGACTCAGTAAAAAAAAAGAAAAGTCTCTAGTTGAAAAAAGCCATGTTTTTGCCTTATAGGAATATGGTCGTCCCTAATGGGCTACCAAAATAATGAGGACTTTTGAGAGAGAGAGAGACTTTTTGGTGTAATGAAATAATTTCTTACTGAAATGGATTGTGAGACTTTGCTTTTAAATGACTCAGCCCTAATAAATCTGCCATATAGTATTTACAAGTTTGGGATTTCATCCTATTAATAGAACAAACCATGTTTTTCCTTATTTAAAATCCAGTTTCTCCATTTTCTCATAGAATGTGAGCAGGATAGGTAGAAAAAAACACCGGATTTCCCTCAATATACTATTGTAAAATACTTACTAGGTCCAGATGACAGTGGCTCATTCTGTAATCTCAGTGCTTCGAGAGGCAAATGCAGGAGGATCACTTGAGGCCAGGAGTTCCAGGCCAGCATGGGCAATATAGTGAGAGCCCCATCTCTACAAAAAATTAAAAAATTAGCCAGTCATGGTGGCACACGTCTGCAGCTCTAGCTACTTAGGAGGCTAAAGCAGGAGCATCGCTTGAGCCCAGGAGTTTGAGACCACAGTAAGCTGATTGTGCTACTGCTTTCAGCCTGGGCTACAAAGCAAGACCCTGTCTCTGTAAACAAACGTAAAAAACCAGCAACAAAAATCCTTATTGTGTGGTTTTAATTGAACCACTGAAATTTGAGGGAATTATTTAAAAATAGATCTTGACTTGCTACTCTTTGAATTGGTTGTTGGTGGCATTGTTTTGCTAGCTGTTAAACTCCATAAATATTTTATACATGATTACAGATTGATCACATTTGCCCTGTAGTTTCAAGGCTTCTGTGATTCTCTGACTCTAGGCACCGTTAAGCCTCTCCCCATGGTGATGACCAAGACCTGGGTGATGTATGTATCTATGAGGGCCTGAGGATGAACAGCTCTGGGTCCCCACTCTGTGATAGGTGGTGCACAGAACATCTCAGTACCTGTGCTGTTATTTGATCCTTGGCAATGTTGCTTTTTAAAAAAAATTATTTATTTTATTTATTTTGAGATGGAGTCTTGCTCTGTTGCCAAGCTTGAGTGCAGTGGTGCAATCTTGGCTTACTGCAACCTCCACCCCCCGGGTTCAAGCGATTCCCCTGCCTCAGCTTCCCGAGTAACTGGGAGTACAGGTGCAAGCCACCACGCCTGGCTAGCGTTTTTTTTTTCCCACCTGTCCCCCAGGCTGGAATGCAGTGGTATGATCAGCTCACTGTAGCCTTGAACTCCTGGGCTCAAGTGATCCTTCCACCTCAGCCTCCCAAGTATCTGGGACTATAGGTGGGTACCACTATACCCAGCTAATTGAAAACTATATATATTTTTATACATAAAATAATATATAATAAATATTAATAAAATAGATATTTTATATACAATATATATTTTATATATAAAAATATAAATAAATTATATATATATATATATATATATATATATATATATATTTATTTATTTTGGTAGCAATAGAGTCTGTGCCATTTTGCCCAGGCTGGTCTTGACCTCCTAGGCTCAAGTGATTTTTCTGCCTCAGCTCCCCAAAGTGCTGGGATTATAGGTGTGAGCCACTGCACCCGCCCAAGCTCACTTTTTAAAGACAGGAGAGTCAATATTGTAACTTTGGTAGAGGGCAAAGGATGTATGAAAGGAAAAACTGCCTTGGTAAATGATGCCAAGAACAGGATATGATTTTATAGGCCAGGACTTTGTATATAAAAGTGACAGAATCATGGATATGGATGGGATGTGTCTAGGGAAAAACAGGAAGCATGCATGTGGGCAGGGAATGCTACTTTAATCCTCAAGGTTGTAAGCCCACGTTTGTGTGTATTTAGGGGAAGGGAATCTAGCAGGAAACTGTAAGAGTGGGGGAAGGTAACAAGAACGACGATCGCTGGACATGCCCAGAATTGCTACAAGAAATGTCAGGGGAAAGAGATGCGGTCTTATGACTCAGACCTTTTTTTGTTTTTTGTTTTGTTTTGTTTTTTGAGATGGAGTTTCATTCTTGTTGCCCAGGCTGGAGTGCAGTGGCGTGATCTTGGCTCACTGCAACCTCTGCCTCCTGGGATCAAGCAATTCTCCTGCCTCAGCCTCCCAAGTAGCTGGAATTACAGGCATGCCCCACCACACCTGGCTAATTTTTTATTTTTAGTACAGATGGGGTTTCACCATGTTGGTCAGGCTGGTCTCAAACTCCTCACCTCAGCTGATTCACTCGCCTCGGCCTCCCAAGGTGTTGGGATTACAGGTGTGAGCCACCGCGCCCGGCCTTTGACTCAGATATTTAGCCAAATGCAGGGCTTGACTTTTAGAATAGGGAATTTGAAATTAATATAGAGAAGTAAATTTAATTCCTTAGAAAGCACTGATACGGAGGTACTCCTTCTTGGATATGGTAATGAAGGAGCTTATAGAAGGGCACACACGTGTATGTATGTGCATATGTACAGATGGATGCAGCTGCCTATCTTCCTGCCATATCAGATACCATGTGCAGAGATTTCCATTTATTATTTAGGTCTATTCTGAAAACAGTCCTGATAATTTAATATTAGCTCCACTTCGGAGATAAGGAAACTGAGACCAGGAAAGCTAAGGATCTTGGCAATGTGCTTAACACCATATAGACATGTAACAGCGGAAGAGTGTATTAGACTAAGGCTGTGTAACTTTAAACCCAAGATCCTGTCTATTCTACTACCGTGACTCTCTTTCATTCGTGAAGGAGGAATGTACCTACATTAAAAATACAACAACGTCCGGGCATGGTGGCCACGCCTGTAATCCAGCACTTTGGGAAGCCGAGGGAGGTGGATCACGAGGTCAGGGGTTCGAGACCAGCCTGGCCAACATAGTGAAAGCCAATCTCTACTAAGAATACAAAAAAATGAACCGGGCATGGTGGTAGGTGCCTGTAATCTGAGCTACTTGGATGGCTGAGGCAAGGAGAATCGCGTGAACCTGAGAGGCAGAGGTGGCAGTGAGCTGAGATCTCGCCACTGCACTCCAGCCTGGGCGACAGGGCGAGACTACGTCTCAAAAAAAAAAAAAAAAGACAACAACATAAATCTGAAGGGAGAAGTGCTAAAAACAGCATAACAGCGTTTGGGGAGGAATAAATGGGCAAGAGAAAGAAGTGATATTATAGTAGTCATGTCCCAGAAAGTCAAGTCAGTTAGAGTGGTTTTTGCCTGATGATTTTTTAAAGCTTGAATTACAAACTTAATATAGTAAAATGAGATTAAGGAGGTGAGACCTCAGATGTCCAGACCATTGCAATGAATCTCTTTTCTTGCTAAAAACACTTTAGTAAAACCAGGACTTGCTATTCAGACAGTTTTATCTCCAGGAGGTTAAGTTGATAACCAAGAAAGTACAGCACAAAGTTTAATTTTAACACAGAAAATTTAGAACTGGTTGGGAAGTGGCACAAACCTGGGCAAAAGTAGCATCCTTTCGAAGATCAGAATGAAAGGAAAGGAGAGAGGGCGTAGGGTGATGTAACCCTCAGATGCTGGATGGCCAAGAGATGTTCTATTGAGTGCCACTTCTCCTTCTAGTGGAGCTTTGCCTTCAGTGCTCTTTGAGAAGTCTTTTGAGACCGTCTCCAGACTGCATAGGTAAAGTTAATTTCTATAGGTGTTTGAATAAAAAGATGACTTTTTGTGAGCTAATTCTATTCTAAGCCATTAAAAGTGAGATTCAACCTAAAGAACCTAAAGAATACATTTGAGGGCCACGTGTGGAGGCTCACACCTGTAATCTCAGCGCTTAGGGAGGCCAAGGCAGGTGGATCACCTGAGGTCAGGCATTTGAGACCAGCCTGGCCAAAATGATGAAACCCTGTCTCTACTGAAAATACAAAAAATTAACTGGACTTGGTAGTGGGTGCCTGTAATCACAGCTACTCAGGAGGCTGAGGCAGGAGAATCGCTTGAACCCAGGAGGTGGAGGTTGCAGTGAGCCGAGATGATGCCACTGCATTGATGAGGTGGAGTTTTGCCTCATCAGTGTGAGACATGATCACGCCACTGCACTCCAGCCTGGGTGACAAGAGCAAAACTCCACCTCCAAAAAAAAAAAAAAAAAAAGCATACGTTTGAAATACATTGAGCTTTTTAGCTGAAATGTTGAGGTATTCTTTTTCTCCTCATCAGAAGCCAGAGCTTTCCCACCCGATGCTTATGTTACTCATTTTGTTTTTGAGACAGGGTCTCACTCTGTTGCCCAGGCTGGAGTGCAGTGGTGCGATCATATCTCAGCGCTGCCTGAAATTCCTGGGCCCAAGCAGTTCACCCCCACTCAGCCTCTTGCGTAGCTGGGACTACAGGCATGTGGCAACATGCCCAGTGAACTTTTTTATTTTTTGTAGAGATGGAGTCTTGCTATGTTGCCCAGGATGGCCTTGAACTCTGGGGCTCCGGCAGTCCTCCCATTTTGGCCTCCCAAAGTGCTGGGATAAGATGTGAGCCACCGTGCCCTAGCCCTGTGGCTCATTCTTGAACACTTAATGAGGAATTTTCCATTTGTGTCTATTAAACCCCATCATGTGAGTTGGGGCCTATTGTTCCCTTCTGTCAAGATCTGGTTCAGTGCACAGTGTGGTGGTAAGTGATGCAGCTGGATCATCGATGCGTGAGTGTCAGGGAGTTCGTGGTGTAGAGATGAGATTAAAAACAGCGACCAAAATAAATGACCATCATGGGCATTCTAGTTCTTCCTGCTGAAAGAGAGGACTAGAATACACTCAGTTGTATGTAATCAAGAAAGATAGCCAGACAGCCTTTGTACTGGGAAGATGATGGGTACGATCGTCTTCCTGCCCTAAAAATTAACACAGTGTCTGGTTTATCATAGACAGAATAGTTCAAAAATCAGTGAAAAATAAATGTTTGTGAAGGGAACTTACAATGGGTCTTGAGGAAAGAACAGAGATTTGGTGGTTTGTAATGCAGAATATTCTGAGGGCAGATATAGGTAAATACAGAGCTTCAAATCCTAAGGCATTTTTCAGTAAATGTGAATTATTTAGTTTATATGGTATACTGGAGCATATTTTTGAATCTTAAATATTAGTTAACAGATTAACATTTCCACATTTTCTGTGTTTATTTTCTATTAAATGCCATTCAAGTTATTTAAGCAAATATTGAACAGGACAGGCCAAGAAGAAACCTAAAGGTATTCTTCAGATCTGTAATTTGATCTTTTCCACATCTACTTAAAAACACTCATTGCGAGAAGAATGGTACAGCAGGCTTTCATCTGGGATTACTTTTCTTTCTGCCTTAAAGCTCCTTTTAGAATTTCTTCAGTTCAGGTATTCTGGTGATACAATCCCTCTGACTTTACTTAAAGGACTCTATCTAACCTTTATATTTAAGAAATATTTTCACTGGGCATAGAATTGTTGGAAATTATTTTCTTTTGGTGCGTTAAAGATGTCATTTCTAATACCAAGCCTTCTGGCTGCCATGTCTCCACTGAGAGTCCTCTATTTGTCATTTGAAAACTCTCTCCTCATGAGCACTCCCATCCCTGGCAGCTTTAAAAATATTCTCTTTTTCTAGCGGTTTTGAGATTTCATTTGTCTTTGAACTATTTACTCAGTATTTGTGGTACCTCTTTTACTTGTGGCCTTGGAAAAATTTATTTTGGGAAATTCTCTGCTATTATCCCTTTAGTATTGTTTTTACCCGATTCCCTTCTCTTTTCTGGGATTCTAATGAAATGTGCATGAAACTGTGTTTCACTCGTTACTTTCTGTTTTTATCTCCATGCTTTAATCTGGATATTTTCTTATGTATTATTCATCCTTCTTTTCTCTCTTTAGCTGTATACGATATGCTACTGGACCCATCTTTTGAATATTTTCTTACCAGTGGTTATATTTCAGATTATCGAGTGTCCCTTTTCATTCATGTTACATGGAATTCTTCAGTTTTGCTGTCTGGTTTATTAAACATTTAAATCACAGTTTATACTTAAATCCCCTTCTGTTAACCACAGTCTCTGTCTTCCCTATGGTTTATTTCTGTTGTTCTGACTTTTCTCTTGCTTTTTGGTTAATTCTTATTTTTGTGAGCATGGTTATTTCTGATGAATGCTGGGCATTGTGTATGAAAAGTCTAGAGACCATTTTACCTGTGTGGGATGTTATTTTCCTCTGTAGAGGATTTCCTTTTCTTCTGGGAGGTGGACATGGTAAGGGTGGATCACCTTGATCTGTGCAGGGATTGAACTGTTCTGAAGGTGGGCTTTTTAGTCTTTGTGAGGACTGCTCACTTCTGGTTTATGCTTACTCCTTTGGGTTAGCTCTTTGGAATCACAGCTGAAAGTGGGGGTTGTACGGTCTTTTTCCCTTCGCAGGCTATGAACTCTAATTTTTGCCTGTTCTACACTTGGAAGGTGAAATAAACCTGTTCAACTTAGTTTTACACTGTCTGCAGTAGGGTCAGCAAATGGGTGAAAGAGAAGTCAAATGTCAGGCTCCCTTCCCTCCATAGACATGACCTTTCAAATCATTGTGCCTTGATAGTCCTCTAATGCCTTCAAGCAGAGGCTGTTTTAACGATTATTTTTCCTGGTTGTTTTAGTTCTCTGTTGGGAAGGTTGGTGTGATCTAATCTAGTCCATTACATTGAGTAGAAGTTGAAGCACTTCTTCAAGCACTCTAATCCTGCATGTTTTGATACCTTGGCACTGTGTTCAATAATTTCAAATGCCAACTCGCTGTTAACCTGTGCCGTCTTGAACTCTTCTTTATCAGAAGTTTTTGATCAAACTCCTGAAAATTTTTTATAGCCATAATGAAAACACCTCAATGTTGTATGTCATATATTTGCATTTAAAGATAGGTTACAGATTTTAGTCATATTATTGCATTTAATCTTTACAGCAGTCATGTGATGTCAAATACTGTGATGAAGTTCTCCATAGAGACTTATCTGCAAATTTAATTAATGAATAAAGAAAATCTGTATTAATTTATCTCTAGTGAAGTGAATATTCTGGAAAATGGGAATGAAAAGAAGGGGGGATTTGAAAGCAATTTAACAGGTTAGTATTGAGATTAACCTGTTTGTGGAATGAAGAGTGGTGGTCATTTTTGCTTGGGTAAGCTGAGAGGATGGTTATTCTTCCTTTAAATAAAGGGTTTCTATTATGAGGAGAATTAAATTTTGGCAGGGTTAATAATGAATGAATAAATCAGTACTGGATTGTGCTCCCAGAAGGGAGAGTTACTGTGGGCTAAAAAGAGCTTTGTGTTGGAGTGAAGATTATTATTGGGCATTTTGAAGAGGAGAGAGAATGAGAAGGAGGCAGGACAGTCTTACGGGAGAACCTGAAAGTGGAAACCATTCCCCTCCTCCTTCCTCTCCTCCTCTCCCCTGCCCCCTTTTCATTAAGGGCTTGCTAAGTGCCAGGCACTGGGCTATGTTTGCACATGCATCCTTATTTAATTTCAGCCCTGTAAGATAGTTAATCTAAGGGTCCCTGTTTTATAGCCTTGTCCATTTGTCAGGTCATGAAGTCACTGCCTTAAAACGGAGCCTGGTGCTGAAGCATAACTTTGAGAATGAAATCCTTGTTGATTATAAGGGTCCCTGAACTGAGTCCGAGTGAATGTATTCAGATTTTCACCTGAAGACAACTGGCCATGCAACGTACAATTTTCAGAAGGTGGTGTAGACAGTGGAGTGCCCGATGGGTGGGATACTGGGAGGTGGACAGCGTAGAACACGGGGCATGGTTGGGGGCCCCCTCAGCAATGCATGGTATATAAGGAAGTCCCACGCTGGAGCAGAACCAGCAGGAAGAGAAAAGATGGGGCTGCTGTGAGAGTTCAAAGCTAGAAAGGTCAGGACTTGGTGACTGTGAAGATGGGAAAGGCGATGGAGAGGAATGTCATAACGAGGGTTTCAAGCCTGGGACAGAGTTCCCCAAACTGCTGTTTCCTGCCTCTATCCTTTCTGCATTTCCACCCTCCTAACTCAACAGGTGAGCAGGTGAGCATCTCTGTCCACGGCTCCTTTCGGATGTGACTCTCAGACAAGTCTGGCCCACGGCTCTCCCCCTCACTCCTCCTCCTGCCCTAGAATGTTCTCAGTGATTCCTTCCTGTTTTTACTTTCTGTTAAGTGTGTATTTCCAATTTAGTATTGGGATTTCTTCCTTTTCCCTTCCCTTCTTTCCTTTCTTTTTCTTTCTTTTTTTTTTTTTTCTTTTGAGATCGAGTTTCGCTCTTGTTGCCCAGGCTGGAGTGCAATGGCGTGATCTTGGCTCACTGCAACCTCCGCCTCCGGGGTTCAAGAGATTCTCCTGCCTCAGTCTCCTGAGTAGCTGGGATTACAGGTGTGAGTCACCATACCCAGCTAATTTTGTATTTTTAGTAGAGACGTGGTTTTTCCATGTTGGTCAGGCTGGTCTCGAACTACCAACCTCAGGTGATCGCCCACCTTAGCCTTTCAAAGTGCTGTAATTAAAGGCATGAGCCACCACGCCCAGCCTATGTTTCTTTCTTCCACTTCCCCCTCCCAACCGTACTCTTTTTTATTCTTTTCTTTTTAAATTTAATTTATAATGTTTTGAACATATAAACTCAGTACTACATTGAGGTTTTTGGGTGCAGGGATTGTGATTTCTAGAGACTTCTATTTCTGTGATCTAATACTATGTTTCACATGTGTTACATGCTCAATATATGAATGAATAAATGGGAAATCCTGGGGATGGTGCCAGAAATAGGTATAAAGACATAAAGTTCATAGCAATATAGAAGTAGAAACCAACTATCATTGATTTTATTTTCAAGAGGTGTTCCTCCTTTCTCTAACAAAAAAAAAATCCACATACATTTCAGTATATTTCACCTCTGACTATTCCATAGACTAAGTGTTAACTCTACAATTAATATATTTTGAGACAGTAAAAACCAAGAAAAACAAAATCAACAGAACACGCTATACCATAATATTTTTGATGGGTTCTTCTTTGGAAAGTTTCATTTTTTTTAAATAGCGGATTTTACCGCTTCTTGTCCAAATTTTTGTATGATAAAGGTTCTGCCGAAAAAGATTCTGATAAACTATAAAATGCCCAAATATTGGACAGTAGAAGGGAGCGAAGAGGGAAAACACTTTGCAGAATGGTTCATTTGCTTCGTGGGGTTGAATATGATAGCGTCCTAGGGAAAGCCTGCTGGTTTTGGATAGTGGACAAAAAGTAGGATTGCATAGGGCTTAGAATTTAAGAGAGAAACTGTGGAACGAAGGTGTAACGGCATTCATTCATTTAGATCCAGATTGAGAACTTTTATACTAGGAAAAAAATGCCAATCAAAACAATTTGCTGCCTCATCTCAAATCCAGCATTCTGTGCTTAGAAATGACTGCCTCTGATCATTAGCCGGCAGGCGGGCCTTCCCCGGAGGTCTGCCTTGTGGTAGGGAAATCACACAGCCATGCTGGCAGCAGTTTTATCCTTTTCTGGACGGAGATTCGCACTCTCAGCTTTGTGCAGTTATCTGACTCTCTCTTCTAATGCTGGAGTGTTAGCGTGTGCCTACTAATTGTTAAGCTTCTGGGACCAGATTGCAATTGATTTCATCTGCAATTTATCTAGTGACAAGCGCACTGTTGAAGAAAAATAAATATTCACTGTAATTTTCATTAGTCCGTGACGCATCATAAATCAAAGCTGTGAAAGAGTTTAAGTAGCTTTGCCCAATCCCTGGGATTCAAGCTCCCTCTCAGTTATCATTTGAACAAAGGTGATAGCTGGACACCAGTGATAGCCTGGGATGCTGAGCCTAAGGGATTTGAGCTTTTCCCTTCTTGCACGCTTTAAAATGTGATGTCATTACGAGACTAGGGAGGGTAGACTTTTCAGTTTAAATCTCTCCTTTTCCCTTCGGTAGGACTCCAAATTTTAGATTTCATGGATGAATAAGTAACCTCAGTGAGTGATTTGAGACTAGAGTACATAAAAATTGTGTCAATAGTTCAGGATGACTGATAGCTCCCTTGTAACCAAAGCCACCTGCAATTTTTTATAGTCCTGCAGCATAAGCCATCTTGAACAGATAATCAATTCTGTTGCACAAACAGTCACTTCTGTGCACCAAGGAGGCCCACTTTTTCTCTCTTCAAGCAGGGCTATAAAGAAAATAACCTACATAATCCAAATGATTAAAACTTCTGAAATATTGGGGCACTTGTAAAGCTAGCGTTCTCTGCCACCTAGCTAGCTATACCTTGCCGTCCTCTCTTTCTTTTTTAGTGAAGGAACAGTGGATTCACTTACGCAGCTGTAACAAAGATCAGAGAACTGTATTGCCATGTGCCCATGCACACATACAAACACACACACACACACACACACTTTTAGAAGAGCACGTTTTAGTCCAAGTATCATTTCTTGCCCAGCCTTTGTCATAATTTTGATCTTTAGAGGATTAGGAGAACCTTTATTTATTTATTTTCCTTAAATAAAGTATCACATGGCATTGCGGCGACCTGACCACAGCAGGAATTAATTCTTCTTCAGCTACTTCCTGCATCTCATTGAATTAAAAAGAGTGAGGATGTGATTTTGAAATCTGAATTTGTGAAGGGTGTGAGGTCTTCACTGAAAATATGATTGTGAATTAAAGACTTTTGATTAAAGTAGACTCAAAGATAAACAATTCATCTGCTTTTCCTCATCCATGAAAATACCATTATACTGTAGAGTCAGTGGTACTCGGTTTTATACTCATTTTTTCAATAGGGTGGACACCGTATCATCATATTTGTCATTAGACTGTTCAATGGTATGTATAAACAAGGTCATTCATTCATTTTACAAATACATTTTGAGCTTTGAACAAGTAACAGGCGCTGATTTTTAGGTGCTGGAACTCTAGGTCTACCGTGTTAAGCAAGACAATCAAGTCCCTCCTTCAGGAGCTGGCGTTTGAAGGTGTAGTCCAACAGTTAGGGTCTAAAGATTAAAGATCTAAAATTCTCTTACTAGTAGTTGGGTCTCTAACAAATAACAGTTATGGGGGAACCACTAAGCCTCAGAATTTAATAAAGACAAAAGCGTCGGTAGTAAATGATTCTCGCTTGTTAGTTAGAAAATACTGTTTTCAGATCTAGATTTTGGCCTAAATCATGACTGTTGTTCCTTAAACTTAGGCACTTTTGCAGTAGAGATCAATGTCAAATCCAATGAGCCGTCTCCTTTCTAACGTCTGCAAGAAAACTTGGAAGCCGTATAGAGGTCACGTGTTTTAGAGTAAAGTCGATTTGGGGATATGTTTTATTTTCATGTCCTAAAAGGACCCCAGCAATGACTGGGCCGACCACTACCCCCTTCTCAGTTTGAGTCACTGTTTTCAGGTACCATGATGGCCTCAACTGCAGTTCCCAAAATTTGGTGCATAAACCCCTGGGGTCCCTGTGACCTTTTCAGTGGATCTGCAGTGTTGATCTGTTTTCGTAACAATACTACAATGTTGCTTGTCTTTTCCATTCTTTGTCTTTCACAGGGTTACGGTGAAGTTTTCCACTGTGTATTCAGAACCCCTGTATGACCAGCAAGTTGCTATCTTCTAAACAACAGATGGTTGATGTTACAAAATGATATCTTGTTAAAAGATCCATTCAAAATGCTTAAGTAATGAATGAGTTTTAATATATCAGAGTGTGCAAAGTTCACTGCTAGGTGTTCAGATTCCTATACGAACTTCCAGTTGTTGAGTTAGGGTGTAGTATCTAAGAAAGAATGTCCACAGTTACCTGAAAGCCTGTTTGCTTCATCTTCCATTTGCCAACTCTGCATTTGTGTGGAAATGGGTTTTCTCCACACATCAGCCAAACGTGATACCACAACGGATTGGATGCAGCTATATTCAGTTATGCTGGGCATTAAAAAATGGCAAAGTCAAACAATTCCACTCTTCTCACTAAATGTTTTAGGAAAATCGAATTATAAAAATATGTTATTATGTTAACAGTAATGGATTATAAATTCCTTTTTTTAAAAATTGAGACGAGTCTCACTCTGTCTCCCAGGCTGGAGTGCAGTGGTGCAGTCTCGGCTCACTGCAATCTCTGCTTCCCGGGTGCTAAGTGATTCTCCCACCTCAGCCTCCTGAGTAGCTGGGATTACAGGCCCACGCCCTGTATCAGCTAATTTTTGTATGTTTAGTAGAGACATGGTTTCAGTATTTTGGCCAGCCTGGTCTCGAACTCCTGACCTCAAGTGATCCACCTGCCTTACCCTCCCAAAGTGCTGGGATTACAGGCACGAGCCACTGTATCTGGCCCATAAATTCTTTTTTAAGGAGTAATAACTATTAAACATTTCTCAGTTTTCATTTGTATCATGATAAATGTTATAAATTATATCATGAGATATAATATACATGGACTAAAGCACTTTGAAGTCCTCAATATGTTTTTTTTTTTTGAGATGGAGTCTTGCTATGTTGCCCTGGCTGATCTCAGACCCCTAGGCTCAAGTGATCCTCCTGTCTCAGCCTCCGAGTAGCTGGCACTACAGCCATGCGCCGCTGTGCCGTGCCTCAGTAATTTTTAACATTCATAAGTGTATCCTGAGATTAACCAATTTAAGAACCACTGGTCTAAAGCAATGTGTTAGTAAATCCATCTTCCAAGAAGTCGAAGCGTAGAGAAATTTGCACTAGTTACATTCCCTGGGGTCCGGGATCTGCTCCCAGTTCTCATTTTGAAGCGGAGTTTCAGGAAGTATAAGTTGGGTCTCCTTAATGGCTCAGGGCTCCTGTTGCGTGCAGTGACAGAGGATAAAGACAGAGAGGCTGTAGTCTATGGATTCCATTTTTAATTTCCAATCTCATATGCTCCACAGTCATGAAATCCTCTAGGATCATTTCTGAGTTTCACACCACGACTACTGAAGATGGAGCATTTTACAGGGGCTGCATGACATTTTTTATTCCTGGTAGTACAGCTTGCAGCTCCACATGCTGAAAGGAAATCAGAACTGCTTATCTGAAACATCTTCATCATCCATTTGGAAATGAAGAAGTCAGCCTGCTCTGCTTCCACCCTGCAGGAAGCTACACCAAGCTGACTTCTTAGTCTGGACTTGTTCTCAAGGTCACCCATGTAATTTTTTTTTCCAAAGCCTCAGTGTCCTTAGTATTCTCAGAGATAATAGCACCAAATCCATCAGTCATTTTCTTGTCTTCAGTTTCTTTTTGGCTTGCTGCAATTTTAATCCCAAGTCCCTGCAATTCCTTTCTGCACAGGCTTAAGTGGCCCCATTTATGACCAATTTACAGCTAATATTTGATGCATTCTTTTAAAATAAGCCAAACGGCCCTCCACTCTACAGGCCTTGTAGCTTTAGATTAATAAAATCAGAGGCCTGATAGTGGGGATAAATTGATACGTTTTTTGCTTTGTGATTTTTGAAGAAAAATAAAGAGATCCTTAGAAATTGGTGGTAGATATTTGTTAATTTCAGAATCCAGTGCTGTTAATAAAGGGAAAGGAATAGTTCTTTCTTTAGTATTGCACATTGAACCAGTTTTTATAAAGGGGGTAGAGAGAGAAAGAGGGAGGGAGGGCAGATGAGTAAAGAAATCATAGATTTTTCTGGGGACTGCTTCCTTCTAACCTCCTTTGGGTACCTTATCTCTGGCCCCTTCTGTAAGCTGATCCAGGTCATGTCAGCATGACACATGAACCATGCAAAGCTTCTTTTTAAAGAGAGTTTAATTCCTGCTTGACAGGCTAGGCTGAAGCCCATGAGTGACAATAAATTTTTTTTTTTCTTTTAAAACAAAGTGAAAGCCACAGTGCACCTGGTATTTCATGGAACACCAGGGGTGTGTGTGTGGTCTGTGCGTGCGTGCACGTGCGTGTGTGTGTGTAATATTTCTGGGAAGAAAAAAAACCAGTTTCAAAACCTAAGCATTAAGTAATAACATGCTTCAGTTTGCCAGGAGTTATGCTTTAAGAAAAGATAGCCACCGTTTTTGGCCTGCCTGAAGACTGTTTATGTCCCTAAATCTGTTTTAAATCTTTTAAGAGTTTTATCACTTTCCCCCTTCTCATAAAAGTAACTCATTGCTTTATTTTTTTATTCTAGTCTGAAATTGCATCTTTAATTAGCTCCTGTGTGGTAAAGGGTCAAACTATCACATTTCATATGATGAATTTTGCCTCTTACACCCAAGATGTTTGGGGGAACCTACCATATCCAATATCCTGGGGGAGACTGGCTAGAAACTGGGACCATCCTTCAACATTGTATGAGGCCCGATCCAGAAAGACAGGGAAGTGCTTTACAAGTTGCCTACATGTTCTCTTGCAAATATAAAATGAGCTCTGTTTTCCTGATAACTGCCTGAGTGAATTCGGACAGCTATAACGAAGTACCCTAGGGTGTGTTGCTTATAAACAGGAGAAGTTTATTTCTGAAAGTTCGGGAAGCTGAAAGTCTGAGCTCAGGGTGCCAGCACGGTTGGGTTCTGATGGGGGAGCCTCTTCGTGGTTGCAGATTGTCAACTTCTTGTATCCTCACGTGGCAGAAAGTGAGAGCTTTCTGGGTCTCTTTGATAAGGGCACTAATTCCGTTCATGAGGACTCCACCCTCGTGCCCTGATCACTTCCCAAAGGCCCAACCTCCTGATACCATTACACTGGGGGGATAGGATTTCAACATAGGAATTTTGGGGGCCAGAGTATTCCGTCCATACTAATGACTATAGCACATTTGAAATAAGCCTTCCCTTTCCACTGGTGTTTTGCGTTGCGAGTGACTCGAAGGACTGAATATTACTCTGGATGACTCCCATGATGGAGATAGTGGTGGTGGCAGCACGATGAGGGTGGTGATGATAGGGGAGTCTTCATTTATCAAATGGGACACTGGATTTTGTGTGAATCATTTTGCATACTTTTTTCTCATTTAATTTGCACACCAGCTCTGAGAACTTAGGTATTGTCTCCATTTTACAGATGAGAGATGGAGGCTTAGAGTTCAGTGACCTACTCCTACCTAAGGCCATCCTACTTGGGAGGCTGATGTGGAAAGATTGTTTGATCCCAGGAATTCCGGGCCACAGTGAGCTATGATTGCGCCAGTGCACTCCAGCGTGAGTGACAGAGTGAGACTCTGTCTGAAAAAAAAAAATTATGTTTTGCTTTTGGAAAATATTTTCAAAGGATTAGAATTTATACTGATTGACAAAGCCCAACCTCATCACCCCACTCCAGAGGTGCTTGTCTTCCTCAGGGATCAGCAGGGCAGGGATTTAATTCCTCTTTCAGGGAAAACTATGACACCAAAAGCTTGACTGATGCTAAGTGATATGCTTAATGTAAATGAACCTGGGGCCAGAGTGGAAACCATCTTACCATGTTGGTTCAATCAGCTTCTGAACAGAAGCCCTCTATTTACATCAAGGGGAAAGGAGCCAGTCGTAATTGTATAGCATACCCCAGGGACAGTATTTTAACAAGTACTGTCTTGATCTTCCCAGTATGCTTGTGAGGTTGGTAGGTCTTATTGTGTCCATTTTGCATTTCTTCATAGCTATAGCACTCTGATGATGGATGCTAATTATGATGACTTGGGGAGAATTACAGAATACTAAAGTAAGGAACAGTTTCTGGTTCTGCGCACTATTTTTATAGTTAAGCATTTGAGTGTTCTTATTAATGTTCTCATGGAAGATATTATTTCCTCTAGTGGTTTGAAGTAAGCTTGCTACATTCATGCCTATACATTTTTCTCATGGGTGCTTATGACATTGCATACTTCTCAGTGGTTGTATTTTAAAATTATATGTTATGGCCAGGCACAGTGGTGCTCATGTTTGTCATCCCAGAACTTTGGGAGGCTGAGGTGGGAGATTGTCCAAGGCCAGGAGTTTGAGACCAGCCTGGGCAACATAGTGAGACTCCTATCTCTACAAAAAAAAAAATTTTTTTTGTTTTAATTAGCTGGGTATGGTGGCATGTGCCTGTGGTCCCAGCTACTTGGGAGGCTGATGTGGAAAGATTGTTTGATCACAGGAATTCCAGGCCGCAGTGAGCTATGATTGTGCCACTGCACTCCAGCCTGAGCAATAGAGTGAGACCCTGTCTGAAAAAAAAATTAAGTTTTGCTTTTGGAAAATATTTTCAAAGGTACCATTGCATAATGATGTGGAAAGTCAGCAACTCAAGGGCTGGATTGTGCTTTGCTACTGATTGATTCCAGAACCCTGAGCAAGACCTGTGACCTTTGTGGGCCCCACTTTCCCCGTCTTCACTATAATGGGGAGGGTTGTTCAGTACTTATATACTAGAATTTCTTTGATCTGTTATGAAAAAGCCACACATCGTTCTTAAAACATGTATTACCCAATACTATATACATCAAAAAATTTTTGTAGTAAAGATGTGAACAGTTGCGTGTCCTGTGCACTTTGAAAGATGACAAGCCATTGTAAGACTTATTTTAAACTCTGGTATCTGCTATGGCCAGAGAGTGAGCCGCTGTGTTGATAATTTAGCGTGAGTGTATTTTGATCATAAATAGATTATTAATTCTTAAAAAAAATTGATATTGCCTTTCCTCCTTCCTTCCTCTTCCTTTTTTCCTTCGGTTTGTCAAAAGCCATTAAGCAGGTCTGAGCAAGGAGACTTATCAGGGTGAATAAGTAAATAGATTGAAGGTAATGGGAGTCAGACTTCTTACTGTGGGAGAACAGTTACAGATATAAAAATGGGGAGAGCTAGATTGAACCCTGTATCGTGGATAGGAATTTAAGGTTTCATTGTGAATGTGTGGATATTAATATGTAGAAATTTTACAGATATAGAAATTTCAATATAGAAATAATAAAAACATTAAAGCATATGCATGTCTGTGAATAAATGGATACACACACACACACACACACACACACACACACACACACACACCCATACCCATACCCATTTCCCAACTCTGCTCACTGAGAGGGCCAGGATACAGTGACAGCCCAGTAAATATGAGCACATCTGCTACCCAGATTATAGTTTCTAAATTCCAGTTTTTGCTTAAAGCAACTATGGGTCTTTGAAAAAAATGTGTGGTTCTAGAGCTGGGACAGAAAAGGTACAAGATGAGCCCTGACTGTCTTGTGACAGAAGATACGGAAACTCTTAATAATGGGAGATGTCACAAAGACAGAGCAGTCAGCGTGAAGGGATTCTCACTAAACCCATGTGAAACCCGGAACGATTAGAGCACCAAAATAATAATGATAGTTACGGATTATGTCATACTAAACAAAAAAGAAATACATGTATCCACACTGGTATACAGAAATAAGTGCGTTAAAGTGTGGGGGAGAGGAGAAAGTTCTTCCTTAAAATAGAATGCTGTGTGATACCTAGAAGGAATTCTGGAATGGGAGAGATTACCATTTGGCATTCATCACTGTAATAATTAATTTAGGTAAGAAGCATCAACGGATGCTAACACTAGTGAATAAAAGTTGGATGAGGATCAGAAGCTTTATATAAGAATCAAGTGTCTGTCCACAAATCCTTATGCATTTCAGGGGAAACACAGGAGCTTTACTGGAGACACATGGAAGACACAGTCTTACTCAGGTGATCAAAGGTCTCATCAGCAGTGATGGGACACACAGCGTTCTCTGTCACTTGATGGGATGCAATGAGAAGAACACAGCATCACTTCCAAACAATGCCATCTTCAGATCTTTCGTGAGAAAATATCTCTAATCCCAGTTCAGGGGCATTTTACAAAACAATTAACCTGCTGCCTTCTGTAATATAAAGGTGGTGAAGGTGAAGGATACTGTTCCACATCAAAAGAGACTGAAGAGAGATGACAACTAGATGGAAAGTGTGATCCTGAAATGGATCCTTTGACTGGAAAGAGCATTACTGGGAAAGTTGGCCTACCTCAAATTGGGGTCTCTGGGTGAAGGGTACATGAGAGTTCTTTTTTTTTTTTTTGCTGTGGCTTTGTTGTACATGAGAGTTCTTTGAACAGCTTGTACAACATTTCTGGAAGCTTGAGATTCATTTGAAATAAAAAGACATAATTTGTACAGGAAAGCTTAGTTTTTAGTTTTTACTTCATTTTACAAAGTTAAAAGGAATAGTTTCTGACTTCTTTTTTATTCTGGACTTTGTAAGATTCTTACAGGGTGTAATAATCAGACTTTTAGTTCTGGTTTTCTGTGATTTTTGTGCAGAGAAAAATATAGTTTTATGAGATAGGGACTTTTCCTGACGTGTGTTATCATTTGTGTAATTACAGAAATCTTGATTTGACTGGGAAAATAGTTGGAATTTTGGAGTGTCTTAAGGCTGTTGTTAAGATATTTATGAGGCATTTTAGAATAATGGGATTATGAGTTGGTTTTCTGGAGTCGTGCTGCCTGAGCTCAAATCCTGCCTCCACCACTTACCAGTGTGTGACTGAGCAAGTGAACTAACCTCTCTGTTTCTCATGTCATCTATAAAATGTAGGTAACGGTGGTACCTATCTCGAGTGGCTATTGTACAGACCATCTGATTAATACCAGTAGAGGCCAGGCACGGTGGCTCATGCCTATAATCCCAGCACTTTTGGAGACCAAGGTGGGTGGATCACGAGGTCAGGACATCAAGACCATCTTGGCCAACATGGTGAAACCCCATCTCTACTAAAAATACAAAAAATTAGGTGGGCGTGCTGGTGTGCACCTGTAGTCCCAGCTATTTGGGAGGCTGAGGCAGGGGAATCGCTTGAACCCTGGAGGCAGAGGTTGCAGTGAGCCGAGATTGTGCCACTGCACTCCAGCCTGGCGACAGAGCAAGATTCTGTCACAACAACAAAAATAACTACCAGTAGAGTGCTGAGAAGAGTACTGGCTTAGAGTAAATGCTATGTTGTTGTTATTATCATCATTATGTATTATCGTTGCTGCTGCTGCTGTTACTGTATAGGTATAATCTGTGTAGCACAGGGAGGGGGAGACATCACACACCAGGGCCTGTCGGGGTGTGGGGGAAAGTGGAGGGAGAGCATCATGACAAATACCTAATGCATACAGGGCTTAAAACCTAGATGACAGACCGAGCACAGTGGCTCAAACCTATAATCCCAGCACTTTGGGCAGCCGAGGTGGGGTGGATCATGAGGTCAGGTGTTTGAGACCAGCCTGGCCAACATAGTGAAACTCCATCTCTACTAAAAATACAAAAATGTAGCCAGTCGTGGTGGCAGGCACCTGTAATCCCAGCTACTTGGGAGACTGAGGCAGGACAGTTCTTGAACCTGGGAGGCGGAGGTTGCAGTGAGCCGAGATCACACCACTGCACGGGAGCCCAGGCGACAATGCAAGACTCCGTCTCAAGAAAACACAAAAAACACCAGATGATGGGTTGATAGGCACAGCAAACCACCATGACGCATGTATACCTATGTAACAAACCTGCATATTCAGTACTAGAACTTTAAGTAAAATTAAAAATAAATAACTAATAAAGGACATTTCCAAAGCAAAAAAAAAAAAATTGTGTAGGAAAGGTTAGGGAAACTTTGGGTTAGGCTAAGAGAAATTTCATATGGCAATTTGTTGGAAGTTTGATTCCTCCTCATACTCTGATGATAGAAAGGCAGTAATGCCATCGATTTTGGATACTAACACTGTGTACTGATCCTTTAAGATGCTTTCTTATTTGCAAAGCCAGCTTCCACGCCCAAGCACACCTTAGAGTTTCTTTACTCTTTATATGGGGGAAAGGCACACATTTTAAATGTTCGAGAAGAACAGCAGAAACAACAGGATCAAAGCAAAATACAAAGAAAACAAGGTTGGAGAATCAGAGAGTCAAGATCCAAGGAAAAATGTTTACTTTGGCAGAAATACCTAGAAAATATAGTGACTGCAGGCCTTGTTTCAAGTTCACATGTTGAATCTCAACATGTTTACTTATTTGCAAGTGTAAGTAAATGTAGGCAGCAGATTGAGTTAGCAAACATGGAATATCCCTGAAGGAGGCAGAGGGCTCTGCTCATCAGTGCTGTACCACCACGCACCCAGCATCCTACCCACGGTCTCCGGGTTCTCCAGCCTGTTCCTTTTTCCTGAAAGTGCTTCTGGTCAAGTTCATGATGTATTATCATATATGATACTTAGAGAATATTGAGCATTATGTGTTTTTATTCATGCTTTGCTTCGTTTATAAAAAGGTTCAAAGGAACAAATGGAGTTGTCTGTTATCCTAATAAATGCCGAATTGTCTAGAATAGACCTGCATTAATAAAGTGTAAAGTGAAAGAACAGACCAATTGGCAGAGAGAGAAGAGAGAGATTTAAATGAAAGCCTAGAAGAATGGGTAATGAATGACTATTCGGAGAGAAGGAAACGGATTGGCGATGGAGGAGGTCAAGGGTTTCAAAGTGAATGATTTCTTTAGGACTAGAAGCACATTTGTGGTCACCTAACCTAAAAACATAAGTTTTTAGGCACAGGAGTGTTTAATATACATGGTTAACACATAGCCTATTGGCTTGGTTCTCTGTCTGAAATACCCAGATTGTCTCCCCTTGATTCAGTCTCTTGTTACTATCTCACCCTGACTGTAGTATTTTGAATTTTAGATGGCATTTATATATTTTGGGAAGCACCAGCCATCAAATGGGAATAAACCGTCTAGGATTCCTCAGACCATCTAACTTTTAAAACTCTTTCCTAGAGTATATGGACCTGTGTGAAGACAGTGAGTTAAGGTTGTTCTTTGATTGAGAACTCCGAACCTAGAGCCAGAATCCCTGGGTACAAATCGTGACTCTCATTTACTAGCTGTGTTCTATCTTCTTCATCGGCAAAATGACATCAATGATAAGAAACTAATGTGGGGACGGGCTTGGTGTCTCATACCTGTAATCCCAGCACTTTGGGAGGCCGAGTTGGGCGGATCACTTGAGGTCAGGAGTTTGAGACCAGACTGACCAACATGGCAAAACCCTGTCTCTACTAAAAACACAAAAATTAGCTGGGTATGGTAGTGGGCACCTGTAGTCCCAGCTACTCGAGAGGCTGAGACAGGAGAATCACTTGAACCCAGGAGGAAGAGGTTTCAGAGAGCCGAGATCACGCCACTGTACTCCAGCCTGGGCGACAGAGTGAGACGCCATCTCAAAAAAAAAATAAAAATAAAAAATAAACCAAATATGGTTACATGTGAAAAAATATCAGCAATACAGGAAACTTTCAAAAAATGTTAACTGGTATGTATTTGTCTAATGAGTAGAAATAAAAATCTTTAGTACTATTTGGAGACTTGGTATGTTTATGTGATTTAGTAATAACTCCGCAACACCTTTCCTTCACACAAAGTTCTAATAAGTCGTTGCCTTTTCTGTAGGTAAAATCTGCTGGTGGAGGCACTCCATTATTCTTATCCATGGAGAGCTAGATCTTCATTTGAAAGTTTCTGAGAAAATCTTCAGCTCAGACTTGAGGTTAACTTTACCAACTGAAGGTAAAAGCTAATTTTATTCATTTAAGTATTGCTCATTACCAAAGCATTGAAAATAAAGATCATTAACATGTCTTAATTATCTAGAACATGTCAAATGGAATTCTGGTTTCTTGACGTGGAAAAAAATTATGAAATGCTTTCCATTAGGAACAGAGAAGAATGAGATACAGTGAATAAGGAAAAAGCTAGTTTTCCTTTATGGTTATGAAAGCGTCATAATAAACATCTTCACATCCATTTATTTTTTCCATTTATTTTGTAGTCAGGATCTCGCTCTGTTGCACGGGCCGCAGTGCAGTGGCGTGATCCTAGCTCACCACAGCCTTAAACTCCTAGGCTCAAGTGACCCTCTCGCCTCAGCCTCCCAAGTAGCTGGGATTGCAGGCACATGCCACCACATCTGGCTGATTTTTTTGAGACAGAGTCTTGCTCTGTCGCCAGGCTGGGTGCAGTGGTGTGATCTCAGCTCACTGCAACCTCTGCCTCCCAGGTTCAAGTGATTCTCCTGCCTTAGCCTCCTGAGTAGCTGGGGTTACAGGTGCATGCCACCACACCTGGCTAATTTTTGTATTTTTAATATAGTTGAGGTTTCACCACGTTGGTCAGGCTGGTCTTGAACTCCTGACCACGTGATCTGCCCGCCTCAGCCTCCCAAAGTGCTGAGATTACAGGTGTGAGCCACCATGCCCGGCCTTTTTTTCCATTTTTTAAAACAGATACGGGCTATTCTGAAACTTGTTGCCCAGGCTGTTCTGAAACTCGTGGGCTCAAGCGATTCTCCTGCCTCAATCTCCCAAATTGCTGGGATTACAGGTGTGACCCACCGCACTTGGTCATCATACCCATTTTTGATATCTACAGTAGCCAGGTGTTGAAATAATCTTAAAATCTGAGGAAACAAACTAAGAAACAGCCTGCTGCAGGACTGGAGAAGTTGGTGAACTGAATAGGAAAGTCTTGAGAAAGATGCATGTTCCTGTGAAAGCCAGCAAGCATTAAGGCTGCTGCCTGGAGCCAGGAAACTGGACCATGGAGAAAATCTCTCTTGAGATGCTCCTGTTCCTAAGTAAATTATTTTGTAGTGTTAAATATGGATGCTGTTGTTTTTAAATGGTGGGAAACTTCCAGTAACTGGCCTATTTCCTCATCAGAGGTTGTTCTCAACGTCGTCCATTCACCTCGAACTTTCTACACCTCCAGGTTGCCAGTTACTGCCAGTCAGGCAGAAACTTTTAGAGTATCAGTTTCCTCAAATTTTACCTCCAGGCCCGTACAATTAATCTGCACTCACATTCTCTCTGCTTTGTCACTAGCAGAAGGCAGAGCACATCACAGTCCCACTTAGTTCCTTCTTTGGAACTGCCTTCTTCTTCCTGCTCTGAAACTGCTGAAACACACCTCCTTTATCCTGCTTTGGGAACCATCTTCCTTCTTCCTGTTCTGCAACCTGCCACCTCCTTCCTGCTTGGAAACTGCCAGAACCCACCTCCACATTCCTGCTCTGCAACCACCTCCCCTTTCTTGGTCTGGAACCTCCCTTCTCCTTCGGGATTTGCCTTCTTCCTGCTCTGGAACCCGGCTCCTCCTCCCTGCTCTGGAATCTGCCTTCTCCTCCTTCCTGCTGTGGGAACCAGCCTCCCACTTCCTACTGTGGAACCAGCCTCCCTCCCTCCTGCTCTGGAACCTGCCTCCTCCTTCCCCCTGCTCTGGAACCTGCCTCCTCCTCCATCTTGCACTGGGATCTGCCTCCTCCTTCCTGTTCTGGAACAAGCCTCCTCCTTCCTGCTCTGGAACCTGCCTTCTCCTCCATCTTGCACTGGGATTTCCCTCCTCCTTCCTTTGTCTGGAACTCGCCACGCCCTTTCCTGCTCTGGAACCTGCGTCCTCCTTCTGGGGTCTGCTGCCTCCTTTCTGCCTGGGACCCGCCTTCTCCTCCTTCCTGCACTGGGCTCTGCCCCCTCCTTCCTGCTCTGGAACCTGCCTACTCCTTCCTGCTCTGAAGCTGCTGAAACCCACCTCCCACCTTCCTGCTGTGGAACCACCTATCTCTTCCTGCTCTGGAACCAGCCTCCTCCTTCCTGTTCTGGAACCTGCTTTCTCCTCTTTCCTCCTCTGAATCTTCTGAAACTCATCTCCATATTCCTGTTCTGGAACCACCTACTTCTTCCTGACCTGGAACCAGCCTCCTCCTTCCCTGCTCTGGAACCTGCCTCCTCCCTCCTGGCACTGGGATCTGCCCCCTCCTCTCCTGCTCTGAAAACTGCCTCCCTCTCCTCCTTTTTCCTGCCCTGGAACCTGCCTCCTCCTCCTTGCACTGGAAACTGCCTCCTTCTTCCTGCTCTGAAACTGCCAAAACCCACCTTCACGTTTCTGCTCTGGAACTAGCTCCCTGTCTTGCTCTGGAAGCTGCCTCCTCCTCCTCTCTGCTCTGGAACCTGCCTTCTCCTTCTTGCTCTGGGATCTCCTTCCTCCTCCTTCCTGCCCCTGGGATCTGCCTGCTTCTTTCTGCTCTGGAATCTACCTCCTTCTCCCCTATTTTGGAACCTGCTTCGTCTCTTCTTGCTCTGGAACCCGCCTCCTCCTTCCTGCTCTGGATCTTCCCCCTCCTTCCTGCTGTGGAACCTGTGTCTTCCTTCTTGTGCTGAAGCCCACCTCAGTTTCTCCTTTCTCCTTATTGGCTATCATTTTTGTCACTTTCCCTTCTTTTTTCTTCCATTTGATTCCTTTGTTCAATATTTTCACGTACTCACTATTATTTTTTCTCTTTTAAAATTGAGAGATTATTCATGTGCCCGCACAATGTACCATTTTAACATGTAGAATTCAGTGGTTTTTATATTCCCAAAATTGCATGACTATTCATGATCTAAAATTCCATGATCTAATTTCATCTAATTTCAGAATGTTTTTATGACTTCAGTGAGAAGCCCCATACCCATCCGTAGGTGTTCCCCGTTTCCTCCTCAGTCCCTGGACACCACTAATCTACTTTCTGTATCCAAGGATTTGCCTGTTTTGGACATTTTATGTAGATGGAATCGTATAATTTGTAACCTTTTGTATCTGGCTTTCCCACTTAGCATAAGTTGTCAAAGTTTGTCCATGTTTATACATGTGGTAGCTTGAATTACTATTTTTTGTTTTTTTTGTGACCGAATAATATTCCATTTTGGAATGGAGCACATTTTGTTTATTGATTCGTCAGCTGAGAGACATCTGAATTTTTTCTACTTTTTGACTGTTTAGGATAACGCTGCTGTGAACATTCATGTACAAGCTTTTGTGTGAACGTATGTTTTCAGTCCTCTTTGTTATGTATCAGGAGTGTCATTTCTGGGTCATAGGGTAATTCAATGCTAACATTTTGAGGAACTGGTGAACTGGCCTCCAAACTGACTGTACCCTTTTACATTCTTCCCAGCAATGTATGAGGTTTCCAACTTCTCTGTATCCTTCCCATTACTGGTTATTGTCAATCTTTTTAAATATTGCCGTCCTAGTGGATGTAAAGTGGTTACTTAATTCTAGTCTCTTTTGAATGTCACTTCCTTTGAGAAATTCTGAACTCCCTGAAATCCTTTCTCTTCAGGTTGTGTTAAATGTCCATGTATTAGTTTGTTTTCACACTCTCAATAAGGACATACCTGAGACTGGGTAATTTATAAAGAAAAAGAGGTTTAATGGACTCACAGCTCCACATGGCTGGGGAGGCCTCGCAATGATGGTGGAAGGCGAAAGGCACTTCTTACATGGCGGCGGCAAGAGAGAACCAGAGAGCCAAACAAAAGGGGTTTCCCCGTGTTAAAACCGTCAGATGTTGTGAGACATATTCACTGTCATGAGAACACTATGGGGGAAACTGCCCCCATGATTCAATTATCTCCCAGGTCTCATCATAACACATGGGAATTATGGGAGCTACAATTCAAGATGAGATTTGGGTGGGGACCACAGCCAAAGCATGTGATATTTCTCAGGCACCCTGTCCTTGTCTGGTAACATCCATCATCATACTGAATTATCATTGTCTGTTAACTTTATCTCCTCCATCAGAGTGTGAACCTGTTAGATAGGCTACCAAAATATTCCTGTGATATTTCCTAGGTTAACACAATGCTTGACACAGACAGTATTTAGTCTTCTCTTTTTGTCAGGGGGTGGGATGATGAGCGACTTACAGACTAGACTTCATAGCATTATTACCTAAGCCCCTAATACAAGAATGAAAATATTCATTGGTACTGTTTGTTAGTTGATAACTAGTTGGAAATGGAAGACAGGATTTTTTAGCCTATGTGTTTGACTTTTTATAAAGTTATTTATTCTTCACTGTTGTACTGCTATGGTGCTGTCCCTTATTTCACCAAGAAGTTGGAAGGAAAGAAATAGGGATGCTATAAATATCACCATAAGGGGAAAATGCTGAGGTGATTTTAAAAGTATAAATCATTTAGCCATTTTTACTTTGATCTTTTAAAAGCATCACTGATTGAGAACCGACTGTTTCTTTTAAAAAAAGAAAATGCCAGCTGGGCGTGGTGGCTCACGCCTGTAATCCCAGCACTTTGGGAGGCCAAGGCAGGTGGATCACAAGGTCACAAGTTCGAGACCAGCCTGGCCAATATGGTGAAACCCCGTCTCTACTAAAAATACAAAAAGTAGCCAGGTGTATTGGCTTGTGCATGTGATCCCAGTTATTTGGAAGGCTGAGGCAGGAGAATTGCTTGAACCTAGGAGGCGGAGGTTGCAGTGAGTTGAGATTGTGCCATTGCACTCCAACCTGGGTGACAGAGTGAGACCCCATCTCAAAAAGAAAAGAAAAAAGAAAATACCAATTACATAGATTAGACTTTAAAGATTTCACATGCAGATAGAAGTCAAGAACAGTATCGTAGTTTATGGATCTTCAAAAATGCCCCATTCTGATGGTGTTATACTGTAAATATCAGAAATCAGAGATTCATTTGCATCAGGGTTGAACAGATAGGGATCAATGCTGGGGAACAAAAGCTAGAAGTAGGATTAAACATAATTAAAGACTTTAAATATAAGTTTTCAATTAAAAAGTACATCCGGCTTGAAGGCTGACTCATACTAAATTATAGTGCCCTGTGCGTAATTACAGATTAAAAGGCATATTTAATTAGTTCTTTTGAGACTTTCTCCCCACAAATCTGTTGGTTTTTACAATCAATATTTAGATAATGTTGTTTCTTTTTTTCCCAATTCCAGAAAGATTTGTTGTAGCATTTTAAATTTTTCTTAATTGAAGTTAACGTTTGGACTAGATAGCCATTCCCTTATTTGACAGTGTTTTCAGTGTATTCTTGGAAATTCTATCCAGCTTCTTTGCTATGGTTTTTATATGTTTCTGGAATGACGAGGAAATAGGGGAGGGAAAGAAAGAGAGAAAAAAATGTCAGTTGGACCCAGATCAGTGAGACGGTATCCAGTGAGGCCAAAATGGGTTTGGCAGATGCTCTCCTCATGCTTCCTACTTGCACATGCACGTATTGTTACTTGGAATACCACTTGCATTTCTTTCGTTCTTGTAAGATTTTTCTTCAGCTTCAGTAACAAACTTAACTTTAAATAGGAGCCAGGAATGAATATTGAGAATTTTTTTAAAAATGTGTAAATGTACTTAGAATGGATATTTTGCCATGAAGGTTTGGTTGGTAAAGGATATAATAGATGCCTTTTAAGGGTAGGAATGAAAGTGTGGAGGGGTGAAGATAGTGGGGACGTCTGTCGTGTTTAGAGATTTGAGTTTGAATCCTCATTTCGCCATTTAATAGTGGCATGACTTTGCAAAGTAACCTCTAAGAGTCTAGCTTTCCTTATTTAGAAAACGAGAAGATCCATTTTTACTCTGTAGTGCTGATAGTAAGTGAACTTAATGACAGATACAAAACATTCAGTAAATGATTACTGTTTCAGAATTGTCATATTTAATGAAAAAAAGTAGTTCCATAATTCTTAAGATAAAAAAGTAAATTTTCTTATCAAATATTCTTTTAATGTCAGGTAGGCATTTCAGCTTCATGGTGTTCAATGTAGATATAACCAGTAGCTATATTTGCTTGGTTCCCTGGATGTCAGCATGGTAGACAGAGACAAAAATGAGAAAACCTTTAATGTGGGAACACACAAATTTATATAGATGAAATTGTACAGTACCATGTACTTCATTAATATTCACTTAATAAAAGTTTATTAAAATTGAATGAGAGTTGAAGGAATTCAATATCATTTTATTTCTTGCAGTATTTAGGTTACTGCAGACAACTGAGAGTTAGCTTTTTAAAAAAAAATGTATCCGAAGGAGAAAGATGCTGTATAACTTTCCAAAAACTTTGTTCCCTTATTTAAAAAAGAAACTTTTAAGTTTAAAGGAATCTTAGGCTGCAAGGAAGTACAAAAATTATACAGAGTTCTCATGTACTCTTCATCCAGCATCTCCAGTGATACTGTCTTTAATATCCACATTACCATTGTTAAAACCAGGAAATTGACATTGCTAGTTTACACCTCCCCACTCATTTTAGCGTTTTTAAGTGGAGAAAATTCTTTCTGATGTCTTGGTTAATCAGTTTTCACCTACATATACTTTTTGAGTGTCAGTATGCTGAACAGAAAGGTATTTTGAAATCAGAAATCCTTAGGCTCAAATCCTGGCTCTCACTCTTATTCCCATGTAATCCCTCAGGACCTTTGTTAGCGTGGATAATGGTCTGTTTCTTCATTTGTAAAAGGTGATATCACTTACCTTGCAGAGTTGGTGTAAGGAAATAGCAATTGTGTATTATCAAGAGCCTTTTCAATAAAAGATGGCTTTTGGAATAACTGTTCTCTTGCTACGTTTTTCATCAAAAATTCAAAAAAAGCCGGCCATTATCTTTAATATAGCATGTGTACTTTGTGGTCACCTATCATTTCAGGACCACTAAGAGATCCATATACTAAAACAACTTCACGGTTTCTCTAGCCCTTCCTGTCTTGGTATACCTGTTATGGCCTGCTTGTTTTGCTCTGTGTTCACCGTCTTTATCTGCAACTTTTTATCTAGTCTATAGACCAAAAGCCACTGCTCTCCATGTATGGAGTATATTTCTTCTCACTTTTGTTATATGAATTCTAGGAAATGTAGTTCTTTTTAGTTTTTTGCTTGTTTTCTCTTAAGTAACCTCTTCTAACTTAATTCTGTTTTACAATCAGTTGATGACAGCTCTAGGTCGATGTCTGCTTCAAACCCAGGCTGATAAAGCTGGCTCTTAAGTGTCCCTGAACAAAAGCTGCCCTTCAGGGAGCACCTGTCCAGGGCCGCTGCCTCCCTCCGCTTGCAGACCCCTGTACGCTCTGCGCTGAAACTGGCCACTGCTTTTCATCTCTCCACTTGGGCACTGCTGCAAAGATAGAAACAGAGTCTGCGCCCCACTTTTTGCTGTACCTCAGTTAGCCCAGAAGCAACTGCCCCTATTTAGCTCAGAAGTGTGGAGTCCTGTTTAAATACTTAAAATTTGCTGTTTTCTGTATTGGCCAATAAATGTTTTCTGGTAAGAGCTTCTGATAGAAAGAGGACCTAAAGCTGCCCTCAAAGACAATATTCGGTTCATTTGCAATAGAAAGTTTTGTTTGCTTTTAATTTCTATTTACTGAACTTCACACTGGAAAGAGCCCACTGACTTTTCTAGTCCCTTACACGGCATCTCCTCTTCCACGTTTAGCTTTCTGCTCCCTTGAAGTCTGTGTGACCTACTCCTGTTTTCAAGTTTTTTCCATTTTATTATTTTGGTCGTTAGCACTTCTGCCTTCTTTATATCTTTCAACTTTCCATTTCAAAAGAGAAGGATCTTTATTATATATATATATATATATATACATACATACATACATACATACACGGCCCATTTGAATGTGTTTAAGGAATGCTTAGCAATGTTCCTTTATGTTTTAAAATATCCTTTCTGCTTAAGCAAGCAGCATATCATTTCCTGCTTTGGGTCTGGCCTCAGTCTGACAGGCTAGGGCTGAAGTAGGGGTGAGAAGTTCACTCTCCGGAAGTGCTGTTGAGGTCAGAATCACGTGCCGAGGAGCAGACCCAGACTCCTCCTGGTAATTCCCTGACAATGTGAATCTTTGGGAGAAGGAGCACAAGAGAGAGCTTTTTCTCAAGTCTGCTGTCTGTGCTTGGGCTCTGGTTTACAATTCTTAGTTTTATGGCACTATTATTATTCTTTCAAGAGCTCACTATAATGCCCTTATTATTGTCTACGTCAGTGTTTTAAAAGTAAAGTTGTAACTCATTGCTAGGTTATGCAGTCAGTTTTGTGGACAGAGATCAGCATTAAAAAGTAAAAAAGGAAACAGGAAATGTAAACAGAGTACATTATGTGGAATAAGAATATGTGTATTTTGTAAAACTCTTGTTTGGTACATAGATCCATACACATAAACACAGTCTCATAGGTCTCTACTTACTCGCGTGTGGGTACACGCTGGCACACGTACATTTTTCTATCCTCATTCCTAGTCATTTGATAACTCAGTCATTCAAAATGCATGCCCTTGTCAGTGGATGTGTTCTTATAAAATTCCCTTCGTTTCATATTTGGAATGTATTGTAACTGCATTTTAATGTATGTGAATGGGAATTATAGATCTGATTTTGTTTCTTTATATTTTCTCTACTCAGTATTATGTTTTAAGGTCCATGGAGAGTGCCGTGTGTATATCTAATCCATTGCGTCCAAATGCCCATAGCTGTTGAAGTGTGCCTAGAATACATTTTACTTCTGTTCTCTCCCAGGGATGGACACCTATATTGTCTCCATCTCACCTCACCTTGAACACTACTACCATGAAAAGCCTCAAATATATCCCTTACTGGAAAGTACCAAGGGGAATTTATTAGGGCTCTAGCTTAGCAGTAGACTTGCTGAGCCAGAGAGTATATGTACCCAGCTCAGATACTGTATACAGTATAATTTCATAAATTACGCTGATTACCTCCAGAATGATTCACCAAAGTCCGCCAGCAGTCTGAATGTTTATTCCCACATTCTCACCAATACTTAGCATTATTAAGCTTTCTAATTTTCCCTATTTCTGTGTAGTGGGTGTAAAATGATACCTTTTTTATTTTGCTTTTATCTGATTATTGATGGATTTGATGATCTCTTCATGTGCTTGTTTTTTGGATTTTTCTCATCTGTAAATTCCCCTTCAAATGCATTACACATTTATCTACTGGAAATTTTTTTTACTTTTCCTATTGATTTATAGGATTTCCTATTGATTTATCAATATTTCCTATTGAGTCTTTGTATAGTTCAGATAGTCCCTGGCTGGCTCTTGACATTGCATGCATTATTCTAGCCTGTCATGCTTCTATTAACTTTTGTCTGTTACACTTTTTATTGAACAGAAGTCTTTAATTTTGATGTGATTTGGTTCATCAATATTTTACTCCGGGGGCTTTGCAAAACAAATTATCTTCTCTTCTTCTGATATAAAAATTACTGATTATATCAATTTTATAGTTTTATCTTTGACGTTTGGGTTTTTAATCTGAAGTCCGTATGTGTATGTGGTGGCAGGTGGCAGTCCATTATTTTTTCATATAGTTATTCTGTTTCTTTAAGCTGATGTCACCTTTCCGCTTTCTGATATGCTCTATTGGTCTTTCTGTTCTATAACTAAAGTTTGTGCTATTTTGTTACTATGGCTTGGTAGTATATTTTACTGTCTAGTAAAGTAAGTCCTGCTTATTGTTCTTTTTCATAATGGATTTAGGTATTTGTGAATTTTACTTTCTGTATACTTTTTTTTTTTTTTGAGACTGAATCTTACTCTGTCCCCCAGGCTGGAGTATAGTGGTACCATCTAGGCTCACTGCAACCTCCACCTCCTGGATTCAAGTGATTCTCCTGCCTCAGCTTTTTGAGTAGCTGATACTACAGGTGCATGCCATTATACTGGGCTATTTTTTGTATTTTTAGTAGAGACAGAATTTCACCACATTGGCTGGGCTGATCTTGAACTCCTGACCTCAAGTTATCTGCCTGCCTCGGCCTCCCAAAGTGCTGGGATTACAGGCATGAGCTACGACGTCTGGCCATATATCAATTTTGAAATATATACAATCTAATCAGTTCCTCAAACTACAACTGAATTTTGATTTGAATGTTATTGAATTTATAAATTAAAATAGAAGAACATTTCTGGTAAGTTATTCTGTCTAGGAGCTTTTACTGTCTCTTCATTTATCTCACCATCTCCCATGTACCTTATTAGAGAATGTTACTGAATTTATAAATTAAAATTGAAGAACTAACATTTTTGCTAAGTTATTCATCTATGAACTTTTGCTGTCTCTGCATTTATTTCACCATCTTCCATGTACCTTATTAGAGTTCAATGATTCTCCATGGAGGTATAGGTGTTCTTGTTCATACTTGAAGCCAACAGAAGATGAAGACAAATAATATACACAGTACATAAAATGATTCTGAAATAAGGCCGGGCACGGTAGCTCACGCCTGTAATCTCAGCACTTTGTGAGGCCGAGGCGGGTGGATCACTTGAGGTCAGAAGTTCGAGACCAGCCTGACCAACATGGTAAAATCCTATCTCTACTAAAAATAGAAAATTAGCTGGGTGTGGTGACACATGCCTGCAATCCCAGCTACTTGGGAGGCTGAGGCAGGAGAATTGCTTGAACCTGGGAGGCGGAGGTTGCCATGAGCCTAGATCACACCATTATACTCCAGCCTGGGCGACGAGCGAAACTCCGTCTCAAAAAAAAAAAAAGTTTCTAAAATAAAACGGAGGGTTTAGACGCTGTTAAGGTAGTAATATGTTAGAAGAAATCTTAAAGAGAATGTCAGAGACGCCAACATATTACAGATTGAGTATTCCTAATTCTAAAGACTGAAATCTGAAATGCTGTAAAACCTGAAACTCTTTCAGTACTGACATAAAGTTCAAAGGAGATGCTCATTACAGCATTTTGGGTTTTGGATTTCTGCATTAGGGATACTTAACTGGTAATGCAAATATTCCAAAATCTGAAAAAGTCCCAAATCTGAAACACTTCTGCTCCCAAGCATTTCAGATAAGGGGTACTTAACCTGTGTAAATAAGAAAACTAGTCATTAGTGAGGGACCAGTGTATTTTATTATCGTATAAGGCATGATTCACTCAAGATTACAGAGTTAGACAGTGAGAGAACCTCAAACTGAAATCAGGTTTTCTAACTCCTAGTTCATTAGTTTTGCAAACAAACCATGCCCACAATAACCATATACCTCTGATGGCTTGGCATTTAGTGTCTTTTTTTTCTCTTAGCAGAGTTAATGCTAAGATTTGCTTACGCTTCCAGACAAATCAGATTCTTTTTTTGGTGATGATCACACAAAGAATGATTAACCTGCCAAAGTCATAAGATAGAAAAGGGGGAAAAAATCTCTTGAGCAGCTTTTTGTTTTCTTATTAGTAATGGTTTGAGTTAGCATTTCGGTTCATTTTTCAGCAATTATGTCCTGCATTCTGGTTGTGGTTGATAGCGACTTTAAGAAATAGATACGGTGGTACTTTCACAAACTAATTGTCACACATTAGCATGCTAATGAAGTAAGTGTTGGAGTGCTAAGAACGGCTAGCACACTAAAACAGGAAAGAAAAGAGCTATCCTCACTGGCGCATCAGCCAGACTACACAATCCAAATGGAAGGCACGGCTCAGAATGACTGGCAGGGCATTCTACGTTATTGACAGGCGTTTTCTTCCTCTCCCCACATGCATGTTGAAACTTGGTTTTTGCTGTCTTTAACCCATCTAATTTTCCTTCAGTTAAGTTGGTTTGGGCACAGAAATGAATGTTTTTTCTTTTTTTCAGGCAGACAACAGAACTCATAAGGGAATAATTACAAGACTAATTCCTCTGTTTTAATGACATCAATGGAATAACATTAAAAAGTCAAAGCCCATATGATTTCATAGCATTTTAACTCTAAGCATTTGAATCTAAATAACATGTCATTTTGCTGTATGTCAGAGTAGTAGGGCCATTAACTTAAAACTAAATTCACTGGGTGTGTGTGTGTATGTGTGTATGTGCACCTGCCTGTCTGTCTATTTCTGCAGCTAGTCATGCTGATGGTGGCAGAGAGAATTCTTGCATGTTTCCTGAAGGTTGGAGAAACATCAGTATGCTTTTGAAGCCAGCGTGGGTACTACTGTCCCTTACAGGAAAACATAGAAATGCTGATCCACCATATGGCTGAGGTACTCCTGATCCACATCTTAAGGGTCAGCCTTTCTTTTGAATTTCAGTTTCATATTTCTACCCACCTGTTGGGACTTCTTTACCCAACTGTTCCCTGTCTACCTAGACCCCATCAGATCAACACATGAAAACGCAGACGCGCGTTAGAGCTCCCATTCCTCTACGTGTTAGCAACATGCCCAGGTTTATAGGCTAATCCCTCACCACGTCTAGTCCACCACGTCCTGTTTGCGAACGTCCTGTAGCATCGCACGGGCTTGTACCTTTCTTCTACTCTCCATCTTTTGTTTTTTTTTTTGAGACAGAGTTTTTCTCTTGTTGCCCAGGCTGGAGTGCAGTGGCTTGATCTTGGCTCACTGCAACTCCGCCTCCCGGGTTCAAGCCATTTCCTGCCTCAGTCTCCCAAGCAGCTGGGATTACAGGCATGCGCCACCACGCACAGCTAATTTTGTATTTTTAGTAGGGATGGGGTTTCATCATGTTGGTCAGGCTGGTCTCAAACTCCTGACCTCAGGTGATCTGACCACCTTGACCTTCCAAAGTACTGGGATTACAGGTGTGAACCACCATGTCCGGCCCCTGCTTCCATCTTTTTATTAAACCACCTTCCAAGCTTCTGGCCCAAAGCTTACCTTCACTCTGGTGTGACCATTTATTATCTGTTCACCTTGGGCAGCTTATTTAACATTGATGAACTTATTTGTGTTTTTCTGTCAAGTATAAGCAGTAACAACTTGATGGCTTGTTTGGAGGATTAGGGGCATAATGAATGCCAAGTGCCGCACGCGGGGCCTGGCGTGGAATTGGTACTCATATTGTATCACCCTCTGTTGTAATTTCTTTCAACATTCATTTCTTTCTTTTCCAGAAATATCAGCTCCTTCTTGCTCTTTGTCCCCAGAGCTCCTTTTCCCTTTAGCTCAGATTTCACCTTCTTGATTGCACGATCCAAAATAGCTTTGCCCAGCTCTGTCCTCACTCTGTCCAGCACATCACGTTTGTATTCTTGCCTTTTTAAATCTCTTTATCTCTGACATTACCTTTCATTTGTTTGTCTGACTTTTTAAATAATCTGTCCTTTCCCCCATTTCTGCCTTAGAATGTAAGCTCTGCAAAAGCAGGGGATGTGTCTGTCTTCTTTGCAGCTGTTGCCCAGGATGAAGGAGTGAGCCTTAGATATCTTTTTAAGACTTACGAGTCAGAACTTAGGCTTCATACGCAGAGGCGCCAAGCCCTTAAGCCATTCGGGGTTCACAGTGGCTGTAGCAGGAGGTGGAAAAGATGGATCTCTCTAAAACTGAAGATACGGATGCATGGATGAGAACCTACCCACCTACCTGGATTGGCCCTTGCGTTTTATATCTAGAAGAATCATCATCATTGCAAGGAAAGACCTGAATAACTTAATACAATCTAATTTTTCTTTTTGTTGGATCAGAGAGTGATAGACTTACTTATGATACATTCTTATGGCCCTCCCGTTCCGGCCTAGGCTTTTCTTTATCTGGGCTCTGATCCCTGCTGAGGCCTCAACCTGCCTTGTCCATTACCAGGACCTTAATCCCTGTTTACAATCCTGCTTACAGACCTTTTAATCTTTTGAGATTGACCACAGATTCAAACCTTGCTAAAGGCTTGGCCTCCTCCTGGCCCCTGCCGCTCCCTAGCCTACTTCTCCGGGTCGTGCCTCCCTCCCTGTCTGCGTAACCCTAAGAAGGCCTGCACCGTCACTTGGTCACTTTTTTCTCTGCTTCAGTGGACAGAGAGTAAGCGTTTGGTTTCTATACTTGTATGCTTTTCCATTTCCAGTCTAGTATATTAAACCAGAGTGAAATAGCACATGGATCCAGCCCACTGTGTAGGTTAAAACAGTGGACTCCATGCCTTCAGCACCTCTACTGTCACCCTACCTTCAAATCTTTCTGCCACCAAATCTTCCTTGGCGACCACTGTGTATATACTGCTGTCTGCTGAGAAATGTTCCCTGTTTCCCCAGCCACTGAAGGATACGCTTAAACTTCTTAGCCTGACATTCGAGGCTTGCCCAGTCCGAATTGTACTTCTAGTCTGTCATGATTCCTTTATGAAGACTTGGTCCTGCTTCACCCAGACCCAGAAATGCATCTTCTAACTGATGCCACAGCTACATCTCTGCCTGGAATAACCCTCCTGCCCCCTCATGCATATTCAAGCCCGAGTTGTAATGTAGTTCACAGTTCAAGCTCTGGTTGCTCCAGGAAGGTTCTCCAACTATTTCCACCCCCTTCCCCTCAAACTCTTCTCTTTTCTTCTGTCCCCTTTACTTGGCAGGTGGCTCTTTCCTCTTCTGCTGCCCAGTTGGGCCTCCCCACTTGGCTTCAAAGTCCCTTAAAGATGGAATTTTGTTTTCTTCCTTTTTAAAACTTGCATTGTTGTAAATATTACAACTCTTGTTAGTTATTGCTGAAGATGATAATGATATTGCAATTTTTTGGGGGTAGTTTATGCATTGTACTGGATATTTTATACATATTATCTCATTAATTCTCCAATTATCCTGTGACATTATACATGTATTTTACAAGAGAAAATGAAAATTTGTTTCATTCTGCTAATAATTGGGGAAGGCTGGTTGTACTCTCCACCATTCAATGATGATGGTCCAAAGTAGCATGCATTTAAAATTTGGGAATAGACAGCAGGAAAGGAGAACAAGGTTTGTGATATGATCTGAATATTACTCTGGAAGCTGCTACCAGAGAAAGGTTAAAGCCTGTTGGTAAAACCAACACACAGACACACACACACACACACACACACACACACACACACAATTCTTTATGTAAAGCTGGTTTTAATTTTTCTTTTCCCATGAGAAGATGAATGGGTGGAAATTCAATCAAATCAGTGAATGGAAAACACTCGCAAATGGATAAGACGATATCATTGATAATATCTGAAATGTCTTTTAGCCAGTGGTTTTCAAGAGAGCTTTACAAGTAAGAAAACTATTTTTAACTTCTTTATGCTACACTTGCTTAGGAATCAGCTTGTTTAGAGGAAAGAACCTGTTGGTTTTAAAGCACATCAAATGTGGTTTTAGATTTATATTGAATACAAGAGAAGAGAGATATAAGTGTAATTTCTGAAACATTTGCTTGGAAACTGAAGCAATAAAATCACAAGTTTTGAATTTGTCTTTAACATCTAACAGGTTTCTCATGTGTGCGTGTGCGTGCATGTGTGTGCGTGTGTGTATCCTTCTATATTCTTTGTGTGTATCCTATATTCTTTGTGTGTGTGTGCGTGTGCGTGCGTGTGTGTGCGTGTGTATCCTTCTATATTCTTTGTGTGTGTATCCTTCTATATTCTTTGTGCGCGTGTGTATCCTTCTATATTCTTTGTGTGTGTGTGTATCCTATATTCTTTGTGTGCGTGTGTGTGTGTGTATGTGTGTGTGTGTGTGTGTGTGTGGTTTTCACAACAGTTTACAGTCTGTGATATGTTCATCCAAATTATTGATCTGGATCATTCACTTATGTCTTAGGTAAAAACTCAATATAAACTTAGTAAGAACAGTCGATGCTTGTCATGCATGTTTTTGTGCATGCACGTTATAATTTTCTATAATGTAATTATCGCCAGCATCAGTTTAAAAGCCCCAGGAAGCAGACATCAAGATCACAGAACCACTGAACCCAAAGTATATTTTGATGTCAACTTTTGATGCAGGATTTTAAAACAGGAAAAGCACTGGAGTAGAATTTTCAGAAATTTAGGGCAAGCAATTTTATCTTCCGAGGACCTAGGTTCCAAAAAAACAAAATTAGAGGATTAGACTAGATGGTCTTTAAGTAAGTTTCCTTCAGCTTAAAATTCTTTAGCGTCTATGCCTTTATGTCTACTTCTTGCTTCCTTAATCTCTCCTGCAAAAGAAACCTTATGTCTGACAACATCTGAGGAAATAGAGATAGCATGTTTATAAGAACTGGAAAGACTGTTGAATGAAGTGGTTATTTCCTTTATTCTGTTTTAATGACAGCAATGTCTTGAATATCAGGGAATGAATGCATCAGAGGGTCTCACCAGTCCTGTGATAAAGAAGTTAAAAAAAAACTCTGAGTGATAGCGTTTTATCTGTCCATTCATGATCAAGAACGGTTTAAAAATGGGATGGTGCAGGAGGCTGAGGCAGGAGAATCACTTGAACCCAGGAGGCCGAAGTTGCAGTGAGCCCAGATCCTGCCATTGCACTCCAGCCTGGGCAACAAGAACGAAACTTGGTCTCCCCTCCCAAAAAAAGGGATGATAATTGCCCCACAGTTTTTGTAACTCACAATAACCAAAAACAATGTTATTATAATAATGTGACTAATAAAGCACACATTTATTATTTGCTTTCTTTATGCAGGGCATTCTATCCAGCATTTATTATATGCTTTCTTTATGCAGGGCATTCTATCCAGCATTTATTATATGCTGTCTTTATGCAAGGCATTCTATTCCAAATTGACTTAACATTAAGTCACTATTACAGCATTATCCCCATTTTTCAGATGAGAAAACTGAGGTTTAACGAGATGTAACTTCCTCAGAGATGTGCACAGAGAGAGAGTTGTAGAACCACAATTCAGTTGTACATTTGGCCATGAATCCTGGGTTCTTCATGTTGCGTCCTTTTCTATCAATACCGTACTTTCTGCCTGAATTATTATTTACAGGTTCAAGATCTAGCAGTGTGTTTTTGTCGTTAGCAGTGGGTAGTATGGGTGCTGAAACTCACTACCAGATCTTTTCTGGTGTTATGACTTAATTAAATGTTGAATAATAACGAAGGCACGCTTGTATAAGAAGTGTGAAAACACTGTTTACACCTGACAAAATCAACTCACTGTTATGTCTGTCAAGGTACAAGAATGCAAATTGCAAAGTGCTAGACAAAGGCGTTTTCTATCGTCTTCTCGTTCTTCAAATTAGGGGTGAATAAGACTAATAGAGTGAAATGAATATTTTTTCAATTGTACTTTTCCTTCCTAAAATACTCACGGAACAGCCTGATTTTTTTTCCCCAATAATGGATTGCCTTTTTAAAAGGATCCTAATATATACGCAATACATTCCAGTTTGTGGAGAATCAAATGACACAATGCTTTAAAATACAGACATGTTTAGATTACTGCCCCTCTACTGTCTCAGTGATGTTGGGAGCTCATGGCGTGTTTGGTCTGTTATAATTGAATTGTAATTCCAGTTTCAAAATTATTCTTCCATTCCCGATTTTAAAATGGTTTTGAACGAGGATTTAAGTGGTGATCTTTGTTGTTGTTCTCTACTAATTTAGCCTCCTAAAGCCATTCTGTACAGTATGGTAATCGCTGAAGATCTGTGGCCATATAAATGTAAAGTAAAATAGATTGACAATAGATAAAACTAAAAATTTAGTTCCTCTGTCCCATTCGCCCTGTTTAAATGTTTAGTAGCCCATGTTGCTCTGGACAACCAGGCTGGAAAGCCTAGATGTAGAGCGTTTCCATCACTGCACTAGGGTCATTGTAATGATCTGCTTTTGGTGATCTGTTCATTTCGGTTAAAACAGTATGAATTGGATTATTGCCATAAAAAGGTAGCCAGATCTGATATCTGGAAGAGGTTCTGGCATGCCTGGTGTGCTTTGGAAACTCTGGGAGAGCTACATATTATGTGTTTGCTCTCGTGTATATAAGAGTGTTGACCACTAACTTTACCTGGTTTCAGAATCTGTATTCTAAATAGCGATCTGGGCCACTGGTTTTGATTGTTGTTTCTCTGGTGAGTGGACCGGGTAAAGAGCAGCCACAAACTCAAACCAATTTAGAATGAAATCCTAAGGCAGGGAGTCTTAAGTTACAAAACTACTTGTTTAAGTTGGTTTCGTAGTCAGGAGATTGTCCTACAGAAACTCACCATTGAAGGCCGCAGGGAGTTCAGCAAGCCTGTCTGGTGGCTGTCTGTCTAAGTTCCTTGAGGCAAAGAAAAGAGACAATGGATCCTTGTTTTTTTGACAGCTTTATTGAATGTATTCAGTCCCAAGTTCTGAATAATTTGCTTAACTAGAGATATTTTGCACAGTGAGTAAAATTTTCTTGGTATGAAATTTAATCCTCATGGTATCTTCAGAATAATTTTAACACTTGCCATATCTTTCTATCTACTGCCCAGCTCTGGGTAAATGTCCAAATGCCTTTACTTGTTGAAAAGAACTCTACTCTTCACTGTTGATTTGTTGTTTCTAGTAATAGCCGGAAAGTACAGAAAATATGTATGTTTAAAAAAAAATAAGGAAGATGATTGGTTTTAAGGTTTCTCTTGATCTTGCTCCCTTCAAGCGTATAGTAATTGACCAGTTTTCTCTCCTAATTCTTATGTTTCTCTTTCACTGAGGGACAAATAGAGCAGTGTTTGGATAATCATTTACAGATTGCACAGTTAGCTCAACGGCAATAAAAAAATGACTGGATAAGGCTTACCACCAAGGGCTTATATGAAATTGAATGTGAATGTGGAGAACAGCTTTGTGTTCGGCAAGCTCTGGTTGTTCTTTAAAATCTTTCATGATTACAGATTTCTTCATTTAAAATTGTTTGCTCTAAATTTTAATAGGAAGCGTTTTCTTCATTAAGATGTTCTGAATCTGTCTCCTTTTTTTTTTAACCAGACCCCACACGTATCATAAGCATGAAGAAACAGTCACTCACTACATAGGCACCAGTGAGCCCTTTCCTTTAAGAGGTCTATTTATAGAGAAATGCTGAAGTAGGAGCGAGTGGGTGGGTTCATGTCTCCAGTGATATAATCTTGTCTTCCTGTGTTTGGGAGCTTACAAAGAATGACAGCTGTTTATCATCCTTCCACATTCTATCCACTCCAAACCTGGCTGGGCTAAAATTTACAAAGCTTCTGTAGTGAATCGAGAGTGCATGCCAGAGAGTCCATGCAGCAGATGGGCCCCACAACGTTGACTATCCTAAAAGTTTTCTCTTGTTAAATTATAACCTTATGTACTACAGTTGCCATCCTCGAAACTGGCTCTTCTGAAAGTGGCAAATTATTTAGGTTGTGTTTGTTTTATAGGCCAGATTGGTTTTAAACAAGTGGAACAATTTGGTTAGTATAATCATCTCTCTTCACCTCTTTTTATGATTTATCAAGACTTCAACAGCAGCTGAGCAACTGTTTTTGAAAAAAGTAGAGGATAATGTTCATTTTGCAGTATGGTGGTCTTTTAAAACTTGTTTTGCTTGGAAGCTCAGAAGAGAAATACAGAATGGGAGACGCTAGGTTGCTAAGTCGCAGTTGTCCCATGGTTAAGCCAAAGTGCTTTCTTACTGTAAGGGTTTATAGGAGGGAATGAAGGGGGGGCAAGGAAAATATTGAGTATATGCTATTAAAATAACGCTGATTAAATTCTAGATACTTCTCATTCTGTGGCAAAGGAAGCTGTGAGTGTACATGCAAAAAAAAAAAAAAAAAAGAAAGAAGGTTGTTATGCAAAGTTTGGGTTTTCTTTGTTCTTAGTCCCTGCTTGGGATTTTGGGGAAAATGGAATGTATTTCTATTTTCTATTTCACTTCGTTTTCTGATCTCTCATATTTGACCAGCTACTTTCTGAGAACATATTGTACACATGTTCTGATGCTGTTTGAAGGCCCTGTGAGAGACAAGAGTTGATTGAAAGCTCTCAGTTCTGCTGAAGTGGGTGGCCAAAGAGCTGAAACTCAACAGCTGCCATACACCCATTGAACTTTTGTCGTTTATAAATTATTTTCCATGCCATCTGGAGCAAGAATGGTGCCATGGTTTAGAGAAACTCTTTGTGGGGTACATTCATATCCAGTGCTTATATAGCTTCTTACCACATTTATCTGAAGTTTTAAAATCTCCATTTGCTTGGAGGCTTAAGGATGTGAATCAATATAAATGATTTCTTTAAATGTTATATGAAAACCACCACCTCCACCTCTACCACCGTTTTCCCCCTCCTTGCCTCCTTTCCAGTGACAGCATCCTGCCTGCTCTCAGCTCCAGTGGAAAATGCATTAATCCCAGAGTCTCCGTGAGGTTTCCTGTTTGATGACATAATCAGAAAATCCTCCTCACATTGCCCTTGGGGTTGCTGTCTGGATGTTATGTTGTCTTGGTGGGTGTAACTCAGCCATCAAAAAAATCAGCACAGGCCATAAACTCCGGACTTGAAATGCATTAATATAATGTTAAACGAAATAACGCTGTGGGCATGTGTGCAGCACTGGTAGGGAATTTCATTAAACTGCAGATTCTCTCTGGCATCGCATGCATTGGCTGGTAACTCCAGTACATATGGCATGAGCTGCTGCAATGCCACTAGCAGGAGGTATTTGAACTGCTCCAGTGTAAGCTCTTAGACTACATCTTGTGGAAAAATACCACACACCCTTGACTACCAGAGTTTGGTACTGTTGATTTAAGTTAGTTCCTCCCTTCCATTCCCCCTCTGGGGCAGCCTGTTTACCTAATACGTTTTGCCTTTGGTATTGATCACAGGAAGCTGCGAAAAAGAAAACTAGTGGGAAGAGTCAGAAATAGAACATGAGGATACGCTTTAAAATGAGAAAAGCAAAAGATGGCCTCAGACACGTGACGTGGTCTTTAAAAGTTCTGAAGATAAGATATTGTGAGGCAGAAACTCAAGTAGCTGTGAATATAGTTGGAAAGAAGAAACCTTGATATAAAAGTAGAACCCAGAATAGGATATTTAGTTGCCAAAGGGCATGTACAGTTTTACGAGTTTAGAAGTTGTTGGCATAGGAAATTGAGCATATTCTTAAATATGGATTTCCTCTGCTGTTTGGAGAATTTTTTATATTTTTTGTTGTTGTTTTGGTAGACTGCCATAACCCTCCATTTGGTGGTCTTGGATGGAATATCTCTTGCCTTGGAGCTTGGAAATCCAAGTTTGGTTTTGCGCTTGGTCAGGATGAGAACAAGGAATGGACCTCTTAGGATGATTTAGAAGCAGCCTGCATGGACCTCCCTCCTGTTGTCGTACCAGACTCTTTCCTGCATGTGTGTACCTGCGGGTGGAAAGAGGTGGTGGGGGAGCTGGTGGGAGAAGCAGGCAAGATGCTGCTTGATAGACCTTCACTGCAGAGAAGTGAAAGAGGAAGGACAGGGTCTAAGCTCCAGCCAGTTGAAAGCCTGGGGCAATGTCACCATTCCTACCTTCTTATATCAGAATGGCCCTGGGTTTTCCATATTGTGTTCCAAGCAGCAGGACACCTTTCACAGATGCTTCTCCTGAGGTTGGGGAATCTGGACTAATACAGTACTAGAAAGGAGACAGTTGTATTTCTTTATCGGTACTCTGAATATCATCATTATTATTGTTATTATTTATTTATTTATTTATTTATTTTGAGACAGAGTCTTGCTCTGTCGCCCAGGCTGGAGTGCAGTGGCACAATCTCGGCTCACTGCAACCTCCGCCTCCTGGATTCAAGCAATTCTGTGCCTTAGCCTCCCGAGTAGCTGGGATTACAGGCACCCACCACGACACCTGGCTAATTTTTTTTTGTATTTTCAGTAGAGATGGGGTTTCCCCATCTTGACCAGGCTGGTCTTGAACTCCTGACCTCGTGATCCGCCCACCTCAGCCTCCCAAAGTATTGGGATTACAAGCGTGAGCCACTGCACCCGGCCTATTATTGTTGTTTTTTAAATTTACAACTGACTACTGAATACACTGTAAAACTTGGAATTCTGGATTTCAGGTTCTGTGATCTCTTTTCTTGTATAGTTCTGTGATGGTTACATGACCAAGCTGTGAGCATTTACTCTCAAAACAGCTTCATTTAAACCGGCCTATGCCTTGTACTAGAATAATGCTACCCCAGGGTGGGGAAAGGTTCTTAAAGATCACATCTAACGGGTGAACCTCTCGCCCAGATATGTTGTGACAAGAGTAGGGGAAGACTATGACCCGTTTTATTCTGGATATGTAGCACAGATGGTGTGTTAGTGAATGTACCACCCCAACCATCATACGGAGCTGAATGTTTCAGGACATCCTTGGGGGACAAAAGGTTGCCTATATGGGCACACTGGGAATGTGTTTGAAGTTATTTATCATATATTGCCCCTCACTTCTGCTTGTCAAGATCGTTTCGAATCCTGCATCTGTAGCTATTGCCTGTTGCAGATTTTAGTCCCAATGTGAAGTCAAAAAGACTCGATACATGAGGTTAAATCCTGGTTCTACTGTGTTCTGGCTTTGTTACGTCAAATGAATAATTTAACTGCACCAAATTTCAGTTTTCTCATTTGTAAAATGGAGAATATGATGTGCTACCTCCCCCTGTCGTCAAGGTAAAGAATAATAGTGCGTATAGAGATGTTTGAAAAATAAAGCACCACACAAATACTAGTTTTTATTAAGCAATCTGGAAATACAACAGATATTCTTTCTTTGGCTTCATCCAGGTCATTGGTTTAAAAAAAAAGTGATGAAGCAAAAAGGCCAAGGACAGAACCCTGCCTCTAGGGGCCTTCCAGCGAGTGGCACCGATTGGGTATTGACAGCCTTTTGGTTCATCTGTTTATTAGTCTAACAAACTGCCCTCGCCTTCTGCCCGTATTTTCACATCTGTCCTTTAAGTTGCCCTGGGAGCCCTTGTCAGATTCCTTACTCAAGTTCAAATATATTGTGTCCACAGTGTTTCCCTGATCTGCCAGGCTACCAGCCTTGTCAGAGAAGGAAACGAGGTTTGTTTCGTTCCTGCTGAACCCACGCGGTCCGCCAGGACTGGTGCTTGCTTTTCTGAGTAGCCACAAATCATTCTTTTAACACTCTGCCAAGAATCCTGTCCAGGATCAACAGTAAATGCACTGGTGGTGTGCAGTATTGGGATTCTCTCTTCCTTTTTGTTTTTCTTTCTTGTCTTCTTCAAAGTGGGAACTCATTTCCCCCATCCCCAGTCTTCTGGCATCAATTCTGCTTCTCCATCAGTATTTCCAGGAAGGGGAATTCGAGAGCAATGAACTTTTGCTTGAGTCCAGGTTGCAGTCACACTGACACTTGGTGGCTCATCTCATTTTTGCTGAGGTTGTGGTAAATACTTAGGAGCAGTGGGATGTGTTTACTGCTCTAAATTCATCTTAGTTAAAATCCACGTAATAGGAAGACCTTAGAAATCTATTCCTACCTATTATAAATACGTTTTAAAATCCAGTGTTATTTTCAGTTCCCTTATGAAAACAAAAACAACAATTTTAAAAGCCCATATATCTTTGGAAAAAAGCTAGATTTTTTTTTTTTTTTTTAACTGATGAGCCCAAGAAAGCCCATTCAATACAAATTTTATTTTGCCTGGTTATAGGGGCATGAAAAAATAATAGAATTTAAAATAACATATTCTTAAGGTTTTATTCTAAACAGTAATACTAATAAAATTGCTATTTAATGAAGAGCTGTTTATTTATTTATTTATTTATTTTTTTTGAGGTGGAGTCTTGCTCTGTTGCCAGGTGCCATGCTGGAGTGCAGTGGTGCGATCTCGGTTCCCTGCAACCTCTGCCTCCTGGGTTCAAGTGATTCTCCTGCCTCAGCCTCCCGAGTAGCCAGAACTACAGGCGCTGGCCACCATGCCCAGCTAATTTTTGTATTTTTGGTAGAGACGGGGTTTCATCATGTTGGCCAGGATGGTCTTGATCTCTTGACCTTGTGATGTACCCGCCTCGGCCTCCCAAAGTGCTGGGATTACAGGCATGAGACACCATGCCCAGCCAGAGCTATTGTATTCTATGCAGTATATCAGACATTTTACATTTATTACCTTATGTAGTACAACGACTGTTCAAGGCTAGGGATTTGCACGTTTTGGGGATGAGAAAACTGAGGCTCAGACAGCTTTAGTGCAGTGCTTAATAAGTGCCAAACTAGAATTTGAATTTAGATCACCTGACTGCGGAGTCTCAGACTTTTCCATTACAGCACAGTGTAACTTTAAATGATGTTTTCCATTTGACTTTCAAATTTTTAACTTACTTAGTATTATAATGACCATGCTGAGTGACCTTTAACTTGGGCCATGTCAGTGGGAATTGCTGAAATAAAGCTGTGTTTTATTAATAAGTAGAGTGATGATTGAGTTGGACTGCTTTAAACATTTCTAAATTAAAAAAAAATTACCAATGAAAAAGCTGCTTTTATGAATTTGTGGTCATACGTGGAGATTTTGCTTTACTTATTTTTTTTTTACAAATCAATTAATGGTCCTTTTCTTTAATACCCCATCAATCAACCCGTAGACTTTCCCATCGATAAGGATACCTCACTAAAAGAACAATTCCTCTTTGTCATTTTGACAGGAGTTAACTAAAAAGGTGGGTTAATCCAGAATGCAGCAGGAAAATACCTGCAGGGTATGTCTAAAACCTAATTTGTAAAATCAAAATTGTCATTAGAATATTTCACAGTTGGCTGGGCATGATGGCTCACGCCTGTAATCCCAGCACTTTGAGAGGCTGAGGCGGGCCAATCAGTTGAGGTCAGGAGTTCGAGACCAGCCTGGCCAACATGGCGAAAGCCTGTCTCTATGAAAAATACAAAAATTAGCCTGGCATGGTGGCGTACACCTGTAATCCCAGCTAATTGGGAGGCTGAGGCAGGAGAATTGCTTAAGACTGGGAGGCAGATGTTTCAGTGATCTGAGAAGAGTCTGTCTCAAAAAAAAAAAAAAAACCCGAATATTTCACAGTTCCTGATAACAAAGAGTTTGTCTCTATTCCACAGTAAAGATTAATTTGCTTTTCCAATGTGAGAGTTTAAAACTACTTTTGTCTTTTCATTGTGACATTCTCGTCCCATTTCCTGATGGTGTAGAAAGGCTCCAGATATTGTAAGCTCTGTTTCCCAAGGCTTGCTTTGGAATTTAAACCATTTTAATAGGGAACTGTATAAGAAAATCTCATGTAATGCCTGAAAAATGCACAGTTTCAGATCTGGTGCATGAGGCTATTTGCTGACCTAATACAAGATTTGTCTAAGAGCGACCCATAAGAATCTTTGGAAAAGAGAGTTTTCATGAACACAGGCTGGCCAAAGCCGTGTTTGAACCAGTAGGAGCCCAACAGCTCTACACACACAGGATTCCTAACAGTGCCTTGTCAGAGGGTTGTAAACCCAAGAGCTGCATCTATAAAGTCTTGTTTTGAAAGCTGATTGCTAACACGTGAACACTTACCATGATGATGGTTAAAATTAGAGCTTGCTTTTTTCAAATACTTACCGAAATTCACTTTTAAAGAACTTTAAAAATTAAACATTAATATCCTCTCAGCTGTGTGATACAAAGTGTTCAGGAAAATTTATGCCTCTTCTAGTTCATGTTTATCCCCAGGCTGAGAAATTTTAAATCATTTTTAGCCCCTTCCTTTGAGGATATTGCCTAGCTTTTTCATTTATATAACTTAGATTATGTAGGTCAATTCGTTGACTAGAAACTTATCTAAATAAGGTTTACTTCTGAATCTTGGTGTTTAAATATCTTTGGGGGGAAAATGTGCTTAACTAAATGGGTTTTTCTGAAAGTAAGGCAATAAGCATTGAGTGTTTGTTTTTTCATTAACTTTATTTTTTTTTTAAATTTTAAGTTGTCCTTTTTAGAAACATCAAAGTCGTTTTGTATGTTTGTTTCTTCTGTAGTACATTTGGAAGCCTTTGGAAAATAGGCTTATGTTTTTGTCGTTTCTGTTTTTTATAATATAAACCTTTATGCTGGACAATATTTTTCTGGACTTTTTAAGTTAAATTCAGGGATACATGTGCAGAATGTGCAGGTTTGTTACGCAGGTTTACGTGTGCCGTGGTGGTTTGCTGCGCCTATTGACCTGGCCTCCAGTTTTCTTCCCCTCACCCCCGACCCTGGATATTTCTTAAAGAAGTATCAAATCCCAGTCCAGTTTAATTTGCCGTAAGTTTTCAACTCCTTTCTTAGTCTCTTGATGTCTCCCAATACTTGATTCCTGTAGGTAAAGCAAGTGATTACTATTTGAAATATGGGATGTTTAAAAAGTGGTAAAACTCTGAGGTACAAGTTTACAATTACACTATTCTCAGCCTCTTTGAGTCATAAAACTCAAAGCGTAAAAAACAATACTTTGGGTAAAAAACAATACTTATATTCCTAAAAAGAAATACTTTGCCCATTTCCCCATGACTAGTAATCAAATTCTTGCCTGAAGAAATTCTTTTTTTTTGTTTTGAGATGGGGTCTCATTCTGTTGCCCAGGCTGGAGTGACCTCGGCTCACCGCATGATCTCAGCTCACCGCAACCTCTACCTCCCAGGTTCAACTGATTCTCCTGCCTCAGCCTCCCCAGTAGCTGGGATTACAGCCATGCACCACCAGGCCTGGCTAATTTTGTATTTTTGGTAGAGACGGGGTTTCACCATGTTGGCCAGGCTGGTCTCGAACTCCTGACCTCAGGTGATTCACCCACCTTGGCTTCTCAAAATGATGGGATTACAGGCGTGAGCCACCATGCCCATCCAGAGAAATTATTTTAGCTTGCTTTTACTTACCTAAGCAGTTCTATAAGTGACTGATTTTTTAATTTTTAATTTTTTAAATTTGAGACATGGTCTCACACTGTCACCCAGGCTGGAGTGCACTGTTCTCCAACGAATATAGCTGTTTCCCACTGGTATGGTTACGGTTCACTGCAACCTTGAGCTCTTGGGCTCAAACAATGCTCCCACCTCAGCCTGCGAAGTAGCTGGGACCACAGGTATGCACCACTGCACTTGGCTAATTTTTGTAGTTTTTGTGGAGATGAGGTTTTGCCATGTTGCTTAGGTTGGTCTTAAACTCCAGCACTCAAGCAGTCTGCCCACTTTGACCTCCCAAACTGTTGGGATTACAGGCATGAGCCACTGCACCTAGCCCTGATTTTTTTTTCTTTTTGATAAGAGAAAGAGGGTCACTGTGTTACCCAGGCTGGAGTGCAGTGGCTGTTCACAGGTGTGATGGTGATCAAAGTGCACTGAACTCCTCGGCTCTTGGGCTCAAGCAGTCCTGCCTCGGCTTCCTAAGTATCCGGGGAGTACAGGTGTGCACCGTAGTGCCCAGCTTTGATATTTTCAATAAACTCAGTGATGAATATAGCTATCCTAAAGTATGCTATTATTACTTTATTATTTTAATTCCAAATGCAAGATAATACGCTGAGCTGTTAAACAAGTTTCTATAATTTAAAAGGGATTGACATCACACAAAGTATTTTCTCTGGCCATAGTGAAATTAAATTAGAAGTTAATAACAAAGCTATCAAGAAAATTCCCTACCTTTGAAAATTAAACAACACACTTTTAAATGACACATAGGTCAAAGAACAAATCAAAAGGGAAATTAGAATAGGTTATGCAATGATGATAATATATACCTGAATATATCAAAATCTGGGAGATGCAGCCCAAACGCTGCTTAGAGGGAATTTTGTTTGCTTTAAATGGCTCTGTTAGGAAATTAAAAAGTAAGATTTTGAAGGGATACAAACATAGTTGGTAAAACTATCAAGAAATGCCAGACAAAAATTAGAAGAATGGTTGCCCCCTGAGGAAGCAAGGGATGTGGTTTGTGACAAACCCACAGAGGGGCTGCAAATGTTCAGTCTCCTTAGCTGACACATTATATTGGTGTCCATGATGGGCTGAATTATGTCCCTCTGTAATTTATATGTCAAAGTCTCCACGCTTAGTACCTCAGAATGTGACTGTTTTTAGACACATGGCCTGTAAAGAGGTGATATGAAATGAGGCCATTGGGGTAAGCCCTCATCTAATCTGCCTGGTGTCCTTTTAAGAAGAAGAAGAGTCACCAAGGGTGCTTGTGCACAGGGGACCACCATGTGAAGAGGTAATAAGAGGGCGGCCGTCTGCAGGACGAGGAGAGAGGCTTCAGGAGAAACTCGCCCTGCTGGCACTGTGATCTTGGGCTTCCAGCCTCCAGAGCGGTGAGTCAATCAGTTTCTCTTGCTTAAGCCCTGCAGTCCGTGGTCTTTTGTTACGGCAGCCTTAGCAGACTAATACAGTATTCATATTTTCAAAGAAGTTCTTCATCTTTCTAATAGATATAAACATTTTTATGTCTATTCACTATAACTCAATTACAAATGAATGATAAATGGATAATGTCATACTGAGCCCGAATGTTGTCCTTCTGTCAGAGTGTGTTAATGACATTTTCAGGACTCCAGTTTTAATGTTTAAACTATAGGAGTAGCTATGTGTAAATATTTAAACTGTGACAGACAGCACTATCACTTGCAGGATTGTACACCTCATAGTTGGGAGGTTAAATGAGAAAAACGTTGGTAAAGTCCTTCTAATATGTGCCTGGCATACTAGATGTTAGCTGTAATTATTACTAGTAGTGTTTCTTGTGCTTATTTCATTGCAGTTTCGTTTTCTTAAGAGGTATAGGCTCTAAAATGAATCTCACATAGTAGACCTTGGGAAAAAGGTGGCGAGTTAAATTTGTAGAGACTATAGCTGTTTCCCACTGGCCTGAGGTTAAAACAGTTTCGAGTGAGATTGTGAGCATCCTCTTAGGAGCAGGCACATCTCTGTTCTGCCTCCAGCTCCAGCACGGTTGTCTGCCTTTTGGGATTGGGCAGCAGCAGCAACCGATAATGAGAGATGAATTTGTCATTCCAGGGCTACTTTTGCTTTTAGGATCACATCTGTGCTTTTCCCAGAAGAAGGCAGAAAAGAAAGAGAAGGGAGGGTTTGGTGGTCTTGAGTTTCATAGACCTAACTTTATGGACCTAAATGGCGCACAGGCTATGCGTGTTCTGCGTGTGAGTGCATGTGTGTGTGCGTACACATATGTATGGGTATACTAACATCAGGCATACATGAATTATTTGCTGGGAGAATGTCATTAATAGCACGTTGGTGTTGAATGAGGGATGAAAGGTGTGCCTAAGCACCCTGTTAAATTATTGAGCAATGGTAATTAAGCATTTTCTTTCAAAATTCCTTGTCCCTAAATAAATCTGACTCTGCTTCTGCTTCCCCTTTCCTTCCTTCCTCAATTAGCTTTCTGTCTCCCTCTTTATCTCTTCTCCTCTCTCTCTCCAGTCCACCATAGTGCCTGGAATTATGCAGTTAGAAATTTGATCTTTGAAGACACTGTGGCCTTTTCTAAGAATTTCCTTTTAAAAGATGAATATTCTGGGAAGTTAAGCCATGGCTCCCTGTGAAGGGTTGATGCATTTGATCACTTTGGCATATGGTAGCTTGGACTTAGTAGAGGAGGGAGGAGTGTTTTTGGAGAAGTATCTGTTTTGGGGCTCTGTAGTCCTCATTCTAGGGCATCTACTCCCAGGGACTTGAATTCTCTGCTAAAGCATCTTAACTTTGTGTTTTTATTTTGATAACAATCGTATACTGATATCAACACATTCTGAGTCATCTGAATGATAATTTCATAACAAGGTCATCCCATGAAACTTCAGCACCTGTGTTTTTATTTGCGTCTGTCCCTAAATCTTTGTGTCTGGCTAATGATTGACTCATAAATGACGTATTTCCACCAAGATTGGGGTCGATGACATCATTTTTTGCTATGTGTAATAGAGAGGGTGGCAAAATAATTGAGCTGTTCTGCTGCCCAGAGTAAGAGAAACACTCCTAGCTCATAAGAACCTTGACCGTAGTCTCAGTGCCGTTATCACACTGCAGGTGACCAATTAGTTGTAGCAAAACCTCTTCTGCTGTATTGCATGAATATTGTTAAATTGCGTTGGTTTTATAACTTTACTTGAATTTTTCTTATACATTTATTTCAGTTTTGTAGTTGCCTAGGAGTTACAAGCCTAAAGAGTCTATTCCTCATTGTGTTTGCGCACAAAGTTTGAAAACATAATAAAATAATTTGAGTCAGTACTGGGAGTATGAGTAAACTTTTGGAGACTACTTAGGTTTGAGAAATGAAGGTCGGGTGTGTAGCAGAGCCTGCCAGGCCTGGGTGAGTGCTGCAAGGGGGGACCCAGGGAGGGATGGGAAAGGCGGAGGAGGGGCAGGATGAGAGCGTTGGATGCTTGGGAATGAAAAGGATGCTTATTTTAGTTTATTTATTTATTTATTTATTTAGAGATGGAGTTTTGCTCTTGTTTCCCAGGCGGGAATGCAGTGGCTCAATCTCGGCTCACCACAACCTCTGCCTCCCGGGTTTAAGCAATTCTCCTGCCTGAGCCTCCCGAGCAGCTGGGATTACACACATGCACCACCATGCCTGGCTAATTTTGTAGTTTTAATAGAGATGGGGTTTCTCCATGTTGATCAGGCTGGTTTTAAACTCCCGACCTCAGGTGATCCACCTGCCTCGGCCTCGCAAAGTGCTGGGATTACAGGCAGGAGCCACCGTGCCTGGCCGAGGATGGTTATTTTTTAGGTGGCTGCAATGAATAAAGGGGGGGCTAGGAAAGGATTTCAGAAAGCCCTCCCAAAATTTGACCGACTTTACAATTTGGCCTGTAGCTGGCTATCTTGGTAAGTTATTAAATAATTGAAGGTAAATCTGACATCTCTCTTCTGATCATTTTTAAAAAATACATTTCTAAAGCGATTCATTATGCAAATTGGGGTCAGTAACCTCCGCAAATCAAGGTAAAGTGGTGTCAGACCCTTTTTATTTAGCCTCTGGTGTGTCTATTGCTTGCACAACAAGCAAAGGAAGTCAACAAGTTAGACGGGGGAGATGGAGGGGCCAGACAGGTAGGTAGTCAGAGGGCCGACCCCGTGCTAATGCTGGGTTTGTGTGCTTGAATGCTGCTGAGATAAAACTGCGTTTTGTGTTGTGTATAGTTCCTCATTCACAAATCCTACTTTTAGATGGATTCAAAGATGAACCAGTTTTATATGAAGTTCAGGGAAAGGTAGTTGCATCCCCCTAGTTTTCTTCTGCGATTGACAGAGTAGGAAAGGAACTTGAGCTAAAGGCTTTAAAACCTGTTAAGGGATTTTAATTTAATGGAAGTATAATCCTCCCCATATCTGAATAAAAATGCCAAAATCTTTTGGAAATAAACATACGTTGGAAAGTTAACATATTGGTGATTATCTCAATGAAATATTACTACTTAGAAATAACGACATCATGAGTTAAAACATGGGACGTTATGATGACTTCTGGGCCCTTGGGCACTTCAGTAGATGGTCATCAGTCGTCACTTAACATTGGTAATAGTTTCTTATAAACTGTGACTTTAAGTGAAACTGTATAACAAAAACAGTTTTACCATAGGCTAATGGATATGGCATATTTTGCTCACAGAAACGTCACTAAATGTATAAACAAAGACCCAGAGCACTTCTAATGTGAAACTTTGAAATAAATGTGAGCTATACATACACGTAAAGATGATTAAAAACAAGTACGATAATTCAGTTCAGGGTCACGGGTGGCCGGGAACCTCATCCAGCAGCTCAGGGTGAGCACCGTCTCTGGAGAGGCCACCATCCAGTCTCAGGGCACGCTGGCACACGCCCACACCCACCCCCAACATTGGAGCAATGCAGACACGCCAGTTCATGTAATGTGCACAGCTCTGGGATCGGGGGAGGAAGCCTGACTGTTTGGAGAAAACCTACCATAGGCGTGAGGAGAATGTGCAGACTCTACTCAGACAGTGGCCCCGTCTAGGAACTGATTATTATTATTATTTTTCTCATCATCATAAAGAAACATTGAACAAGATGATGTTACTCCAGGACCTGTTCCACCAGGCAAATGATTATCTTGCAAAATTGAGGCATTTTTATCATGAGAATGTGTTCATCAGACCACAGCAAAATCTCAGAATCTCGTTTTCTTAAATAAATAATGGAATCATCACTAATTTCATTAGAGAAGATGTAAAATTACTTGTTTCTATATATGTGTATAAATATCTGTATTTTATTACTTATATCTTTACATATCTGATAAATATTTGATATATATTATATGTATCATGACTTTTCAATATATGCTATAATACAAAACTATTTTCATTGTAGGTATTTACCATTTAATCCATTTAGTTTCTATACCCTGTGGCAGGGAATACTACAATGTGTGGGAATCTGATCTTTCCATCTTCAGCGAAGGAGACCAGGTTCTCAGGGATGGCACTGACTTCAGCAGGCTGCTTCGAAGCTGGATGTAGTGGGTAGTTTACACTCGCTTACTTCCAGTTTACGTCATTATCAGACACCAAAAACCAGCCCCTCCCAAAGGACAAGAGCAAAGCGAGGGGGAAGTAAAGGGAAAAATGAGACTTGACTCTTTTTTCTTTTTTTTTTGAGATGGAGTCTTGCTCTGTCACCCAGGCTGGAGTGCACTCACTTCTCTGCAACCTCTGCCTCCCGGGTTCAGGCGATTCTCCTGCCTTAGCCTCCTGAGTAGATGGGATTACAGGTGCCTGCCAACACACCCAGCTAATTTTTGTATTTTTAGTAGAAAGATGAGGTTTCACCATGCTGGCCAGGCTGGAGAGACTTGACTTTAGTAAGTAATGATACTGAAAATTCATGTGCTAAATTAGCCACCACAGAATTTAGCCCAATGAAAAGGTAAAAGAAAAAATAGCTTAGAAGACATGAAAGAAGTATGAGATCCAGAAGTGATAACAGAAAGAGATGTGCATGTGAGGTATAGGAAAAAACGAAGAAACAGAGACTGGAAAGAAAGAACAAATAATAGTCAGAAATGTTAGCAAGTAGGTTTGAGTTCCAGATCTTTCCCTAAGCGACACCTTTTTAAGACTTTGATAAACTAATTTGCAGTTATTTGATAATGAAAAGAGCTTCTGAATGTCTTGTTATTTGAAGGGTTTTTAAACTATAATAGGATAGAAATGCGTCCCCCTTTTCCATAAACCATTCATTAATGTGTTAGACAAAATGAAAGAGTGATTAAAACCTGGATTTTTCTGGTGTGACTTTCTCCTTTGATCCAGAAAAGAGAGGAAAATGTTGATGTTTTTCATTTTCAAAGTTGTCAACATGAACAAGTCATTCTGCATTGAATGGTTTGTTGATATTGTGTACAGTGCTAGAATCACATGCAGGTAAAATGTAAATACATGCCCACCAATGACCACGTAGCACCCACTCACAGCTTCCACAGATAGGCCGATAGCAGAATTGTCATTTAGATTGCCTACTGGATTTCCTGGAGAGGATGGTCCCTTGCCTGCAGTTGTAATTTTACCTCCTCTACAGGAAGTAAGCAGGACATAGGGCCTGCTGGTATTTGTTGGTAATGACCTCCCACAGCAGCCTTTTCTCGCAGTGAGAAATCCATACAACAGCACAGAGTAACGTGAAAGCGAGCCTGATGGAGATTTGTGTGCTAGTTACTATTTGCAGCCAGTGTCAGGATCTGTCTTTTACTTAAGTCACAGAAATGTAGTAAGTTAACATGTATCCAGAACTTTCTATGTGCTAAGCAATATTCAGAGATCTTCACGGGCATCATCTCATTGAAACTTCAAGGAACACGATGGAGTAGGTACCATTTTGTCTCCATTTGTTAGACGAGGAAACTGAGTGAAGCTCAGAGAAGAAATTTGCCCCAAGTCATATGCCTCGTAAGAAATGGAACCAGGATTTGAACCTGGACAGCTTGCTCTAGGACTTTTTATCAGTCCTCTTTCCTGCTTCACAAGGACATGTGTGAATGCTCCTGAATCTGTGCCATAGAACACTCATTCTGATTATGGAATTACAATAATGCTCTGCTTTTTTTTTTTTTTTTTTTTTTGAGACGGAGTCTCACTGTCACCAGGCTGGAGTGCAGTGCTGCGATCTCGGCTCACTGCAACATCCGTCTTCTGGGTTCAAGTGATTCTCCTGCCTCAACCTCCCCAGTAGCTGGGTCTACAGGTGTGCACCACCACACCCAGCTACTTTTTGTATTTTTAGTAGAGATGGGGTTTCACCATTTTGGCCAGGGTGGTCCCGATCTCTTGACTTTGTGATCCGCCCGCTTTGGCCTCCCAAAGTGCTGGGATTACAGGTGTGAGCCCACACACCCGGCAATGCTCTGCTTCTGTAGTATTTCAGCATTGTATATTAATGGTGTATTGGTTGTTCTTTTCATCTGAAAAACCTAAAACTTGACTATTGTGCTAGCTCTTCTATCTGAACGGTTTTTCATGTGTTATATTGGCAAATATGTTTTGTATTCTAGCCAGGTATATCATCCACTTACTTTGAAGTCTGGAATTGTGTGTTGAATACTCTGCATCTGGTCTTTTTGGTTTGATTTTGCCAATATCAGATACTGCTAGGTATGGACTTACTTCCTCTATAAAGATGGATACGCCGTGTAGTTGCCATCTTGTAGGCAGTTGTCACCTGAGGCTTTGTAAAAGGGAGAGTTGCACGTGGATATCCAAGTCTGTGTGTAAACTAGTACATAATATTCGGTACATAAATATATCTGAGGTGGGGATATCTGACATACAGAGAAGTCAGTAAGGCCTCAACCCTGTGCTTGCAGACAGTATGGAAATTCCAACGCTTTTTTACAGGTCTGAGCATGTTTCCTGCTATATCCGTGTACATTCAGTCATTCTCGAGGGATTTCTGAGATTTCAGTGTAGAGATCTAAGTTAACTGTATTCTTTAGATGCTTTCTACAGCAGGCCACACTACTTTCCAGAGAATAATAATGTGCCTACTTCTTGAGTGTTTTGAGTTATTCTAGTGTCCGTTGGTTGTTTAATGATGAAAGCGATGTGTGGCATTGAAATACCATGAGTTTCCTAATCCACCAGCACTTATGTGTGGAGTGTCTGCTGTCTTGGAGCAAAATACCATGTATTAGATATTATAGGAAGGAAATAAGAGCTTCAAGCCTGCTCTCAGCCAGTCCTTGGGTAGCTGGGGGAAACAGACATATGTATGGCAAATGTGGACTTATAATACTACACAGGCAGGTGAATCCCAAGCAAGTACCATTGTATTTGGGGTGGCTTATTCCAGGGAAAGAAAGATCGCATTATGTGGAAGAGTCTCATAGGAGGCGGGATTTTATCTCGTGTTGAAGGATTAAATTGAACAAAATGATTGAAGGTAGAAATTCTAGCATGAGCAGTATGTCAACAGAACATTGAAACCAATGTGTGTTTAAGACATGGGAAGGTGATGAACTTGACCGGAGGAGGAGTTTTCTCTAGGGAAGACTGGTATGTGAGATCTGCAGTACACATCAGAATTGTGAATGTACATTGTTGAGTATGGGTAAGGACAATTTGGGGTAAGATGGTCAAGTCTTGAATGGTAAGCGCAGGGGCGGAGAGCAGCATTTCCTAAACTGTGTTTTCTGCAGCGCAGTTATCCCGTGAAGTGATATGTGAAAATGCATTCTGCGATCACAAGCATAGGCAACATCAAAGTTCATAAAGTTTACGTGGACTTCTCACCGTCTTGAATTTGCTAAGACGTACTGTGCATTCCGAAGGAGGTAGAATCGTAGCGTGCCGTGTCTCTCACACTTTGAACACAGACTCCTTCCCCAGCTACTCATGAATGGCCACCCTTTATGCTAGTTTTCTATGTAATGCTGTTTGAAAACACTGGCTTCCATTGCTTCATGTAGGGATAAAGCATTAAGAAACATTTTGGAAGAAGCCAATGATAAGAACAAAGTACGTTTTTTTTTTTGTTTTTTTTTTAGTTGGAGTCTCATTTTGTCTCCCAGGCTGGAGTACAGTGGTGCAATCTTGGCTCACTGCAGCCTCTGCTTACTGAGCTCAAGTGATTCTCCTGCCTCAGCCTCCCAAGTAGCTGGGATTACAGGCGCCCGCCACGACACCAGGCTAATTTTTGTATTTTTAGTAGAGATGCGGTTTCACCATGTTGACCAGGCTGGTTTTCAACTCCTGACCTCAAATGATCCGCTCACCTCGGCCTCCCAAAGTGCTGGGATTACAGGCATGAGCCACTGTGCCCGGCCCAAAGTATGATTTAAGAAAAGTTTTATGTTGCTTAAATCTAACTGCAGCTTCTTTTTATCCCTGCAGGCATAGATCTAGGCCAGGGGTCCCCAACCAGTCTGTGGCCTGTTAGGAACCAGGCCGCACAGCAGGAGATGAGGGTGGGTGAGCATTACCGCCTGAGCTCCCGTCTGATCAGTGGCGGCATTCGATTCTTATAGCAGCACCAACCCTATTGTGAACTGCACATGCTGGGGATCTAGATTACATGCTCCTTATGAGAATCTACCTAATGTCTGATGATCTGTGATGGAACAGTTTCATTCCAAAACCAGCCCCGGAACCCCACCGCCATCCATGGAAAAAGTGTCTTTCATGAAACTGGTCCCTGATGCCAGAAAGTTGGATCTGCTGATCTAAGCAGCTAAGATCTTAAAAGTTCAGAGAAGTAGAATTTCATGCCATCCTAAAGCTGCTGATGGGAACTAATTTCAAAGTTTGTTTTGTTCTTGTTTTTAATGATGAGCTTCTGGCTCCTGTTGTTCTCATTGATGCTGAGTTTGAAAGTCTTTTTGCTTGTTGATCTTAGGTGTCTGACTATCTTTGGATGCGGCCCACCTGGATGGTAATTCCTTTTCAGCATTAGCACTGTTAGAGGTGTGTGGCTGGGCAGAGAGCAATGTGGCCACCCGTTTCATGCAACTTGTGTTCTCCACACCTTCGTGGTATTTAAGGAAGGATTCACTAGGACCTTCTAGCTCCAGCTGCTCAAAAGACTGAGGCAGGATATTGCTTGGACCCAACAGGCCAAGCTCCCTTCTGGCAGCTGTTGGTAAAGATTTTATTGCTTTTCCTAAAACCCCTCTCTGACAGTTTGGCCTGGTAGAACTCTGTGGACGGACCTAATAACTTGTGTTCTGTGTTGTCAGCCTCTGGTTCATTACAGGATCACGGGAGATTGACTCCAGAAATTGTATCTTCCTCTTTAAATGAGAATCACGTGGAAAATATCATTTCTTCAAAAATCCTTCGTTGCTTTTTTCTTTGTCTTTCAATAGCTATGTTGAGGAGCATTTTCTTTGACTCTACATTTTGAAACAAGGTGACATATAAATATGCCACCTTATAGATAAAACCAGCCAAATCAGAACACTGGATACAACTCACTGGATTCTTAGTTGTGAAGGTCTTTGATTAAAATTTGTTCTTCGCAAAGACAGACTGAACATCAGGGTCGTGTGTGTGTGTGTGTGTGTGTGTGTGTGTGTGTGTGTGTGAGAGAGAGAGAGAGACAGGGTCTCGTTCTGTCACCCAGCCTGGAGTACATTGGTACAATTCTGGCTCACTGCAGCCGTGGCCTCTTGGGCTCAAGAAATCCTCCTGTGTCAGCTTCTTGAGTAGCTGGAGCTGCAGGCAGGCATCACCATGCCTGGTTAATTTATTTATTGTGGAGATGGGGTCTCCCCTTGCTACCCAGCCTGGTTTCAAACTCTTGGGCTGAAACTATCTTCTGCCTCAGCCTCCCAAAGTTCTGGGATTACAGGTGTGAGCCACCACAACCAGCTGAAACATAAGTTTTCAATGAAAGTTGTCATACTTACCAAGGATTAAATGTCAAATCTTTGTGTAATTCTTTTTAACTCAGATTTAGACTAAGATTATAGAAAATGAGAGAAAAATTAAGATAGTAAGCACAAAATAAATCCTGAAGTGATCATAATAAAAGCAAATCTGTATTTAGTTCAAATTCTAAGATAGACAAACGTGAGTCTTTCAGGAGCATGGCTTGAAAAGTTGTTCAGGAGCGGATGCTTCCAACTTTTCTTTTAATACAGCTCATTTCATTTTTCCTTTGGTCACTCTAAAATGGTGACAGGTTTCTTCATTGCCAAATGAATCTTCTTTATTTAAACTATCCTCAGAAAGTTTTCTGTGTGTATGCCTGTTGCTATTCTCCTTGCACTTGTTTGTATCTGGTTCTCTTGGAGATTTTTGAAATAATCAAAAACACTAAGTCATAGACAGTGTTTACTATCTTCAAACAATGGTTTACTTTTTTTTAAACAGGTGATATGTTGGAGCATGGGCTCGACAAACAGTATAGGTAGAAGGGGAATTGAGTGTGAGATGCTGGAATCAGGCAGCGTGGATTCTGGTCCTGGCTCTGCTGTATACAACTTTGGGTGACTTCGTCTCTCTGTGCCTTGGTTTCTCATTAAGTAAAATGGAGTGATGGAGTGGATAATAATAGTACCTACTGCATAAGTTCTTTGTGAGTATTTAAGAGCTTAGAACAGTACCAGCTACGTAGTAAGTATTAAATAGATGTTAGCCACCTTTGCTAAATAAATTAGTAACAAATACATGTTAGTCATTGTTTTTAGATTGTATTGTTTGAAAAAGTGTCTTCTCACTTTTGGCGGGTTTTTGGAGTTGGGAGAGAAAATGGGGCAGAAGGGCAGTGTAAACATTTGTTTCTAATGTGTTCACTGGAACATCTTTAACTGGAAGATAGGATTTGACTCTTACAGGTTTTCATATGTATGCAGAAGCCGTGTTATTTCTCCCCTGCCTCCCAGTCCATGCCAAGCTCCTGAACACTGTGTGTGTTTATGCAGGCTTGAAACCTCTTCTAGCTTCATGTTCTCTACCAGAAGCTTGAGAACAACCGAAGAGCGTATCTGGTTTCCCTTCCTACTTTCAAAACGTCGAGTGGCTCTTTAACACAGAAGCTTGCAGTGTTTAGGATTCTAGGAATCCATAAACATGTATGCCAGTGGTTGTTTTTATGGTTGTCAGTGGGAAGGCTAAAATATCGGACCCTACCTACATGTTGGTGACATTGGATGCTTTTTTTGTGATTGCATTAAGTGATTAAAATCAGGTTATTAGTAAACCATAACTTATTTAGAGAGTCAGATTCCACAGAGCTCTATTTAATTCATTACTGACTGTGAAATTGGCGGTTTGATATTTTAGGATGACTTTTGCTTGTTAGATGTTTGTCTTTGGAATATTTTGAGAACTATGGCCCCGTGTAAGTCCGATCTCGCTTCTGAAGTATTTCCAAGTTCTTCGGTTTAGAATTTTTCCTGATGGTTTGCCACTAAAATCAAAAGCTGTGATGTGTGTTTGAGAAATTCCACAATCTTCTCAGCTCTTAGCCCCTGAATTCTTTCTCTAAATAGTTTCTCTAAACCTGTATTACTTCAACTCCCATCTAGAATGATGACTTCTAATCCACCTTCAGTCTAGACTGCTCACATTTGCTCTGACCCCTCCAGAAGGTAGCTCGTATGGGTTATAATATCATCCTTACCTCAGGTGGAGGTGTCTTCAAAAGAGAACCCCCAAACGGGTTCTTCCTCCTTCCTTCCCAATGACTCATCTGTGATATTCTTATTCTTCTGCTTAGTGAGGTGCAATCCCTAGTCATTCTTCCCTTTTTCCTGTTTTTTATCCTCCTCATCCCCCACAGTCATTGAAACCTCTTAAATTCATCATGAGTACTCTTTCCCCCAGTCATCTCCCCGGTCAAGAACTCATGGCTTCATACCTGTGTCTGCATAACAGCCTCCTAACCAGTCCCATCTTCCCTTGGTAACTTTCTGATTAACTTTCTAAAGCCATATTTTTATCTTTCACTCCTGGTTCAAAGTTTACAGTGGTTCTGAGTAAAGCACAGATGCCTCCATCAGCTTGTCTTCATTTAGCCCTGCCCCTCATTTGTTCTCAGCACCTTCTACTCTGCAGCAAGAGTTTCCACCATCACACCAGGCTCATTCTTCCTTTATCTTAATGCTTTCAAGTCTCCTTTATTCTGTTTCCACTCTGGGTATCTCTCTGCCATCCTTCGAGCTACAGCTTAAGTATTCTCATTCTCCTTCGTCTATACCTCTTCACTAGGAGACCCAGAACCTGCACTTTCTGTATCTCTCATTTCTTGCCTTGTGTGAATACGTTACCTGTCCGTTTTGGTAACTCCCTAAGGGCAGGTATTATTAATATTACTTAGGTTTCTCTGTCCCTCAGTATAATTTATATACCATAGTAGGCACTAAATAAAAGAATGTGGAGTAATCCTTGCCCCAAACTTGGAGAAGTCAACACATACCCTGCCCTACTTGGGATCCACCGAGGTGGTGTATGAGGCAGCATTCCTAGAAGGACTATGCAAACATAAGGCAGTGTCATTCACTGTTGGGCACGCCTGGGGTTTTGATGATGCTCTCCTCTATTCCAGAACAGCCGTATGTGGTCAGGACTTCTCATGAGCTTCAAAGTTTAATTGGAGATAACTGAAATGTGTTTGCAATAAAAGGTCGTAAAAAATAAGACTTCTGTCGGTGCGTATGTTTACTTCTTTGTTTACATATTTTCCTAGGTCATTTATTTCCTGACTGTGAATATATTTTTTTAACGTTACAGCTGGCTAAGATAGAGGTGCTGTTTTTGTCACCTCTGCATTGCTGTGGTCTTTGTTATTGGGCCAAGAGCCTTGTTTATCTTAACACACGCAATTGCTTAAGGATGGGGAATATATCATATCATTGTCCTTTGCATCTTTGAATTTCACTGTGCTGCCTTCCCACATTGTCATGCCTACCAGCTGTCTAACCCAGAATGCCACATGCTGTTCCCTCTAAGCCATTTCCGTGTTTCAGCTAGTACCAGTCATGAAAAATTGCAGGCGAGAGCGGGGAGCTTTCTGCATTCTCCAATAGGGCACCACTCTCCAGCTAAGCTCTTTGGTGAAGGGAAATATGATATGGGATCTATAGCTGTAAGCAAATGAGTCATTTTCACATCTGATTAACATACATTTTCTTCCGTAGATAAACCTGTGTCTTTATTAATTTTTTTTTCCTGATCCTTTTTACCCAGGTAGTTCATATCAGTGAACATAATTGGGTTTTCTCTTTTTGTAGGATCTGCATTTACTGCTCCAACCGCATCTAATTTGATGCCGTCTGCAAATTTAAAATGTGTGTCTTCTTTTCCATCACCAAGTCATCCCTGCGTTACTACTGAACATCCTTCTCAATCGCCCCCGATCCATGAGTGGCTGTTCTCCGTTGTGTATTTCACCAGATGTCCTCAAAACAGACAGACAGAAAAAGGAAGTGGCTCATGGTAAGACTTTTTCTCCTTCCTAGAAAATTTTTAATGCATTTACTTTGAAGTGCTTGAGAGGTGAGGTTTTTCTTTTAAGTAGGTAATATGAGTGTAGCTCAAACATTTTGTTTTTAGGATATGAAAATTTTAGGAATTTTTAGCTGGGTCCTTTCATAGTGATGAATCAGAAAAACGATGAAAGAGGACAGTACAAATAACTTTTTCAAACGTCCAGTTACAACCTTCTTCTGGTTTCAGGCCCCAGTGCTCTCTACCTGTCACTGTGGACGTGACCCACCCACACATGAAACTCAGTAGAGCCAGAGACAAACTCTTTCTATTTTATCACTTTTTCCTTTGAGTTTTGTGGTTCAAAGATTGTTGTTCTCATTTCCAGCTGTGCCCTGCTCCCCCAGTCACTCATTCCCAAGCAGTTTGCTATGTCTTCCAAATATTTCTCTAATCCACCCACATTTTCTTATTCTCCTTTCTGGCCCTGATCATCTCCAGCCTGGCTGGTTCAGTCACCTTTTTTTTTTTTTTTTTTTTTTTTTTTTTTTTTTTGAGATGGAGTTTGGAAGTTTCGCTCTTGTTGCCCAGACTAGAGTGCAATGGCGTGATCTCGGCTCACCACAACCTCTGCCTCCCAGGTTCAAGCGATTCTCCTGCCTCAGCCTCCTGAGTAGCTGGGATTACAGGCATGTGCCACCATGCCCGGCTAATTTTGTACTTTTAGTAGAGATAGGATTTCTCCATGTTGGTCAGGCTGGTCTCGAACTCCTGACCTCAGGTGATCCACCTGCCTCGGCCTCAAAGTGCTGGGATTACAGGTGTGAACCACTGCGCCCGGCCTCAGTCACCTTCTTACTTGGCTATTTAGTCTACCATGGACACTCCTTACTGCTCCCAGCCTTCTGAAGTGGATCTCCTTGTGTTATTTTTGTTACTGACTGAAGAGCATATTTTAAGATTTTCAGCATTTCCTGCCCTATCTTTCTCTTTGCCATAATCTTTCCACACCTGTATTCACTGATGTCTTTGATGTGGTGGTCTAGTTCTGGTCCAGTTCATAAATCAGTGCTGACTGAGACAGGGTACATGTAAACGTTTCCCATTGTCCCATCATCTCTTCCCCTACCCAGTGGGCACTTAACAGTTAAAATGACTCTCGTACCAGAAATACGGGGGCCCAGTGATGTCCTCTGGGTTTCCATGTCTCTCCCATTGTTCCCACTACCATTCAGACCCAGTTCCCTTCCCCCGACGTGTTATTTGTTCTTCCACCAACCTTGTATTAACCCAGTCTAGGATCATACCTGGGTTTCGTTCCTAAATTTTGACTAGTACTCAGCTTAATAATCTTGTCTTCCTCTAAGGTGGCGGCTTAGACTTCCATTTCTTCTTGACAGTTGGGATGCCTTCCATCTGAATTCTTCATCTTTTTTTAAGATGAGATATTGCTCTGGTTTCCCAGGAGTGCAGTGGTGCAATCTTGGCTCACTGGAGCCCGGGACTCATGGGCTCCTGCAGTCCTCCTCCTTCAGCCTCCTAAGTAGCTGGGACTACAGGTGTGCACCACCATACTTGGCTAATTTTTATCTTTTGTTGAGGTGACATCTCACTTTGTTGCCCAGACTGGTCTCAAACTCCGGGCCTCAAGCTACACTCCCACTACGGCCTCCCAAAGTGCTGGGATTATAGGCATGAGTCACCGACCCCGGCCTGAATGATTCTTGTCAAGACTGGTAATGGTGGCACCCAAAGACAGCTGGGGGTGACTCTTAGTTCACTGGGTGTATTAATTTCCTCTGGCTGCTGTAGCAAATTACCACAGACTTTGGTGCCTTAAAACAACAGACATTTATGTTTGGACGGGGCTGAGCTCCTGCCACAGGCTCTGGGGGAGAATCTGTTCCTTGTCTCTTCCAGCTTCTGGCAGCTGCTGACATCCCTTGGCTTGTGGCTGCATCACTCCAGTATCTGCCCCTTCCATGGTCACATGGCCTTCCTTTCTTCCATCAAATGTGCCTCTGCCTCCTTTTAAGCATACATGTGATGACATTTAAGGCCCAGCTAGATAATTCAAAATAATCTCCCCATCTCACAATCTTTAGCTTCATCATATCTGCAATGTCTTTGCGTAGAAGGTTACATTTACAGGTCCCAGAGATTAGGACCTGATAGATGTGTGGCCATTATTCCACGTACTACACTGTCCACCTAGGCTGGGCCTGCGACTTCTCCTGGAAGTCCTGCTCTTGACCATTTCTGAGTCATGGTTCAGTGCGCCTTCCTTCCTGCCTCTCTGCCTGTTTATCTTCCTCACCTCTACCTGCAGACCTGGCCTCAGCAATGCTGTCAGTTTCCCGAAGATCTGTCTCAGGCCCAGAGGCCAGGGCCGCCTCCTGCTCCTTCCTGCTGCTGCTTTCTGTCCACTTGCCTCCTTCTCTTTTATTGAGTTGTAGGAAATACCAAGTTTCTTTTCAAAAATCTCATGTGATGCTCCCTTCTGCACAAAGACCTTGCAGTCCAGGCTCTTCCAGGCTGTCTGCTTTGTGTGACACTTGACTCAGATGTGCCTAGGCATGCCTTGAGATGTGGGCTGCCATTTACTTATCTAAAATGCCCCTTCCCCTTCTTCTGTATTGGGTGAAATACTGTACATTCTGCAAGGTCTTGTTTAAGTGTCAGATTCTCTGAGACTTTCCTAAGCCTCTCCCCCTCCTCTTTTCCATGCAGAATTGATTACATCTCCCCTCTGTTCTTCCTTAGCACACTCTTTATACTTGACGCAAAGCCTTCCCACATTGCCTCATACTTTATTTTGTCTCTGTCTCTCCTTGGTAGTCTTTGAGGTTCATGAGAACCAGGAAAAGGATATTTATCCATCTTTTTAATTTTAACCTGACATGTAACTCAGTACATTCTTGGTATAATAATATGTGTTTAATTAATTAATTTGAATTTTTAACTTTTCATAATTCAGAATATCTTAGAAGAAATGAACATTTAATACTTTTCTCCCAATTTCCTTGTGGACCCAAAAGTAATTACTTTCCTTAGATGGCTGTGTACAGTCAATTATGGCTTTTGTTTTCAGCACAGATTAATTGAAAATCCTGTAATTTATGCATTCTGTGCTTTACATTTTGTTGAGTGTGGGGGAGTTACTGCCCCTACCCCCTGTAGAGAGCCAGTTTACTTTATTTTATTTTATTTTTCTTTGAGACAGAGGCTTGCTGTGTCACCCAGGCTGGAGTGCAGTGGCTTGATCACAGCTCACTGCAGGCTTGACCTCCTGGGCTCAAGCAGTCCTCCCACCTCAGCCTCCCAAGTGGCTGGCACCACAGGTGTGTGCCACCATGCTTGGCTAATTTTTAAAATTGTTGTTATTTGTAGAGACAGGGGTCTCCTGTGTTGCCCAGGCTGGTCCCAAACTGGGCTCAAGCGATCCTTCCACCTCTGCTTCCCAAAGAGTTGGGATTACAGGCACGAGCCACTGTCCTCGGCCCAGTTTACTTTAACATGAGACTTGACTAAACCTGAAAAGCTACCAGTGTAATGTCAGTTGTCTTCTTGTAGATCCAGACTTTGAAGCGAGAGTGAGGAGTGTTACCTGTGAGGATTGCTTCTGTTCACTTACTGGTGCGCCACTGAAACAATACGATTTTCCTCCGTTTTCCTGGGTGTTGTGTTTTGTCTGAGTAGATGTGAATGTCAGAGTTATTTTCCCCGCCTCGTCACTGAAATCTGCGGCCAGCCTCTCTGATTGTGCATGCATCTATGCTCTACAGCTGGCATCTGTTACCTATTTCTATAGCTTTGAGTCTCTGGGCTTTTGTAGAGAGTACGGGTATTTTATTACATTGCGTGTCTTATATTTATGAGAAACTCAAAGGGCTTTGAGGATTTTCTTTTTTGCTATCTAATCTCCTAACAGCTCTCTGAGGTAGGTAGCAGGAAGTGTTATCTCCATTTTGCAGATGTTATAACAGAGGCATAGCACAACTTGGTGCAGGCCCCGCAGCAAATCACGGGATGAGTGGAAAACGTCTCCCCAGTCTTTCAACCTCCATTTCAAGGCACTAGTTGCTAGACACGTTAATTTTAATTTTTAAAACCTGCGCCTATTTTGGTTTTATGGGAAATGTTATTGTCAGCATTCATCTGGTGGCAGTGCTCCGATTTTAGTATTACCTTTCCTAGCTTCTGTATCTTCTAGAATCCCTTCTTGCTTGTCACACTCACACAGACTCATAAGCGTGCCTGTCTTTTTTTTTTTTTTTGAGACAGAGTCTTGCTCTGTCACCCAGACTGGGGTGCAGTGGTGCAATCTCCGCTCACCACAACCTCCAACCTCCACTTCCCAGGTTCAAGCAGTTCTCCTGCCTCAGCCTCCCAAATTGCGGGATTACAAGCATGCACCACCTCGCCCAGCTAATTTCGCATTTAGAGACCGAGTTTTGCCATGTTGACCAGGCTGGTCTCGAATTCTTGACCTCAGATGATCTGCCTGCCTCAGCCTCCCAAAGTGCTGGGATTACAGGTGTGAGCCACCGTGCCCAGGTGTGTCTGTCTTTTTATGTGTGTATGTATGTATATATGTAAATAAATAAAATATATATTCTTTCTTTCAAAAGAATTTATATACAACGTTAATTCTGTAGAGGGGGTTACTTGGTCTGGGGACTATATGCAAATATGGGATTTTTGCGTCACTGGATATCTGATACTTTCCAACTAGTTTTTTTTTTTTCTTGTTTCAGTTGAATGTACTATGTAGATATTAGCTGTAGGCGTGGACATGTTTAAAAATATAACCAGCCTGGGCAACATAGTGAGACCCTGTCTTTACAAAAAATTATGGTGTAGTGGCACATGCCTGTGGTCTCAGCTACTTGGGAGGCTGAGGTGGGAGGATCACTTGAGCCTAGGAGTTGGAGGCTGCAATGAGTTGTGATCTCACCACTGTACTCCAGCCTGGGCAACAGAGCAAGACTCTATCCCAGAATAAATTAAAAATATATATATAACCTATGACAATGGGAAACATAAGAAATACTATAAAACTGGGTGTCCGATACTATTAATAAGTGAAATAAATGTTTTACTCAGGTAATTCCTCTATGCACATTATGGTATCCTCAAAGTGAGCTCATATTGTAACTTTTCACATAGTTTCCCTCAAATGTGAAATTTCTTTTCTTCTCTCAGAGGACAGTTAATACCTTTTCGTAAATTGAAAACTGTACTGCAAATGTCAGTTCCTGATCAGATTTTCCTGAGTCTTTCAAGGGAACAGGACAAGGAGCTTTGTGCCTGCTGTGTAGGGGGTGTGGTGAGGCTTCTTTCTTTTTCGTGGCTGCATTTGGAATGCTCTGCTCTTTCACCAAGCGCCATTCATGACACGATTGCTCCTAGAGCACTAAACTGCCTAACAGGGAGTTTCTCCCCCTCTTCTGGAGTCTCTGAGGCAGTTTCCATTCATTGCTGTGGATGGTGCTGAGACCCAGGCTCTGTGCAGGCCGCCTGCCTGGAATCCGCTGGCCCGGAGACCTCTTTGTGATTTCCCTAAGCCGGGAGAGAGGGGATTTGGAGCACCTGGTGCGGGGGAGGCAGCTTGCCACCCTCGTCTTCGTCAGCCTCTCCCGTCCACCCTCTCCACTTGGGAGCACCACCCGGCAGCAGTGTTTTTGTGCCTTGAAACCATTTGGAGCCGCTGGAATGGAGGCCACCCAGAGCTTCTGTGAGCAGCTGTAGCTGCGGATCTGCTATTGGCCAGAGCAGAGAATGTTCTTACTTATCTCCACTGAGCATGGGTGGCCGTGATCCCTTAGGATGATGCCGTTTCTCACTGTCTGGAGGTGGAAGCTATTGTCCTGCTCTCCAGCTTGTTGTTTGAAGTCGTTTTGTAAGGCTTCCGGCTTCTGCTGACTCAACACACACACACACACACACACACAGAAAAGCCCGGGACTGGCTTGCTCCCAAGGCTTTTGAAATGGCTAAGGAGATAACAGACCTCCCCGCTGCAAGGGGGTAATAGCTGAAATAGTAAGTGGGCAGAGCTGTTTTGTTTATGATGTCCACAAAGTCTGAGAAACTTCATCTTCCTCTTTCACTGCTAACTCCGTTTCCTTCCTTGTCCCTGCCTCCCCCTCTTCAAAAGTTTTGGGCTGAGCCACAGGCCGAAATGTGGTTTACATATGATTTTACAGAGGCACAATTCACATCTGGGGGCTTTTTCAGATTAACAAGTTGAAGGATGCCATCTTTGTTTCCCCGATGGAAAACTGCCATTTCTAATGAACTTTTTATGAAGAAGCCTTCTTCGCTTACCTCTCCCACTTGTGATCAACTGTAATTAAAATGTATAAAGAACTTGATTCATGGTGCGTGCACCTGGGCTCTTTGTGGAGTCTCTCTTAGCAATATGCCGTGAGAACAGACTGGCAGTTGATGGATTTCTAAAGCAGAAAAATCAAGCTTATTCACAACAGAAGCTTATAGTTTTAAAAACCACATGGATAGGAGGACTGTCGTTTTGCAAGATTTGGCAGGCATCAATGAACCCAGTAGCCGCAGTGACCGAGACTGAAAATGTGGAAGGCTGGCTTTCCTTCTTAATTACTTTTAAACTACGTTAGCAAATTCTCAGGGTCATAGTGATCGGGATAGTTTCAAACCTCGATTATGGTGATATTTTTTTCTCATTAAAAAAATGTTCTTATGTTGCCGTGGCATGAAATAGGTCCTTTTATTAATTAAGGAGACAGGGAAAGAGTGTGTGGAAAGCATTCCTATGGTAGCATGTGTGAACTTCTTATAATTAGCAACATGTACACATTGTGCACTTAGAAAAATCCAGTGATATTAAATCCCCTGTTTTGTACAGTTGCTATTTGTCCAACTAAATAAATCATTTAATTGATACCATTCACACCTTCCTCCGTGATATTTTAAACTAATGTCAATGTACAAAAATAGCCTCTGTCCTTTTATTGTCATCGGTTTATGAAAATACTGCTTAAGAGCTGGAAAACAAAATTTTCTCATGTTTTACAGCACAGTTCCCCTGGGCCCCTGGGCCTAATTGGTTCTTAATAATTTTCAAAAGAGACTCTGTCCTTTAGCTCCCCAGAAATACCCAGGCTGTCCTAAAGCGAGCTGCAGCCTGCTACAGAAACTCTGGCAACTTTTAGGAAATGGAAGGTTCTGGAAAGTAGATCATTTTTCCCTGTGGTAGGAACACTGTAAGTTTTAGATGTGGGGGAGGGGTGTGTGTGTTGTGTTTGTGTTAGACATGTACGTATATAGCTGCTAGTACAAAAATCACAAACCTTTCGGTTTCCCTAAGGCTTGTCTGCAGTCCTTGTGCCTTGAATGCAGACTGTAATAAATAGAGGCAGTCTGTCTGGAAATGCATCTCTGTTAGAGCTAGAGTTCTTGTTCCAGGCCTCAGGGGATAAAGACAGAACGTTGTTTTCTAACTTGCCCTAGAGCCTCTGAGCCTTTGCGGATTGACGCAGTTGCCTTTCTGTGTGTGCAGAATCTTGCCTCCAGCCTCCCACAGTGTGGGGAGAGAGAATAGGGAGAAGTGAGAGAAGGGAGATAAATTATTCAACTTCTGCAAAATGTCAGGCACTGTGTTGGGTGCTGTGCATACCTTTCACTGAAAAGTAAGTCTTTTATGAATATGGCAATGTGGAGCTTCAGACATGAGATTTTGGAGCCAGACTGCGAAAGTCAATCCTGGCAAAATCATTGGCCAGGATTCAAATGATAACTTGGCCGCTTTTGAGACATAGGACTACTTGGTGCCTCAGTTTCCCCATTTGTAAATTGGGGCTAATATCAGAACTAACCTCAATTGTTTGTTGTTGGGATTAAATAAATTGAGAATTGTAACATCCTTAGAACAGAGCCTGCCATGCAGTGATGGACAATGTTCTACGAAAGGGATGGAACACAGAAGTGAATCCACTTACCCATTTCAACTAGCAAGTAGCTGGGGCAGGATTTGAATCTGGCTCTGCTGGCTTAAAGAGATGATTTTTGCCTGGGCAATGTGGTGAAACCTCATCTCTACACATAATACAACAATTAGCCAGGCACGGTGGTGTGCCCCTGTAGTTCCAGCTACTTGGGAGGCTGAGGTAGGAGGATGGCTTGAGGTGGGAGCTGGTGCTTGCAGTGAGCTGTGATTGTACCACTGCACTGTAGCCTGGGGTAACAGAGTGTAACCTGTCTCAGAAAATAAAAACAGAGAGAGAGAGATGATCTTTTTACCTTACCATACCACCGTACGTTCTTTTCTTCCTCGCTACGTTTGAGGTGGTGCTTTGAGTCAGTTCTCTTTTCCTCTCCACTTTACCTGATCATGGAGGGTCACTAGATCAGTCTAGTTTTCCCTTTTCTTTGCCCTTGTAGAGACATTGTGGGGCCAGGACTCAGAGCTTTATCATTTAACATCTTCCATGCAGGCAGGTGATAATAGCTTCTCTCTCCCAACTCACTTTGGGGTTGAACTAACCATTTTAGTTGCGTGGTCAATCTTTGGGGCTGGAATAAATGATCTTTTGTTCTTTCTCATAGTTGTTTGATGTATTGGTTCTTCCCTCAAAAATAGAAGCATCTTGTGAGCAGCCTCGATGTCATGTACTTCCTGTTGTACTCACCCAAGCCATTTACCCCCTGCTGAGCACACTGGTAGCAGCTCATGGGCATTTGAATGGAGGAAGGAGGGCGTCATATTAAATGGCTTTTTCCCTCTCTTTAGACATAACGTGCCATGGGACAGCTCTTTTCCTTTACATGGTGGCAGGATCAAGAGTATACAGTCTGAATTTGGAGATCTTTGACATGTGCTTTGCTTCATCTGGCAATTTCTGCTGGGATTTCCAGTTGAAAGCCCACATCGTGGGATCCTGCGATCCCTCTAAAGGCGTGGAGTTGGCTTGAACCTGTGTATCTTCTGCCAACTTTCCTGGCTTAGGAAATGCTGCTGAAGAGGTAGAACATATTTACAGAGTCCTTAGCTGTGACGATGAAGAACATAACATTTGGTCTCCAGTAAGGAAAATAAAAAAGGAATTTGATTACTCTTGCCCCAGTCCCACCTACCTCACCTACACATGTCCAGTTTACTTTGGATGGGAGTTTTCATTAATGTGAAAATTTATGTAAACTGCAGTGGGGTTTCTGACTAAGGACACAAGGTCTCTAAGGCAAGACAACACTATTAATAGAATGTGGATGTGTGTGGTTTATTTTTGTTTTCAAAATGGAAATGTTTCTTCGGGGTTTTGGCATGCTCTTTGATATGTTGAAAGATGAGAAAACATCATTTGGGAAACTCAGCACTTCTACCATATTAGGAAATTTACAGTGCTTCAGATTTCACATTTAATGTTTTAATTGTCTGGTTTGGTAATAAAAAAATGTCAAGCTCCTCTCTTTCATTTGGAGTTACCACCACGTTTTCCCCTCTTTGCAGGAATGGGCGGTTGCCAGCTTCTGCTTCCTGCCCCCGTCCCAGCATGGACCAAGGATCTGCTCTGAGAAGGCAGTTCCTCGCATGTCGTCTGAGTGAGTATCATGTGGACTTCCGACATGCTGGTTCAGTCTCTTTTGTGTGATGTCACATAGGCAGTTGTTTCCTCTGGTGTTTGTAAATATCCTAAATGTACAACTAAAATGGAATTGTCTTTTTGAATCTTAGCAGTTGTTTTTGAACAGAAGGTGCTATTCTGAACATGACATAAAGTACAGAAGAAGCCAAAGAAAACACTACCGTTCTGATCTGGGGGCAATCTTAGGAAAAGCCTGTATATTAGAAAAGAGAGACAGACACACATGGAAACAGAGAAACACACACAGAGATAGAGGCAGAGAGACAGACAGAAATGAAGACAGAGAAGGAGAGAAGAGAGTGGGGTTGTATACTCCATGAAGTGTGGGCCTTTTGGAAAAACCAAGACCCAAAATAGAGTTGAAATTTACTCTTCTTGTAAATATACCTTCCTATTGAGGAAACAGTGATGAAGGAACTTCCAGAAGTAATTTTTTTTGCGGGCAGTAAAACGTGGAGGGGAAAAATCCTGTACCTCATCTTTACTGTCATACATTGTCACAGGATTTAGAGGGGAAATGTGCTCTATCTGGGGAATTAGGGCTCTAGTGCTAAGCAGCTGAGAGTGCAGATATGTTCACTTTCCCTGTACAGTTATCTCCAAACAGTATTTGCAGTTAAAATAGTTATTTCATTTTTCAATCTCCAAATACAATTTTTATGTAGTAAGTCATATTTAGCATAGAAAATTTGGAAAATACAGGAAGACCTCCAGACAAAATAAAAATCACCTGCCATCATGTAATTTGAATGTCTTTCCTTTTAGAATGTGTTTCTATGTGCTTATGTCTGTATTTTTTATACAAGTGGGGTCACACTGTATGTACATTTTAGATTATTTCTATAAAAATAAACATATTTAGTGGTTACGCTGTAATTCTTGGTAGGACTGTATCCAGTTCATTTACCTTTTCCCTGTGGGTTTTCTTCTTCACTAATTATGTTGATAGTGATTCATGTGTTAGGTTAAGAAATGCTGTAAAGAAGATCTTTGGGTGTGAATAGTTTTTCTGAATTCCTGATTATTTTATCAAGTTATATTCATATATAAGGATTACTGTGGCTTTTGTTGTTGTAGTTGTTGTTTTTTGAGACGGAGTCTCTCTCTGTCGCCAGGCTGGAGTGCAGTGGCGCGATCTCGGCTCACTGCAACCTCCACTTCCTGGATCAAGTGTTCTCCTGCCTCAGCCTCCCCAGTAGCTGGGATTACAGGTGCCCACCACCATGCCCAGCTAATTTTTATATTTTTATTAGAGATGGGGGTTTCACCATGTTGGCCAGGATGGTCTCGATCTCTTGACCTCGTGATCTGCCTGCCTCGGCCTCCCACAGTGTTGGGATTACAGGCGTGAGCCACCGCGCCCGGCCTACTTTGTCTTTTTAAGGGCCCCTTTGCATATTGCTAAATCACTTCCCAGAAAAGTTGTACTCTTTGAACTCTAACATTTCAGATTGTTCACCTTCCAAACCTGAGATACCGCTTTTAAGACTTCCTTCATCTAACATGAAAAATACTTTAGTTGTTACTTTAACTTTCATTTCTTTGTGAATTATGTGTTTTATTGGAGTGTTCATTATGTGTTTTTGGTCATTTACTTATTGGCTGTTGTAAATTCTCTGCAAGCGCCTTTTCTGTATTTCTACCAGGATTTTAATGATGACTGTATTGATGAGTGTGCCTTCTTATTTATTCATGATGTTAACTCTTGTTTGACCTGCTTCCTGTTTTATACAAATAGACATTTAAAATCCAATTTTTATCTGGTGATAAATGCTTTGTAACATTGTTTTTATTCTCTTTCCCTTATGATTTTTTTTTCCTTCTCTTAACTTGTCTCCTTCTTCTTAAATGCCCTTCACATTTTCTTGGCTTCTCAGTCTTCTCTCTCCCACTTCCCCACGCTCTTTGCCTGGACTGCTTTTCCAAACTCACGTCCTGCCACTGTCTCAACAAAGCCTTGCTTCATCTGGATTTCTCCACTTTTCCCCTGACACACAGCTTTGCTTTTGGTGATTTCCGTTTCCTGTGGTCACCCGTGGTCTGAAAATATTAAATGGAAAATTTCAGAAATAGACAATTTGTAAGGGTTCAGTTGTGTGCCATCCTGAGAAATGTAATGCCGTGTCACGCCTTCCCATGACGTTCCTGCTGTAAATGTGAATTATCCCTTTGCCCAGTGTATCCACTGTATAGACTCCCTGTCCCTTAGTCATTTGGTAGCCATCTAGCCATGAAATGGAAAAAACATAGTGCATACAGCATAGGGGTTGGTACTATTTTCTGTTTTAGGCATTTACAGGGAATCTTGGACCATATCCCCCCATGGATAAGGGGGCACTGCTGTACCTGGCAAATATCACTTCCAGCTCCGTGTGTGTGTTCCCTTGACATACTATCACGGGTTCTTCTTTCTCTTTAAAGACAGAGCTGGTATGTCACCTCTTTCATGAAACCTTCCTTCACTTCAGCATGTGGTGACCTGTCCTTGCTCTGTTTTCTGTGCTCATTTTGCACTTTTTGCACACTGATTTCTATCTTTCATTGCACCTTCATGTGTGTGTGTTTTGTCACCCTATGTAGGCTGCCAGGTCCTTGTAAGCACAGATGCTATCCCTCTGATTTCTCTGTAAGCCTTATCCCCACCTTGGGCACCCTACCAAAAGTACTTAGGACAGTGCTGCATGCATGGGACCACCAGACACTCAGCAGGATATTGTTGACAGATCACTCTCGTGATACTTTGCTTTTTCCATGTTATTTTTTCTTTACTCCTTTCCTGCCTTCCTCCCTCCTGTCCCCTCCCTCCCTTCCTTCCTTTTTTTCTTTTTATTTGTTGAAACAGAATTTCACTCTTGTTGCCTGGACTTGAGTGCAATGGCATGATGTCAGCTCACTGCAAACTCCGCCTCCCGGGTTCAAGCGATTCTCCTGCCTCAGCCTCCTGAGTAGCTGGGACTGCAAGCATGCACCACCATGCCTGGCTAATTTTTTATTTTTAGTAGAGATGGCGTTTCACCATGTTGGCCAGGCTGGTCTGGAATTCCTGACCTCATGTGATCCGCCCACCTTGGCCTCCCAGAGTGCTGGGATTACAGGCATGAGCCACCACACCTGGCCTTTTTTTTTTTTTTTTATTTTTTTTATTTTGAGACAGGTTCTTGCTCTGTTACTCAGGCTAGAGTACAATGGCATGATCATAGCTTACTACAGCCTCCATCTCCTGGGCTCAAGTGATCCTCCCACCTCAGCCTCCTTAGTAGCTGGACTACAGGCATGCATGACCATGCCCAGCTAATTTTTTTATTTTTAGTTTTAGTAAAGACGAGTTCTTGTTATCTTGCCCAGGCTGGTCTGGAGCTCCTGAGCTCATATGATCCTCTTGCGTTAGGCCCCACAAAGTGCTGGGATTACAGCACGAGCCACCGTGTCTGGCCTTTGGCTGGTTTTCTTATTCAGGATAAAGAATCACTTGGTGCGCTCACACTGGAAGCCATGTTCCCTACTTGCTCCTCTCCCTAGGAAACATTATTCTGTGCCTTCTTTATAACATACCACGTACTATGTTCAGCTACCAGAGAATCTTTTTTTTTTTTTAAATAATTTCAACTTTTGTTTTAGATTCAGGAGGTACATGTGCAGGTTTACGACATGGGTGCACTGTGTGATGCTGAGATTTGGGGTATGGATGATCCTGTCACCCAGATAGTGAGCACAGTACCCAGTAGGTTATTTTTCAGTCCATGGCCCCACGCCCCCCGCCACCACCCACACTAGAAAGTCTGCATTGTCTGTTGTTCTCATCTTTATATCCATGTGTACTCAATGTTTAGCTCTCACTTAAAAGTGAGAACATGCAGTATTTGGTTTTCTGTTACTGTGTTAATTTGATGAGGATAATGGCTTCCAGCTGCATCCACCTTGCCGCAAAGGATATGGTTTCATTCCTTTTTATGGCTACATAGTACTCCGTGGTATATATGTACCATATTTGCTTTATTCAATCCACTATTGGCAGGCACCTAGGTTGATTGCACGTCTTTACTAATGTGAGTAGCACTGAGCTGACCATACAAGTACGAGTGTCTTTTTGGTGAAATGATTTATATTCCTTTGGGTACATACCCAGTAATGGGATTGCTGAATCAAATGGTAATTCTCTTTTAAATTCTCTGTGAAATCACCAAATTGCTGTCCACAGTGGCTGAACTAATTTACATTCTCACCAACAGTGTATACTCATACTGTGTTCCTTTCTCTGCAGCCTCACTAGCATTTTTTTTTTTTTGTCTTTTTAGTAATAGCCATTCTGACTGCTATGAGTTGGTATCTCATAGATTTGCATTCTACCAGAGATCTTGAGGTCATGAGAAGCTGTTAGGCAGCGATTTCCTCGTTGTGTGTTTTTGTTTTCTGGTTGCTTCATCAGTGTTATTTGTTGACTCACATACTTCTTGCCTCTCACCTTCTCTGCCAAACCTCCATGTTTTATAACTCAGACTTACCCATGGTCGAGCTCTCTAGACCTGGCTCCTTCTGATTGTGTGAGACCCTCCCACGTCTAGGAAAGGGGAGCTGGCATTAAATGTATGTGTGAAGTATTTAAAGAATAAAGTGTAGAATAGAGAAATGTAAGTCCTAATGCACTAGGAGATCAGAAGGACAGATGGGTATGAGCTGATTTACTCAAGGACAGCTTTATAGGTACAGAGGAGATTAATTATGGCTATAGAAGGATGGGTAGGATCTAGATGGGGTATGAGGAAAGAGAGGGCACTTAACAATTGGAATAAGAGTAAACACAGGTCCCCAAACCACTATTATTAGTGATAATATTTGGTAGAAATGAACAGGGTATATACATGGGAAATGATGTATAACAAGGATGTCTACGTGGGCAAGAGAAGGACATAGTTATTTCTCAGAAGGAAGTCAGGGGGTGCTATGCACAGCCACTGACCATGAATTTCTACAGCCGCCTGCTGGATCCTGCCATGTGGTTTCCCTCAGGACTGCTGCTGCCCCTACGGCAGCTGTGCCAGCTTCTTCCTTCTCCTTCCCATTTAGCCTCCTGTTGGGAAGGGCTGTTATGTAGAGACTCATTAAAATTTTCTCAGAGAGTGGCCAGGTGCAGTGGTTCACACCTGTAATCCCGAGGTGGATGGATCTCTTGAGGTCAAGACCAGCCTGACCAACATGATGAAACCCCCATCTCTACTAAAAATACAAAAATTTGCCGGACGTGGTAGTGCACACCTGTAGTCCCAGCTACTTTGGAGGCTGAGGCAGGAGGATCGCTTGAACCCGGGAGGCAGATGTTGCAGTGAGCTATGATCATGCCAGTGCACTCCAGCCTGGGCAACAGAGTGAGACTCTGTCTCAAAAAGAAGCATTTTTTTTCCCCCAAGAATTTTCCAAACACTATCTCATTGGATGCGTGTGACAGTCTGAGGCCATGTTAACACCAATTTAAAAGTAGGAATCTGAGGTCTCTGAGGCTCAGGAACTTTCCTGAAGCCACACAACTGGTAAGGAGCAGAACTGGAGTGTTAGGCTCTGGCCTAGATGTGGTCAGCCATGCTGCACCTGTGGCCTGCTCTTCTGTTCGCTCATTGATTCACTTATTCATTCATTTTTGATAAATCATCTTTGACCATCTACTAAGCGCTGGGTCCCAAGTTAAGACAAAGGTAAAGAAGGCCCCATTCTTGCTCCCCCATTCCAGTTGGATGGGGATCAGAAAGCCAAAGCTAGAAGTTACAGTCTCACGTGACAAGGGCTGTTGGGAGATGCCACGGGTGCTATGGCTGCCCCTAGGAAGCACTTTAAGGCTGAAATTGTGCCGGGGCCAAGGCTTCCTAGAGGAAGTGATAGCACAGCTGAGATACTGGGAGAGATTTAAATGTTCTTCATAGAAATCAGTAACATAAAAGGCGAGAGGTGAGAGAGAGAGGAGTGGCATATTTGGGGGAATTAAAAGTAGTTGGATTTGCCTAGAATGTGAAGTGAAAGTTGGGGAACGGCGGAAGATGACGCCAGGGACACCCTAGCTTAAATGTGGCCCTGGCCGGATTGTGTGTCGTTGTGGAAACCATGATTCAGAGAAGTTCACTTCTCACAGCACAGTGAGGAAGCGTCTGAAAGGTTGGGAGCCTGAGAGTGGCTTCATCACATTTGCAGCCTGGGAGAATATCTCTGGTGCAGTGGGAAGGGTGGGCTGGCTGTTTCAACAGGTGCTGCAGTCTGTTAAGGTAGAGACCTGAGCTGACAGCACAAAGTGCTGCTTCTCTCCTCTTCAGTCTCTGCAGTGGCATTCTGGAGGAATCCAAAGGCCTCTTCCAGAGCAAGCTAAAAATGGTGGAGAAGGGAGAAGCGGAGTTTGTTCTCTTCCGTGATTTGGGTCCAAATGCACAAACCTTGTGCTGGTTCTTTTTGGCATCTGCACGTCTCAAGTCGGGAAAACGGCTGGAAAAGCCATAATGTCAGTGTGGCCCTAGCGTTCAGATTACCTTCTTTCAGTTAGCTAACCACCTTAAACCTTGATTTCATTAAAATTGTGTACTTTATCTCCAAGTCATGGGACTAAAAAAGCCCACTCTTTAAAAAGTATATATGTTTCTACAAGTTTAGAATAATTTTCAAGTATCTATCTATAGCAGATATAATTTTAAAAATCCTTAAAACACAAAATGTAGCTCAGGATCTTTTCATGATGGTCTGGGTTCTCAAAGAGCACATTGCAAGGAAAAGCTAAGAAGCTTAGGGAAAATGTTAAGGGCGTCTCTTAGATGGGCAGAGATTTGTCAGTGTGGCTGAATGTCTAGAATCACAGAGCTGCTTTTTTTCTACCTAAAGAAAACTCTTGTAGACCCCTCTACATTTATCTCATAAGCAGTTCTCCTTAGAGATGACTTGTTTAATTTATCCCTCCCTTCCCTCCAAAAGAGAGATGAGAGATTATCTCAAGGAGCTGGCGGGACAGAATCAAAAGCTGGCGTGGGGCTGGGGGTGGGGAACGAGCCAGTGCAGACCCAGGTCCTTGCCGCGCTGGAGATCTCTGAACTTTGCCGCCTCCCTCTTTGCCGAGGTCCCTCAGGTGGCCTCATTGTTTCTATTACCTTGATAGAAAGCCTATGTGAAGTCCCTGCCTGCCTGGCAGTCTCGTTGCCATGGAAACGTCCATTCCACACACCTGATTCACACATCACGCTTGGCTAAGTCCAGACAGAGGTCACACACTGGCATTTGCCCTTTGTTTCCCCTTCTTGTGTTTTCCAGGCACTTATAAATGGATACAGAAAGATGAGAGGGTGGGCAGTGTTGTGTGTAAGAATGTTTTGTTGTCAACTGTAGAAGTCTGTGAGTTTAAAAAAAAGAAACAATCCTATAAATGGAAGGGCAGAGCAAATGGCGAAGTCTGTGTGTATTTCTAAGCTTCTTGTAAGAAGGCCAAGTTTTAATCCTGTGATATGTCTGAAAGTGACTTTTTTTTCTCTTCTGGATTTCTAGGTGAGATTGGAAATGGGTTTAACAGATTCCAGAGTCTGCAGCTCCATAGGGAATTTTCTGTCCCATTTCACCAAGTTGCCCTTACACTCTAAGATTGCAGTGTGGGATTTCTGTCCCATTTCACCAGGTTGCATTTACACTCTAGGATTGCAATGTGGGATTACCCTGACAGCTGTATGTTAAGAATCAAATTCTCTAATGATGCTTTCTGTACTCTGGCTTTACTTTTACACAAAATGTAATACTTTAGAAAGCATAAATACTTTTGAGGAAATTATCCTTCATTAAAGGTCAGTACATTTGCTGGAGTAATTTTCTGTTTACACTCTGATTTCTTCTTCTTATGTAACTTCTTTAATATATAACTTAGAGAAAAGGACCTGTTGGAAGGCAGATTATTAATGTTGTTGCCCAACTAGAATTTCTCTTCATAGGTTGAGTTGTTTTCTTTTGGTTCTTGTTTATAAGGCTGAGATTTAGAGGTTTTTAAAAAAAGACTTTCAAAGAGACATGGGACATGGCATTCAGTCCTCCTAAAACATTAGATTTTGACATTATGTGCAGTGCAGTTACCATGTTACATTGGCAGTGGGATTAGCTAGTGAGGTTCCCATTTGACAGTGGGATTAGCTAGTGAGTTTCTGTTTGCTCTTACCTCCACTGACGCTGCTGTTTCTTCTCATTTGTCAGTATTCCTCCTGTTCAGATGGCTTCGATTTACAAAATGTGCCCTTTCTGTCAGCAGTCTGCCAGCTCTGGGTTTAAAATCTCATTTACATGGTGTCCTGAGGTAAAAGTATTAGCCTCCATTGTCTCATTTGTGAAATAGTGTTAATAATACAAAACTGCTTTAAAAATGCTGTAATTTTTGAAGTGGATTGCATGATACCTGCCGCCTAATATGTATTGGTATTATTATCCTGTTAGATCAGTTTAGAAATAACATTTGTAGCATCTGAAAGAATATACTTGCTCTCAGTATTCCTAGACTGACTTTAGCCAAGGTAAGGATAGGTTGGGGCTATCTATATGGATGGTGGATTGAAAGAAATGGTAAGTTTCGCAGAAGACACAGCATGTGCACATATATTCTCCTTCTCTTTTTCTCACTTGTGTACTCACCCTTGGTCTATTTTTTTTTGAATCTCCCTGCAAGTTCAAGTGGCAAAATGAAAAGGTTGCCCAAGTATTGGAAGATAAAATCATCATAGAGACATTTAGAGAGCCGTGGCGCTGCTCTGTTGACATTTCCAGGGGAGTCATAGAGGCGTATGTGTGAATTCCCATTTTCATGATCTCAGGACCATTCGAAGCCCCCATTCAAATCCCCTGGCTCCTCACCGCATTCCGCTTTCTCTCGCTCTTCTCACATTTTCTCCTCCTTTTTCCTTCTCTCCTCTCCTTCTCCTCCTTTTCTCCCCCCCTCCCTCTTGTCTTTTTCTTCTTTTTTTATTGTGGTGAAATGTACCTGCCACAGAACTTGCCACCTTAACTATTTGCATGTGTGTGTTTCTGGGACGTCACATACTTTCACATTGTTGTGCCCCCGTCACCAAACTCTATCTCTTCAACTTTGGATCTTTCCAGACTGAAACCTTGTACCCACTAAACTCTAACCCCCCATGCCCTCCTCCCACTACAGCCCCTGGAAACTACCATTCTGCTTTCTGTCTCTATGAATTTGACTATTTTAGGTATTTCATGTAAGTAGAATCATATAGTATTTGTTCTTTGGTGACTGGCTCATTTCACTTAGCATAATGCCTTCAATGCATCCCCGTTGTAGCACGTATCAGAATTTCATTCCTTTGTAAGACTGAATAATATCCACTCGTATGTATTAATATATACCACGTTTTTGCTTATCCATTTATCCATTGACAGTCATTTGCGTGGCTTTCACATTTAGTATTTGTGAATAATGCTGCTATGAGCATGGGTGTTCTCATATCCCTTCAAGACCCTGCTTCAGTTCTTTTCCGTACATACTCAGGCACGGAACTAGTCACTTCTTTAAAACCATTTCTAGGCTGGGCGCGGTGGCTCACGCCTGTAATCCCAGCACTTTGGGAGGCCAAGGCGGGTGGATCACAAGGTCAAGAGATTGAGACCATCCTGGCCAACACGGTGAAACCCCGTCTCTACTAAAAATACAAAAAATTAGCCGGATGTGGCGGCACATGCCTGTAATCTCAGCTGCTTGGGAGGCTGAGGCAGGAGAATTACTTGAACCCAGGAGGCGGAGGTTTCGGTGAGCCGAGAATGCGCCACTGCACTCCAGCCTGGGCAACTAGAGCAAAACTCCGTCTCAAAAAAAAAAAAAAACCAAAAACAACCATTTCTATTATATGTTGATTTAAAAGCATTAATCTGATCTCCAGTCATCTTTTTCTTTCTCTCCATCTTCCTTCTTCCATCCCTCTCCCCCGCTCTCTTTCTCTCTCTTGCCTGCCTGCCTTCCTCCCTCCCTCCTCCCTCCCCCTCCCTCCCTCCCCTTTCTCTATTCTTCCCATACAGTTACAATTATATGGTAATTGTATTTCTCATTTTCCGAGGAACTGCCACACCATTTTCCACAGTGGCTGTACCATTTTACATTCCATCCAACAGTGCACAAGGGTTCCAGTTTTTCCACATTTTCACCGACATTTATTTTCTGATTTGTCCGTAGTTGCCATTCAAATGGGCGTGCGATGGTATCTCGAAGTTTCGATTGCATTTCCTTAGTGATGAGTGAGGTTGAGCATCTTTTACGTGCTTATGGCCATTTGTATGTCTTCTTTGGAGAACTATCTATTCAGTTCCCTTGCCTGTTTCTTAGTCAAGTTGTTTGTTTAGTTGTTGTTTAATTTTTAGGTGTTATTTGTATATTCTGAATATGAATCCCTTATCAGAAATACGATTTGCAAATATTTTCTCCCATTCTGTGGGTTGCTGTTTTACTCTGTTGCTAATGTCTTTTGATGTGCAAAATTTAAAGTTTTTTTAAATGAAGTCCAGTTAACCTGCTTTTTTCCTTTTGTTGCTTATGCCTTTGGTGTCATATCCAAGAAATAACTGCCATATCCAGTGTCTTGAAGCTTTTGTCCTTTTTTCTTCTAAGAGATTTATAGTTTTAGGTCTTATGCTTAGGTCTTTGTTCCATTTTGAGTTAATTTTTGTATATGGCATTATGTACAGTCCAACTTCATTCTTTTGCATATGGACATTTATTTTACCTGGCACCATTTGTTGAAAACACTGTCCCTTCCTGTTGAGTGGTATTGTCATCCTTGTCAAAAATCATTTGACCGTCTATGTAGGGTTGATTTCTAGGTTTTCTATTATGCTGGTGCATGTCTCTGTCTTTATACTAGTATCACTATGTTTTGATCATTGTAGCTTTGTAGTAAGTTTTGAAGTCAGGAAGTGTAAATCCTTCAGCTTTTTTTTTTTTTTCAATATTGTTTGGCTATTTAGGGTCCTTTGAGAATCTCTTTGTATCTTAGAATTGATTTTTCTATTTGTGCAATAATTGTCATTGGGATTTTGGTAGAGATTGCATTGAATGTACAGGTTGCTTTGGGTGGTATTTACAGCTTAACAGTATTACATTTTCTAATTCATGAACATGGTATATATTTTTATGTGTTTATGTCTTTAATTTCTTTCAGCAAGGTTTTACAGTTTTCACTGTACAAGTCTCTTAACTCCTCGAGTCCTAAGTAGTTCATTGTTTTTGATGCTTTTATAAATGGAACCATTTTTGTACTTTTCTTTTCAGGTTAATTGTTAGTCTGTAGAAATGCAACTTATTTTTGTTTACTTTGTATCCTGCTACTTTATTGAATTCATTTATTAGGTTTAACAGTTTTTTGAGTGTGGGATGAGGAATCTTTTGGAGTCTCTACATATAAGATCAGATCATCTACAAACAGAATTAGTTTTACTTTTCCTTTCCAATTTAAATGGCTTTTATTTCTTTTTCTTGCCTGATTGCTCTGGCTAGAGCTTATTGTACCATGTTGAATAGAAGTGGTGAAAATAGGCATCCTTGCCTTATTTCTGATCTTAGAGGAGAAAGGCTTTTAGTCTTTCACCATTATGATGTTGGCTATGGGTTTTTTCATAGATGGATTTTATTATATTGAGGTAGTTTTATTTCTAGTAAGTTTTGTATTTTCAGCATGAAAGGGCATTGAATTTTGTTAGGTGCTTGTTCTGAATCAACCACATACAGATGATCATATGGTTTTAGTCTTTTATTCTGTTACCATTATATATTACATCAATTTTTATATGTTAAACCATCCCTGCATTTCAGGAGTAACTCTCACGTGGTTAAGATGTATAGTTCTTTTAATATTCTACTGAACTCAGATGGCTAGTATTTTGTTGAGAATTTTTACATCAGTGTTTATAAGAGATAGTGGTATGTAGTTTTCTTCTTTTCTGGCTTTGGTATCAGGGTAATACTGGCCTCATAGAATGAATTAAAAAGTGTTTTATCGGCTGGGTGTGGGGGCTCACGCCTGTAATCCCAGCACTTTGGGAGGCCAAGGCGGGTGGATCACCTCAGGTTAGGAGTTCAAGACCAGCCTGGCCAAAATAGTGAGACTCCATCTCTACTAAAATTACAAAAATTAGCCAGGCATGGTAATGTGAGCCTGTAGTCCCAGCTACTGAGGCAGGAGAATCACTTGAACCCGAGAGGCAGAAGCTGCAGTGAGCCAAGATCACGCCACTGCACTCCAGCCTGGGCAACAGAGTGAGACTCTATCTCAAAAAAAAAAAAAAAAAGGCATTTTATCCTCTTTAATTTTTTGGAAGAGTGTGAGAAAGATTCGTGTTAATTCTTTAAATGTTTGATAGAAAGCTGTGCATTTTTAAAAACAGTTTTAAAGAACATATTTAAAGTAATCTGCTAGACTGAGGGAATTGTTACATTTAGGATAAAGAGAAGCTTGGAAAACTGTGGGGTTTTCAGATTCATTGTTTTATCTACAAGTGAAGGTTCCCTTCTGCTCTTCCAAGTCTACCACAGGACTGAAGTTTGAGTTTGGCCTCTGTGATGTGGCCTGGCCAACAGTCTGTTGCTCTCTCATCTTTGAGGAGTCCTGGGTCATTAGTAAGCATTTTCTCACAGCAGATGATTCGGAATGAAATGTAGCTCCAGATACAAAAATTATTTCTGAAAATGAGCTCACTTCTTTAAAACCATTTCTATTATATGTTGATTTAAAAGCGTTAATACTGATCTGCAGTCAACTTTTTCTTTCTCTCTGTCTTCCTGCCTCTATCTCTCTCCCCCACTCTTTTTCTTTCTCTCTCTTGCCTGCCTGTCTGCCTTCCTTCCTTCCCTCCCTCCCTCCCTCCCACCCACCCACCCTTCCTCTCTTCCTCCTTCCCTCCCACCCTTCCTCTTCCTCCCTCCCACCCTTCCTCTCTTCCTCCCTCCCTCCCACCCTTCCTGTATTCCTGCCTCCCTCCCACCCTTCCTCTCTTCCTCCCTCTCTCCCACCCTTCCTCTCTTCCTGCCTCCCTCCCACCCTTCTTCTCTTCCTTCCTCCCTCCCACCCTTTCTCTCTTCCTGCCTCCCTCCCACCCTTTCTCTCTTCCTGCCTCCCTCCCTTCCTCTCTTCTTCCCTTTTTCCCTTCCCTCCTCCCTCCCTCATTCATGGAATACCCAGAACAATACTGTCTAATAGAAATATAATACTGTCTAATAGAAATAACATATAAGCCACATGTGTAGCCATGCTAAAAAAGAAGAGAAACAGATGAAATTAATTTAATAACACACTTTAACCTAATATATCCAAGATATTATCATTTCAATGTTTAATTGATATAAAAGTTAAAGAGGTATTTTACATATTTTTCATAGTAAGTCTGTGAAATCCACTGTGCTTTTTACACTTGAGGCACATCTCAGTTTGGACCGATCACATTTCAAGGGCCCAAGAGCCACGTGTGTCTAGTGACCACTGTATTAGACGGTGCAGACCTAGTGTATTCGGTACCAGGCACATGAAGTCCAGAAAAGGGTAGCCCTCAACTTTGCTTCATAGACAGGACAGATCAGTAAAGGACTAATGATGGCTGTCAGTACCTGGGCAGGAGCTGTGCACAGACTGTTAGGGAAGCCCAGGGGAGGGGCTCCAGAGTCAGACCTGTGAGCTGGGGCCTCCCTGCAACTGACTTGGCTCGTTGCATCTCATTTCTTTGAACTAGTCTCGGGTGGGGGAGGCAGCTGAGCTGGAGTTTGGCATGGGCCCCAGTCCATCAGACATTAACTTTTTGCCTCATGTGTTAAGAGAGCCACTGGCAAGCTCACAATTTAATTACAGGCTCTGCTCTGGCCACAGGTCTGGGAGCTGGGATTTTGGAATCACAGCCTCACTGCTTTCCGTTCTGGCCTGCCTTTCATTCCCACAGACAGGACGGCTCATCTAGCCTCCTGGAGATTGCTCTCTGGCCAGGTGCACCTCCTTGCTTCTTTGCACTGCAGTGCCCAGAGGAAGGTTTAAAGTATGACTGAGGGAAGGGGAAGGAAGAAAACATTATTTTCATCTTTGTCTAGACACCTCCCCCTCCTCGCCTCTAGGAGGCGCCACCCAGAGCTCTGGTTGTTAATAGAAAGGTCATCAGGTGGGCTTCTGTGGACCCACCCTGGCCCCGCCCTGGCCACTGTGCCTGCCATGCTTCTCAGGGACTTAGCTGATGTGGACGGTGTGGCGCCAGCAGTAGGCAAGTGTGTGCGTCTCCCCCAGGCTCCCTGCTTGGGGAGGGGTGGTAGAGAGGTGTTTACAGATACTCAGCCAGGTGGTGCCAGGGAAGAGGCGGAGCTGTTTCCACTCACCCTCCCACCTCCTTTTGGCTTTCTCTTCTGGCATTGCCTGTCGCCAAAAGAGGGATGGGAATTTGGCAAAGTGAAAGTATCCCATTGTACTTTTCCCACTCCTCAGTCTTACCTTCCTCCTAAGACGTTTTTCCACCCAGGTCACTTAATACTCAAAGACTGCAAATTCCTTTCCTACTGCTGATGTGGAGGAAGCTTGGAAACATGTTTCTTTCCAGGAGATGAGTGATAGGGCAGAAGATGGGTCAGATGAGGCCAAGGGATTGGAGCCAGAGTCTTACCAAACTTGCAGGCAGCTTGTGACTGTGGGCATGCTGTATCGATAGAGGAGGGGAGGCCTGGGGGCTCCATGCTGTCCGGATTCCTCCCTTGATAAACAGAGTCAGGACAGGTAGGGGGACCTTGTGAGAGGTGTCCAGCCTTTTAGAAGATGCTATTAGTATGTGTTGGCTTGTTCAGTGATCTACTGATTGATGTTACTGGCCTGGTCCAAGGCTCTGCTTCTGCTTCTGATACCACCTACTCTCTTTAACCATATTTGAACTCTATTCTATTAACCTCAATTTCTTTGGGAATTGTATACACTCTCCACCACAGGGAATCAAATCCAGCGTATAAAGATGGCAAGAATCTCAGTAATTACCTGAATTCACGAAGAAGCCAAAGTAAAAATATTCCTTCTCTTGGGAGTAATAAAATAAATGAAATAAAATAGATGAGAGTTGAATAGCTCTTCTTACCCTACACTCACAACTCTCCTAAAATTCAAAATTCCTGTTACAATGCACATTAGCAGATAGCATTTTTATTGATGAGTGTTAAATTAAGGCGTTAACACTGAGAAATTGAAACTGGCTAAGAAAATGGAAAAGGCCACAATATTCTAATGTTATACATGCATACTTATTTTATACTGTAGATAATGAAATAAAATCATTGTTACTGGTGCAGCCTGTGGCCACATGCATTTTTTCTTTCTTTTTTTGAGACAGGGTCTCTTGCTGTCACCCAGGTTGGAGTGCTGAGGTACAACAGTGCGATCATGGCTCACTGTGGCCTTGATCTCCCAGCTGCTCAGGTGATCCTCCCACCTCAGTTGCTTGAGTAGCTGGGACTACAGGCATGCAGCACTGTGCCTGGCTAAGTTTTTAAATCTGTTTTTTGGTAGAGACAGGGTCTCAGCTCAGGCTGCATCTTATGCACTTTGATACCCCAAAATATTTTGAATTATTCTTAGTTTCAGTGGGTGAGATGGGTGATAATTTGAGTTCCTTCAGTAGGTCAGTAGACAAGACCAGAAGTGAGCTGTGATGATAACATGGGCTGTGAGCAGGTAGGGACCACAAGCACAGTGACAGCAGCAGGACTGTGGGCTCTGGGTTTGAATCCTGGCTCCGCTACTCACCAGCCCTGTGCAAGTGACTCAGCCTCTCTTCACCTCATTTATTTTCTGTAAAAATGAGAATTGTAGATTTGTATTTACGGAGATTATATAAGATGATCTGTCCAACTGTGGATGAGTAGTCGACAGTACCTGACAAATTCTGAAGAAATATTAATTGCTATTCCTATTGCTTCAGCGCCGAAATGCTTTTTTCCTGACAATAAATGGCCACTTTGTTTATTTCTGCCTGTAGCAAAGCAATACATTGATTGTTTAACACCTTCTTGGCCTCTTTGAAAATGTTTAAAATTATGTTTACTTTTCTGTATATCATTGTAGTTTGTATATGTGTGAGTGTGTATGTTTTGGGAGGCCAGTAAATTACCCTGTTCAGATGGAGCTGCCCAGTCTTTCCCATGGCAACTGAAAAAATAAAAAATTAAAGCAAAAACTTTGAGGTTACATAATTGCCTTCAGTAGACTAGGAGTGTAAGATCTTGAAGTTTTCTTGTGGGTTTTGGTGTTCTTTGGGTTTAAGGTGCTGGGTAAAGATACAGAGGTCCCACTGAGTAACTGAACAGGATGCTGTTGCTTGCTTTGAAGTGAGTAAATTGGTCAAAAGTACAAGTGGGAGGGGAAGTTGAGGTTTAATGAAGGAAGGCCATTATTAATGTTTCCATGGTTTTAGCAGTTTAAAAGTTGGGAGCTTAAATAAGGTTGTTAGTTGTGGGGGAAAACAGCCTGCAGTCATTCAGACATGGTTGAAGTTTAGTCTTTCGGTCTTCATTTTAATCGGAAAGTAGGGGGCCAAGCCTTCTGAATCACACAGCAAAGGGATTGCTTCATAACTTGAGCTATCTGACTGCTAATTATTGCGTGCTCATAATGGCATAAGATTTGCCTACCTTCACCACTCTTATCAAATCCCAATTATTGTTTTTCTTGGGAGGAGAAAGAATATTTTGATTTTTGGATTTTTAAAAATCTTCCAAAAAATTATATTTATCCCCTTAAAACATGGGGGTAACCAAAGCACTGGTGTCCAAAGAACAGGTGGTGCCTTTCCCTGACATCCGTAAAACGATCTCTATGTAATTCTCTTGGCATCTCTTGTGTAGGGATTAACATGGAAAGCTTCATTATTTGATTGAAAGGCAGGTTTGACCTTTCCACTGGAGATGTGATGCTCTTAGCTCCAGAACCGAGGTAGATAAGCCTGTTCGACTTTCCTTGCCCACCCCCCGCTGACCCTGCCAAATGTGTGCTAAGCCTATATTCGTTTTATTTCCAAAAATTGTATTTTTTTTTCCCCCAGAGACCCAATTTTATCATATAATGCCAACTCTGTTATTGATAATAGTCTGGGGCATAGGAAGAACATGGAGAGTTGAAATCTACAAATTATCCTAAAATCTAACATTCAAAAACCTCTTCTGTTCAGCTCTTTCAATGTAAGCAAAGGAAAGGAGAATGAAGATAAGATATTAACTTACGTGAGTACAGGTGGCTTAGGGCACTTGGTGTCAGAAACTCTGTTTGAATGCAGCCTCTTCCAGTTACCTAGGGAGCACTGGGAAATTTTTGTAACTCCCTGAGTTCTCCTTTTATAGTTTGTCAAATGATGAAAGAATCCTTTTTTCTTGTGGTGGTTGTATTAGATGAGATATGATATATGTGACAATTTGTAAATTTTTGGTCAGTCTCCATGTGGTACTCACTACTTTGTGTCATCTGATAGAGAAGAGGAAGAAGGAAGCATATACAACTAGTAGCCTGAGTAAATACTGGTTATTTTACTTCCAAATTGCCAAGACTAGGCTGTAAACCAGCAATCTCCCTTGTTTAACCTCTGTCAGCTACAGTTGCCTCAAGGCCCCCAAATTGCAGTTGGTAAGACAACAAACAACATATGCAAAATCCATTTGGGAATCCTTCTTGCTTAACTTTTTTCATTCATGGTGGACAATTGAGGTTATTAAGCTAACTGGCCTGCAAGGATAAATGAGTTTTTTTTAAATCCTTTCTGGGAATCTTAAATAACCAGTTTCAATTGTTATAAGCTGTGGGGAGCTGGGAATTTTTTTTCCTCCCCAGTACTGGACTCTTTTGCGATGGCCTACTGGGAAACCACATTTGGAACTCAAAGGAGAAATGGAACAGCGACAGTTTCCTTTAACCTGAGGCACTCAGAGCTTTGGCAATAGCTCTGTTCCCAGTTTCTGTTCTGTCTAGTTCTACCTGGAACTTAGATAAGGAAAAGCTCTCTATCTTTCATCCTCCTTGCCTTGTTCTAATGTAGCAGGAGTAACTTTTTCGTAATAGTGTTGCTCTTTGTTTTTTTTTGGCATTTTTTAAATTAAAGAGTGAGATTTTTCTTTTACCTTTTTTTCTCATTGCGCTGTCAGCTGTTTTTTGTTGAAACCAGTATCAAGGAGTCATCTTTCCTGAGAGTGTGCGCCTATGGAACATTGCATATGGCACGTCTCCCTGCAGAGTCCACACTCCATCACAGCAAACAGTGCCCTCATCTCTCCTAGGCCTTCTTCTTGGCTCAGCCCTGAGCACATCCTCAGCAATAGCAGAACCCTTGAACAATTCTGAAAGCAATTTATTACCATCTAGCCCTGAGAAAGAAGTGAATTGGCGGTCAGGGTAAAAATTGTAGGCATGGTTTAAAAATTCATTCTAGCGACATAATGAAAAATTTCATCAGGAGTCAAGACTGGAGACCTAGTGTTGGCTTTGCAACTGAGTAAATGCGGTAAAGTGACTTGGTTTCTATGTCCTTCAGATTCTTACTTATAAAAGATTTTATAAGTAAGAATTAACACGAAGACCTCCCACAGCATTGTGATTCTGTGTCTTTAAGTCCCATACCACAGTCCATAGTTGAGTTGTCTGATGAGGGATTATGATATTTGCGTCTTATGTTACCTAAGGAATATCTTACGTTATTCAAGACTGCTCGTTGACATGCTCAATATCCAAAGCACATAGTTTTTCAAGAGTCTGACTATTCTCCCCCGTCTGTGAAGGAGAGGGCCAGTTTCCTCATAAAAGCAACTGAAAAAACTGAGGTACAGACGTGTTTTTTTTTTTGTGGGGGCAACCACCACCATGCCTGGCTAATTTTTATACTTTTAGTAGAAACGGAGTTTCACCATGTTGGCCAGGCTGGTCTCAAACTCCTGACCTCAGATGATCTGCCCGCCTTGGCCCCCCAAAGTGCTGGGATCACGGGTATGAGCCACTGTGCCTGGTGAAGACATGTCTTTTTATCATATCTTTTTATCATGTCTTTTATCTGATCTTTGGAAAGGAGACTGTATATAATGAAAAAATATCTTCTAAGCTGAGTTCAAGAATAGATGTTGCGTTTGGACTCACTTCTTTTGAAAGCTTTAAAAATGGGATCATCAGATCAGAATGCATTTAGGTATTCTCTGAAGACAGAATTGTGTTTGTCCTTCTAATGTCCATCTCTCAAATTTAGCTCTCTTTAACATAGGCCTCTGTTGGTCGTTTGTCTGTTCTTTTCAGAAGAAATGCAGAAAAAATATCTAGGGGCTTTTGAAAGGCAAGAAAACTATAGGTGAATGTTAGATGTGTTCCCTTAGAAAGATTTACATGGAAACTTGTTTTCCAGAAACATGAAGAAACAATGAGCCAGACTGTCCTTATTCTTGTTTTAAAATAAATGTATTTGTAGACCTGTAATTGGCTCCTGATGAGCAATTCATGAAGCCATTTAAGGCGTGAAGCTTTGCGTTGGTATGGAACCAGCTGAATAAAAGTTGTTTATAACCTTGTATACCTTCCAACATAAACACCATTTCTGGAGTTAATCATTTTTGTATTGGTTTATACCTAACATCGTGTGAGCGCTTTTTCTTTTACATTTTTTTCTGACCTGGATTGCTAGCTAGGCATTGGTATTTTTTGACAGTGGTGTTTTAGGTTATCCATTTACATGCCAAATTGGCCTAAGCCAGAATATTATATTTTATACTTGTTAAAGGATAGCACATATTATTACTGTATCATAACTAGAGCTCACTTTATTTTTTAAAAAACTGTATCAGTGTTCCACCTGTGTATAAACAAGTACACCTTTTCAGTGAATGCTTGGATTGGGGGAACCAAAAGTGTTTTTCAGTCATCATATCTTATCCCTCCGTCTTGTCTCCCACTTGAAGTAGTTCATTTCCTTCGAGGATATCACAGAGTTTAATTATCCATGAATACATTTTTGTTGACTGTATTGAAGAAGATGAGGGGTACCATGCATTTTTTTCTAAGAGTAAACCTATAACTATCAGTATGATTATATTTTACTTTTTTGGTGCATTTACTGGGTTTCATTAAAACCGATCTTGGATTTTCACAATACAGGAAAGTGGGGTGTTTTTTTTTGTGGGAGATGATGTCTGCATACACGAGATTGTCATTATAAATATGATGTATCCTGGAAATTTTGAAAAGTTGGAAAGAGTGACTTGATAACCCTTACGTTGAACAGTGTATCTGAATCTATTCATCAAACAGATCACTATCTGACCAGAAATCCCTGTAAGAGGGAAAAGGTTTCAGTTCTTTTCCTAAACTGTGTCTGTCTATACTGATAATATTTCTGTTCCCATTTGACATGTTATTTTCCTCATAAACAGTTTTAATGGCTCCATACGCCTACAGGCTGTAAAGCAGAGACCCAGCGATGTCATCTCTACTAGTTGACTTCAATCTGTCTTTTCAGTAATGGCCTCCACACCTCTCCTTTGTCAGATGTGTACTCTGAGGGGAGGCGTTCTGTGATGGGGGAGGGGGAGACACTGGATGTAGAAAACTCTGAGTTCAAATCTCCGTGCTTCATTTATTAGCAGTGTGAATTTTGCCAGTCACATCATGCCTCTGAACCCTAGGCTCTTAAACGGTAAAATGGGTATAAATAGATTGACTTTTGTTTTTATGTATGATAACATGTGATATCTTTTAGATTCAGAAATTTAGATCTATTTCTTGAACTAATTATGTTGGCTAATTTGAATTTGCAGTGTGTAAACAGGCTACTTGGAATTCAAGCATTACTCCCTTTCGTTGTCATCTATTTAGATCGTAAATTCTTTTCCTATTATCTATTACCGAAACACTTTGACCACAAGGATATATATATATTTTTGTGAGATAGAATCTTTCTCTGTCTCCAGGCTGGAGTGCGGTGGCATGATCTCAGCTCACTGCAACCTCTGCCTCCTAGGTTCTAGTGATTTTCCTTCCTCGGCCTCCCTGGCTGCTGGGACCACAGGCACGCACCACCACACCTGGCCAATTTTTGTATTTTAAGTAGAGATACGGGTTTCCCCATGCTGACCAGTATGGTCTTGATCTCCTGACCTCGTGGTCTGCCCACCTTGGCCTCCCCCAAGGGCTGGGATTATAAGCGTGAGCCACCATGCCCAGCCCACAAGGATACTTTTAATGAAATATTTGGGATATAAATAAACTATTTTCAATTTAGCAGATAAAAAGGGCTACACACAAATCTTTTTGAGGTTGGTGTCCGTTCTTTAATTGTAATAGGTTCAGTTAAGAGGCGAGAGAACATAAAATTGGATTTTGATTGGATTACTTTTATGTAATAATCTTTGGTCTTATCTTGTATAAATCTCTAGGAGGATGTAAAATCCAGTGTTCATAGACATTGCTCACCATCTGTTTCCAAAGTGAAAAATGAGCATTCATATTGTACCTTTGTTTCCCTTTGTGTGCTAAGTCCAGACTCGGGGAAGAGGTCACTATTTGTTCTCTTTACAGCAAACTTGATCCTAACATTGCGTATTCCATAATCTGTCATCTTTGTATAGTTTTGTGGTAACTGTCCACTCTTACTTGGCCTCTTCACATACTTATTATGATAGATTTTCTTGGTTTTCCAACATTGAGAACTTATCCATTAGAAATGTTTGATTGGCTTTTTCAGAAACAAGAAGTTGTTTTACTTTTTTTAGTATTTTTTTCCTCCTTAGACCCGATCCATTGTAAGCGGGAGAGAAAGTAGTGAGAGTCTCTTGGAAAACTGAAGAGAGTCACAGCAAACTCACAGAGTTACATAGGAATCAGGAGGAATAAAAATGTAAACGTAGCATGGATGAACTATTAGGCGCTTTCATACATACCATCTCATTTGAGGTTTACCAATAACATGAGGTATGGTGAAGATGATTGATACAGTTTGGCTGTGTCCCCACCCAAATCTCGTCTTGAATTGTAGCTCCCATAATTCCCACGTGTTGTGGGAAGGACCAGTGGGAAATAATTGATTCACGGGGGCTGTTTCCTCCATAGTGTTCTCCTGGTAGTGAATACGTCTCATGAGATCTGATGGTTTTGTAAGGGGGGGTCCCCCTTTCCCTTGCCTCTCATTCTTTCTTTGCGTGCGGCCATGTAAGACATCCTTTGCTCTTTCATCATCTTCAGACATGATTGTGAGGCCTCCCCAGCCATGTGGAACTGTGAGTCCATTAAACTTCTTTCCTTTATAAATTACCCAGTTGTGGGTGTGTCTTTATTAGCAGTGTGAGAATGGACTAATTACAATGACTGTGACAATGACTATTACCATTGGACAGATAAAGAAGCTGGCTCAGAGTGGCAGGTCACCTGGGCCCAAATAATAAGCAGCACAGAGTGTTCCTGGATTACTCTCTTATATGTGGCTCTAAAAGGTTTTCTTATGTGTGCAATCATAGGGGTGTTAGTTAAAACCAATACAAGTGTGGTTAGTGGAATTATTATTTCTCATGCCTTCTATGATTTCTTGTCTGATTGGAACATAATGTTCCAGGATCAGGTTTATTATACTTCCTTCTATGATGTGTTCCCAAAAGGCAGTGACTCTATGGCAGAAATTGGCTCAGGAGAAATTTTTTCTCATCTTCTGGAATGTCCTACTAATGTATATAATAACTTAAAGGACAAGGATATATGAAAGTGATTCTATAATATTACCTCTAACCATTATTCATTTCTTTTTTGTTTGTTTTTGTTTTTGAGACAGAGTCTCGCTCTTGTCACCCAGACTGGAGTGCAATAGCGCAATCTCATCTCACTGTAACCTCCGCCTCCCAGGTTCAGGCAATTCTCCTGCTTCAGCCTCGCAAGTAGCTGGGATTACAGACGTGCATCACCATGCCTGGCTAATTTTTGTATTTTTAGTAGAGATGGCGTTTCACCATGTTGGCCAGGCTGGTCTTGAACTCCTGACCTCAGATGATCCCCCTGCCTTGGCCTCCCAAAATGCTGGGATTACAGGTGTGAGCCACCGTGCCCGGCCACCATTAAATTCTTAATGCATGCCACATATGCTTCTGTTTGCTTACCTGCATTGACTTTCTCACTTAGCATAATACCCTTGTGAGGAAGGCACCACTTTTTTTTTTTTTTTTTTTAACAATGAAGAAATTAAGGCAGAAGAAGATTCATAACTTGCCAAGGTCCCAAAGCTAGTGTGGGTTCAAATCCAGGCCCTCTGGCTCCACAGCCACTCTACAGTGCTCCCAGTTACAGTCAGTAACTAACTAATTACTAACCAGTACTAACCAGTTACAGTCAATAACTAACCAGTTACTAACCAGTACTAACCAATCATAGTACGTAACCAGTTAGTAACCAGTAGTAACCACAGTCAGTAACTAACCATTTATTAACCAATACTAACCATTTATGGTTAGTAAGTAACCAGTTACTAACCAGTACTAACCAGTTACAGTCAGTAACTAACCAGTTACTATTACTAACCAGTTACAGTTAGTAACTGGTAGCTCCCTAAGAACCTTGACCTTGGCTTTTAGTTGACTGACTTCCAAGCCTCTCATATTTTCTCATTAATTATAAGTAGACCACAATTTTCAGGACTGCAGTTGTAAAATACAACTGCAGGCATAGTAAGAGAGTAGGTTTTAGTCATTTGGAACAGTTAGGACAGCTGTCTGTGTACCTTTCCAGGAATTTAATGTTTTAGCTGGGCATAGTGACCCTAACTGTTTGCAGAAAGTGAGAGAGTTTGTGTCTATATACATAGGTATCCCTGTGTCTTCTTTGTCTTTAGCTTGAAGCACTCAGGATGGAAAAACAAATCTTGGGAAAGATGAAAGAGTAGAACTAAAGGAAATACCACATAAGTTACAAAGGACTAGAGTTTCATGGCTATAATTTATAATGTCCACTGTCCTTGTGAAAATTACATGGAATAGTTTATCTTTTTCTATTTGGGAAGATATATTGTTTTATGTTTTAAAATATCTTGTCTTTAGAGTTCTTTTGAGTGTAATGATTGGCGGGCTGAGATATACAAACTAGATTATTTTCGTTCTGGTCTTTTTCTTTTCGTATTTGGGATAATTCAAATGCTCTTTCTTCACTCACATGCTTATTCTAGAGATATTTATTGAACACCTAGTATATACTAGACCCTCTGCTAGACCCTGAGGATAAAAGATATATAAGATGCTGAATCTGTCCTCCGGGCATTTGGATTCTGGTGGTAGAAACTGACTCGTACCCAACTGGTCCCTGCAGTTTGAGAAGTGCTGCCCTACCAGAATTACAGAACTTCTGTAAGGCCACAGAGGAGGGAAGCAGTAATTCCTCCTGTGGTTATGAACAGAAATTGGGCCAAGTGCGCCGGAAGGGCCCAGGAGACAAGGTGCTCAAATGCCGAGAATATGAAAAGGCCAGAATAAGTATTACCTTACAGCTAGGAACACTGATCACTGTAACCAGATTGGCTTACCTGAGAAGGAAATGCTGCCACCTCTGAGGGTTCCCCCCATCAGTCTTCATTGATTATGGTGTGAAATTAGATTATGACAGCAGTGGTGGTGGCTGCTGCTGCTCCATTTTCTTCTTCCTTTTCCTGGTTAGCTTGATAGATTTGTGTTAGATGTAGGCATTTTCCACATGAGTCTTTAGTTTATTTTTTCAACTTTTACTTTATTTGTATTTTTTTTTTCTTTTTTTGAGCCAGAGTCTTGCTGTGTCGCACAGGATGGAGTGCAGTGGTGCAATCTCGGCTCACAGCAACCTCTGCTTCCCAGTTCAAGTGATTCTCCTGCCTCAGCCTCCCGAGTAGCTGTGATTGCAGACATGCGCCACCGTGCCTGGCTAATTTTTGTGTTTTTCGTAGAGATAGGGTTTCACCATACTGGCCAGGCTGGTCTTGAACTCCCCATCTCAGGTGATTCGCTTGCCTTGGCCTCCCAAAGTGCTGGGATTACAGGTGTGAACCACTGCGCCTGGCCTCAAAAACCTTTATTTTAAATGTGGGGGTACATGTGCATATTTGTTGCATGGTAGTATTGCGTGATGCTGAGGTTTGTGGTACAGATCTCATCACCCAGTAGTGAGCATGTACTCCTGCCCAGTAGGTAGTCTGACGTCCCCCGTCCATATCAGGCTTTAACCATACTGAGAGAATGGGAAAAAAACTGAGCTGTCTACTATGACCCAACGGAATGGAAAGTTTTCTACCATTTGCTTCTATGTCATTTTTGTATTTACTTTTTTCAGGAAATTCTATTTTTCTGCCATTCCACTAGACTGTATATTTTTGATCACTACCTTTGTGCCCAAATCTCTGCTTCTCCCAACTTTTCCATGAGCATGGTACATTCATGTGGCAACTTCCTCTGTTTGTTTACATTTGCTCATTCAGAGTTTTAGGATAGCAAGATGCTCATGTCTAAATAACTTATAAGTCCTGGGAAACTCATACAAATGGTCTGACATGATGTTACATAGTTTGTGCCTATAAGAAACCTTGCAGATGGCTAAGAGAAGAATGAAGATGTTTTGATTTACTGTCTCCTCAATTATATTATAGAAAATTCAGCATACTTGTCCATAATCATTAGGAAGATGAATGATCTTCCTATTGTAAATTACAAGTGCCACAGACTGCAAAAGGATTGTAATTGGCAAGTATCAACTGGTGGTGTTTATTTACATTCTCCAAGGCAACCCACAGAAACGTAGTGCTCACCATATTTATTCAAAAAAATATGTTTTTAAGTAAATAAAATTTCCTTGACACTGGTTACTATAGTTAAGCAACTTACTTCAAACTGCTAACTTTGTTTAGTAAAGGATAAATGAAACATGATTTTGTAAGATAAAAGAACATGGTGCCAAAACATTGTATAAGCATGATGCCAAAAATGCGTGCACATGTGCACGCACACGCACACACACACACTCACACACACCTGAACACATTGCTCATAGTGTTTTCTAATTCAAGGAAACAGGAAGATGTTTTGAAAGTAGTATGATCAACTTTGTATTTATTCCAGGAAGATTTACGTGAGGAAAAAATACATTACTCTTGGTATATAATAAAAACCTACATTTTGTTATATAATTCATTTTGTGATTTACATTTCTATAATTTATTTAATAAACCTAATAAATGTTGGCTAATGAGTGAATTTAGTTTCATGAATAAAAAATAGTGGATGAATGATCTGTCATTGCACAAAACTGCTGAATTGTGAATATGGTTTTTGTGAGTATTTTCTTCCTTTCCTCCTTGTCCCATCCATATGTCCTTCGTTCTTACCCTAACCTCCTACAGCCCGAGGTTAGAACGTTGAGGGACGAAATCGTCAGAAGTTTTAATATAATTGCATTCAGGATGAGAGTTCTATTCAACACGACATCATTGGTTAATTTAGTAATTTCTAGAATTCTGTCCAGGCTTGAGAATACTTTCAATACTCATTGCTGAATATTGCTGTTCTCTGCATGTTTTTCTTCTCGGATTGAACTGGAGAGGATTTTGGCTTTTTAACACATTCCAGTGGGTATAAGTATATTGGCTAGTAAAGGTTCCCTTAATTGACCTGGTTTTAATAAAAAATGATCCAGTACTCCTGCTGCTAATTTTTCTCTTTTTTAAAACCATAGCTTAATAACCTGGTGGTATCTCTGTCACCCACGTGAGAAATTCTGCCAACAGTAGTTTACAAAAGCAGCTTTGGGGGTTAGATCTGGCGAGTGGCTAGGATTTTAACAAAACTGGATCCTTGTTTTTCTTTTAAATTACACATGGACAGTTTCATCAGTTAAGTTACCACATTTATATTTTATATTCTGTTCACATATCAGGACACATTTAGCCCAAACAAAGTCTGTTCACATAAAAATTTCTTTTTGGATATTTTCTTCCACTGTGAGGACACATCCCTGCCTTTCCCCAGTACATTTTCTGCTGCTCTCAGTACCTTGAGTATAGTGAACGTTCAATAGTCAGTGAATGAATCCCTTTGTCATTGTGTCTGTATTATGTAGAGTGGAAATGCATGCTGGAACAATAGCTGGTGGACGATCTGCATCAGGAGAGGCCTGGGCTAGACTTCAAAAGCTGTTTCCCCATCCTGGCAAGGCAAAACATGTTCTTTCTGGGCTGAGAGGTCACAGCTCTGTTCCCGTTCAAGACTGCACACCTCCTTTTTTCTCTCTTCCTCTCCAGGAGCTGTGGAGTCCAAGTGTGACTGCCAAGAGGAATCCAGCAAAGCCAGAGACCCAAGCATGTAGCCCTGCCCATAGCCCGCCACACGCATGGAAAACCCAGAGGAAGTGAGTGAGGATCTGTGGGAAGAAGGGAGCCAGCCAGGTGAGCAGGCTCATCAGTCTGGAGGCCAGCGCCACTGGGAAGAATCCCAGGCAGTTCTGTTTATTTAGCAAGTTTGGGCCACGACCTGAGCTTACACCAAATTACGTCAGAGCAAATTACTTTTTACCAAGCCATGTAAATGTTAAGTTGACTCCCTAGAGCTTTTGGGCTGAAGACAGATGACAACATCAAAGGCTGCTCTTTAGTTTCCAGGTGTGGTTGGGAGAATTGTCCGTCTTCTTTCAGGAAAGGGTTAATTCCTAACTCCTCCCCTTCCCCCACCTCAGGTGAATTACTTTGATTTCATGCCTATTTGAGTGTTACCTAGAGACTTTTTACATAGAACCAATTTACCTGAACATTGAGTCCTCTGGTTTTGTTACAATGGATGGGCCTGTGGGTACGTCTTCATAAAAGGGGGCCAAGGCTGTGTTTCTTCTTTATAAATATAATTTTCACATTACGGTCTTTGGGTGCATATATTCTGAAGCATCCTCCTAGGTGAATGGAATCAGACTATGGTTTTTTTTTTTTTGTGGCAGGGGGAAGCATTTAAATAATTAAATCACTGGTTGAAGGCTTGCGCAAAGTTTGGTGCTATATTAGGATTTACTAGGGTTCCATTGTGATTCTAAGTTCGGTTAAAATTTCTGCCCTTAGCCTTCCTTTCCATTTATGTTAAGTGTTTTACCATGTGGAGAGAAGGTATTTTAATGATAGCAAAATATTACTTAAAAATGCTTCTAGCCAGGCAGGTGGCTCACACCTGTAATCCCAGTACTGTGGAAGGCTGAGGCAGGAGGACTGCTTGAGCCCAGGAGTTTGAGACCACACTGACCACCATGGTAAAACCCTGTCTCTACAAAAACTACAGAAATGAGCCAGGCATGGTGGCGTGCACCTGTAGTCTCAGCTACTCAGGAGGCTGAGGTGAGAGAATTGCTTGAGCTCAGGGAGGTCGAGGCTGTAGTGAGCCCTGCTCAAAACAAAACACAACAGCGCCCGTTCTACCCCTCCTAAAATCCATATCGTATATCAGAACAGGGAGTTTCATACCTGAAATGACTCTTGATGGGGCTTCTCAACCTCTTTACCACTGGCATTTGGGGGTGTATCATTCAGTATTGTGGGAAGCTGTCCAGTGCATTTCAGAATATATAGTCAGCACCCCTGGCCTCTCCCTAGTAGATGCCAGGAGCATAATTCCCCTCCCTAGCTGTGGCAACCAGAAATGTACTATAGGGGACAAATTTGCCCCCAGTGGAAAACCATTATTCTAGGGATTGATTCAACAAAGGAAAAGAAGATAAAGAAAATAGTAAAGATGTCATGTATGGAGCTTTGTTTTCGTTTTTTTGTTTGTTTATTTTGTTATATTACCCTGTGAATTTCCAAAGAAAGGCACTGAGGTCTGCCACTAGAAACCCCATTTAGCCACCAGTTCTCTCTCCGTTATTAGCGGGAGTTTAGTTTGGATTAATATAACAATTGCAACTCACTCACAACAAGCATTGACGTTGACACTGCCATTATCAGCTGAAGCTCTCCCAGGTGTTTATGTTAAACACACAGAACTTCCTGGGAAGCAGCTGTTCTGGTCACTGGGTGTTTTCACAGGGCTGATTTGTTGGGGGGAAAGGAAGGAGTGGTTGTAGAAAAAGACTTGGAAAGGCTAATGCAAGACTTATTAAATAACTGAATGCATGAGTTGAATGAAGAAACACGCCCACTCTACATTGTAATTCAGCAGTTTTATGAATGGAGGTCAGATACATGATTTAAATACAGGTTTTATTGAATGCACTGTCTCTTACGATACTAAAAAAGGTCTGGAATCCGGCATTCTTTCTGTATAGGATTGTAATTCATTCTCTCAGCTCTCACTCTCCTTCCAGATTTACTTCTACCTCTGTCATAGAATGAGCTACCAGACAGGTAGGATCGTGTCACTGCTGCGACTTCACATTACATGTCCTGTTGTCTTTATTTCAAATTTCCTTTTTTTCCTCTATTTTCTTCTCACATGAACATACACGCTTGCCAGGCACATGCTGGTTTTTCTTATTTCTCTTTCTGATTTTGCCTCCCTCCTGCCCCTGTTTCCTTCCCTTTTCTCTGGCTGTAGAACCTGTCAGGTGGCCTTGCTGGCATCATCCTACCTCTTTTGAACTCTGATACCCAGGAACTTCCATTTATTATGCCTCGAGCACTCTCTTTCTTTAACACTATGTCTCTCTGAGGGATAGTTAATGATCTTTGCAGCAAATGAAGGTGAACTGCAGCCACATGATTGTTACAATGCAGCCAACTATATGGAACAGATTGGGCTGAGCTTTGAACAGCTGGGGCTGGCAGAATGAGTCTTGACTTCTCTCGGAAGAGTTCCAGAACTGCCAGATCATCAAACTTGAAGGGGAAAGAGGGACGAGAAAGGTTACAGTGAAAGTGGTTCCTGCAGGTGCTTTCTGCTTTTGTGATCTACCTTTTTTGAAATTTTCGCTGGTTCGTGGATCTGGCAAAACAGGGGCTCGTTGAACCCAAGAGCTGCTGTCACTGCCACAGACTAGACCCGCTTAGTGGCCATGTTGGTGTTTTATTGCTCATTTGCAGGTGCTGAACGTGGGATAAGATGGAAGCTTTTGTTGTGAAAGCTTGTGGCTCTTTACAGTCAACTAAAACTATGTGTGGTTTTGAGGAGAGTTTTGATTTGCGTTGTGCATGTTACCCTAATATAAATTTAATAATGGCGCCATTGGAAATTTTGGACTGTAGTATGGCTTCCTGGTGGATACAATAAATGAGAATTAGGTGACGTAGGGCAGACAGCATAAATTGAAGGACCAGAGAGCTTGATCAATCCTTCAAAAATGTTGTGTTTGCCCATATGAGGAGTTGTATGTATGTGTACACATGCATGCGTGCTTGTGTGTTTAAATGACTTGCTGCCAGTATGTTAAAAATGTTTATATAAACATTTGGTCCATTTTTCCAAAGAAGCCAGAATGCGGCTTCATTGGAACTGCGGCCTGCCATGGTCAGTTCCAGCTGTGGCTGAATAACAAGCACTTCATACCTCTCCTGGGTGGGCAGGGCAGGGGCTTTCGCATTCACCGCTAACCCCCACTGTTACTGCACAGATTGACCTGTGCAGGAGAAGTTCAGGAGAGAAAAGAGGGCAAGCTTTGGGACTGGGAAGTAATGGGTTTGAATCTCAGCTTCACAGACAGCTGTATCAATTGGGGAAATTATTTAACTTCCTGGGCCTCAGTTTCCTCCTGAGTAGAATACAAATATACTTTAAACCTCTAGCGGTTGCTGGAAGGAATATTAAGTACAGTAGCTTATTTAAAATTTCTAAATCAACTATACACATGCAGAATGGGATTGCTATTCACAGTTGCTGTTACTGTAGTTTTCAGTTGCTGTGTGTCATAGGTGCGTTGATACCAATCCTTAAGTGTACCATGGACCACGTTGTAAAATTTGATAAACACTTCTGTTACTCAGAGCAAAGGAGGAAACTTATGCCTGGGCTTCCCGTATTTCTGGTTTTGTTCTACGATATAAAATATATAGTGTTTCTGTGGAAGAAATCCAATAGAAACCGATTTCTTAAGGGTAGCACAATCTTAAGAGAGAAAAATCTTATAATTTAGTTCATGTTAGGTAGACGCCTAGTTTCGTTTTGATGGGGTCAAGACTTTGTAGTTTTGCATCTATACTCCTGAACTTTCTGCCCTACATTCCATCCCAGTCATATTCAAAGTCAGGCTGACGGTAATCCTGTAGACTGAACATGTGCTGAATCCTCATGGAAGGAAAGGTAGAGAAATGAAAGCATTACAGAAATTAATGTATTTTCTTAGCTGTGGGCATTAAATGTAGCTTTTGTTAGGCCTGCAATGGTGCAGTGAAGTTTTGTCAGCATTTTGTGCACACAGATTTTTTTTTTCTTTTGAGACAGAGTCTTGCTCTGTCACCCAGGCTGGAGAGCAGTGGCATGATATCGGCTCACTGAAACCTCTGCCTCCCGGATTCAAGCAATTCTGCTGCCTCAGCCTCCCGAGTTGCTGGGATTACAGGCACCAGCCACCGTGCCAGGCTAATTTTTTGTGTTTTTAGTAGAGACAGGGTTTCTTTTAAGGATTTTTTCCCTACATTATTGCATTCAGTTGGCATCTTTTCTTTTTCTAATGTCTGACCTTGGACATGTATTAGAAAGTTTCAGTATGTCTTTGGATGCCACACCAGCTGGGGACAGGGACTACCTGGTTATTATAGACATGGTTTAGAAATACAGTTTTTTTCCCCCTATTTTTATACTTCCTGCATAGATGGGTTTCCTTTAGATGTGGATAGTTCACTTAAATGCATACTCTTCTCTGAAAATGGTAAAGGATAGCAGTGCAGTAATTTCTTCTACTTCTGAAAGTGACTGGGAAACTTGCATCTTTCAATAAAAATGCCTTTTAGAAGAAAGCAAGGTGGGTAGAAAATGTTAAGGCAGCTCGGGGACCAGTGGGAAAATATAGATGTTAAAGGTAAAAAGTGACTCGTGATGAGTTCAGTTCTGGAGTTCAGAAATCCAACCACGTTTGTAGGGGATCGAGTTAAGTTTTCAAATGTGATCTGAAGCCCACTCTGAGTGAGTGAACCTCAACAGGAGTAGAAGGCCCTGGAAGGGAAGTTGTGAGAAGATGAAACATTGTTTTTAGAGCCTTAGGTTTTTGTTTGCTTTTGACATTTTTATGAGTGGAGGAATAGGTATACCTCTGGAACCTAAAATTGGGCTGAAATCCAGGTCCAGTTCTGGGTGACTGCTCAGGGTCCCTTCCCATTCCTACTTCCCACTTGAGTGAAGAAGGCGAATAATAAAAGAGGGAAGAATGTGGATGAAAAGGAGAGGATGCAGAGAATGAAGATTCTCTGTCCTTTGTTAACCTTTTGTCCGAATCACCAAAGGTACTGTGGCATGTTTAAGTCTAAGAAAATATTTAGGCGGATCCCTTGACATTGTCATTATTTCAAGGGTTAAAAAAGAAGACAGTTTCACGTAGTTCCAATGAAAGCAACAGTTACATTTTTTGCTAAAACTTCTCTGGGTCCACCAACGAGGTATATGAAGTGGTTTAAAAAAACACACAAGGCTGGGCAGGGTGGCTTGCGCCTGTAATCCCAGCACTTTAGGAGGTAGAGGTGGGCGGATGACCTGAGGGTCAGGAGTTTAAGACCAGCCTGGCCAACATGGGGATACCCTGTTTCTACTGAAAATACAAAAATTAGCAGGGTGTCGTGGCACGTGCCTGTAATCCCAGCTACTTGGGAGTCTGAGACAGGAGAATCACTTGAACCCAGGAGATGGAGGTTGCAGTGAGCCAAGATGGTACCACTGCACTGCAGCCTGGGCAACAGAGCAAGACTCTGTCTCAAGTATAATAATAAAAATAAAAATAAAAAACCACCCAAGTTTGGGTATCTGCTTGGTGGATTTTTTTTCCTTTTGTAAATGCTTTTCTAACATACACAGTTATTTTCTGCTTTGAGTTTTCTTATAATCTAGCTTTCTTACTTTCTCTAAACTTGTAGTTATTGCCTCGAATTTTGTAACACAGGAATAGAGGCAACAGAAACGAGAACCAAGTGTGGGGGGTGATTGAAGACCATGGAGTCTTTTCAGGTCATTCACCTGGGAGCTTGCGTGGCGGTTGTGGGGTTCCAAAGATCCAAAATCAGGTGTTTTAACTTAACTGACTTGAATATTTACTGACTTGAATATTTACTTTGAAAATAAATGAATGTAAAAAAGATGAAAAGTTAAACACATGGGCATGATTTATTGAAACCTGTTCTTAGTTAGGGTAGATCAAACCTTGTTGAAAGTTGTGAAATTTGCTCAAATAGTCACTTTTCCTCTTTTTCTAGGTCAGAATGATTTCATGAATATTGTGATAGTTTGGGCAAAGAACAAATTTGCTTAGTCAAGAACCATTGAAAGCCTCTAAGAAGGCCAAGAGGTGGTGAAATCAGTGATCCCCTGATGGCCATGGGTGTGTGTGTGTGTGTGTGCGTGTGCGTGTGTGTGTGCGTGTGCGTGCGCGCGCATGATGCATCTGGGGTTGGCTCAGAGTGAAGAGACAGATGCTTCCTTCGCATGCTTGTTTCCTGGGTTTCAAAGCCCCTAGTTCATTGTTGTTTTATTTTAAGATCCGATGCCTTCTTCATCCGTCAGTGAGGGTGTGGAGAGCCTGCAGGCGTGTGCCTACCTCTGTAACTTGCTATTCCTTGCGTAATGTCAAGTGGAAGCGCAAAGCACCACAAACTGCTCTGAGCAGAGCCCACTTCCCTTCACCCACGGAGAGCGTGAAGCAGTTATACCAACATCAATCAAGGAAAACCCACAGGCTGAGCTCACACGGTTGAAGCAGGTGCGTGAGCGAGCATTCTGTGACAGGCACACGTGATTGAGGTGTACCTCGGCGTCTTGCCCACAGATGTCAGTTACGATGACTGTGTGGGGCTGTGCCTGCTCCCCGCAGAGCCGAGCCTGTCATGCTTGTGGGACGCAGCGGGTGCAGCTCTTGGCAGCTCAGTGGGGTGAGCAGGTCAGATAGTTCTGAAGTAGGCTTCTTTGCTGTTAACTCACTTGTTTAATGCGAGGAGAAGAATCTGGGAGAAGTAGTGTTTTATTTTCTTTCTGTGGTGCTTTGCAGTGAGAACACCCCTTGGATTACTCCTTTAAAATAGTGAACAAGAGGCTGGGTATGATGGCTTAGGTTTATAATACCAGCTTTTTGAGAGGCTGAGGCAGGAGGTTCATTTGAGCCCAGGAGTTCGAGATCAGCCTGGGTAACATGGGGAGACACCATCTCTAAAAGAATTTCTTTTTACTTTCTTTTGTTTTTTGAGACGGAGTTTTGCTTTTGTTGCCCAGGCTGGAGTGCAATGGCACTATCTCTGTTTGCCGCAACCTCCGCCTTCCAGGGTTCAAGCAATTCTCCTGCCTCAGCCTCCCGAGTAGCTGGGATTACAGGCATGTGTCATCATGCCTGGCTAGTTTTCTATTTTTAGTAGAGACGGGGTTTCTCCATGTTGGTCAGGCTGGTGTTGAACTCCCGACCCCGGGTGATCCGTCCACCTCAGCCTCTAAAGTGCTAGGATTACAGGTGTGAGCCACTGCGCCCGGCTGGAATTTTTTTTTTTTTTTTTTTTTTTTGATTCACCAGGCATGGTGGTGTCCATCTCTACTCCCAGCTACTTGGAGGTGAAGGTGGAAGGATCACTTAAGCCTGGGAGGTTAAAGCTGCAGAGAGCCGTGGTTGTGCCAGTGCACTCCAGCCTGGGCAACAGATTGAGACCCTGTCTCAATAATAAATAAATAAGATAAAATAGTACACAAGAAAACATTAGTATTAATTGATTTGCTAAGCCTAAGGGGGAAAAGTAAGATCTTGAATCTCTGTATGTATGTGTGCATATGTGTGTATGCATATATATCAATAAACGTCAAATATATGTATATAGATATATGCATATGTAGAATAGATGTATGTGTACACACATATATGTATATGTAAATATGTATGTACATACATTCACACAGATACCAATTTAAAGTAAAACTCAAGTGGGCCATGAGATAGAGAATGTATCTAGGACCTTTAAAAATATCTGCTAATAAGGTAAAGGGGCTAATAAAACAATGCATATCTCATCCTGAGTTGAACCACCCTGATATATATTGAGCTTTAGAAAATTTTCACAAAATTTTTGATCAATCTTAATTTAAAACCTAATAGAGACAGTTAATACTAATACTTCTGTATACTGTGTTTTGTAAAAAGTGGCCAGTCTCTCAAGGCTACTCGTACCTGCTATTGGTGATGAGTATCTACTTTGAGCTGACACTGCAAAGTGTTATGCATATTATCTGTATTTAATTATGTGAAACAATCACCCTTGCTTTAGGCATTGTAAAGAGGACATAGTTTTAAACTGTTAAACTGACTCAGTTGGAGAATAATTATAAAAACCAGTATTACTATGGGTAAAGAAAAAAACGTACTATTTTGGGGAAAATTTTTTATATACTCTCTAAGGGTTATTTCACAATACGTAAAATCAAAAGCCACAAAATACGCTTACTCAGTTTCAGCAGTGCAGTATCTAGGCAAATTTTTTTCTCAGAGTGTCATTGAATGTGTAAAAAATTTAGTTAGAAGAATGCTTGGTCACAAATGCATTTATTTCTGATCGATTTTGTTAGAAATGTCTAAACAGTATTACAGTGGTCAAGTAAATTATAGTGGAAATATGCAATAAAATACCAAGTGAGGCATTAAGGAGTGGTGTAGATTTCTCTAGGACCTTTTTTTTTTTTAAACTAACAAATTGGTGTTGCAGGCATTCATGTATGTGCGTATATATTGCAAATAGTTTGTGAGATTTATATAAACCTAAAAGTTGTTACAGCTGTATGATTAGAGAATAATTAAATGACTTTATTTCACCTGTTGTTAATAATTTTCTAATATTCATGTGTATTACCTGCATATTAAATACAGAAAACGGCAAACATAGAAATAGCACTTTGGGAGTATACTTGTAAGTTACTTAGAGATATTTGTGAAGACAAGGAAGGGAAAGAGGTTTCTTTCTTTTGTTGTCTTTTTTTTTCCTTAGACGATGACTTAGCAGAAAGTGTTAAAGATTAGTGATTGATTAATTAGTTCAGCAAATATTTGTGTGCCTCCTTGTGCCAGGTACTGGACAGGGCTCTGGTCATGTTGCTATGTACTTTTCACGTGAAGAATTGCTGAATCCGTTTTGTTTGATGTTCTGCATCATCGGAGCTTTACCAATAGTCAAAAATATGAATATGAAAGTACTCTAATATGGGTGTGTAAAAATTATGACGTCAGGGCTGGGCATGGTGGCTCATACCTGTAATCCCAGCACTTTGGGAGGCTGAGGTGGGTGGATCTCCTGAGGTCAGGAGTTCAAGACCAGCCTGACCAACATGGTGAAACCCCATCTCTACTAAAAATACAAAAATTAGTTAGGCATGGTGGTGGGCGCCCATAATCTCAGCTACTTGAAAGGCTGAGGCAGGAGAATCGCTTGAACCCAGGAGGCGGAGGTTGCAGTGAGCCGAGTTCACGCCATTGCACTGTAGCCTAGGTGACAAGAGTGAAGCTCTATCTCAAAAACAAAAAGAAATTCTGATGTCAGACTGACATTTTGCTTCATATTTTTACAGATGTATTTATCTGCTTTATGCTGCTTCACATATTCAATGTGTGAAACCTTTTTTATACTGTAGATAGTTGACACCATGAATTGTGTGGAAAGTCAAAGCAGAAATTGTAAAGACTTGTTATCATTAATGAAAACTTTAAAGGACGCTAAAAAGCTTATTTGCAAGTGCTTTGAAAAATCTGACTTCTCCATATTTTGTGAGGTTTTGACTTTGAAAGTTCATCTTGCTTGAATGTTCTGTAGGTGTCCTTTGGGGGAGTTAGAACAGGATGACTTCAGTGTCCACCCGCCTGGAATATTGAGAGTCTGAGGATGTAAATAGGAGGTTTAGATTTGGGATGTCTGACTGGAAGAGGGTCAGGATTCAGGCTAATGTAGAGATGCTCATTGAGGAATTTAAATGCTTCTCTGAGCCCCTAAGAATCTACCCAAAGGACAGTTTTCTCCTGATGTCCAGCCTCTTTCTCATGAAAATCATCTTAGAAGTTTAATCCTTCAAATGACCTCTTAACATGGGTTCTCATACTGGTGTGAGAGTGGAAAAATTAAAAAAAAAAATAAAAATTGCAGCCTGGGCCAGTGGCTCAGACCTGTAATCCCAGCACTTTGGGAGGCCGAGGCGGGCGAATCACGAGGTTAGGAGATCAAGACCATCCCGGCTAACACAGTGAAATCCCGTCTCTACTAAAAGTACAAAAATTAGCTGGATGTGGTGGTGCGCACCTGTAGTCCCAGCTACTCGGGAGGCTGAGGCAGGAGAGTCACTTGAACCTGGGAGGCGGCGGTTGGAGTGAGCCGAGATCATGCCACTGCACTCCAGCCTGGTGACAGAGAGAGAGAGAGAGACATCTCAAAAAAAAAAAAAAAAAAAAAAAAAAAAATTCCAGCCAGAACCATCAAGGGCTCCAAAGTGAAGAGAATTCTTGGAGTTTTAAAACTCTGAAAATTTTTTTCATTAGTTATAAAAATAGCAAAGATTCTTGAGAGGACGGTTTGTTTTGGGTCACTGCCAATGTGCCATAGTTGCTTTTCCTTGTGTGTGTGTGTGTGTGTGTGTGTGTGTGTGTGTGTGTGTGTATGTGTCCATGTGTGTCTGTGTCTGTGTCTGTCTGTCTGCCTGTCTGCCTGTCTTTCCGATGGTTATGGCTTCTTGAACTTGGTTCGTTCTTTCCTATTGGTGAAGGGAAGAGGTTAAACTCTGGATTCGGCTCTATTTCCGTTGTCCATGGAATCAGGAGAGTTAGCTTGTCAGTTACTCTATTGCTCTTTTGCTATGATTTTGTGGGGAAAATTGTCATTTTTCACTTCCCCTTCTCTCCATCCTTTCCTCTTGTTAAAACAAATGTGGTGCCTTTAACACATTGCCTCGGGGATATTTTGAAATATAAAGGGAGCAAAAAGAGATTTAGCTCTTCTTGAGACAAGCCGTGAATAGTAAAATCAATAATTCGAGAAATCACTTGCCCTTTAAAAAAAAAAAAAGACTTGTAAATAGAACAAGATTGAGAAAACCCCGTCTTTAGGCAGGCTAATCTAATCACACACGGAAGGCAGCCTGTTTTCTTACTTGCTGGATCACTTCCACTGTATATTCTCACAGGGAACAATATATTAAGTACAGTATTTAGAAATATTTGTTGAATCCTACTGTCTGATTTTGGCAAGTCCCAAGGAAAAAAGAATATGTCTTGGACTGCTTGAGCCTTCCTGGGAGGATATTGGAGTTTTCCCAGAGAGGCTGGCTTCACGCTGTGGGAACACTGGTTTGGTAGATAACGCTGTTAGAATTTGTATTTTCAGAGGGCATGGAGTTGTCTTCAGATTTTTAGAGCTACCACAGCTGATCATCTGTGTCTAGGGGGTCCACAGAAACTCAGAGTACAAGCTAGCCTTTCTTTATACTGAGTAGTCGCTCTCTTTGCATGGGGACCCTAACTGGTAACCCACTGATCCTGTGTTGCAGCAGCAGACGGAGTTTGCCAGCACCACACTGTCTAGTGAGTGCATCAGGAAGAGAAAATATGTGTGTCACAAATAAGAGTAGCTAAAAGATAGGACATGATAGGGTGAAAGGTCCATTGGCTGATGGCGCCTTCTCCCAGGGAATGTGAAAGCGTCAACATTTGGCAACATCCTCAACTAATGTTTTAAAAATGTGATCATCACATGGCATTGACTGAGTAATTGAAATTTGTGGTGGGAAATAAAGATGAAATATTTAGAAAGTGTGTTATAGCCCCTTTGCGTAAGAGTATATGCTAAAATAAAAGTGTATCATTATGAGGAATGTAAGTGAAACACATTCTTCCAGTGTAATTTTTTCAGCATGTATGTGGCATTAAGTAGTTCTTTATAAATTTTGTGCAAGGGCCTGTCTCACAGACCTATTCCATTGATTGCCTAAATGTGAAGTAGGCATATCTGAAGGGTTCTTTTGCTCTGTCGTTATAATGTTGAAAAGTTAGTTATTTAACCTGTAGCTTTTCATCTCTAGGATGGAGATAACAGAATCAACCTCGGAGTTTTTTCTTTTAAATTAACTTCTAACTTTTAAGTAGTTTTAGATTTGCAGGAATGTTGCAAAAATAGAAAGAGTGTAGTCTTACCTCCCTTGACTGGTTTCTTTTACGATTACCTTATTACGAATGCTTGTCAAACAAAAAATACAACGTTGGGAATTTCCTTTTAAGTAACTCCACAGTTTTGGGGGTTTTTTTGGCTTTTTATATTTCACTAGTTCTTCCCTAGTATCTTTTTCTGTTCCCAGGTCATACTGGATACCACCTTGCATGTCATAATAGTGTCTCTTTAGATTCCTCTGAACTGTGAGGGTTTTTCAGCCTTTCCTTGTTTTGAGCTTAACAGTTTTGAGGCCTGCTAGTCAGCTATTTTGTAGAATGTTCTTCAGTTGGGAGTTCTCTGATGTTTTTCTCATGATTGGACTTGGTTATGGGTTTTTGACAGGAAGACCACAGAGGTGAAGCACCATTCTCCACCATCATATCAAGGGCACCTATAATCACTATGACATATCACTGTAGATGTTGACCTTGATCACCTGGCTGAGGTCATGATGCTGTCTCTTCACTGCAAACTTGTCATCCATCCACTTCTTCCCATACTGCACTCTTTGGAATGAAATCACTAAGCGCATGCCATAGGGTTATTTTAAGGTTTAAATGAGATGACGAAGCTTGTGGCATAAAACCCAGTGCTTAAAAAACACTCCTGAATGTCAGTTGCCACTGTAGTTGCTGTCTTTGAACTGGTCCCTTTCTTTTCTTTCTTTTTTTTTTTTGAGACCAAGTCTCTCTCTGTTGCCAGGCTGGAGTGCGAGGTTGCTCACTGCAACCTCCGTCTCTTGGGTTCAAGCAATTCTCCTGCCACAGCCTCCCAAGTAGCTGGGATTACAGGTGTGCGCCACCACGGCCAGCTTATTTTTGTATTTTTAGTAGAGACTGGATTTCACCATGTTGGCCAGGATGATCTTGATCTCCTGACCTCATGATCCACCTGCCTTGGCCTCCCAAAGTGCTGGGATTACAGGCGTGAGCCACACCGTGCCCAGCAACGATGGTCACTTTTAATACGTGAAAGCTAGTACTCTTTAGAGCTGCTCTCTCATAATTATACAGTTTTCAGCCATTTTATTGATGTTGATCAGAAAGTCAAAATGACAAAAACGAGTGCTCACACACCTTTCAAATGAGATGCCTGTGTACAAAGTCAGTCTACGTTGGAAAGATAGGAATTCACTCAGACTTTACCATGGGAGAGATTCTACTAAATGGGGGATTATCAGCCTCTCGTCCTGTTTCATGTGATAGTCAGTCATTGGTAAAAGAGCTGGTGGGTTCTGGTTGGTCTCGGGCATGAGAGGGAGAAGGAAAGTTTAAATTAGGAGCTGAGCCTGAAAAATTGGGGGAGATTTTTAATTTTTCTCTGGTGATAGCTTTTGGGTAGAATTTTGAGTTCTTACTGGAATAAACTATCTTCAGCACTTCTCTGTGAAATGAGGGGCTTGTTCTGGAACTGAAATGCTTCAGGCCTTTGCCATTGTTGCCAGAGTGGCTGTCTGAGCCTGGGTAGTAGAGCTCGGAGTCCCCGCGTAACCATGTCGTCTGGAATACATAAGAACAGCTGGTCGCTTGCACAGATACCGTTGGCATGAATTTTTTATTTAAGTCTCTCCATGTATCTAGTAAACAGTATGCAGTATTCTAACATTACTAAAAGCCTCCTACGTCTCCCTCCAATAAATTTCTTTGACTCTTCCCCATTTAAAAGTTCAGGGTGTGGGGGCAAGGTTAATGCACCAGAGGAGGAATGCTAGGGAAGTATTTCTGAGCTGGAGAAAATAAGGTTCTTCTGTGTCTCCTTTCCCATTTGACCTTCTAGCTTCTCTCTGAGATAACACATTTTTTTTGGACTGTTTCTTGGGAAAGCAAAATTTATGCAGATACTCTTTTGCTGTTCCATATGTACTAAGTGAAGAGCGACTTATTTGTGTTAAAATGGAATACTTTGTCCCTGAGTACTTAATGGGAAAAAATTGCATTTGCATTAAGGGGTAGGTGAATGATAAAATATTTTTTGATCTCCTTTAAGTGACTAGTAAGGAAACTCTTTCCATATATCTTTATGAATTTCTGTCTCAGTAAGCTTACTAGAGACTAAGCATTCCTTCGCTGTCCTATAGAGAACCAGAGATGTACTTAAAGAGCGTAGATGATGTCACTCATTCATTTTTTTCTGTTTTGTTTTTGTTTTGCTCTGTCGTCCAGGCTGGAGTGCAGTGGCACGATCTCGGCTCACCGCAACCTCTGCCTCCTGGGTTCATGCGATTCTCCTCCCTCAGCCTTCCAAGTAGCTGGGATTACAGGTATGCACCACCACAACCAGCTAATTTTTGTATTTTTAATAGAGACAAGGTTTCACCAGGCTGGTCCTGAACTCCTGGCCTGAAGTGATCCACCGGCTTCTGCTGCCCAGAGTGCTGGGATTAAAGGCGTGAGCCACCACACCCAGCCTGCTGTTACCGTTGTTTTTAATAGCAGAAACAAATTTCCAGCTTAACCTGCCATATTAGCCCTGGGGTCCTAAGAAGTGAGACCTGTCAGAGATACTTTGCCCCATTGCTCCGTTATTTCTTTTTGTCAAGGAGATGTTGAGTTCCCTCCACCGGTCGCTAGGAATGTAAAAAGATGGGATCTGTGTGCCTTAGGAATCAAATGACAGTCTTTATGTGCTCTGGGGTGTGTGTGTGTGTGTGTGTGAGTGAGTGTGGTGTGTGTGTTTCTTTCAGACCTTTGTGAGACTCCTGTGGTCATTAGGGAGGCTCACAGATATCCTGATGGCCATCCTTGGGGACACTCAGTGCAGTTGTGCTTTCTTGCCTCCTTTAAGTCTAGGCATGACTATGAAGGTGGCTTGCCATGAAATGTGGCAGAGGTCACATGTGTCACATGTGTCCTAGATGAATCTTTAAGAGTCACCACGTGATTTGCTTCATCCCCTTCCCCCTACATTGATTGAAACACAGGCCAAGAGAGAGCCCACACATTCTGGTCCTGTGATGAGGGGCTGTGATGGAAAGGCCTCCTGACCCAGGTTGAGCATGTCATGTACGCAAGAAGGAAGCTTCAGTTATTACAAGTCACAGGGATTTAGGTAGCGGTGGTGTGTTGCTGCAGCATTATCTAGCCTGTCCTAAATAATGCAGTCAGCATTATTATCTCTTTAGTGTCCCAGGAATTAAAGCCTAAACACTGAGCTGTGGAGGGGGATGTTCACGGTTGTGATGGCGGCAGCAGTGGTGGGAAATCTGTATATGTTGTAGTTATTGATGCACAAAAATTGGGCATCATTTTTTAGAGGTGTGACCTGCATTTCAGTGTTGTTGTTAAATATCTGTAGGGAGGTTGTATCTTTTCTGACACTGTATGTATAATTGTCAGTGAATGTCTTTGTATAATGGAGAATAACTGTAAAGAGGGAAAAAAATCCCAGAATATGCACATGTACGCGCGCCCGCACACCACACACACACACACACACACACACACACACACACACACACACACACACGCCCTGTAACTTATTCTCCCAAGAATTATATAGAGATTTTAATGCTGGACTACTGGTTGCGTGCCAGGAAGAATTTTTTGGGTGGATATAATGCTTAATTTATATTTAGGGAATTTCCACTGCTAAATCCCAGTGCTTGTAAAGTTTAAAAAGTAAAGAGGAGGAGGGTTGGAGAAGGTGGCAAAAAAAAAAAAAAGTCCAGGGATGTGGTTGACAATATTCCTTTTAATTTAAAGCCACCTGAAGGTTTCAGCTGAATAATAAAGTAATTCCCATATGGCTTCCGTTCTTTCAGTGTTAGGACCTCTGAAATGCAGTCTACTTTTAGCTTTGGCTTCTGCGTGCCTCTTTGTCAGGCTGAAATGCTTCCCGTCTGCCTGCTCTGGTAGGAAATGGAACCAAAGCCGGCTGCTCTGGGGGACGAGTTCCCAGGCTTTGCTTTCTATTTGGGCAGCGCGGCTTCTGTGGTGGGAGGCCCTTCTCCTCCAGGGCACTCTTGACCTCCCGACAGACAGGACCAGCTCTCAGAGAGGCTGCAAGCTTTCATTAATGCCAGAGCTCGCTACAGGCTCTTCTCCCTCCCTTACAATTCTGTTTAGAATAAACTGTCCATCAAAGGAAAAACCCAGGATTCATTTGAGTTTCGTTGTTTTCCCTGGAAAGAAGTTTTTGTAACCCTCGGACTCTTTAGAAGGGAAAACATCCAGTAAGTCCTGAAATCTGACTGCAGAGTTATTTTTGATTATTTGTACTTTCATTACTAAAATTCCACCAAAAATCTTTTCTGTTCTTTCCTGCCCCTGTGGAAGTTTACTTTCCCCACTGTGTTCATATGAGTTCATGAACTGCTTAGGAAGTATATGAAAAATGTTTCAGAAACACAGTTATGTTATATGATGCTTACCCAAATCCAGCTGAAGCAAGTGAAAAGACAGTCCCTCTCCCCCACCCTTTCTTTTTCTCTTCTTTCTCTCCTAACTTTCTGTGTTCAGTGTCAATGCAAAGGCTCTTCATTTCTAATGTTAATTTTAAAAAAAGCTAGGTTTGTTTTTTTTTTTTTGAGGTAAACTTAGCGAATACATAATGTGTTTGGAGATATCTGTAAAAGTATTTACATTTGGGGCTCAAGTTTTTTATTTTATTTTTTAAACAGGTTGAATTAAACTAGCTAAGGACTGGAAATCCGCTGTGACCATTGGCTGTGGGTTGTATGATCACTATTCTGGCTTGAATTTTTGATCTTCTATGGCAACAACATTAAAGTGCCATGAGATAACTTTGCTGTTGCTCGAAAAGATGCTCTTTAGGAAGTCAGAAAACAGGAATTCTGGTGCTATTTTATGGTGATCCTGTCACCATTTAACTTGTATACCTGTTTGTTCATTTACAAAATGAGATCAGTGGAGCCGGCTTTTCCACTTTTCATGTAGTTGCAAAATCATTTCTTCTTGCAAGGACAATCAAAATAATATGCATAATGTGGCCTGAATAGTTGGTAGAAAGTCCTACAAAAGTGTAGCTGATGGAAGCAGAGGAAGAACATTTTGTATTGAAGAACAAAGGCATTTCAAAAGAAATGGTGTTACCAGCTCTTTCAGTTGATCAGACAAGTGCTAAGTGTTTGAGACTTGTTCCCGTCCCAACAAAGCCAGCATTTTGAGGAGTCCTCTCTGGCAGGGTCATTGCATCAGCCTGTTTCCTCTCCATTTGAAATGAGAAATACATGTTGAGCACAGAGGCACTCTAAAGATGAGCTCATGCCAAAATACGCCTTCATAAGCTTCCAAAGTCACTGGTGGGATAGTCTCAGAATGAACATGATCTTATCTGGCCTGTAAATTAAATGACACATTTTCTGTCTCTTGCACAATGTGTCCCTAAGTGGTACTTCATATGAATTTCTAGAAATGCCTTCTATAAACTAGAATAATATACACATGTGATTTTTTCTTGATTTTTAATTGTTCGTTACTAATATACTGATTTTGCATCAAATAGAAAGCAATCTCAACAGTGATCTCACTCAAGAGAAATGTGTCTATGTCTTACAATTTTCCTCAGTAGAAATTTTTAATGATACTACTTTTTAAAAAAGCTCTCCTTTTGGTTTTCTTGGGCAATTTTACATAGTATATTTAAAAATCTACTTCGTGAGTGGAAAATACAGGCACTGTATCCTTTGGTCTAGCTGTCTGCACCATTCTACCTTCCAACATACTTAAACTGTACATTTACTTCCTATTTCTAAGGATGTTTGCAGTGCTATTCTGTAACCATCATGAAATCTCTCATAGTTCCTATTCAGCTTGATACTAAAAATTGAAAGCCAGTAAGCAGTGTTTATGCTATATATGCAAATACTTTCCACCAAAGGGCCAGTTGGGATGCTATGATTACATTCTTTTCCAATTTCTTGACCCTGTGTCTTTCTATGAAAGGGGTCAAATGCAAGGGGGCAAATGAAGATTCTTTATTTAATTTTATCACTGATGAAACCATACAACATTTAGTTTGCTTCAAACTTGACCTATAACCAGCTTGTAGAATTTGCTAACCCTCCAGTTTTTGATCTTTGTTTTTCCTTGCTCGGAGAAAAAATCCAAGTCTTAAAAAAAGGAATTCTCTGTCTAGATTCAATGTTGTCTTCTGTCATTAAACTTTTAGGATTGCTTTTAATCTTGGTGTTCTTAAATTTCATAATGATGTTTGGGTCTTATTAATCCTGAATGGTACGTAGAGTAATCTGGAAACCGTGCCTCCCTTTGTCCCTGAGACATTTCCTTGCATTGCTTTGAAATGTTTTCTCCTGTCTTTCTTAATGGGACTCCTGTCAGTCAGATGTTGCATCCCTTGACTTGATCCTCCATGTCTCTTATCTGCCCTTCATATTTTTCATCTTTCTATCTTTGTGTTTATGATCTGGGAGATTTTGGCTCTATCTTTTAATCCTTTCACTAATGTTTTTCAGCAATCAAAATTTTGATTTCTTACCATTTGACCCAGCAGTCTCATTACCGGGTGTATACTCAAAGGAATAGAAATCATCGTATTATAAAAATACATACATGTGTATGTTCACTGCAGCACTATTCACAATAACAAAGCTGTGGAATCAACCCAAATTCTTATCCATGATAGACTGGATAAAGGAAATGTGGACATGTGTACAATGGAATACTATGCAGCCATGAAGAGGAATGAGATCATGTCCTTTGCAGGGACATGGATAGAGCTGGAAGCCATTATTGTTCAGCAAACTGATGCTGGAACAGAAAATGAAACACCGTATGTTCTCAATTATAATGAGAGCTGAACACATGGACACAGGGAGGGGAAAAACACACACTGGAGCCTGTTGGGGTAGGGTTGGCGGGGGGACAGCATCAGGAAAAATAGCTAATGCATGCTGGGCTTAATACTTAGGTGATGGGTTGATAGGTGCAGCAAACCACCATGGCACACATTTGCTTGTGTAACAAACCTGCACATCCTGCACTTGTATCCCAGAACTTAAAATAATTTCGATTTCTAAGAGCTCATTCTTGATTCCCTTATTTTTTTGGCATGTGTGCTGAAGTACATTAAAACACTGGTATAAAACACTAGCGTTTTGCCAGGAATTTATCTATTATAAAGATCTACATTACAAATTCAAAATTTCTATGAGTATTTGAAGAGAAATCTAGAATTACCCTCCAGTGTCATAATCCGACCACTTAGGAAACCATCTCAGTTTCTGATTGGCTATCTGATATGACTTTTACATTACAAATAATGAGTACTGACTAGCAGCAAAACACAGAAGAGAAGGATGCAGCTGTGGTCCTCAAGGAGTTTATGGTCTAGTTGTAAAAAAAGACAAATTCAGAAAATAAGAACAAAACATGTTAAATTATTTAGTATGGAGTCTTAAGCCAAAGAACGTACGTTGTTGTTGTTAAAATAGACCTTTTTGTTCAATATCTTTTCCCATATTTTAATTTTTTAAATTTATTAAGAGATACAAACAGTAAAAATGTTGGACGAAGACTATTTGCTGTGGATATATATGTCTGTATTCCTTTTATGGTGCCATTCACCATCTAGCACAAGACCAAAGTTGTCAAAATTTAACTCACAATAAGAAAAAAAAACCACTGAGTAGCTTATTTGTGAAAAGTAGAATGTCATCATTTTAGTTTGAATTAATTAATTCCTATTGTGTTGCTTTTTGTCATTCCTTGCCATTGATATAAAGTTCATGATATGCTTACGTGCAAAAGACATTGTTTTCTCCTTCCGCTCTTTTTCCTCTCCCCCTTCTCCTTCTCCAACATCCTCGGTCTTATTCTCTTATACTATAGGTATATAAATATAACAAGTACAACTTGCATCTGAATATTTTCTGCACATTTTCTGCTCAGTACTGTAACCACATGGGATTGTTTCCTGGAGTGTGGTTTGAGGAATATTGTATATACTACTGTCTAGGGGTATTGGTTTTATTATTTAATTAATAAATTAATTAAGACCACCTATTCTTAGATGGTAAGAAATGTAAATGTGGCTTTTGCTGGGTTAGGACTTGAACTGGAGAGCAGAGAGCATTTGTTTATACTGTTAAACTTTTTTCCTGAGTGCTAATTTCTATGACTTGTTTAAAGGCTGATTGGATGTGGAATGGGAGAACCATGTATGTGGACTTTGGATTCTTAATCTGGCATTGAAGCATGCCTTAACTGAATGACTGGTCACAACGCTACTTCTGTTTTGAAAGCTCGCTACAAAAATATACAAAGTTTAACAACTTCATTCAAAGGGAACAATAATTGGCCCTAGTTACTATATCTGTTTTCATCCTAAAATTCTTCTTCAATTTTGAAATGCGGCTGTCGGTGTATTTTGGCTTAAGAAGACTCGAGAAGAAATATTGTACCACTTAGAATTTGGCGTTATAGTGGTCAGTTTCTCATCAATGAAAATGTGTATTTCTTGTGTGAACTAGTCCTGAAACTGCACATATTTATTTAGAGTAAAGCCATCTAAATAGAGTTTCCAGGGTTGGAAATGAGGCTGCAGGTAGTGTAGCAGGACAAGTACTCCACCGTGGTTATTGACAGTTGCCTGTTGGGCTATATTTATATTTTTATCATATTTAACATGTGCACTTTTGAGGATTTTTTAAGGCAGAGTCTCGCACTGTTGCCTAGGCCTGAGTGCAAGTGGCATGATCTTAGCTCACTGCAACCTCCGCCTCTCGGGCTCACGCCATCTTCCTGCCTCCCAGGCTGAAGCCATCCTCCTGCCTCAGCTTCCCGAGTAGATGGGACTACAGGCATGCACCACCACGCCCAGATCCTTTTTGTTTGTTTGTTTGAAGAGGCAGGGTTTTGCCATGTTGCCCGGGATAGTCTTGAACTCCTGGCCTGCCTCAGCCTTCCAAAGTGTTAGGATTAGAGGTGTGAGCCACTGTGCCTAGTCTTAAAATGTATACGTAAGAGAGAAAAATAACTATTTGATCCGGTAAAATTACCATAAGCTTTCAGGTAATTAACCTCTAAACCCTTTGCTGATGTCAAAGCCCCAGGTGAAGGTATTTCCTTGAATATAATAGTATTGCCTCTTACAGTTAAGAGTCGTTTGTTACAGATAGTAAGAGACTTGGAGACAAATTTAATTTTAGTTTTACTTTTTAGAAAAAGAAAAATAGAAGTATTTGTTTCGGTACAGTATAAATGTAGAATATATATAGTTACATATTCACACACATACACACACGCGCACGAAAGATTTCTTTGTTTAAAGCAATCAATACAACATAGGACTCCAAAACTTTGTGTAAACATGTTCCTATACTACATGAAATTTCCTATCTCAGTGTTTATAGAAAGATGTTGATAAATTGCATGATTCCTTTTTTTTCTGATCGGTGGTAATAAATGACAGTGATTTATCACTTTTCAGGTGAGCTCAAACAATGATAAGCAACTAAAGTATTTAACAGAAAAGTGGACCTTTCTGTTTTCCCAGAAGCATATGTTCAGATGTTAGCAACAGGATATGAAGAAGGGGAAGAAAAATTGTATAAGGGTTGTTCTGAGAGTCCTTACAGTCAGAACTGTCAGAAGAGCTCATTTTCATTCCTGGCTGTGTATCTGCTCTGTCAGCAGCATTAGAGTGTTGATCTTTATCAGGTTACTACTGCTGACATCTACATTTTCACTCACCTTGGCTGCCATTTAATAATAATAACAATAAGACAAATGATCAAGGCAGAGCTAGGAGTGTTAGCAGAGAACCCGTGTATCATTATGTATCTATCACATCTCCTGTGACGTCTATGATGGGGCATAGTCTTTTAATTTTACCAAGCCAGATTCCTAATTTTGGGTTTCTAATTTTTTCTAGTTTGTAATAAGTTTTTGGAATTATGAAAATGATGAAAACTCTGAAGTTTCATTTCTAGAAGTTGTTCATTTTGAAATTCTGTTCTAAGAAGTCTTAAGGACATAGTTGCCTCTGATGCCGTGGAGAACAGAGGTCAGAGAAGGGGAAGGCAACATCTCTCTGGGTTTCTCAGGCAAAGAAGACTTTAACAAAGACTTCTATTTATATACCGAAGTTCTATAAGATTTCTTACAGAAAAAAATACCTTTTGAATAAAGTTTGAAGACCAATGGTGTAAGCCTTCATAACTGCGGAAATGTCTTCCTTTGTCCAGTATCCCAGCTTGGACAGTTGTTTTGCCCCCATCGTGTGCAATCCTTTTCCAAAAAACCTTTCAACATTAATTATGGCTGGAGCTGACTGCTTTCCTCAGACTGTCACACTTCTCATATAATTAATGTTTCTCTTGCTGGTCAGATGGATGATGGGACTGATGAGTGGTTGCATAGGGATGGGCAGGAAGGAAGGGAAAGAGGGTGTGCATTTATCTCCATGTGTCTGATTCTCTACGTTCAGGCATACATTTTAAAATTATTTGATTATATTCTTATCACCTAGGGTAGAAACCGTATCTTGCGCACATTTTTCTAGCTCATATGCAGTTAGAGAAACAGTGAACTGCCTGCTGACTCTTTCATGTATTTTGGGGGCCAGATTTCATTCTAGGTGCTAAGGATACAGCAGCAAGCAAAACAAGTACTTGTTCTCCTGGAGTTTCTTTCTACTTGGAGGAAAAAGTAAACAGAAGTGAATTTTATGGTAGGCCAGTTACTGATCAGTGCTACAGAGAAATACAAAGCAGGAAAGGGGAGGAGGCAGCTACTTTGTATACAGTAATCACTGATACTTGCACGAGGACCTGAAGAAGGTGAGGGAGGAGACCTGGGAGACATAAGGACAAAGACTTCGAAGTAGGTGCTTGTCTAGGACCAGCAAGGAGACCACCTGGGGCAGGGCAGGAAGAGCCAGAAGCTGATTGCTGTGAGGTCTGAACTGTTTTTCCTTTTTCACTCTAAGCTGGGAAGCCATTCATGAATTTGGAGCAAAGACATGATCTGACTTAAAAGAACCACTCTTACTTTAGTGTTACCCATAGACCAGGCATCAGAAACCTTTTTATGTAAAGGTCCATATAGTAAATATTTTGGGCTTTACGGACCATGTGATCTGTTTCTCACAACTTACTCAACTCTAGTATTTTAGTGCAGAAGCAGTCACAGACAATATGGAAGTGAAAGGCTATGACTGTGTTCCAGAAAACTTCATTTTTTATAAAACAGGTGTCAGGCTGGATTTGGTTCACTCGCCACAGTTTGTCACCCAGTAAACTAGAGCATTTGCCAAGTGGTTTTGAACTGTGGCTATGAGGGGGTAATTATTTTGTCTGTATCACTTGTCAGCCAAAACACATCCCAAACAGGCTACTATCTATTGATCATTTTTGTGCGTAATGCCCTATTTACACAACTCATCTGTTACCATCTTAAAGCCGTAGATGTAATTTAATAAATGGATGCGTTTAAAAGATTTGTCTATTAGAAGGAAATTTTGCCATTCATAGGTTCTTCATATCAAAGTTTTACATCACTTTGAGGAATGGGATGTCCAGAACAAGGGCTGTGTTCCCTGTAGTGATTGCTGTGAGCTCTGCTAACTCTTTTCTACTTTTTTCTCTGGGTTAGCCCAGTGCAGTCCAAGAGAAATATAACATGGGTCGTAAGTGCAGACCATATCAAGAAATGCAAAACTTCTAGGAGTCACATAAAACATGCAAAAAGAAACAAGGGAAATTAATTTTAATAATGTTTTGTTTAAACCAAAATATTATCATTTCAGTAAGGTCATCAATATAAAATTACTGAGATATTTTACATTCCTTAACTTGTACAAAGTCTCTGAATTCTGGTGTGTATTTTGCGATTTAGACAAGTCACATGTCATGCCCTAACTCCATAGCCACATGTGGCTTTTAGAAGAAATTTACAAGATTGGAGTAGACTAAGAATTCTGCCTTCCCTGATAAATGGCCTTTGGTAAAAGCAGTAGCAATGCTAATAACCCAACAATAATCTTCAAGCTAATTTGTGAAACTAATTTACTTTTTCTTTGAAAGAGATTACAGTTACGGACTACTTTACAAGTGTTGAGATACAACCCCTTCCTTATTGCTGTCCTCCAGTTACTCAGCAATGATGAACAGCAAAGTATGATTTAAGAAGGACTTCTAATATTCACTAGATTTTTCTTGTTTTGTCTTCATTTATCCTCCCTCCCCCTCCCTCCCTCCCCCACTTCCTCCCTTCCTTGCTTTCTATCATTTATTTTTGAGATGGAGTTTCGCTCTGTCACCCAGTCTGGAGTACAACAGCACGATCTTGGCTCACTGCAACCTCCACCTCCTAGGTTCAAGTGATTCTACTGCCTCAGCCTCCCGACAAGCTGAGATTACAAGTGCCCACCGTGCCCACCTAATTTTTGTGTATTTTTAGTAGAGACGGGCTTTCACCATGTTGGCCATGCTGATCTCAAACTCGTAACTTAGGTGATCTACCTGCCTTGGCCTCCCAAAGTACTGAGATTACAGGTGTGAGCCACCACGCTTAGCCTAAGTTTCTCGTGTGCTTTACTAGGTAACTGGTTACAAATATAAAAATAGTAAAGTCAACTCACAGTGATCCTCTCACCCTCACCCCTAGCCCAAGAACTGGCTCTAGAGTCATTTGGCAAGACTTCAGAACTACACGGAGTGTACCTTCTCCCCCTTCAAGGGGAATCTTCTCTGTGCTCTATTAGTTGTTTTCAGTGTGAAACAGGACTCAGACATGGTGACCACTGAAGGCCCAACCTGCAAATACAGCTTAGTAATACTCATTTTGCACAATTTAAATAAATACATATATACATTTACTGATCTGTAACTCATCCCCCCCTTAGGACAGAATTCTCTGGAATTTGCATAATAAAACGTTTACATAAATGCAGAACACCTGCATTTTAAATGATTTTTAATAGAATTTAAATTCTAAGACATTAAATTCTTTATTCTTTCAGAAAGGGCCTTGCTCTGTCACCCAGGTTGGAGTGCAGTGGCATGATCATAGCTCACTGCCACCTAGACTGCCTGGGTTCAAGCAAACCTCCCCCCCTCAGCCTCACAAGTAGCTGGGACTATAGGCACATGCCACCATGCCCAAATAATTTTTTAAAAAATGAAATTTTTTTGTGGAGACAGGGTCTCACCACGTTGCCTAGGCTGGTCTGGAACTCCTGGGCTCAAGCAGTCCTCCGCCTCAGCCTCCCAAAGTGCTGGGATTACAGACCTGGGCCACCATGCCCAGTCTCTACAAAAAATTTTTTAAAAAATTAACCAGGCATGATGGCATGTGCCTATAATCCTAATTATGCGGGAGGCTGAGGTAGGAGGACAGCTTGAGCCTGGGAGGTTGAGGCTGCAGTGAGCCATGATTGTACCACTGTACTCCAGCCTGGGTGACAGAGTGAGATCTTGTCCCAAAAGAAAAGAAAAAGAAATTAAAATATAAGACAACATAGAGTTTGAGAGCTGGGAAACAGCAGGGCCATAAATAAAATGCTACGGAGCCATTTGACTAAAATTTTTGAGATAATTTGAGCACTACAGCAGGGCTACCCCAAAGGCCCGTAACAGCAGGAAAAGCAGCACTTTTCCTCACTTTGCCAGACACTGCCATTTTGACTTTATCACCCTGAGGGGTCCTATGCCATTGTGGGAGTGTCCAGCGGTGTTCACAGGGACCCTGACACAGAAAACTGGCCATAGGATCTGATGAAGGTGATGATGATCAGAGCTAGTAAACTTTGAGTTATCACAGTTTCTCCAACTACATCTGATTCCACCACGGGATCAAGTCATGGGTATCTTTGAGGTACACACATACTCAGATCTCGCTCAGGTGATTACTTTCAGGCACAGCCAGGCCATTAAAATAGTAATTGAGTTATAAGTTACTATTTTATAAATCCCTTTCTAAGTCTTTGTAGATTTATAGATACAGTCTTCACCATTAAATCTGACCATAAGCCAAGTAATTTCACTTTATTTAAGAAGAGAGTTTGGCAGATATTAAAATAGAAGGGAAAACCAGATTTTATAGAATTTCTTCAAAGAGAACATCTTTGAGTCCAGTGAAAAGGAAAAAAAAAAAAGTCAGTATTATTTATAGTCACATATTATAATAGCTACAAGAAGTAACTTCTCTGGCTAGATGTGACCTCCTCTGGCTAGGGCACTTTTAAAAATGCTTTATGTAGAACTTACTTAATTCTCACAGTTGTATAAGATAGGTATTGCTCTTTCCCTCGTTGTGCAGTGAAAAAAACTAATTCCAAAACGGTTTAGTAACTTGCCCAAGGTTATACAGCTGGTAACTGGTAAAGCTGAGATTTGAACCCAAACACCCTAGCTCTGGAGTTCCTCCTCTTAATCACCACGCTAAGTAAATACCCATGTGCCTGGTGAATGGATACCTGAAAAACATTTTACAGATCAAGTCATATTAAGCACTTTATGGTTTAAAACATAATACAATCCCCTAGTGAGTCCTTGTGACATCAGTGGGACATTATTAGCTTAAAATTTAGTAGTTTTAAAAATGTAGATTTAAAAAAATCAGATTCACCTAAAATGGAGATCATTCATAGAAAGAAAACAAAAGAGTCCTGTTGAACTGCTGAATAAGTGTGTACTGATTTAATAATATGGCAGATACTTGGTCCCTAACTAAGAGTTGATAGTTCAGAATTAAATTTTGACTGATGTCTTGCTTTTTAGCTTTTTAAGCCATTCTGACAGTACCATAGACATGGCCATCATTTCATGATAGATGAGATATTCAGGTGTAGAGAGTCTTACAGAAATCTGATGAGATCCTGTTTCTTTGCTCCTGTTCTCTTTCTCTGAACCAGCTTCTAACTCACATCTCTGTAGTCCCAGACTTAATTCTACCTCTAAGCTTCTGGGCTCAGCTTTTGCAGTTAGTCTTACCAGTGTTTGAGAGTTAGTTTTCCCTAAGTAACTCTTGACTTTGGTAAACCCGTGGGCTTGCAGATCCTTGCAGTCAATGCCGTCTGAGCAGGACAGCATGAGTCCTGTCTCATAAAACCCAGCCTACATCTGCTTCCTTGGACATATTTTTTAAAAAGCAAATTTGCTAATGGAGCGTGTTATTCAGAATGCCTTTTTCTTAGAGATTTCTCTGGAGGTTTATATGGGCTAATGGCTCCCACCCACTTGACATTTTGCCCATTACATTATATGTTTCTTCCAAGGAACAAAAATATAACTCTCCTTCTCTGACAGCATGAGAGACATTCTCTTGCTGTTGCTCTCCAGGAAAAATCTCATAATCTAACAGGACAAATCCTTGCTGAAAAATTAGACCAAATGGCATTTGTAAACTCCAAGGAAAGCATTTTTCTTCTGTGAAGTATTCCCTAGCTGGAAGTGGTAGAAACTTTACATATACTGATACCAGTTAGGCTTATGGAAAAAATGAAAAGCTATAAGCAGCTGGATACACTGTCAAAACTGAACCCTGTCAACTTAATTTTTTCCCAAGCCCTGTATACTAAAAACCTCGAAACCGTCTTTACTCACACTATTAAGATGGTTGAGAAAAATGGATGAATAGAGTTTATTTGCTAAAAGAAAAACTGGATGGCTCCCTAGCTGCCTCACTCCTTTTGGCTCTATTGGTAAGTCAAATGAAGGAAATAGTATTAGAAAATATATGCTGGGATTATGTGCCTTATCCTCTTTCTCACACCGTATTCATACATAACAAAGTCAATGCGCAGTTTGTCTGCATGCCTGATAAGATTGGTATTTGTTTTATTTTTGACGCATGATCTAAACCCATTACACAATGAAATATCTCATCGTGAGAAATAAATGTGATCTGCCTCTTTTGGGTTACCAGGGAACCATGAGGAAACTAAAGATCTGTGTTGTTTACTTGTTTTCAGCATCAGGTAAAATAAAAATGTTAGCTCCTTTTTGGGTAATTCATGTTGCACCGATGTGACTTCCTTTATCGGGTTCTTTTATTTCTTAATTGGCACTCCACTATCTAATTTATTTTAGGAAACTTCTCATGCCTTGCATATGATGAAGAACTGCAAGTGAAGAAATAAGTATAGCCAATTACTTATTTAACATACTTGTAGATTCTAGTAAACACAGTTACATAAATAAAATGTTGAAACAAAAACAGACGGGAGTAAATGAGTCCTGAATGGTTGATATTAAATGTAACTAACTTCACTATCTAATGTTCCTTCTTCTTTTTAAGAATGAGATTAGTGGCATGTCTAAAATTGGATTTTGATTCTAATACATTTTAAAGAAATAACTGCTTTCTTGTCTTGAAAAAGCAGCTAATGACCAGTAGAGATGCTCGCTCAGTATATGAGTGCCATGTATTAAAGGAGTTTTGAAGTCATACTTACCTGCACAACTTCAAATCTGCCATGACATTCTGTAGTAGAGTAAAAACTTGAGCGCTAAACATACCTGATGTTTATACACGACATATAGCTGCATGTCCTTTGGTAAGTTATTTAATTTCTCTCAACCCTAAATTTTGACTGTTTAAAGTAGGTTGTATGTAATTTGAAGTGCTGTTATAAATAGTAATGATGGTGAAATATCTTACAGAGTTCCTGATTTGCAATGATTATTAAAAGCTACTTGTGGCCTAGTTGGTTTCACTACTAAATTCTAACAAACATTTAAGGAAGAAACAACACTAAGATGCAAAGTCTTTCAGAAAATAGAGGAGGTAGGAACATATTATTTTATGTAGCCATCATAAACTTGATTAAAAAATGAATTTTGAAAGTAAATATCTTAAGAAAATATTATGAAATGGAATGTAGCAATGCATAAAATTAGGGTTTATCACTGGAATGCAAAGTTAAATTCTTTAAGATTAACCTGTGTTATTCACCAGAACCACACAATAGAGGAGAAAAAAATATATGATAGTTTAAATAATGTAGAAAAATTATTTGACGAAAGGAAACATCTATTTAAAATAAAAAATTGAAGCAAAGGTGGAATGGTAAGGAATTGTAATCTTTTATTTTTATTTTATTTTTTTATTGCATTTTAGGTTTTGGGGTACATGTGAAGAACATGTAAGATTGTTGCATAGGTACACACATGGCAGTGTGGTTTGCTGCCTTCCTCCCCATCACCTATATCTGGCATTTCTCCCCATGTTATCCCTCCCCAACCCCCACTCCTCACTGTCCCTCCCCTGTTTCCCCCTACAGACCCCAGAGTGTGTGATGCTCCCCCTCCCTGTGTCCATGTGTTCTCACTGTTCAACTCCCACCTATGAGTGAGAACATGCGGTGTTTGATTTTCTGTTCTTGTGTCAGTTTGCTGAGAATGTTGGTTTCTAGGTTCATCCATGTCCCTACAAAGGACACAAACTCATCGATTTTTATGGCTGTGTAGTATTCCATGGTGTATATGTGCCACATTTTCCCTGTCCAGTCTATCACCGATGGGCATTTGGGTTGGTTCCAGGTCTTTGCTGTTGTAAACAGTGCTGCAGTGAACATTCATGTGCATGTGTCCTTATAGCAGAACGATTTATAATCCTTTGGATATATACCCAGTAATGGGATTGCTGGGTCAAATGGAATCTCTATTTCTAGGTCCTTGAGGAATTGCCACACTGTCTTCCACAATGGTTGAATTAGTTTACACTCCCACCAACAGTGTAAAAGTGTTCCTATTTCTCCACATCCTCTCCAGCATCTGTTGTCTCCAGATTTTTTAATGATCACCATTCTAACTGGCTTAAAGTGGTATCTCAGTGTAGTTTTGATTTGCATTTCTCTCATGACCAGTGATGATGAAGATTTTTTCATATGCTTGTTGGTCTCATATATGTCTTCTTTTGTAAAGTGTCTGTTCATCTCCTTCACCCACTTTTGAATGGGCTTGTTTGTTTTTTTCTTGTAAATCTGTTTTAGTTCTTTGTAGATTCTGGATATCAGCCCTTTGTCAGAAAGGTAGATTGCAAAAATTTTTTTCCATTCCATTGGTTGCCGATTCACTCTAATGACTGTTTGTTTTGCTGTACAGAAGCTGTGGAGTTTGATTAGGTCCCATTTGTCTATTTTGGCTTTTGTTTCCAATGCTTTTGGTGTTTTAGTCATGAAGTCCTTGCCTATTCCTATGTTCTGAATGGTTTTGCCTAGATTTTCTTCTAGGGTTCTTATGGTGTTGGGTCTTACGTTTAAGTCTTTAATCCATCTGGAGTTAATTTTAGTGTAAGGTGTCAGGAAGGGGTCCAGTTTCTGCTTTCTGCACACGGCTAGCTAGTTTTCCCAAGTGAATATATGAAAAATGTACAACTAACATTACACTTAATCGGGAAATACTGGATGTTTTATCCCTAAGATTTATAACTAGGCAAGGATTCCACTCTCAGCTCTTTTAATGATCATTGTGTTGGAGATCATAGCTAGCACAATAGGAGAAGAAAATGAAATAAAAGCAATGCAGATTGAAAAAGAAGCAATAAAACTGTCTGTTTGCAGATGATGTAGTTGATTGCACAGTATGTCCTAAAAACTCTACAAAACAACTGTGAGGAATAGTAAATGAATTTGGCAAGGTTGCAGGATATATTGTTGATGTGCATATTCAAATGTATTTTTACATGCTAGTACAAAGAAGTGGAAAAATAATTTTTAAAATTCCACTTATAATATCATGATGAAACGTAAAATACTTAGGAATACCTTTAACAAAATGCATGCAAGGATGTGAGGGCAATCTGGCTGCGATGTCTGTCCTTGCATTGATCAACAAGATTGGTTTGGCTCATCTGGATTGCCAGGCGGGTGTCCCCTTCCTCCCTCACCACTCCATGTGTGTCCATCCTGAAGCTGCACACTTCGTCAAAGAGGATGACCATCCCTGATACAGGAGTACCAGTCTTCAGTCAAGAATATACGGGTAGCTGCGCTTTCCTGCAAGATTCTCCAAACAAGCTCTCAAAATGCATGCAAAACCTCTACACTAAACACTGTAACACATTGCTGAAACTGATGACAGACAACGTAAATATCTAGAAAGAGATGCCATGCTTATTGATTAGAAATCTCAATAATGTTGAGATGTCTGTTATTTCCAGATTGATCTGTAAAGTCAGTGTAATCCCTTATAAATCCCACCAGGCTGTTTTATTAATTCTGCAGGAAGACAACCAAATTCTAAAATTTATTTAAAATGAACTAGAGCTAGGATATCTTCAGCAACCTTGAAAAAGAAGAACAATGTTGGAGGAATTATGCTATCTGGCTTCATGACTTACTACAAAACTACAGCAATCAAAACTTTGTGATACCTTCATAAAAAGAGACAAGCAGATCAACGGAACAGGATTGAGGACCTGGCAATAGACCCTTACACAATGGTCTGATTTTCAACATATGTGCAAAAGCAGTACAATGGAAAGGGAAAAGTATTTTTACAACATGGGTGCTGGAATAACAGGAGCATCAGTCCCTACCTCACACCATTCACAAAAACTAATTTGAGATGGTTCACAAACCTAAAAATAAAAGCCAAAATTATAATGCATCTGAAAGAAAACATAGAATATCTTTGCAATGTAGAGGATAGGTGAAAATGTCTTAGGTCACAGAAAGCAAAAAAAATTGATAAACTAGGCCAAGTACAATGGCTCATGCCTATAACCCCAGCACTTTGAGAGGCCAAGGCAGGTGGATAGCGTCAGCCCTGGAGTTCAGGACCAGCCTGAGCAACATGATGAAACCCATGTCTCTACCAAAAATACAAAAAATTAGCTGGGCATGGTGGTGCATGCCTGTAGTCCCAGCTACTCAGGAGGTTGAGCTGGGAGGATCACTTGAGCCCATGAAGTTGAGGCTTTAGTGAGCTGGTGATTGTGTCACTGCACTCTAGTCTGGGTGATAGAATGATACCCTGTCTCAAAAAAATTGATAATGTTGAACTTGAGCTAATCAGAGGGCATTGTTAAGAAATTTACAGAATACGTATATGACAAAGAGTTAGTATCCAGAATACATAGCACTCTAAAACTCAATAACAGAAAGACAATTCAATAAAAAGAGGCCAAAGACTGTCAGATACTTTGCAAAGGAAGATAAACAAAAATATTATTAATTATCAAGGGAATGCAAATTAAGCCATGATGAGAGACATCCACTACAATGGCTAAATTTACAAGACCAACAGCAACTATTGGTCAGGATGTGGAGCAACTGGAACTTTCAAATTTTTGATGAGTGTGTACGATTGTGCAGTCACTATGGATAAAAGCCTGGACATTCCTTACAAAACTAAATATAAGCCTACCCTGGAATCTAGTTTTACTTCTAGATATTTTCCAAAGAGAAATAAAAAAAATACATCTACAAAAGCCTTATAGGAATATTTACAACAGCTTTATTTAGAATAGCTAAAAGTGGAAACACCCCAGGTGCTCATCAAGATGAGCGTGAATGAACTACGGAATTCCTAAGTGGAATAGTTGCCAGCTGTGCCAAAGAACAGCTACGCATTTATGCAACAACGTAGGTGAATCCTCAAGATTTTTATGCTGCATGAAAACACTTATACAAAAGAATACCTACCGTATGTTTCCATTTATATGAAGTTCTTGAACAAGTAAAACTAATTTGTGAAGAAAGTATGTCAGAACAGAAGGGATTGCAGCAGGGATTTACTAGGAAGGGGCATGAAATTTTGGAGGTGATAGTAATGTTCAGTATCTTGATGGAGGTTTTTGTTATACAGGTGTATGTATTTGCTAGAGCTTATTGCATGGTATACATTTTGTGTATTTCACTCTATGTAAATTTTGCATATAAAATACTGTAAAGAAATACAGCATTTTGGGGCAAAGTGTACTGATGTTTGCAACTAACTTTGAAATGGATCAAAGTTAAAATAGATTTATTAAGAGAGGGATGGGAAGATGCATAGGTATATATAACCAAATGTCAATTATAGAATTTAGGTGCAGGGGAAAAATGGGTTTACCTTGCATAATTATTTCAACTTTTCTGTGTATGAAAATTTTTATAATAAAATACTGTGATAAGCAATTATTTTTATGTTCTAACCTTCAAGGGTAGAAATGATCTGGCTTACGGGTGAAGAAGGCATTGAAATTCAATCCCTCAAAATCCAAAGTTGTCCAATAACAGAGCTGTTATTAAAATTCAGGTGGCTTTAATCCTACATTCCATATCCTTCCTGTGTTGCTACACAGATTTCCAAATCTAAACACCCAGAGGCCTTTGGTTAAAATAGGAAGTGAATATGAAACCTCAGCTTTGCTTTGAACCCCTGTGATGACTCTCCAGTTCCTTAATCAGCTGACCTTTTCTTAAAAATTATTCTCGAAGGAAGAAATGCTAGTAGTCAGGTTGTTGAGTGCACAGTTACTAAATATCCATAAAAGAAGATAAATACGGAGATGAAATAAATTGCAAGTTAATTTCTCAAAGAATTATTTTTTTTCCTAAGCTCATGTGCTGAGAACTCTAGATGGAAAAATAAAAGGCCAAATGTCTTCGAATCATATGATCATGGCTATGTGTATTTTTTGCTTTGCCTTTCCAAGCAGAAATTCATCAAAGTCTTGCAGATGATGAGCATGTGTCTTGTTCCTAAGATCACTGCAGGGCAGGCCTTGAGCAGTGTGTGGCAGTGGAAAGAGTCTAGGGCTGGGTTTGCGAGACCCCTAATTCCAGGTCCTGTGACTTTGTACAACTCCTTTAACCTCTCTCAGCATCATTCTTCCATCCTGCTTTCCCTATTAGTGTGAGAATAAAAATAAACCAAATTTCAAAGTTGAAAGAGAGCTAAAAGATAATCAGGCCCAATCTCCTTATTTTATTGGTGAGAAAACGGGCCTTGCTCAAGGAAACCGAGCCAGATAGAAGTAAAAAGTGTTTACCTGATTTCGAGGGTAGTGTAATTGGTAATCACAGTGATCTCCAGTCAATAGCTAAGGAAACGCTTCAAGGATATAGGTACTATAGGAATGCAAAATGTTGATATTTCTTTATTGGAGTGATTGTGTAAGTATTGTATGCGCATTTTTACTTAGTATGTCTTTTGAATTATGCATGTTAAGATTTTATATTGAATCTGTTAACCGTATGATCACATACATATAACAGTCTATGTGTAGGGACATGGTCCGTTTTGTAAAATTCATTACTTTTGTTAATACTCTGACCACTTGACAATATGCTGGACCTTTTTACAGATTATTCTTTAGTATAATATTCAATATGTGTAATAAATTACAACAATCAGTATTTCAATATAGATGTTCCAGTGGGACCTGGTTGAGGAAAAGTATATAAAGCACATTACACAGCATTGCGTTTTGAAGTAATAAAACTTTTGCAGCACTGTAACTAAACATAATGGCATCTTGTCAAATGTAGTATTTTCTTTTTATTTTTAAAAAGCCAAAAGCCATTTTGAGGAGGCTAAATGAGATTTCTTTAAACCAAATGTGCATTGACAGATTTTTAAATTTTGGGTTGTGTTTTGTCAACTTTATATTACATATATTTTTTTAAAACTTTAGTGTAATTGACGTTCAGTATTCTGTACATATTTAAATACAGTTTTATCAGTTTTGACATATTTATGCTCTGGTGAAACCATCACCACCGTCAAGATAAAGAACATTTCTGTTATCCTCAAAATATTCCTCAGAGCCCCTTTGCAATCCTCTCTCCTTCCAACTCCATCCCCAGGAAACCACTGTCTTGTTTTTTTCTCACCATAAATTCGTTTGCAACTCTAGAATTTTATATAAATAGAATCATATGCAGACACAGTTTTTTGGCCTGGCTTCTTCACTTAGAGTATTTTTTGCCATTCATCTATGTCATTGTGCATATCAAAATTTGGTTCTTTTTTTTCTTTTTTCCTTGCTCAGCAGGCACTGTGTGGATAAGGACGCCATCCTTTGCTTATCCGTTGACCCCTTTGTTGGACACTTGCATTGTTTCCAGTTAATGGCTATTACAAATAAAGCTGCCGTGATCATTTATATCCAAGTCCTTGTGTGGAAATCCCTTTTCCTCTCTTATGGGTAAATATCTAGGACTGGAATAATTGGGTTATATGGTATGCTTAATTATTTATGATGCTGCCAAAGTGTTTTCCAAAATGATTATACCATTTGAAGGTCCCACCAGCAGTGAATACGGGTTATGGTTGCTCAGAGTCATTGTCAGTGTTTGGTATGGTCAGTCTTTTAAATTTTAGCCAATCTAATGGATATGCAGTATCACTTACATATTTTACTTGTTTTCCTATGGGCACTAGTGATGCTTGTATGTTTTAAGCACTGTTTTTTTTTTTTTTTTTTTTTTTTTTTGAGATGGAGTCTCACTCTGTTGCGCAGGCTGGAGTATAGTGGCACAATCTGGGCTCACTGCACCCTCTGCCTCCCAGGTTCCAGCTATTCTTTTGCCTCAGCCTCCTGAGTAGCTGGGACTACAGGCACGTGCCACTACCCCCAGCTAATTTTTGTATTTTTAGTAGAGACAGGGTTTCACATGTTGGCCAGGCTGGTCTCAAACTCCTGACCTTGTGATCCACCCACCTCGCCCTCTCATAGTGCTGGGATTACAGGGGTGAGCCACTGCGCCCAGCTGTTCTATGCACTTTTGTCCATTTGCTTATCTTCTTTTGTGAAAAGTCTATTCGGATCTTTGTCCATTTTTCTAAACATTTGAGTTGTTTCTTATTACTTAACTGCAAAGGTTTCTTATAATATTTTGAATACAAGTCCTTCATCTGATATATGTTTAGAGAAAATTTTCTTCCACAGTATAGCTTGCCTTTTCATTTTTTAGTGATTTTTTAAGAACAAAAGTTTTCCATCTTGAGGAAGTCTGACTTATCAGTTTTAGCTTGAAAGTTTTGTATTTTGTGTGTGTGTTTTATCTGATAAAACTTCACCTACCCCAAGATTACAACTGTCTTCTCTTATGTTTTCTTTTAGAATTTTTATAGTTTAAGGTTGTACATTTAGATCTCTGATTATTTTTAGTCAAATTTTGTGTCGAGTGTGAGGTAAGGATCATTATACTTTTTTTTTTTTCAATTTTAATTTCCAGTTGATCCAGCATCATTTATTGAAATGATTTTCTTTTCTCTGTTGAATTCTCTTGACACCATTGTCAAAATTTGCGTGATCATATATGTGTAGTTCTGTTTCTAAACATTCTATTTTGTTCCATAGATCTCTATCTTTTCGTCAGTAATCCACATTCTTGATTACTATAGCTTTATTGTATACCTTGAAGATTAAGTGAATTCTCTACCTTTTCACTGTCTAGACTCTTTGTATTTCCATATCAGTTTTAGAATCAAGTTACCAGTTTCTAAAAAAGAAAGAAAATCTTGGTATATTTTGTTTGGAATTGCATTGAATCTATAGATCAGTTTTTTGGAGAATTGCCATGTATTTATATAGTTTCTAGTTTATTATAGCAATTTTTTGGAGTTTTTAGGTTAGAGGTATTGCTTATATTTTCTTAGATTTATTACTAGATATTCTCTCCTCTCTGCTCAACTACTGTAAAAGGAATTTGAAAGAAATTAATTTTTTTTGCTGTGAATGCGTCATCATAGAATACTTTTTTATAGTAACATCCTGCACACAGTTTAATGTTTTCATGGTTTATGTAAGTTTTGGGGAGTTCCTTGGTATTTTCTGTACAAATAATATATAATATGCCAATATTGACAGTTCTGTTTCTTCCTTTTTGGTTATTATTCATTTATTTCTTCTCTTGATGGGATCAATCGTACCCCAATCCTCAGCATCATGCACGATACCAGTGGAGCACACCTGCACATGATTATGTCATTTTCCTTATTAGGTTACTCTTGTAAATGACATTGATTTCTGCATGTTTAGCCAACTTTGCATTTCTAGGAAAAGCCTACTTTTACCATGCATTTTTTAATATACAGTCATGTCATTTAATGATGGGGTTACATTCTGAGAAGTGTGTCATTAGGCAATTTTGTCATCGTGCAAACATTATAGGGTGTATTTTCACAGACCTTGAGAGTAGAGCTTACTAGGCTACGTGGTAGAGCCTGTTGCTCCCAGGCCACAAACCTGTACAGCATGGTAGCGTACTGAGTACTGTGAGGGAATCGTAACACAATCCTATTTGTGTATTTAAACATGTCTTAACATACAAAAAAGGTAATGTGTTGAGCTAGGACATTCTGACAGCTACAATGTCATGTTATTGAGAGGCTACCATGTCAGTAGGCAACAGGAATTTTTCAGCTCTGTTACAGTTTTATGGGACCACTGTCATATGTGTAGTTAATTGTTGACTGAGACATGATTATGCAGCACATGACTGTGTATAGTGAATTAAATATGATAATGTTTTGTTAGTATCTTTACATCTATATGAAGTATATTGGAATTTTTTTTTAATGCTATCTTTGATTTTGGTATTAGTTTTGTGCTGGCTTTACGAAACCAAGTTGGGCAGTGATACCAATTTCTTTATCTTCAGAAAATATTTTTATGAGATAAGTGTTATTTCTTCCTTGAAACTTAGCTAGAATTTTTTATTTTTTATTTCACTTTCATTTCTGAAGAATGTTTTCACTAAGTATAGCATTTGGGGTTGACAGTTTTTTTCTTTTCAGCCTCTAAAGACGTTGTCTGCCATCAGGCTTCCATGCTTTCTGATAAAAAATCTTCAGTATTTCAACCCATTGCTCTCTGTATAATACGGTCATATATTTCTAACTGTTGTCAGTAATTTTTTCTTTATATTCGGTTTTCACCAGTTCGACTGTCATGTGTTTAGGTGTGATTTTCTTTGGTTGTGTGTTGCTGAGCTTCTTGGACCTATACATTTATGGATGTGATTAAATGTGGAAAGCTTTCTGGCGTTGTATCTTCAAACAGTTTTCCTTCTCAATCTCTCCTCTCCTTCTAGTACTTCAACTACATATTTTTGATATTCAGAAATTTTCCTACAGGTCCCTGAGGCTCTGTTCACTTTTTCTTTATTCTCCACTTTCATTCTCTGTTCTTCAGATTAGATTATTTCTATTGAGCTATTTCCAAGTGTTAAATTGAGTTTAGCCTAAAGCAGCCTCCTTACATATTTTTAAGTTCAGCCTAAAGGTTTCTCTGTACATCATGAACTGTAACCTAAATGGAGTTGTTTACAGACTGGAGTCTACTCTTGTGCCTGTCACTGAGTGTTGGCCAATCCAAGGTGGCCAATTGTCCGAGTATTTTCAAGTAAGTCAAATGCCAAGCTGTAGCCCACCTGGCTGCTTCTGTACCTCACTTCCATTTTCTGTAGTTCACTTTCTTTCTTTGCACGTAAGTCATCTTCTACCACATTGCTATGCTGGAGTCTCTGAGCCTTTTTTTTTGGCTCAGGAGGCTGCCCAATTTGCAAAGCATTCTTTGCTCAATTAAGCTTTGTTAAACTTAATTTGGCTAAAATTTTTCTTTTAACACAACCTTGCTGATTCTTTTCTGCATTGTTTTAATACTGCTTTCAAGTTCACCTAGTGTATTAGTCCATTTTCATACTGCAGATAAAACATACTCGCAACTGGGTAATTTGTAAAGAAAAAGAGGTTGAATGGACTCAAAGTTTCACATGGCTGGGGTGGCCACACGATCATGATGGAAGGCAGAAGGCACATCTTACATGAAGGCAGGGAAGAGAGAGAATGAGAGCCAAGCAAAAGGGCTTTCCCCTTATAAAACTGTCATATCTTGTGAGACTTATTCACTACCATGAGAACAGTATGTATGCGGGAACCGCTCCCATGATTCAGTTATCTCCCACTGGGTCCCTCACACAACACATGGGAATTATGGGAGCTACAGTTCAAGATGAGATTTGGGTGGGGACACAGCCAAACCATATCACCTAGTGAGTTTTTCGTTTTAAATGCAGTAACTTGCTGCATGACAATGTTTCAGTCAACAACAGAATGTATATATGACAGTGGTCTCATAAGGTTATAATGGAGCTGAAAAATTTCTGTCACCTAGTGATGTTGTAGCCATCGTAAAGTCATAGCACAATACATTACCTTTTCTATGTGTAGATACACAAATACATAGCATTGTGTTATCACTGACTACAGTATTCAGCATAGTAACACACTGTACATGTTTATAACGTAGGACCAGTAGGATCTACCGTATAGCCTAGGTGTGTAGTAGACTGTACCATCTAGGTTTGTGTAACTACACTCTGGGATGTTCACACAGTGATGACATTGCCTGATGACACATTTCTCAGAAACGTGTATCCCCATCAAGTAACACATTTCTCAGAAATGTATCCCCATCAAGTGACATGTGACTGTACTGTATTTTTTTACTTCTCCCAAATTTAATTTTTTCTATAGTTTATTATTCTCTATTGAGAATTTTTATATTTTCATTCATTTGGAGAGTGTGTTTACTTATTTACAAAGCATGGTTATAAGAGTTGCTTAAACTGTCTTAAACTAGCTAGATCATCAGTTAACTTGATAGGTTTTTGTTGTGTTTTTTTCGTGAGAATTGGACTTTTTTTGGTATACTGAGTAATTTTGGATGGTATGGATATTGTGAACCTCTGTTGGATACAGTCTGTTGGAACGTTCCTAATGTACTTATTTAGCGAGCAATCAGGCCACTTAAATTCAGACTCTAAGTTGTGTCTCATCTTCTGTGAGAGGTGGTTGAAATCTCAGTTGAGTTTTTAAATTCTTCGCTTTATTGGTTTGTGTCTTTCCTATGCACATGCAGTTCAGGGGTTTGAATAAGGCTTGTGCAGACAGCTCAGATCTCTGTTTGGCTTCCAAAGCATTTATTATCTCTATTTGGGAGTGTCCCATATATGTTTAACTCAGGAATTGTGCTGATAGTTTTGTGAGGTCCATTCAGAAATTAAAGGATTCCCTTTACTTTCTCTTTATCTCTGGGATTCTCCTTAAACTCTCAAGCTTGTAGGAGTCTTTCTTTGTGGTTTCTTTTGCCAGAGAAACAGGATTTATCTCAGAGTTTATCTGATTGTGCAGCTGCCATTTCCTCACCATTTTGCAGCTGAGTTCTGCCCTTGAGATCATATTGCACGAGAAAAAAGCAACATGGAAAAGTCATCACTGTGCAGGTCACTTTTCCAACTTTTGACTCTCTTCTATGGTTTGCTTGCTTTTGAGAGGTGGTGGTTTTCTTAAATGTATTTTATTCATAGTTTTTAGTTGTGATTAGAATGAGGGATGGGCTTCCATCATTGAACTAGAACACTTATTAATTTTTTTTGCCAGAAAAAATATTGACTATATGTAAAGGTATAGAACCTGTGTTTTAAAATTAACCAAACCAAGTCAGGCACAATGGCTCATGCCTTTTGAGAGGCCCCAGCAGGAGGATTTCTTGATCCTAGGAGTTTGAGACCAGCCTGAGCAATATAGTGAGATCTTGTCTCTACACAAAAAGAATAATAATAATAATAATCTTGCACCTATAGTTCTAGCTACTCCAGAGGCTGAGATGGGAGGATCATTTGAGCCTTGGAGGTCAAGGCTGCAGTGAACCATGATCCCACCACTGTACTCCAACCTGGGTGACAGAACAAGACAAGACCCTGTCTCAAAAAAAAATATATATTAACCAAACCATTGTGACAGATGAAGTTCTGTCTCCATGAGTTAGTTGTGTAGAGAAGAGCAAAAGTGATTGTTAAACTGTGACTATTACACACAAATGCACACACACAGTATAAGAAAATGGCTGCTTGTGATACTTTAGATTTCACATTCCCCCCATTCTGTGTAGTTAATATTATTGTTAGTGAGGAAGAGGCAACTCTGTGTTTTCCTCCTCCACTGGGTTATTAAAGATACAATCAAATGTATATTTGAAGTGTTTGGAGCCATCAGAATCGAGCTGTATATAAATTAAACTGATATTTTTTGAATGCATCACTAATTCTTAGATATTGTTAAAGCCCATTACTACTGATTCTTTGAGATGATTTAAATGTAAGGTTTAGTGAAAAATAAAGTTTAAAATTAACATTGGTGACAATGTTTCTTGTTGTCAAGTGCAAATAGTAGGTCAGTGGCAACTTCCTTATGAAGCTGAGTTTGCATAATGATACAGTATAAAAATCAAAGGATAAATTACCGTTTGACGCACATTTTGGATGTAGTACCATTTTGTTTTCTTCTTTTCCTGAGAATAATCAAGGGCTAGTGTGAATCCTGTGTCATTTCTACTTTTTTGGTAGTGATTAGTGACTTTTAAGGAAATGAAAGAATGAGGGCAGCAAGACCATTTTATGTAACATTGAAGTTAAATTTTTTTTAAAAAATAAAGGATGTATGGGCATGTGATAAACCTTAAGATTTTCCATATGCTTATAAATACCCTTCTGACCCTGAATTGGTGAAATTATTTAAATATGTCTCAGATAAGAAGCACATTGCAGTTCAGATGAAAGAATTTCCTAATGGACACTTTCCAAACATTTATTATTCTTGTTTGCCTCTTGAAATTGTGGGCATAGAAATAGCAAGTCTCTGAATTTACATTATTATTTGTAAAATGATAAACTATTTAGCCATTTTGTATATGACTACAAGAATTTAAAAATAATTATCTGATTAATCGCTAATTTATTGTATCATGTGACCTCAGTATTTTACAGTTTTCAAGATTGAGGTATAATTTGCACTTGGTAAAATGCACACATCTTAAATGTAAAGTTAAGTGAATTTTCACATGAAGCCTATACGCTTGTTACATATGCAACCCAGATCAATCACACCTTTGTCAGCATAGATTAGTTGCCTGTTCTTAAGGAAGATACGCATACATGGCAGCATCCAGTGTGCACCATTTTGCACAGTGTTTTGGAGATTCATGCACATGTTGTGTTTTCATCCACGTGTTGTGTGTTACTTTATTTCCACTGTTGGAGAATATTCAGTTGTATCAATATTCCCCAGTTTCATTATTCATTTTTCTTTTGCTGGACTTTTGACTCACCTCCATTTTTGGGCTATCGAGAATAAAGCCACTTAGGACTTTCTGTATGTTTTTTTTGTGGAGACGGTTCTCATTTTTTACATTAGATAATACATTTATTATAAATTAATATGGCAACTTACCTATTTGGATTTCTGTTTCATGTCAACTTTTAAAATAGAATTTGCTATAAAAAATGACCCCAAAAGGTAAAACTTATGCTAAAAAATTATAACATTATTTGAAAGATTATTCCCCTTTATTTAAAATATGGATTATCCATATTTATTTATCCAATGTAAACTTTAAGGAAAAATTAAACTTCGTAAATCTATAAATAGCATATGAAAATTAAAACACTACACACATGACATTCTCTCTTTTCCAAACAACTGATGTGACCATTTCTCCCTTCAAGGGGCAGCCACCTGGTTGCATATCATTTCTCCATCGTGCTATTTTACTATACTATGATAAGCAGTATATTCGTCCATCTCCCCGTGAGACTGTTAGCCCCCTGGAGACAAAGACCATCTGTGTCTTTGCTTTTTATCCCTAGCTTCTAGCACTTTGCCTGGTACATGGTAGGTACACATCATATGTTGAATGCACTGAACAACTGCCTTTTGTCTAGCGTATATATTTGCTTTGCAAAAGTTGTTTTGCTATGGAAACACAACATAGAGTTAGCTTTAGCTCAGGAGTTTACTATTCCCTTTATGTCTTAAGACCTTTGTTTAATACATGAGCTGACTTACCCTAGTTTCCTGATTACGTAAAGTGTGCTTCACACTACTAGAAACTTATAGGATTTCTGTTTTATTAGTTTAATAACATTGTTAAAATTTACTGATGTGTTATTGAGAAAAAACAACTTCAAGTGAGGACAACACACACACACACACATCTTCAACTGATCTTTTCTTCTAGAGTATATAGTACTTAGCACACTATATAGTTAGTGCATAGAATATAAACACCACTTTGCTTATTTTTATTGTTGGCAAAAGATACAATGTCTGTTTTATACAATTAAAAGACCTTGAAATTATGCATGATTTTTATTACTACTGGGATTTCCATGTTGAATCAAAGGTCATCATTCTAATCGTCTCAGACTCCCTTTTTTTCCTTCTAATTGGTCTCTGCAATGCCCATCTGTCTGTGGCTCATGGTATAACCTTTTGTGATAGGGGCAGGGTGGCAGATGGACAGCAGATGGGAGTTTCGCCTTGCCTCGTGGTTCAGATCTTGGCCCAGGCACGGACTGTCAGAGACTGTCCGTTTGTCGTCTCAGCTTGTGGGCTCCAGTGCTGTGTTTGGCATCTCAGCCAAGGGTCTGAATTGATGCCAAGCTGGACCAGCTATTTGTCATTGTGACTAGTTAATGTTAATGAACATTAAGGGTGGGAGTACGTAGTGAGTGTGTAAGATAACCCGGTGGAATTGTGCTTTCTGCTGTGACCTGGAACCCCAGGACCCTAGAGTCAGCTCCTTCTCAGCATAGAGTTTGCAGAATTAGAACAATGTAGGTGTCTTATAGATATTTACCTATTTTAAAAACTATTTTCCCCAGAGTTTTCATTTCTGTACAAAATCACATGAGGACATGAGTGAAAAATAGAGGTAGACAGATAGTGGCTTGTGTTTTTGTGTGATTGGTGGAAGTTGTCATCTTCTGGAATTCCTAAGGGTACTGCATTATTCAAATTTTGACTGTTGATAATATTTTGAATGCAGTAACTGTGACTGCTTCTGCCATCATATCAAAAGACAGTTCCTGAGATTGCTGGTCTTTTCAAAAGGAAAGAAGAAAGTCTTTTAAAAATTTTGTTCTGAACCATCAGCACATTGTTTTTTGTTTTTTTTTTTTAATGTGTGTATGGAGTTGCTGCTTTACAAGTGACTCTTTTTACTTCAACAGAAACCAGATTGGAGTAAACAGACAAGGCTGGGTGAAGTCTCCTAATGGAGGGGAAGCCTTGGCAGTGACCGTGAATAAAAGGCAATAATGAGTCAGATTGGATGCTGAACTCTGTGTTCTTTTCTTATTTATTTAGCTTCTTTTGACTTAGAGCCCCACAGAGATCATATTGTGTCATTCACCTAGCTGAGCTGAGTTCCAATTTTGATTAATAACACAAAAGAGTTTATATAAGGAATATGTGCCCACAGATCTCTAAATAAATGTTGACAGTAAGTACAGAAAACTGTCCCACTGTCTCTACCAGGACCATCAGTAACTTCTCATCCAATTGTAGAGATCTTTAAATACTCCATTTCTTTCCTTTGCTCTGAACTAAATTGAAATACTATGTCCTGATGGTTAATAGTATTTCTGTTCATACAATAGGTAGATGACATTATTAGACAGTTTATGAATATGAATTGTCCACATTTGGCTATTTTCTTGTATTCTGGGAGTCAGAGGTTGCTTCTACATATGTGTAATGAATTACACTGCTCCAAATTACATGAACAACATTGGATAGTTACACTCAAATAAATTATGTTTGCATTCACTCCAGATATTCTCTCAATTTGATTTAGATGTCTGTAGTGTTGACTACCACAAGGCACTTTAAAATCTGGATGATAACAGATGGCTAGACAATTGTTTACTTAAACCTTGAGTAACCCCTGCATTATAAAATGAATATACATTTTTTTCCATATTCCATCAGATATTCTTTTATCTCTTCAATTTCTTCTTTCATAATTTATTTAAAAATGTCTACGTTGTGCTTATATCCTCAGGTAAGATTGTGTGTGTATGCATTTGTCTTTATGTCTGTAAATATTGCTCAGTTTATATGTCTGACAGGTTACCAAGGTGCTTGTATTTTGGAATCTTGGCATAATATCTTGAGACCAGCTCATTTATTCTTTCCTTTTAAAAGAATCTTGAAATAGAAAAAAAAAAATCTTATTACACTGCTACTCAGGATGGCCTAAAGGACTGTGTTATACCCCTGCTAGCTATTAATGTACTTTAACTTGGATCGTGCTAACATGATTTCAGGTGAGGTGTGGACAGGATCTAATTAGTTATAAATCTGTAAATGCTTGAACAGAGGCTAGCTTGAAATTCTCCATCTGACTGATACTGCTGTAATACTCTAATCCCAGAAAGCTGTCTTATAATGAATTTCCATTAGCCATGGAGTTAAGGGAAAGTCATGAACTTGAGGAAATTAAGCAATGTCTGTGACTTAGCCAGTTAGATAGAAGCTTTGCTTTGCCAGTATGCTATCTGGTTCCCCCTAGTCTTGTTCTTGATTGGGGGATGGCGGTTCTTAGATTACAACCACGGTGAGCTGTGCTACAGAAATGTTTAAGCTATGTGACATTGGACATCTTCTATAAATAGCTAATTTCTCCTGTTTAATCATCGTTCAGATTATATAGTCTTATGGATTACAAAGTGTTTCACTCCTGCTTTTTCTCTTAGGATATTTTACACTCCCTGTTAGGCAAGCAAAAAAGAAACCTAAATAACCAAGAAAACAAATCAAGGCTCAGCATCCAGTTATATTAATTATTGCCTTTTATTCATAGTTACTGCTATTGGATATATAATGGCAAACAAGAAAAAGTCTTCACCTTCAAGAAGCTTACATTCTGATAAGCAAGGCAGGCAATAAATAGAAAAGCAAATACTAGAACATCAGACCTACATAAGTGCTATGACAAAGACTAAGGCTAACGTGTTAGAAAATGTGGGAGAAGGAGGTGAATTTTATGTAGTGTGGTCAGAGATAGCCCATGTCTAATATGTGTGTGAGTGTATATATATATTTTTACATTTACCTTTTTTATTGGGATATAAGTTACAGATTGACAGGTTGTGAATCTCAGAAATCTTAACCATGCATTTGATGAGTTTATATACATATATATACACACACACACACTCACACTGATATAACCTGTACTCTGTCAATATATAGAACATTTCTTTTTTCTTTTCTTTTTTTTTTTTGGAGACAAGATCTCTTTCTGTCGCCCAGGCTGGTATGCAGTGACATAATTATGGCTCACTGTAGCCTCAGCCTCTCACCTTAGACTCCTGAGTAGCTGGGACTACAGGTGTGTGCCACCACACTTGGCTAATCTTTAAATTTTTTTTTTTTTTTTTTAGAGACGGTCTCCCCATATTGCCTAGGCTGGTCTTGAACTGGGCTCAATTGATCCTCCTGCTTTAGCCTCCCACAATGTTGGGATTACAGGCGTGCACCACTGCACCTGCCTATGTAGAACGTTTCTATAAAATATAAAGATATAAAGACTATAAAATACAAAGATTGCTCCTGCACTTTTCTCCTTCATTGTCCCCAAGGGGAACACTGTTCTGATTCTTTCTTCATAGATGACTTTGCCTGTTCTGGAATCACACAGAACGCTCTATGTTGTGGATGGATTCTTTTGTTCCTCTGAAGGTTTTTGGTGTGTTCCCATGTTATTGCTCTATTGTGATCACTCCTCTTTGTTGTGTTCTTTTGTCTGGATATTGCACTATTTATCCATTCACCTGCTGAAAAACATTTGGATTGTTTCCAGTGTTTGTCCATTATAATTGAAGCTGTTAGGAACCCCCTTTGATACCACATTTTTTTATGCATATGTACTTACATTTCTTTTTGGTAAATACCAAACCATAGATGGTTCACTTTATAAGAAACTTCCATACCAGTTTCTAAGGAGGTTGCACCATTTTACTCTCCCACCAGCAATGTAGCAGAGTTCTGTTTTTCAATATCCGCTTCGAAATTTCGTGTCATCAGTCTGTTAAATTTCAGCCATGTAGTGGGTATATGGTGGTTCCTCGCGTGGCTGTGATTTGCATTTCCATAATGACTAATGATGGTGAACACTACTTCGTGTGCGTTTTGGTTATTCACATGTATTTCTTTGTAAAGTGCCTATTCAGGTCTCCTGCCCATATTTTCAATTGCATTGTCTTTTTATTATTGAGTTGTAGGAGTTAGATAGAAGTCCTTTGTCAGATGTATATTGTGAGTATTTTTTCCTAGTTGGTAGCATTAACCACTTACTTTCTTTATGCTGTCTTTCAAAGATGAAATGTTTTAATTTTGATGGAATCCATTTGTATATTTTTTCTTTTATTTTTAGTGTTTTCTTATGCTAAGATATTTGTGTTTCCCAAGATCATAAAGATACTCTTTTATGTTTTCCTTCAGAAAGTTTATAATATTATGTTTATGTTAAGGTTTATAATCTAGGATATAGTTTTGTATATGATCTGAGATATGGGGAATTTCCCCAAATACATAGCCAGTTGTTTCAGTATCACTGGTTGAAAAGAGACTTTCTTTTATCTATTGAAGTACTTTGGGGCCTTGGTTTAAAAATCAAGATTTTGGCCAATTAGGATGTAGAAAGCTGAAAAAAGAATATTTCCACCCTACAAGAACAACAAAATAGTAGAAAATTTGCAAATACATGTTCTTATTGAACCTATGAGAGAACTGAGGTCTCAGGGAAACCAACTAAAACTTAAAACCCAAGGAAGGTCAAGGGTCTCTCGGGAGAGATAAGAGGCTAGCACTTGCTTACCTGGAGCACATGCATAGGACACTGGTAAAAAAGAATTGCACTAAAATGTTTAACAAATTGATAAAGACCAAGATTGAGCTAGTTAGAGCAAGTAAAACCCCTGGGGACTGCAGACACAAGGGCGATTTGCACTCCTTCGCAGGTTCTTCTTCACTGACAGGCAGGATACACTCCTTCACAGGTTCTTCTTCACTGCCAGACAGGATACACTCCTTCACAGGTTCTTCTTCACTGACAGGCAGGATACACTCCTTCACAGGTTCTTCTTCACTGATAGGCAGGATACACTCCTTCACAGGTTCTTCTTCACTGCCAGACAGGATACACTCCTTCACAGGTTCTTCTTCACTGACAGGCAGGATACACTCCTTCACAGGTTCTTCTTCACTGATAGGCAGGATACACTCCTTCGCAGGTTCTTCTTCACTGACAGGCAGGATACACTCCTTAACAGGTTCTTCTTCACTGACAGACGGGATACACTCCTTCACAGGTTCTTCTTCACTGACAGACGGGATACACTCCTTCACAGGTTCTTCTTCACTGACAGACGGGATACACTCCTTCACAGGTTCTTCTTCACTGACAGACGGGATACACTCCTTCACAGGTTCTTCTTCACTGATGGGCAGCATATGCATAAAAAGGATAGGGCAAGAGTCCCGTCGAAAAGAATTTCCCCTCGTGCAGGCCTGAGAGGGTGTAACAGGTACTATTCAGGGGAGGGCATGAAGTCCCACCTCTATCACTTTCCCCTCTCTCTCGTGTGGAATGCAAGCCTTAAATTTCATGGGGAAGAGCAGCAAACCCTCTTATCCTTAGGGAACTGGTGAAAACTTATTGCAGCTGAAGGGTGGTACAGAAAAATTTCTCTTCCCCCTGGGATGAGGCAGGAATACATCTTATGCCTAGACCTATAGATTGGGGAGGAGCAGGAACCATACGAAAGCCCTACCTTCAAGACCCAGGACTCAGTGTCTGCCCCGTTAATCATCGCAACAGAGAATATCTCCTACCCCCATCGCCTGGCCAACAAGTGACAAGTGGCTATACACAGATGATCACCAGGTTGCAAATGGAAAATTAAGAACAGGGAAATTAAATAGATTGGCCAAAGTCCCACAGCCAGAAAATGGAAAAACTGAGATTTGAACCTAGATAGTTTGGTGCCAAAGTCCCCATAACCACCATACTATATTGCAGAGGCAGGAGAGTAGGGACTTGGAGGGAATGAGGCAAATCAGAAGAGTGGCTGTCCTGGAACTGACAGAAGTGACCAACAGAGCGTGTGGCTTTAGGAAAGAGGATGTAGTTGACAAGACCAAATTTAACAGAGCTGTTGAAACAGGTGAGAAATAAAAAGTGTCCATTTGATATTTAGCAATGTAGAAGATTTTAACTTTTAACAGTAAGTCATTTTACTGTAATTGTGAAGATAGAAACCAGAATTCACTGGATTCAGAAATGAATATAGAATGATGAAAATGAGTTAGTAAAAATAGCCCACTTTCCCAAAAGTTTGAAGAGGATGAGGAGTTGCAGCACAGGTATGGAGTGTCATGTAAGGAGGAGTGGTTTTTTAAAGATAAAAGTGGGCCAGGTGCCATGGCTCACAGCTGTAATCCCAGTACTTTGGGAGGCCAAGTCAGGTGGATCACCTGAGGTCAGGAGTTCAAGACTAGCCTGGCCAACGTGGTGAAACCCCATCTCTACTAAATGTGCAAAAATCAGCCAGCTGTGGTGACACAGCTGTAGTCCCTGCTACTCAGGATACTGAGGTGGGAGAATTGCTTGAACCTGGGAGGTGGAGGTTGCAGTGAGTTGAGATGGTACCACTGCACTCCAGCCTGGGCAACAGAGCGAGACTCCATCTCAAAAAAAAAAAAAAAAGAAAGAGTGATTTGAGCTTGCTTACAAGACAGGGTGACAAAGCCAGTAGGATGGGATAGTTTGTCCTCATGAGAAAGAAGAGTAAACAGAGCACAACATAGTTGGCAATACTTTGTAAAATAGAGTATAGGCATAAGGACGTTTGTTGATTTATCTGGGATCTGTTTTGTGGCAGTTTTCTGAGCATACACACACTTTGTTTTAGCTGCTTATAGTATTATTTTAAAAGATATTTTGCTTAATTTCTTTATATTCCTTATGAGAGCTAAGTTTTTATCTATACTTAAAGGCACATATGTGAATCTCACATACCTCTTATGTAAATGTTTGAGTGATCTATCCAGGAAAAAGCTGTTTCATTTTTGCTGCTGTGTGTTGATAGGCATTCTGTCAGAATACAGCTTTTTGGTAATGCTGCAATAAACTGTCACTGTAATGTGGTAACATGTAATAATAGACACAATAACTCAATCATTCCATCTGACTTGACATAATAAAACAATGGCTTGAAAAACACAGCCTAAAGAACCAGGTTGAAACTCTAGTTAGCACAGGTTTGAGGCTTTCTACTGTTGGAGTTAATACCTTTAGAGGGAAGGACTGTGAAAACTTTCATGTCTTTATCACCACTGCCTAGAATAATGGATGCCACAAAATGTCAAAGGTATGGGAAAAGAGGATACATTTATTTAGGTTTAGTATCAGTATTTTAAAGCATATGGCGATTTTCAACTATTTAATCCTGTATTTGACAACTATTAGAATCTCCAGAAGCCCTGGAGTTTCAACTACAGCCATCAAGTGTCAGCTGACTTTAGAGATTTAGTTTGATGGCCATTTACTATGGGCAACCTAGAAAGCATTACACCTGGCACAGGCACTGGAAACACCCTTTTCTTATGCTTCTAAACCTTGAGATGGTATCATCAGGTCCAGTTCCACAGTATCCATCTTATTCTCAATATTTCACTCTCTCCAGTGATACAAGTGTGTACATTTGTTATTTATTTTATTTATTTTTTGAGATGGAATTTCGCTCTTGTTGCCCAGGCTGGAGTGCAATGGCACAATCTTGGCTCACAGCAACCTCTGCCTCCCTGGTTCAAGCGATTCTCCTGCCTCAGCCTCCCAAATAGCTGGGATTACGGGCATGCGCCACCATGCCCGGGTACTTTTGTATTTTTAGTAGAGATGAGGTTTCTTCATGTTGGTCGGGCTGGTCTTCATCTCCTGACTTCAGGTGATTTGCCCGCCTTGGCCTCTCAAAGTGCTGGGATTACAGGCATGAACCACCGTGCCCGGCCTACATTTGTTATTTTTAAAAATGCATTATTTTTTACTCCAAACATGAGGTGATGTTATTTACACCAATATCTTAAATATTAACACATAGTAAAGAAAAAATAAAAGGGTGACATTTGGAAATAAATTGGCATTGGGAACTTTAGGTTAACTATCACGTGGGTGACAGGAAAGAACTTGGCCAAATTTGTCAACCATATTTGGCTTAGTTTTGTGCATGTGTTTGCCAGATGCAGCAGCCAGTTTATTGCAGGAGGGCAAAAAAAACCTGGAGGAAAGGCTTGGCACTTGTGCTGTTTAACCCATTGGGGGGTCTTATTTTTGCTGAGCTTTTGCCTACAGAGATCTGATTGGACAATAGAGTATGAATGGGAGAATGGGGGTTCTCTTTGCCTTCCATAAACTAGAGATTTATAGAATGTTCTTGTCAAGCATTTTTAGGAACACAGTTGCAAAAAAAAACAAAATGGAAGATTGAAAATGTTATCTCTACTGTGAAGAATACAGTTCTAGGTGTGAATGGTCAAGCAAACGAACCGATTAACAAACACGTACTCTTTATTTGGGGGATCTCAATTTCCTGGAAAGTTATCACTTAAAATGGGAAGCATGAAAATATATGTATTTTTATAAAGTTAGCCTAATATGTAAAAGAATTTCAGAATTTTTGACAAATCAATCATATAATTAAAGGTTATATATTTATAGCTGATTGAAATCCCAAAATGAATAGAGATATCAAGGCCTTGAGCATATTGAGCGTTACACATGAATAAGCAAGATGGCAGAAACCGTTCTCAAGCAGACCTATTTTTTTTTTGCCTTTGCATGTTTTGGTGGTTATTCAACTTGCAATTTCCATATAATATTTTTTCATGTTTACATTAGCATGTAATTAGCATACATATAATTCCATAGTGGGATCTGTAAATGCTCCCTGCTCCCCAAATAGGTCAAATGGCTGTGGGTTTTCATTTTCTTTATACTATACTTCTAGACTATTTGTTATGTATACAGTAATTGTATTTTTTTCTTTTAATTATTAGTTTGAGTGAGGTGGCTTAATAAGCTTATTAAGTTCTGTTTTTAAGTCAGAGACATTAATGTTTCAGGGCAGGTGTTTGAGTTTCAGAATTTGGAGGAATAGAATTGAACGCCTTTTTGTTACTTCTCCCCTCACCACACTTAGCATTTGAAAACTATAGTCACTCTTTAGCTATCAAAAAATCGTTGCATTATTTTCATAAAACCTTCCCAGATTTTAAATTTCACAGTTTGTTGTAGCAGAAGTATGCAATAAAGGATAGTTGAATGAAGAAAATAGTGAGTGAAATGGAATGAAACATCAAGATCTCTCTATTTTGTTATCTTTACCAAAGTTATTGTTTTTTCACTTAGGTAAGTGGTAGGAATTTATGTTTCTCTTTTTTTGTATTTACTGATACTGTCAAGGCACTATGATACTAGTAATGAAAAGAACACTGGAATAATAATACCAATACCTGAGTTTAAATTGTGGTGTCACCTCTGACGTGCTTTTTGTCTTTATTGAGCCTTTGTCTCTTCATCTGTAAAATAGGCTAATAATATCTACCCTATGTAAGTGTTACTTCACAGTTACCTTTCTTTCTTTATTCAGGGAACTCTTGAAATCTCCCATAATCCTAAACTGCCTAGCAAATATAGGAAAGAGACAACTTTGAAACATTTGATGATGCTTTAGAAAAAGTTCCCTGTAAAACTTGCTCTGCAGGTGCCATGCTCATGGATAGGGGGATTGAGAGCCTCTATTGCTTTCAGAGTAGGGTAGGGACAGCTTGGATTCTAGAACAAATGTGTCCTGGCGGCCGTCAGAGAAGTTCTTGTAAAAGCCAGGATTTGTGGAAAATTCTAAAGCTTCTATTTGTACATTAAGAAGAAACACTGACGATCTGAGATGGGATCCTATGTAGAATGAGATGTAACCACATAGGAGGGGGAAGATCCTTCCAGTGGGGCGAAGTGATGCTTGAGGAGAGGCTGAGGATGAGGATCAAGAACAAGGCTGTTAAAAACAACACAAAACACTTAGAGGGTTGAAGAGGGAGAGGCAAGAGGAGTCTGTATCTCCCTGATTCTTTGGAACCCTGGGTGAGTGCCTTTTGAGGATCTCCAAGCCACCTCGCCGTAGGTAGTAGAGTTGAAAAGTGGCTTGTTGAAGTAAAAGCCATTCTAGTCATGTCTTTTCCAGGTACCTCACGTCTTAAAATTGAGCCAGATGTTCTGGAGAGATGGATGATGAAATGACCTTATAAGTAGGCATCAGCCCACCTTGCAGGGTCTCAGTAGCTCAAAGCAAGGAAGTCTTTGGCAGACATTACAGGGTGCTCTCTCCAAGCTGGGATCACAGCTGAGTCTGAGTATCAGATAGAGCTGAGATGAGGAGTCTAGTCAGTTGGGGGAGATGGCCAGAAGCAGGCATCGTTTGGTGCCTATGACCAGAGGACCATCCCAGACCCTTCCAAACAGCTACAGTGAAGTTAGAAGCCTTTACCCACCAGCGACCAGGCAAGTCGTTCCTTTCTCAGCCTTTAGCAGCCCACCCAAGAAGGGCAGTAAAGAGACCAGATGTTCCTTTGCCCCCCACAGCATCACATGCACTTCCTCTTGGGAGGAGCTAGCATGCCAAGAGAAGGGGGGAGAGAGAAAACAACCCAAAAGACTGAAAATCAAAAGACCCAAATTGACTCTTTTCCAGAGAACCTGAGTGATACCAAATGAACCAGCTTAAAATGTTTGATTTTGCATTTTTGTCACCAAGGGAGAATGAAGACTTATGAACAACCTGAAGTCAGTTACGTGATGGGAAAAACAATTTTTAAAAAGATTATCTTTTGCACATCTGTATTATAATGAATAAATTCCCAATCGGCCACACTAGTGTGTCTTTCCCTCTTTTTAACTTGCAGATATGTAGTGTTCTCATTTATAACGTGTGCATTTGGAGCATTTTATGGTGTGTAGAATGCTTTCCCATACACCCTCTCATCTGTTCCTTACTACAACACAATGAGGTAATGTCAATATTATTATGGTTATGTTTCAGGAAGCTGAAGATTTGTCCAAGAGCAGATAGCTGGAGAGAGAGAGAAAAAGAAAGAGTGCTTACAGCTCAGGTCCTTTCTCCATGCTTATGAACCACTGCAGATGCTACTGTCTTGGCTCTCATTTCCCTCTGGAAACTACGTGTACTTTGTAACAGTACAGGTATAGTTATTTGTTCTTACATATTTATTTTAAAATTTAAAGAAGTAGTGCCATAAAGCTTTATCAGGATGTATTTAAAATGAAAATCGTCTCTTGTTATCTAGCATGCAGCTGATTCTTTCAATTTGGTTTGGTTAGTCAGAATCTTACTAGAAGGCTATCCAGGCGATAGTTTTATGAGTACATCAAAACCAACCAAAATAAAACAAAAACAACAGCCTATGGCAAACTCATTCTGATCATTTCACATCCTAGAAAAAAGTGCAGAGAAACAAAAATGAGTCAATATTTTATAAATCCAGGGTCAATATTGTATGCAATGTCAATAGTGTACGAGTTCCAAAGGATTTATGTCACTATTATATTAGAAGTGAGCCACTTTTATTTACTGTAATAAATAAAACCCCACACCAGAATACAAAGGATAGAGAGCAGACGTATTTCGTACAACGATTGCAAACCACTTATGGGCTTCAATACAAAGTAATAGAGACCATCTCTTCTCTTTGGCTTTTCATTCCTTTTTAGCATTAGTGAATTTATGGGTGGTGCCCTAAGAGGTATGTGTCTTTGTCATGCTTCTGTGACCACATTTTAGGAGAGCGAGTGTGCCTTCCATATCCATAACCTAGATCTTAAATGGTAGAGGGCTGCTGTTATAATTTGGTGCTCAGGGATTGCCCCCTTTTGTATGTTTGCCTACTGCATGCTACCTTTTATTGTACGGTTTTTATTCGTGATCTTCGTTCTAGCTGAATTCGTGGAGCTCTTGGTCATGAGTATAGAAATGGATCTAGAGGGTTTTCTTGAATGGCATCTTTCATTGCTAATGTGTTCTGTGACTAGCCAGGTTTATGGATAAACCCAATTCATACGTTTCTCTGAGAGGTATGCATGAAAACAGTTTTTTTCCTCTTCACTTAGGAATTTTTATTTCCCTTCAGGGTTCAGTGGGCCATTTAGTACCTCCATTATCTCATAACTACTCTTGCTATTTAAGTGACTTTTTTTTTTTTTTAGAATGTTAAAATAGCATGTTGGCCCTTTTATGTAACTTTTATTTTCAAAGTCAGAGCAAACTTACCATCACAGTGCTGTAAATTTACACCTTAAATTTGTTTGGAATTCTTTTTATATTCATATTTTTAGAGTCTTCATATGCAAGCAGAAATTTTCCATCCCCCTCTCCACTGATCACCATTGAGGACAGGGCGTGAAATGGGCAAACCCATGCTTTTGTGTGCCTGCAATGGCTAGCCTCTTTGTTACATACTTTATATTGGTCACTATCTGGTACAGTTCCAACAAATGAAAACATGCCCAAGTCAAAGAAATTAAATCTCGTTATCCATCACCTTAGAAAAATGGCAACACAACATGTATACAATTTAAAATGACCTGTTGGAATATTTATTGCTAGATTGGGAGAACATTTCTACTGATAAGGAACTCCTTTGATTTATCAAAGTTTTTCATATTAGTAGTTAATTAACTCCATGTCCTTAATATCCACAGTTCATTTTTCCTATGATAATGACTCCATTGTGCAACATATAAATATAATGAAAAATATCCCTACCTGTATTAAAAAATTGGGAAACCTCAATTTAATTCACACATGTCGTATTTTGTGGTCAACTCAGGACCGTAGTTATATAACTTGAGTTATTATTGCTGGAGCAACAAGATAAGAGAGACACTGAAACATCGCAAAATAGAATACAGCGGACCAGGGTGGTGATGCTGTCCTTGTAATAAGCCTCCTCCTGCCATTACTGTTCAATGAGGGTTCTCCTTTCCTTTTTTAAGTGTTACATATTTGTATGCAATTATTTTTGTCCTTTGATTTTTTTATTATCTTTTTCCTCCTCTTTTTCATACAAAAATGACTTTATTAGAAAATGTAAACCAGTAAGCTTTGAACTATTGAAGCAGATTAAAAGAGAATTTGCCAGTTTTCAAATGATTTCCTCATTTGGATCTGGAACGCAGCACTCACTGATAGGAATTCTCTAACTCATGTCTATTTAAAAGTATTGTGTACACATTTCAGCAAATTTTGGCAAAAGCCTGTCTTCTGATGAGGAAGTGACTGTTCCTTTCTTTTGCCATTTCCCAGTCTTAAACCCTTGTTTACATCAAGCTCCTTTGTTAAGAATTCAACCTAAAAGTCTTTGATACTGTTGAGTCCATCCCTGACTCATTATTAGCCAACACTCTGTGTCTGGCTGGCAACTTTTCCGTAAGTGGTAAGGTCAGCCTCATTCAGTATTGCACAGCCTTTCCCATTCCTTTTGCGTCAGTGAGAATCAAATGATTCAGCAGTGAAAAGCATACTGTTGGACTGGAATAGCAAGATGACCAATCTCTAAACAAAGGAAACTGGTGTTCAGACTAGGATTCTCGCATGCTTGATGTGCATCTTACTGGTTCTTTGTGAAGAGCTTGCTCTTGGTAAGAGTGCTCTTTAATATTTGTCTTACTACAGGTAATCACCATCTGTAATTCATGATTTCTCTTCTTAGTTAATAAGGTTGTGGAATATTTGAAAGCAGTTTAGGGTTAGCATGGTATAGCAGAGAAGGCATTGAGTGGATTGATATGTATACCATCCGGGTGCTCATTGAAAGGTCTGTTACCTTCTCTTAGTCTATAACTTCATCTGTAAAATGGAAATAATCTTACCTGCCTCACAAGATTGATGCAAAAGTTTACATGTATAAAATTACTTGGTAAAATGTAAAACCATATTCATATTTAATGGACTGCTATCCTTTTAAGAAGCAGAAGTATTTGCTGTCATTTCAGAGAAGTTGAGAACACCGGAACTTTTTAAAAATTGCAGCATAATGTCTTAGAAGAAGTGATTTGTTAAGTATTGGCTTGAACTAGTAGGATTTCCATTTTCCTGTTTTTGAGACAAGGTCTCGCTCTATTACATAGGCTGGAATGCAGCGGTGTTGGGCTCCAGTGATCCTCCCACCTCAGCCTTTTGGGTAGCTGGGACCACAGGGACATGCCACTGTACCTGGCTACTTTCTATAGTTTTTGTAGAGATGGAATCTCACCATATTGGCCAGGCTGGTCTCAAACCCCTGGACTCAAGCCATCCTCCTGCCTTGGCTTCTCAAGGTGTTGGGATTACAGGCGTGAGCTACCATGCCTAGCCAACGAGTGAAATTTTCAATAGTCAGATTGTAGCATTTGGCTCTGTAACGATATCATGCTATATTGGGAAATCTTCTTTCCTTGACTGCAAAATGAAACTGGATTTGAGTTAGCTACTACTCTTTCGGTAAATTGTGTGTATTTCCTTTTAAATAATTTGCTGCTGCTTCCAATTGTTTCAGCCTTATCATTCATTTTCTTTCCTCAGTCCTTTCTTCACTGCTGAGGGTAAGCAATGAAAAATTTCCTTTGACTCTGCCCAGTTGTTTATGGACACACAGAAACCTTTTTTTTTTCAAGAGGCAGGTGTTAATTCAAAGAAAATGAAATACATTTTTTAAACCTAGTGGTGGGTGTGCCAAGTTAAGGAACTTGTAAAAGTTGAACTGTGGAACCAAAATGATTGTTGGGGCTCATCATCTTCATAGTGAAAGGCTTTGCTATTATAATTTCATTTGGCAAAGATGAAGTTATACCCCTGGGAGATGCCTTGCCAAATCTTTATCCATCATTCTGAATCGATTCCAAGCTAGACTTTTATCGGAAAACTACTCCTCATCCTTTCTTTCTGGTGTGTGCCCTTAACCTCAGGACTTCAGCTTGTAAACACCGAAACAGTGTTCACGGAAAGTGTTTGGAGAGGAGAGCCTTTTACAAATTACAGTCATTAAGGTATAATGCCATATGGGCTCAAGGGGTGGCAGAGAGGCTGAGCGGCTTCTTGTTCATTAAGACTGAAATATTTATATGAGCACTAATAATAACGGCATATTTCAGAGTCTGTGTGGTATGAAATTGAGCAGTGATGCAATTAGGTAATATTGACAGCCATTATTGTAATTATGTAAATAGTACTAAGTTCAGCTCTCCCTTTAATTTCCATGTGCACATGTATGGAGAGGGCTAGAAAATACATATTGGGTAGGAGTGCTTGGCTATTTATTTATAGGACAGAGTAGCCTGAAGCTTCTGTTCCTCTGAGGTTTTTTTTTTTTCATCCAAATTAAGCAAGTCCGGTGGGTTCCCAGAGGGAACATGCAAATATGTGTTTACTTGGAGAAATGCTTAGTGCTAAAGCATCCACATGAGGACCCTGACAACCTCATAGGTCCATTCTGAGTACTTCTCTTTTGGAGCAGTGCGTTGGGCTCCCACTTGACTAATACCAATACTTTTTTGTTACGTTTCCAACAGTTAAAGTTGTTCTCCATAGGGATGTTTTCTATGTCTAGCTGCCTATCAATCTTTTCACCTCAATGCAGAAGCATTTGATTAGTGTATTTAAAGTAATAAAGATGCCAACAGTAGTGTCACCTTGATTGATGCTAATTATAAGTCTTTAATGGTTCCTCTGCTTTGGCCACTGTCTCTGCAGATTGTGATTTTTATGGTAAAATAGTGCCCGGCTGTCCAAAGGCTTCATCATAAATTCTGGTCTCCCTTTCTTTAATGATTTTGCATGCAGTGATATAATCCCAGTAACATACATTATCTCTGTTAAAGCAAGCAGTGACTTGCACAGGGGCGATTAATGCATTTATAAGGAGCTCAAGGAATCCTTGTTGGGATCATGGCAGAGGTGATGATGATTGTGCTTGCTGGGCATTAGAATTAGCAGCAACGTTGCCTAGACTGTCTGAAAATCATTGAAGATTTTTATACAGTCCCTATTTAGCACATTAAGGTTGTCAATGAGACTATAACTGCAGTGGCAAAAAGGCAGGATTTGCAACCTGAAGATGCTATCAGTATGTGGCTGTCACACCAATGAAATGAAAAGCAAGTTAAATTATCTGAGGGCTTTCCTTCTTTAGAACAGTCTTAAACAGATTTGGGGTCACTCCACTGGAAATATCTGTTGATGAAAGTATCTCTTATCCTGAAGTTTTTCAGGCTAAATTTTCACAGTGCTAATATATGTTTAGTCTTTAATCTCCTTACTCAAGTCCAGAGATACAGTTTTAAATAGGAAGAAATGTGCCTAGTAAGAGTCACATTTATGGGACTTTCAAGGTATGGATAATTTGCTTATGTAAATACACGCCCTTATACACTATCCATACTAATGCCTCTCTGAAATGACATATCTTATTGCAGAAAAGCTTAACATAAATTAATCGATGCTTTGCTATCTTGTAAGAGTACTTTACTTTCGCATCAATCACAATGCATAGCTTCTCGCATGTAGTAGGTATTTTAAAATAGTGCTTTAATGCTCTTATTGAAAAGACCTTGATAATTTAAAACATTTTTTTAAAAGCATATTAATACTGGCACACATTAATGTTAGTATGTACCTGTTTTCTCCTATTTAATTTTACTCTATTCTATGCTTGCAAATTAAGCTAGATGGAACTATAATAAAATGTTAGGTGTTTACATCATATTGCTTTCCACTAATTTTATTCAGTTCTAATGATAATATTCTACAAAACATCCTCTATTAGTGCTAACCACTGACATCTAGACAGAAGTGTTAACTTCTAGTAAGGAGAAGATTCTTTTAAAATGTTTGAACCATATACATTTTCAAAGAAGGTAATGCTAAATTGCATTATAGGAAGACATTTATTCCCCAAGTGGTACCAGCTTATAGGAAGAAACCACAGACCTCAGAAGCCAAGCTTGGAAGAAGAGGCCTCTTGAAATAGCATCTATTCAACATTTCTGGGGTTAGCTATAGTTAATAGTTCTGGATAATAAAGTCTACCCAATGTTTATTTTCTGATGGACATTTGAGGAGATATGCCTACCTCATAGTGGTTATTATAGAAAACACCTCAGTTAACAGGCATCATATTGAAAAACTTGAGACATCTATGTTGGTCATCTACAATAATGACTTACTCGCAAATTCTTTTATTTTGCCCTAATATAGTTTAAGGTGATTGTTTGAAATGTTGAAGTCCAGATGTTCTGATGTGCCCTCTTCGGTAACGGTTATCATCCGTGAGCCATTGGACATCTCTTCACCAGAGTGAATACGGAAAACACGCACACACAGTGTAATGTCTCCCACAGGGGACCTTTATCGTTTAGTGTCACTCAGACATTCGAAACATGGGCAGACCAGAAAAGGGTGTTAGAAAGCTTGGGATGGATGAGGAGGGCTGGGATTAAATGAACTAGGATTGACTGGGGAAGAAGGCTGGTATGGAATCCTATGGGATTACCAGTGGGGATCTGTATGATAATGAATCCCGTGTGAAGACAATACCAGCCCTCCAATCTGTTTGTCTACTCATTCTACCACTGATTATCGATAGTGTCATTAGAAGAACCAGAGAAAGGCTCTTCTGTGGGTGCCAGTCATCAGCAGATGCCACAGAGGTCTAACTCAACATTAGGATGACATCTTGTGTGATTCTGTAATGAGAGATGCAAACTGCTTGATGAGAGAAGGTGGGAGCTACATTGTTCAGTCTCTCTTGCTGGGTGATTATTTTCTTTTGTAGTTTTGAGAAATTAACATTGGCTCATGTATTCAGCAATAGTCAACAGGAATCTTTTTTAAGCCCCAGGGCTTGCGTTTAAAAATGCAGATTAATTCTCAGAGGCTTTCAAAAGCATTTCTGCATCATGCTACTAATTAAGATAAGGTTATCATTTTAAGTTATACCAGGAATGCAATTAGAGCTTCTAGTGAGAACTGTAGCATTCAATTTTATGCAAATTATTCAGACCTGGTAAGGTAAAATACAGTTTTAATAGGACAAGTGAACATACTGTGATTAGATATAATGTGAATTCAGAAGACACCTGAACACAGCGTCTATAACACATCATGTAGCCCAAGTCACTGGGAATCTAGTTTAACAGCCCTTCATTGGGAGATTTAATAATGTGCCTTCCATTCTCTGTTGTTCAGCGACTTGTTACTTTGCATTTTGAGAGGGATTTTTGTTTTTCAATTTGAATGGTCTTCGACATGAGAAAGGATACAAAGCGCAGAAGAGTGAGGTCCCTCGTTTATCTAGACTGACATGTGCTACCTGTCATTCCTTTTCCTTTGTGGGATCTACAGAGTCCAGGTAACCAGCTGACAGTGTAATTAATTTTTCTACACTGTCCATCTCTGCTAAGCGTATTTGGTGTTGGATAAGAAACATACATGTCTTATCTGCCAACTGTCAGTAATTACTTATTCATTGAATGGATACCTGTTTTCTAAGGATGTATGAGGACTGCAAGGTTGAATAGCTCCTAGGGAGGCTGTAGATCTTTTCTTCCTAGGACCACTGCAAGTCATCTGGAGCTCTCCATTAGGTCATAAATTACAGCACTTCTGGGCTTCCTTTCCTTAAACCTCTTAAAAATATCTGGAACACCTTTTACTTTTCCCTGGTTGGCTTTTATTCTCATTTAACCTGTCAGCTTGTTCTACATTTTTCTATGCACCTAAATTCCTCAAATTGCAGTTGTTCATTCAGTGGCTATCTAGAGCTTTTCCATGGTGTGCCATGCACTGTGCTAGGTATTGGACACGTGGTGGTGAGAAATGATACTGTACTACTATGTATAACATATGCCTGCCATTCCCACCTCCACCATTAAGCATGTAACATCCCTTCCCAGCACGTGTGACCTTGCCTTGTAATTTACAGAGAAGAAAAATATCCTCTAGTACAATCTCCTCAATCTTCTCCTCTCCTCCGTATCTATCATTATCCACAGCTGAAAGTTGTTTTCTTTCTGTTCTGTCTCATAGAGTCACCTCACCATTAAATTGCCACGATTAACTTTTTCTTTAATGTTTTTATGCATTAATTTTTCCAATAATTTCTTTTTGCAATAATTTTTCTTTTATTTCTTGCATTAGTTTTTTCTCTCTCTCGTTGATCTCAGTCTTTCTTACTGTTCCACTATTTTCCTTTAGCCAACAAGCAGGCTCATGTTTTTGGCTCAACCCTATCAATAAACAGTAAGTAAAAAATGTGTTATCTTACCTCTGCTACTCATTCAAACTTTCTAGTTTCTTGAAAGTGTGCCACACAAATTCTGATTTTTCTTCTTCATGTCTCCATCTTACTACAACAGTCTGGCTTCGGGACCAGCAAATCTCTAGGCCAATACACACCCAAGTTTACTTCTCACTTCCCTTACCCTCGTACTAACACTCGTTACTGCTGCATCCTTCTTACTTCTGGAAATCAGTAGCTGTGTTGAACCCATGGTATCATTTCTTCATCCTCAGTTTCTTAGGCTGAGTTGTCCTTCTTGCAAAACCTTTGGGTGACAGTGTCTCTCAGGGTTTCAACTTTAGTATTCTTCTTTACTTACTCTTTGTGAGGAGGTTCTTAAAAAGAGGCTTCAGAGGTGAACTGTGAATGCCCTAAAAGCATATGCTACATATATGGTGTGGGCATCTACACTTTTCTGAGAAAAGGGTTTGTAGCTTTTATGTGATTTTCAAAAGGTGCCAAAGACTAAGCCACAACTGAAACCTCATTCCTTGAATGGTGGCATCCTCTTCCAGGGTGTCCTGCTCCAAACCCGCACCTGCATTTGTGCTGTATTCTATCTCAGGCTGAGGCATTGCTCTTAACCTAAGTTCTTAAAGAATCTTCCAGTGTCTTCTCCTTCCACACTCAGTTTTATGCCAAATTCTTTCCACTATGATTCACAAATATATTCGGTCTGTCGTGATTTTGTCTTAGTTAAATTCCTTGTCACCTATTTCTCCGTCCTGGGCCAGTCTGCACAATATGTCCAGAAATACCTGTTGATGTATCCTAAAATTAAAAAACCTGTTCACACAGCCTGGGCAACAGTGTGAGACTCCGTCCCCCCCAAAAAAAATAGCCTGTTCATAGGATTTTCCCTCATTTAATATTCTTCAGTACATTCATTCCCTCCTCCTCTACAGGTCAGATTCCAAGTGAGAAATCACTTGAATTATGAAAGCGTTCAATATAATTCCCCTTACTTGTATAACTCGTCCTCAACTTATGAACTTTGAATCCTTTGCAGTTAGCAAAGAGAAAACTGCCCCCTTCAACCTTTAAATATTTGCTTAAAAATCAACTGACAAAATATAGATTAACAGGAGAAAAGGCATACACATTTATTAACATGCACTGGAGTCTTAACAAAATATAAGCACTTAAAATGAAAATGGCCAATCCTCAAGATGGTTGATAACTTTTTTTTGAGATAGGGTCTCACTATTACCTAGGCTAGAGTGCAGTGGCACTATGTTGGCTCCCTGCAGTCTTGACCTTCTGTTCTCAGGTGAACCTCCTACCTCAGCCTCCTGAGTAGCTGGGACCACAGGCTCCCATGACTACACTCAATAGTTTTTAAAAAAAATTTTTAGGCCAGGCACAGTGGCTTACAGCTGTAATCCCAGCACTTTGGGAGGCCAAGGCGGGCAGAACACTTGAGGTTGGGAGTTCGAGACCAGCCTGCCCAATATGGTGAAACCCTGTTATCTACTAAAAATATAAAAAAGTTAGTTGTGCATGGTGGCGTGCACTGGTAGTCCCCAGCTATTCGGGATGCTAAGGTGGGAGGATCCCTTGAACTCAGAAGGCAGAAGTTGCAGTGAACTGAGATTGCACCACTGCACTCCAGCCTGGGCAACAGAGTGAGACTGACATACACACACACAAATTATTTGTAGAGACAGGGTCTTACTCTGTTGCCCAGGCTGGTCTCAAACTCCTGGGCTCAAGAATCCTCCTGCCTAGGTCTCCCAATGTGCTGGGATTACAAGGCATGAACCACTGTCCCTGTACTGGTTGACCCTGTTTTTTACTTTTCATTTTTTGAGATGGAGTCTTGCTTTATTGCCCAGGCTGGAGTGCAGTGGTGCAGTCTCGGCTCACTGCAACTTCAGCCTCGTGGGTTCAAGCAATTCTCCTGCCTCAGCCTCCTGAGTAGCTGGGATTACAGGTGCCTACCACCATGCCTGGCTCATTTTTTGTATTTTAGTAGAGACAGGGTTACACTGTGTTGGCCAGGCTGGTCTCAAACTCCTGACTTTGTGATCCGCCCACCTCGGCCTCCCAAAGTGCTGGGATTACAGGCATGAGCCACCGCACCTGGCCTGACTGACACTATCATATCATCTTGGGGTTACAGAAAGAATGAAAACTTTGATTGTGGCAGAACAGGTTATGAGAGGGTAAGAAGAGCAGGCTTAGCTCTTATGTAGATGATCCTCTTATATAGATGAAACCTCACAGGTAGCAGCCCTCAGAGAGAATAGGTGATAAATGTTGCATTAGACCTCTAAGGTGTTAGACTCTCAGGTCACATCCCCTAACTCTGGACAAGGGAGAGGCTCAGAGAAAACATGGATACATCAATGCCAGTTTTCTTACAGATGTAAATCTCCCCTACAGAAGACAGCTTTTCAGCTGTTCTTATATTTCCGGCCCTTCTGAATAGCCATCTTGAAATATGTCAAAGAAGTATATTTTGGGGTACAATATTTTGATTTCCTTCACACTTCTCCAGATGTGTTATGCCGCAGTTTTCTCTCCCTGAAAGGAACCCTCTTGGATCTACAAAGATGTTTCCTATTTATCTTCGATGATCCAGCAGGGCCGTCGCCCAGGTCCCAGCCAGCATTCAGCATGGCTTCCTTCTTAGTCCGTAACTCTGCTGTTGCATCGACAACTACTCAATGTCCTCACTTTGTTCTTACCTCTCTCTCCAGTAGTATGAGAGGCTGGGGAATTTGCAGCAAATTTTTGTTATCTGAGTCTCCTTAGCACTTCAAGAAGTGCATGTTGACAGATCACACACTCTCTACTTTAACTGGACATTTATTTAGCTATAAAAGGCATTCTAGATCATTTTTTGGATCAAACAAACAAAACAACTTTTTCAGATACCCTTTCTGAGTGAGACCCCAACTGCTGTGGTTAAACAGCAGTTAGCATCCCTGAAATTCCCCGCATGGTGTAGCCTACATAAATGTACATCGTATGTAATATATATTGTTATACATGTAATAGATGTTAGGTACTAGGGGAAAGGTTTGGATCTATTTTATGAAACAAGATGAACAGCATGTATAAGCATGTGATATATTTTCTGTGAAATACTTTTTAAAGAGAAGGTAAATCTTGAGTATGTTGACAACAGCTCTGAGACAGTTGATGTGTGACTTCAGTGGTAATCTGGTATTGTTTAGCAACTTTATGCAAGGAGAGAGCTCTTCCACTTCTCCCTTCCATGGTTCTTATTCTCCTTCTTGCCCCTGGTTAAGGAAACATTTGATATCTCTGTGCTTTAAATTTCACAGTGTCACACATTAATAAAAATGATGGATATTTTTCTCTCTTCTGAGAGTTTGTTAGATTTTTCAAGGTAATTTATTAACAAAATGTATCTTATGGAAAAACATTTTTCAATTATTACTATCTTAGTACCATTTTTTGCTAATGAGGAAACTGGGTCACAGAGAAGTTAAGTTACTTTCCATGGAGTCTTTGTCAAAGAACTGTTAAGTATGATACCATTAAAAGTTACAGCAAATTTCTTCTAGGAAAAAACATAGTGCTTAATCATCTGTATTAGTAAGTATTTATCCTTAAGTCAACCTGGTAAATAGTTTCTGGATTCAGTACAAAGCTAGAGTACCTTACCTTCTGATCCACTGAACCCTCATCCGTCTTTCCTTCTGCTCTCTTTTTTTTTTTTTTTTAGGTAGAGTCTTGCTCTGTCACCCAGGGTGGAGTGGAGTGGTGCGATCTCAGCTCAGTGTAACGTTCTGCCTCCTGGGTCCTCTGCCTCGGTCTCCCAAGTAACTGGGACTACAGGTGTGCACTACTGTGCCCCGCTAATTTTTTTTTATTTTTGTATTTTTAGTAGAGATGGGGTTTCACCATGTTCGCCAGGCTGATCTGAAACTCCTGACCTCAAGTGATTTACCCACCTTGGCCTCCCCAAGTGCTGGGATTACAGGCGTGAGCCACCACACCCAGCTGCTCTCTGTATCTTATGTAGAGAACAATAACACAGAGATTCTTACTCATATTTTTATGAAAAATTTAAAAAGGAAGCAAAGATTTTTTAAAAAGGAGTAGAAAGAGTTAATTTTCTTTCTGACACTTCTTAAAATACGCAAGGAATTATCTGGCTGTGTTAGGTAGATCAGGTGATGGGCATTCTGGTTTTTCAGTTGTTGTCTGGTATCTTTTTTGAAAACTTAAAAGACTTCTTTTCCTTTTAAAATGCTTTAATATTTGGGTTTGAATAGACAGAATTTAAATCGAAGCCATTCTCTTTAACCTGGGACTTTTGTTTTGTTTTTTTGTTTTTGCGACAGGGTCCTGCTCTGTCACCCAGGCTGGAGTGCACTGGTGCATTCATGGCTCACTGCAGCCTTGACCTCCTGGGCTCAGGTGATCTTCCCACCTCAGCCTCCTGAGTAGCTGGGACTACAGGCATGTGCCACCATGCCTGGCTCATTTGTTGTTGTTGAGACAGGGTTTCACTATGTTGTCCAGGCTGGTCTTGAACTCCTGGACTCAAGTGATCCACGTGCCTTGGCCTCAGCCTCCCAAAGTGCTAAGATTACAGGCATGAGCCACCGCACTGGCCTTACCTGGAACTTTTACTTCTCAAACTTCTTCTCAGCCTACAGTCGTGTTACGAAACATCCGAATTCAAATTCTGCCTCCTTACCTTATCACCAACAATTCAGTCTTGGCATGAGTCTGTGCATTAGTCTCAGACTGATTTGATTCACGTTAGTTGTGGCCACCTCATATGTATTTTGTTTTGTACAAGAATGGAGACTACTTTTGTAAATGGGATAAAGTGTAGTGGATTTTTTTTCTATTTTCTGGAAGGAATTTTGAAAGCTTGAACTGTTCTCTCCTGGAGTATGTTAAGAGTGTAGGGATGTCTCAAGATACCTGACTTTGTCGATGAATTTCTGCATAGCCTTGATTATTGAGTATCACATACCACAACTGGAAGTGTGTTTTATGATCATTCATTAATCCTCTTCATTGCAAAGGCTGAGTGGCACATTTAAGAGGCTGAGGGACAAGAAGTGATGGGCACACTCCTTTTAACATTGCTTCATTATAAGGCAGATTGATTAGGGCCCCTGCTACTGTCCTGAAAATTATACATGTCCTCTGGGTCCAAATTACTGTGCCTTCTGTTTCACTCTGATTTTTGTTTATGGCTTTTAGTACCTCCTAGGTTTCTATTCAAGACCTCATGTGAACTTTCTGTATCTTGTCTTTTCTGACTTTGTGATGCTACCAATTAGATTGTAGATAGAACATCACATCTGCTCGCTGCATCCCAGAATGGGCCCTATATACATTAATTATCCACTTTTCTGACCCTGTTCAATCCTGATTTAGCAGTATTAAGCTTAACAGATTGAAGCTTGCTGCTTTAAGCAATATCTTTGCAGAATATTTTCTTTTGGGTCTTGATTTCTATAGATCAGTTTAAAGGTGCTACCACCCATATTAGTTCTCTGAAGACTTTTAAACAATGTTGTTAGTCTGTGGACCTAAGGAGAAAGTATACCTTAATAAAAGAGACATTAGATTGCCTGTTAAGAGTTAACTTGCACAAATCTGCACAAAATGGATGTAATTTATTGTGAGTCATTGTTAACTGAAAATTTTCTATAAATAGAGACTCAAGAGATTACAGAACCCAAAGATGTTAATCAAGGTGGTCTCTGGGAAAAATCTGAGAGGCAGGACTGGAAAGTAGTTATCATTTGCTAATCAGCAACATTATCGGAGTATTGTATCCTGTTTTGAAAAGGACTATACAAATATAACCAGGTTAGCAACTAAGAAAATGTAGAAAAGGAAAGTCACCAAGACAAATACTGTTGATGTTCCTGTAAGCAAAGTCTGGTGGAGAGGAAGTCTTGAATAAAAGAACATTGCCAGCAAAACTGCTGATAAATTTAGCATCCATTGTGCCAGGCATATGCTATAAATTTTATCTGCACTGTTTTCATAAATTCTCAGAAGGACTTTTGACCTACTGTTAGATTTTTGTCTTTCCAACTTTTGTTTAAGGTTCAGGGATACACGTGTAGGTTTGTTCCATGGGTGAATTACTATCACTGGAGTTTGGTGTACAGATTATTTTGTCACCTAGGTAATAACCATAGTACCCAAAGATGATTTTTCAGTCCTCACACTCCACCCTCAAATAGGCCCCGGTGTCTATTGTTCCCCCTCTTTGTATCCATGTGTCCTCAATATTTAGCTCCCATATGTAAATGAGAACATGTGGTATTTAGTTTTCTTTTCCTGCATTAATTTGCTTAGGATACTGGCCTCCACCTCTATGCATGTTGCTGCAAAGGACATGATTTCATTGTTTTTATGGTTGCATAGTATGCCATGGTATATATGTACTACATTTTCTTTATCCAGTCCACTGTTGATGGGCATTTAGTTTGATTCCATGTCTTTGCTTTTGTGAATAGTCCTGCAGTGAACATATGTGTGCATGTGTCTTCATGGTAGAATATGTTCTGTTCCACTGGGTATATACCCAGTAACGGGATTGCAGGGTCAAATGGTAGTTCTAAGTTCTTTGAGAAATCTTTAAACTGCTTTCCACAATGGCTGAACTAATTTACATTCCTATCAGCAATGTATAAGTGCTATCTTTTCTCTGTAACCTCGTCAGCATCTGTTATTTTTTGATTTTCTAAAAATAGACATTCTGATTGGTGTGAAACAGTATCTTGTGGTTTTACCTTTCTACAATGTATAGTGATGTTGAGCATTTTTCCATATTTGTTAGTTGCCTGTATGTCTTCTTTTGAGAAGTGTCTGTTCATGTCTTTTGCCCATTTTTTAATGGTATTGTTTTTTGCGTGTTAATTCCTTTATATTCCGTATAGATCGAGGATATTGGATGTTTGTTGGGAGCGTGGTTTGCAAATATTTTCTCTCATTCTGTACTTAGTCTGTTTACTCTGTTGATAATTTATTTTGCTGTGTAGAATTAGGTCCTGTTTGTCAATTTTTGTTTTTGTCACAAGTGCTTTTTGAGTCTTTATCATGAAATCTTTGTCATGGTGTATGTCCTGAATGTATTTCCTTTATGTTTTTCTAGGGTTTTTATACTTTTAGGTTTTACATTTAAGTCTTTAGTTCATCTTGAGTTGATTTTTGTATATAGTGTAAGGAAGTGGTCTAATTTCAATCTTCAGCATATGGGTAGCTAGTTACCCCAGCACCATTTATTGTATAGTCAGTCCTTTCCCCATTGCTTGTTTTTGTCAGTTTTGTCAAAGATTAGATGGTTGTAAGTGTGCAGCTTTATTTCTGGGTTCTCTGGCCTGTTCCAGTGGTCTATGTGTCTGTTTCTTGTTTGTTTGCTTTACAAATACCATGCTGTTTTGGTTATTGTAGCTGTGTACTATAGTTTAAAGCTGGATAGTGTAATGCCTCTGTCTTTGTTCTTTTTGCTTAGGATTGCTTTGGCTATTCCCGCTCTTTTTGGTTCTGTATAACTTATAGAATAGTTTTTTTTCCATGTCTTTTTTTTTTTTAAGTACATGTGATAATTTAATACGTTCATACAATCTGGAAAGATCAAATCAGTGTAATTGGGATAAGCATCACCTTAAATATTTGTCTTTTGTTAGAAACAGTCAAATCATTTTCTTCTATTTTGAAATATACAATAGATTATTATAAATTATAGTTACCCTACTGATCTATCAAACACCTGTTCTAATTTCTTCTGTCAAACTGTATATTTGTACCCATTAATCAACCTCTCTTTATCTCACCCTCCTGGTTCCTCTTCCTAGCCTCTGGTAACTACCAGTCTACCTTCTATATTCATGAGTTCCACATTTTTAGCTCCCAAATTTGAGTGAGAAACTCATGTCTTTCTGTGCTTGGCTTACTGCACTTAACATAATGACCTCCAGTTCCATCCAGTTTGCTGCAAATGAGAGGATTCCATTCTTTTTATATAGTTGAATAATATTCTATTGTGCATATAAATCACATTTCTTTTTTTTTGTTTGTTTGTTTTTTGTTTTTGAGATGGAGTCTCACCCTGTCTCCCAGGCTGGAGTCCAGTGGTGTGATCCCGGCTCACTGCAACCTCCACCTCCCAGGTTCAAGCAATTTTCCTGCCTCAGCCTCCTGAGTAGCTGGGACTACAGGTGCCTGCAACCATGTCTGGCTAATTTTTGTATTTTTAGTAGAGATGGGGTTTTACCATCTTGGCCAGGCTGGTCTTGAAATCACATTTTCTTTATTCATTTATTCATGGGCACTTAGATTGATTCTATGTCTTGGCTATTGTGAATATTACTGCCAAAAACATGGGAGTACAGATATATCCAGAATAATCCAATTGATGGATATACTGATTTTATTTCTTTTTTCCTTCTTTTTTTTTTTTAGAGATAGGGTCTTGCTGTGTTGCCCAGGCTGGTCTTGAATTCCTGGGTTCAAGCAGTCCTCCCACTTCCGCTTCCCAAAATGTTGGGATTACAGGCATGAGTCACTGCACCCGACCGATTTCCTTTCTTTTGGATATATATCCAGTAGTACATTGATAGATCATATGCCAGCTCTATTTTTAGCTTTTTTTTACTATGCATATTCTATATATTCTTTACAATATATATTATTGTACTTTAGATTCTGGGGTACATGTGCAGATCATGCAGAATTGTTGCATAGGTACATACATGGCAGTGTGGTTTGCTGCCTCCATCCCCGTCACCTGTATCTGGCATTTCTTTCTCCCCATGTTATCTCTCCGCAACTTCCCTACCTGCACTGTCCCTCCCCTAGTCCCCCAACAGACCCCAGTGTGTGATGCTCCCCCTCCCTGGGTCCATGTGTTCCCATTGTTCAACACCCGTCTATGAGTGAGAACATGTGGTGTTTGATTTTCTGTTCTTGTGTCAGTTTGCTGAGAATGATGGTTTCCAGGTTGATCCATGTCCCTACAAAGGATATGAACTCATCCATTTTTATGGCTGCATAGTATTCCATGGTGCATATGTGCCCAGTCTATCATTGATGGGCATTTGGGTTCCAGGTCTTTGCTACTGTAAACAGTGCCACAATGAACATACGTGTGCATGTGTCTTTATAATAGATAGATTTATAATCCTTTGGGTATATACCCAGTAATGGGATTGCTGGGTCAAATGGAATTTCTATTTCTAGGTCCTTGAGGAATCACCACACTGTCTTCCACAATGGTTGAACTAATCTGCACTCCCACCAACAGTGTAAAAGTTTGTATTTCTCTACATCCTCTCCAGATTTTTTAAATGATCGCTATTCTAACTGGCAAGAGATGGTATCTCAAGGTGGTTTTGATTTGCATTTCTCTAATGACCAGTGATCATGAGCATTTTTTCATATGTTTATTGCCCTCATACATTTCTTCTTGTGAAAAGTGTCCGTTCATGTCCTTTGCTCACTTTTGGATGTGTTTTTTTCTTGTAAATCTGTTTTAGTTCTTTGTAGATTCTGGATATTAGCCCTTTGTCAGATGGGTAGATTGCAAAAATTTTTTCCCATTCTGTTGGTTGCCCGTTCACTCTAATGATTGTTTCTTTTGCTGTGCAGAGCTCTGGAGTTTAATTAGGTCCCATTTGTCTATTTTGGCTTTTGTTTCCAATGCTTTTGGTGTTTTAATCATGAAGTCCTTGCCTATGCCTATGTCCTGAATTGTTTTGCCTAGATTTTCTTCTAAGGTTTTTATGGTGTTAGGTCTTATGTTGAAGTCTTTAATCCATCTGGAGTTAATTTTAGTGTAAGGTGTCAAGAAGGGGTCCAGTTTCTGCTTTCTGCACATGGCTAGCCAGTTATCCCAACATCATTTATTAAACAGGGGAATCCTTTCCCCATTGCTTGTTTTTGTCAGGTTTGTCAAAGATCAGATGGTCGTAGATGTATGGCATTGCCTCCAAGGCCTCTGTTCTGTTCCATTGGTCTATATCTCTGTTTTGGTACCAATATCAAGGTCTTTTGATGACTGTAGCCTCGTAGTGTAGTTTGAAGTCAGGTAGCATGATGCCTCCAGCTTTGTTCTTTTTGCTTAGAATTGACTTGGCTCTGCGGGCTCTCTTTTGGTTCCATATGAAGTTTAAGGTGTTTTTTTCTGGTTCTGTGAAGAAGGTCATTGGTAGCTTGATGGGGATAGTGTTGAATCTGTAAATTACTTTGGGCAGTATGGCCATTTTCACCATATTGATTCTTCCTAACCATGAGCATGGAATGTTTTTCCATCTGTTTGTGTCCTCTCTTATTTCCTTAAGCAGTGGTTTGTACTTCTCTTTGAAGAGGTCCTTTACATACTTTGTTAGTTGTATTCCTAGGTATTTTATTCTCTTTGTAGCAATTGTGAATGGCAGTTGGTTCTTGATTTGGCTCTCTTTAAGTCTGTTATTGGTGTACAGGAATGCTTGTGATTTCTGCACATTAATTTTGTATCCTGAGACTTTGCTGAAGTTGCTTATCAGTTTCAGGAGATTCTGGGCTGAGACAATGGGGTCTTCTAAATAATACAATCATTTTGCCTGCAAATAGAGACTTTTGACTTATTCCTTTCCTAACTGAATACCCGTATTTCTTTTTCTTGCCTGATTGCTCTGCCTAGAACTTCCAATACTATATTGAATACGAGTGGTGAGAGAGGGCATCCTTGTCTAGTGCCAGATTTCAAAGGGAATGCTTCCAGTCTTTGCCCATTCATTATGATATTGGCTGTTGGTTTGTCATAAATTGCTTTTATTATTTTAAGATATGTTCCATCTATATCTAGTTTATTGAGAGTTTTTAGCATAAAGCTCTCTTGAATTTTGTCAAAGGCCTTCTCTGCATCTGTGGAGATAATGATGTGTGTTTTGTCTTTGGTTCTGTTTATGTGGTGGATTATGTTTATAGACTTCCATATGTTGAACCAGCTTTGCATCCTCGGGATGAAGTCTGCTTAATCATGTTGGGTAAGTTTTTTGATGTGCTGTTGCAATCGGTTTGCCAGTATTTTATTGAAGATTTTTGCATCTATGTTCATCATGGATATTGGCCTGAAGTTTTCTTTTTTCGGTGTTGTTTCTCTGCCAGGTTTTGGTATCAGGATGATGTTGGTCTCATAAAATGATTTGGGAAGGATTCCCTTTCTTTGTATTGTTTGGAATAGTTTCAGAAGGATGTTCCTGGCTTCTCTTTGTATGTCTGGTAGAATTCAGCTGTGAACCCATCTGGACCTGAACTTTTTTTGGTTGGTAAGCTATTAATTGCTGCCTCAACTTCAGCCCTTGTTATTGGTCTATTCAGAGTTTCAAATTCTTCCTGGTTTAGACTTGGGAGGGTGCAAGTGTCCAGGAATTTATCCATTTCTTCCGTGTTTACTGGTTTAGGTGCATAGAGTTGTTTGTAGTAATCTCCGATTGTAGTTTGTATTTCTGTGCAATCAGTGGTTATATCCCCTTTATCATTTTTTATTGCATCTATTTGATTCTTCTCTCTTTTTTTTAAATCTGGCCAGCAGTCTGTCTGTCTTGTTGATCTTTTAAAAAGCCAGCTCTTGGATTTATTATTTGGAGGATTTTTTGGGTCTCTATCAGCTTCAGTTCTGCTCTGATCCTGGTTATTTCTTGTCTTCTGCTTGCTTCTGAGTTTCTTTGATCTTGCTCCTATAGCTCTTTCAATTATTATGATAGGGTGTTGATTTTAGATCTTTTCTTGCTTCTCATGTGGGCATTTATTGCTATAAATTTGCCTCTAGAGACTGTTTTAAATGTGTCCCAGAGATTCTGGTATATTGTGTATTCGTTCTCGTTGGTTTTGAAGAACATCTTTATTTCTGCTTTCATTTCATTGTTTATCCAGTCAACATTCAAGAGCCAGTTGTTCAGTTTCCATGTAGTCTTGCGGTTCTCAGTTAGTTTCTGAATTCTGAGTTCTAACTTGATTGCACTGTGGTCTGAGAGGCTGTTATGATTTCCATTCTTTTGCATTTGCTGAAGAGTGATTTACTTCCAATTATGTGGTTAGTTTTAGAGTGATGTGGTACTTAGAAGAATGTATGTTCTGTGGATTTGGGGTGGAGAGTTTTGTAGATGTCTATTAGGTCCACTTGGTCCAGGTCTTAGTTAGAGTCCTGGATATCCTTGTTAATTTTCTGTCTCGTTGATCTGTCTAATATTGACAGTGGAGTGTTAAAGTCTCCCACTATTATTGTGTGGGAGTCTAAGTCTCTTTGAAGGTCGTTAAGAACTTGCTTTATGTAGCTGGGTGTTCCTGTATTTGGTGCATATATATTTAGGATAGTTAGCTCTTCTTGTTGCATTGATCCTTTTACCATTATGTAATGCCTTTCTTTTGATCTTTGTTGCTTTAAAGTCTATTTTATCAGAGACTTAGAAATGCAACTCCTGCCTTTCTTTTTTTTGCTCTCCATTTGCTCCATCCCTTTATTTTGAGCCTATGTGTATCCTTGCATGTGAGATCGGTTTTCTGAATACAGCACACCGATGGGTCTTGACTTTTTATCCAATTCGCCAGTCTGTGTCTTTTGATTGGGGCATTTACCCCATTTGCATTTAAGGTTAATATTTTTATGTGTGCATTTGATCCTGCCATTTTGATGCTAGCTGGTTATTTTGCCTGTTAGTTAATGCATTTTCTTCATTGTGTCAATGGTCTTTACCATTTGGTACGTTTTTGAAGTGGCTGGTACTGGTTGTTCCTTTCCTTGTTTAGTGCTTCTTTCAGGAGCTCTTATAAGGCAGGTCTGGTGGTGATGAAATCTCTGAGCAATTGCTTGTTCTTAAAGGATTTTCTTTCTCCTTCTCTTATGAAGCTTAGTTTGGCTGGATATGAAACTCTAGGTTGAAAGTTCTTTTCTTTAAGGATATTGAATATTGGCCCCTACTCTTCTGGCTTGTAGGGTTTCAGTGGAGAGATCTACTGCGAGTCTGATGGGGTTCCCTTTGTGGGTGGTATCCCAACCTTTCTCTCTGCCTGCCCTTAGCATTTTTTCCTTCATTTCAACCCTGGTGAATCTGACGATTATGTGCCTTGGGGTTGCTCTTCTTCAGGAATATCTTTGTGATGTTCTCTGTATTTCCTGGACTTGAATGGTGGCCTCGCTTGGTACATTGGGGAAGTTCTCCTGGATAGTATCCTGAAGAGTGTTTTCCAGCTTTTGTTCATTCTCTGTCACATTCAAGTACACCTATCAAACGTAGATTAGGTCTTTCACATAATCCCATATTTCTTGGAGGTTTTGTTCATTTCTTTTTACTCTTTTTTTCTTATTCTTGCCTTCTCATTTTATTTCATTCAGTTGATCTTCAATCTCTGATATCTTTTCTTCTGCTTGGTCGATTCAGCTATTGAAACTTGTATATGCTTCATGAAATTCTCTTGTTGTGTTTTTCATCTCCATTAGGTCATTTATATTCTTCTCTAAGCTGTTTATTCTTGTTAGCATTTCGTCAAACCTTCTTTCAAGGTTCTTAGTTTCTTTGCATTGGGTTAAAACATGATCTTTTAGCTCTGAGAAGTTTGTTATTACCCACCTTCTGAAGCCTGTTTTTGTCAATGCGTCAGACTCATTCTCCATCCAGCTTTGTTCCCATCCTGGTGTGGAACTGTGATCCCTTGGAGGAGGAGAGGCCTTCTCCGTTTTGGTGTTTTCATCCTTTTTGTGCTGGTTTCTTCCCATCTTTGTGGATTTATCTACCCGTGGTCTTTGTAGTTGGTGACTTCGGGATGGGTCTCTGAGTGGAAGTTCTTTTTGTTGATGAAGTTATTTATTTCTGTTTTTTAGTTTTCCTTCTAACCGTCAGGCCTCTCTGCTGTAGGCCTGCTGGAGGTCCACTCCAAACCCTGCTTGCCTAGGGATCACCCACAGGGGCTGCAGAACAGTAAGGGTTTCTGCCAGTTTCTTCTTCTTTTATCTTCATCCCAGAAGGATACCTACCAGATATCAGCCTGAGCACTCCTTTACGAGTGTCTCTTTGGATATACAGGTATCAGTGAGCTGCTTGAGGAGACAGTCTGTCCCTTATAGAAGCTCAAGTGCTGAGATGGGAGCTCCATTGTTCCATTTAGAGCTTCTGGGCAGGTACCTTTAAGTCTGCTGTAACGGAACTCATGAACGCCTTTTCCCCAGGTGCTCTGTCCTGAGAAGGTGGGGGCTTTATTTATAAGTTTCTGATGTGCTGCTGCCTTTTTTCAGAGCTGCCCTGCCCAGCAAGGTGGTAGTCTAGCCACAGTGTGCCAGCAGAGGTGTTACTGAGCTACTGTGGGTTCTGCCCTGCTGCTGTGTAAACTTCCTGTTAGAACTGCGTTGGTAATGGTGGTCTGCCTTAATAATGCCTGACTGCCTCGGTAATGGCGGACTGCCTCAGTAATTGCTGACTGCTTCAGTAATGGCAGACTGCCTCAGTAAAGGTGAATTGCCTTGGTAATGGTGGACTGCTTCAGTAATGGCTGACACTCTAGCCCCCACTGAACTGTACTGTCTCAGGTCCAGCTGCACTTGCTGTGAAACTCTCAATCCAGAGGGTTTCAGATTGCTGGTCTTTGTAGGGGATGGGACCTGCTGAGCCAGATCACCTGTTTCCCTGTTTCAGCCCACATTTTTTCACTTGAATGGGTGGCTCTGTATCCCTGGGGTTCTAGGCGCCTGTTGAAAGGGCCGCCTGGATTTGTGTTGGTTTTTGTGCAGAGACCTGCAGTGCTGGCTGAAATAGCCGTGCTGGAGACTCATGGTGCTTTTCAGCCTGGGAATCTCCTGGTCTTGCGGTCAGTAAAAACTCATTTGGAAATGTGGTGATCACTCACCCTCTGCGTTCTTCTCGCTGGGAACTGCACTCCAGAGCTGTCCGTATCTGGCCATCTTGGATGTCTTCTCTCTATTTCTTTGAAAAATGTTGTTGGTAGTTTGATAGGTATAGCATAGAATCTGAAAATTGCTTTGGGCAATATGGCCATTTTAATACTATTGATTCTTCCTATTCATGAGCCTGGGTTGTTTTCCATTTGCTTGTGTCATCTCAGATTTCTTTTGGGAGCATTTTATTATTCTTGCTGTAGAGATTTTTCACCTCCTTCATTAGCTGTATTTGTAGGGTTTTTTTGTTTATTGTCTTGGTGAAATTGTCAATGAGATTGCCTTCTCAATTTGGCTGCCAACTTGGACACTGTTGACTTATAGAAATGCTTCTGATTTTTGTACGTTGATTTTCTACTCTGAAACTTTGTTGATTTATTAGATTAAGGAATCGAGGAACTTTTTGGCAGAGACTGTGGGGTTTCCTACGTATAAAATTATATCATCTGTGAAGAGAGATAGTTTGATTGTCTCTCTTATTTGCATGCATTTTGTTTTTACTCTTGCCTGACTGCTCTGGCTGAAACTTCCAGTACCATGTTGAATAGGAGTGGTGCGAGTGGGCATCCTTCTCTTGTTCTGATCTTAAGAGGTATGCTTCCGTTCTTTGCCCATTCAGTATGATGTTGGCTATGGTTGGTAACCTATGGCTCTTTTTATTTAGAGGTAAGCTCCTTCAATGCCTAGTTTGTTGAGGGTTTTTAACATGAAGAGATATTGAATTTTATCAAAAGACTTTCTTGCGTCTATTGAGATGACCATATGGTGTTTAATTCTATTTATGTGATAAATCACACTGATTGATTTGCATATGTTGAGGCAACCATGCATCCCAGGAATACTTACTTGGTTGTGGTGGATTAGCATTTTGATGTGGTGCTGAATTCAGTTTGCGAGTATTTTTGTCGAGGATTTTTGTATCCATGTTCACCAGGGATATTGGCCTGAAGCTTTCATTTTTTGTTGTCTCTCTACCAGGTTTTAGTATCAGAATGACACTAGCCTCGTAGAATGTGTTAGGAAGGAGGATTCCTTCCTGCCCAATTTTTTAGAATCTACTGTTGTATTTTGAACTGTCACCATTTTATATATCTGGGAGATGAAGCTTAGATAGGTTCAGGGATTAGTTCTAATAAATTGCTTATTACCAAGTAATTCAGTTATGGAGCTGGGATTTGAACCTAAGTTCTAGGGTTCCAAGGACTACAGTCTCACCAACTGTGCTATATAATTTTTTTGTACCAAGAATATTTCCATAGGTAAAATACACTTCTTTTGCTCTTTGAAGGACACAGTTTACACATAGAGTCACATAGCCATCAAGACAATCAAATCTTTTCTGCCACTTTGAAAACAATACCTGTATTCATACTCAGAGTCCCTGGAAGCCATTGCTCTGTCTTCTGTTCCTGCCTACATTTTTAAAATGTATTTTTATTTTGAAATTCTATTGTGTAAACTTAAGGGATACAAATGCAGTTTTGTTATGTGCGTATATTGCTTGGTGAAGTCTTGACTTTTAGGTTAGCTGTCATCCGAATAATGTACATTGTACCCATTAAGTTATTTTTCATCACCCACTCTCCTTCTGTCCCCCACTTCCTAGTCTCTAATGTCTGTCATTTTGTTTCATCTTCTCCTTATAAGTGGGAACATGCAGTATTTCACTTTGTGTTTTGGAGTTGTTTTGCTTATGATAATGGCTCGAGTTCCATCCATGTTGCTCCAGGACATGATTTCACTCTTGTTTCATGGCTGAATAGGATTCCATTATGTATATATACCATATTTTCTTTATCCAGTCATCTGTTGATGAACACATAGGTTGATCCCATATCTTTGCTATTGGGAATAGTGCTGTGACAAATATAAAAGTGTAGGTATCTTTTTGACACAATTTCTTTTTCTCTGGACAGATACATGCTGGTGGGATTGCTGAACTGAATGGTAGTTTTGTCTTTGTTCTTTGAGAAATCTCCATACTGTTTTCCATAGAGGTTCTACTAACAGTTGTTATAAGCATTCCCTTTTCTTCACATCTTCACCAACATCTGTTTTTCTGTTTTTGTTTTTTTGACTTAATAGCCATTCTGACTGGTATAACATGATAAATCATTGTGGTCTCTGATGATTTAGTGATGTTGAGCATTTTTTTCATATGATGCTTTACCATTTTGTATGTCTTTTAAAAAATATCTATTTATGATGTCCCTTGCCTACTTTTTAATGGGGTTGTTTTGTTGTTGTTTTCATTCCTTATAAATTATGGATATTAGTTTTCTGTCAGATGCATAGTTTGTGAATATTTTCTCACATTCTGCAGTTGGTCTCTTCTGTCGCTTATTTCCTTTGCTGTGCAGAAACTTTATTTCATTATGATGTCTCAGTTTTCTATTTTTGTTTCTTGTAGCTTGTGTTTTTGAGGTCTTAGTCATGAATTATTTTCCTAGACCAATATCCAGAAAAGTTTTCCCTAGGTTTTCTTCTCATATTTTTACAGTTTGCAGTCTTACATTTGATTCATCCTGAGTTTATTTTTGTATATGATGAGAGATGTGGGCCTATCTACATTTTTTAATGTAAGGTTTACCAATCTGTGGCTGACTTGTCCAGGGTAAAAATATGCGTTGGTCAGATTAACAAAAATATCTGCTTGACAGTTGCACCTCTCATTGTAAATTAATAGATTGACATTCTGATTAGAATTTCTATGTTGCTGGGTTATTAGGAGAGAATTAACAGGTGTGTGTCTGCTTGAAAATATTCTCTATTTTTTTTAAAATAAAATGACATATGCATGTGTTTTATATTTGTGGGAGGCATGAATATGATCATGGATATAACAAAATATAACAAAATATTTGATTATAATGCTGTCTTTAAGTATATTTAAAATATGGGTCAAAATTATTGACCAAAATCAAAAGCACATTGAAACAAATATCCAAAATCAGATTGAATTTCAGATTGGGTTTGATATGGTTAGGCTTTGAGTACCCATCCAAATCTCATCTTGAATTGTAATCCTCATAATTCCCAGGTATCAGGGGGAGAGACCAACTAGAAGTAACTGAAGGACGCTGATAGTACGTGAGTTCTCCTGAGAAGGGGTTTTAGAAGGGGCTTTTCCACCTTCACTCCACACTTCTTCCTACCACCTTGCGAAGAAGGCATCTGCTTCCCCTTTGGCTTCTATTGTGATTGTAAATTTCCTGAGGCCTCTCCAGCCATGCTGAACTGGTGAGTCAATTACATTTCTTTTCTTTATAAATTACTCAGTCTTGGGTAGTTCTTTATAGCAGTATAAAAATGGAGTAAGATAGGTTTGTTTCACTAAGTGTTTTCAACACGAGTTGTTTAACCAATGACTATTTATTTAACGTCTTCATCAGGCTAGAAACTGGATGAACAGGTGAGGCATTAGTTGGAGTGAAAAACATTCTCAGCTCAAAAAACAGCAGCAAGTGTGATGGGTTGAAAGCAGAGGAATGTGGCATATGGAGTCGTGAAGGAAGACAGGTAGCCAAAGGGACATAAGGAAACCAATGGGTATGAGAGCAGAGTAGAGCATAGGCAGGGCTTGGATCTATATTACTGGTTTCTATGATGTGTATTAGAAGGATTTCACTCAGTAGCTCTGCCCAAATATATTTGACCATATTTACATCCCGTCTGTCCCACTCTGGATTGCTGAAGAAGCTTACACTATCAGTGTACTTTTTTTTTGAGACATTGAGACGGAATTTTGTTCTTATCACCCAGGCTGGAGGGCAAAGGCGCAATCTCAGCTCACTATAATCGAAGTACTTTCTTCTCTCCTGTGTACTCAAGTATTCCTTCTCAAATGATTCCTTTCCATTGACTTTAAACTTTGTTATAGCTTTCCCATCTCACCCACAGACGTCTCCTCCATGACCCCTTTAGCTCCCTGCAGGTACTGCTTTCTTACCTACCCTTCATAGCCAGTGTGCTGAAAGCACTTCCCTGTCTTCACTTACTTGCCTTCCATGTGCCCTTCTCCAATTTAGCTTCCAACTTCACCAAAACAACTTTTACGTGCAATGATTGATTGTTGTCCATCCCATGGTCCTCTTCTTAGTGAACTGAACAAGATTAAACTGTCTTTTTCTGGAACACTAAATTCCCGTGGTTTCCAGGATAGCGCATCCTCTCCTTCTTCATTTCTGGCGGTATTCTGTCAGTCTTGTCTGCAGGGAATCAGTTATTAATATTGGTTACCTCGAAATCCCTCTTCTCTTTTACTCCCTACTGTCTCCAAAGTTGCTTTCAACCCCCTTCGTTGGCCTGCTATGAGAATGACAAAAGCTAGTTATAGTATCTGCTCATCTAATAATTATAAAGATAAAATGAGTTCATATGTGGAAAGTGCTTAAAGTAATGCCAGGCAAATAGTAGTTGCTCCCTGAATTTACAGCTGTAGTTACAATTTGTGGATGAAACCTGAATGACATCAGTCCGTACCTATGTATCCAGTGGCCTATAACCATCTCCATATTCAACTCTAAAGGCACATCAAACTCAGTGTGTCCAAGACCTAATGTATGTCATTCTGGTGCTTCATCCCCAGAAAAATAAACGTCGTCTCTCCTTGTGTTTCCTGCTTTAATGAGTGGTCCAACCATTCTGTCATTTGCACAAGCCAGCAAAGGAATTTGGCCCACTAAATTTCTACGAAAAGCTTCCATTTCTCAACATTTCCTCCGCCAGCACAATAGCCAGAGATACCATCATCTTTCATCTGACTCTATAAAAAAGAAATTGCCTTGTTTTTCATTCTGTTAACTCATCACCCCCTGTAAGTTCTCTCCCAGCCCCCACTGCCAGAATGCTTATTTCAGAAGGCCACCCTGAATCCCCCCTTTGCTTCAGGCCTTTCCATGGCTTCCCATGACTCTCAGAATAATGACCAAAATTCTTCACATGATCTTCCAGGCCCAGTCTCTAAGGATTGACCCACCTATCTCCCATCCCACCTCCTGCTGCTCCCTCCACTCCAGCTGTGCCTGTCACTTTGAACTGCTACACACTTTACTCTCCCCAACCAGAGGATTTGTACATGCAATTCTCCATGCTAGAAAGCTCTATCCACCTTTATAAGTAATGTCTTATGCATCCATTATCTCAGCTCAAACCTCTGTTTTTCAGGGAAGACTTTCTTGACCTCCTGCTCTACTTCAGGTTACTATGTTATGCCACAAACTATATTATGCTCCTTTAGAGTAAGTACATATATAAATCTGATATACTGATTTATAGATATTTATATTTATATATATATAAATAAGTATATCAGATTATGTAATATCTATTTATAAGCACCAAAATTATTTCTGAAAGAATGAGGTATTGATCCAGCATTGGCCTTAAGAATTCTGGTAAGCAGAAGGTCCCCAGGCAAGATGGCCAAATAGGAACAGCTCCAGTGCACAGCTCCCAGCGAGATCGACACAGAAAGTGGGTGATTTCCACATTTCTAACTGACGTACCTGGTTCATTTCATTGGGATTGGTTGGACAGTGGGTGTAGCCCAAGGAGGGGGAAGCCAAAGCAGGGTGGGGCATTGCTTCACCCAGCAAGTTGCACAAGGGACTGGGGAACTCCCTCTCCTAGCCAAGGAAGGTTTACCAAGCAAATGGAAAGCAAAAAAAAAAAAAAAAAAGCAGAGGTCGCAATCCTAGTCTCTGATAAATAGACTTTAAACCAACAAAGATCCAAAGAGACAAAGAAGGGCATTACATAATGGTAAAGGGATCAATGCAACAAGAGAACGAACTCTCCTAAATATAAATGCACCCAATACAGGAGCACCCAGATACATAAAACAAGTTCTTAATGACCTACAAAGAGACTTAGACTCCCACACAGTAATAGTGGGACACTTTAACACTCCTCTGTCAATATTAGATCAATGAGACAAAATTAACAAGAATATCGAAGATTTGAACTCAGATCTGGACCAAGCAGACCTAATAGACATCTACAGAACATTCCATCCCAAATCCACAGAATATACATTATTCTCAGCAGCACATTGCACTTGTTCTAAAATTGACCACATAATTGGAAGTAAAACATGCCTCAGCAAATGCAGAAGAACAACAGAAATCATAACTACAGTCTCTCAGACCACAATGCAGTCAAATTAGAATGCAGGATTAAGAAACTCACTCAAACCACACAATTATATGGAAACTGAACAACCTGCTCCTGAATGACTACTGGATAAATAATGAAATGAAGGCAGAAATAAAGATGTTCTTTGAAACCAATGAGAATGAAGACACAATGTAGCAGAATCTCTGGCTCACATTTAAAGCAGTGTCTAGAGGGAAATTTATAGCACTAAATGCCCACAAGAGAAGTGAGGGAAGATCTAAAATCAACCCCCTAACACCGCAATTAAAAGAACTAGAGGTGCAAGATGAAACAAATTCAAAAGCTAATAGAAGACAAGAAATAACTAAGATCAGAGCAGAACTGAAGGAGATAGACACAAAAGCCCTTCAAGAAAACCAATAAATCCAGGAGCTGTTTTTTTAAAAAAATCAGCGAAACAGAGCACTAGTCAGGCTAATAGAAAAGAGAGCAGAAACAAAGCAATAAAAAATGGTAAAGGGGATATCACCACTGATCACACAAACACAGACTCCCATCAGAGATTACCACAAACACCTCTGTGCAAATAAACCAGTAAATCTAGAAGAAGTGGATAAATTCCTGGACACTTAAACCCTCCCAAGACTAACCTAGGAACAAATTGAATCCCTGAACAGACCAATAACAGGTTCTGAAATTGAGGCAGCAATTAATATCCTACCAACGAAAATAAGTCCAAGACCAGACTGTTTCACAGCCAGATTCTACCAGGGGTACAAGAGGAGCTGGTCCCATTTCTTCTACAACTCTTCCAAACAATACAAAAAGAGGGAATGCTCCCTAACTCATTTTATGAGACCAACATCGTACTGATACCAAAATCAGGCACAGACACTACTAAAAAGTAAAATTTCAGGCCAATATCCATGGTGAACATTGATGCTAAAATCCTCAGTAAAATACTGGCAAATCAAATCCAACAGCACATTTATAAGTTTATCCTTCATGATCAAGTCAGCTTCATCCCGGGGATGCAAGGCTGGTTCAACATACGCAAATCTCTATAAATGTGATCCATCCCGTAAACAGAACCAAAGACAAAAGCCACATGATTATCTCAACAGACGGAGAGAAGTCCTCAACAAAATTCAACAGCCCTTTATGCTAAAAAGTCAATAAACTAGGTATTGATGGAATGTGTCTCAAAATAGTGAGAACTATTTATGACAAACCCACAGCCAATATCATACTAAATGAGCAAAAACTGGAAGCATTCCCTTTGAAAACTGGCACAAGGATGCCCTCTCTCACCACTCTTATTAAACATAGTATTGGAAATTCTAGTCAGGGCAATCAGACAAGAAAAAGAAATAAAGGGTATTCAATTAGGAAAAGTGGAAGTCAAATTGTCTCCATTTGCAGACGACATGATTGTATACTTCAAAGACCCTATCGTCTAAGCCCCTAATCTCCTTAGTGTGATAAGCAACTTCAGCAAAGTCTCAGGATAGAAAATCAATGTGCAAAATCACAAGCATTCCTATACACCAATAACAGACAGAGAGCCAAATCATGAGTGAACTCCCATTCACAATTGCTACAAAGAATAAAATACCCAGGATTACAACCAACAAGGGACGTGAAGGACCTCTTCAAGGAGAACTACACGCCACTGCTCAAGCAAATAAGAGGGGACACAAACAGATAGAAAAACATTCCATGCTCATGGTTAGGAAGATTCGATATTGTGAAAATGGCCATACTGCCCAAAGTAATTTATAGATACAATGCTATCCCCCCTCAAGCTACCGTTGACTTTCTTCACAAAATTGGAAAAAAACCACCTTAAATTTCATATGGAACCAAAAAAGAGCCCACATAACCGAGGCAATCCTAAGCAAAAACAAACCAAAACAAAAAAGCTGGAGGCATCATGCTACCTGACTTCAAACTATACTACAAGGCTTCAGTAACTAAAACAGCATGAGACTTGTACCAAAACAAATACAGAGGCCTCAGAAATAATGCCACACACCTACAACCATCTGATCTTTGACAAACCTGACAAAAACAAGCAATGGGGAAAGGATTCCCTATTTAATAAATGGTGCTGGGAAAACTGGCTAGCCATATGCAGAAAGCCGAAACTGGATCCCTTCCTTACACCTTATACAAAAATGAACTCAAAATGGATTAAAGATTTAAACCTAAGACCTAAAACTGTAAAAACCCTAGAAGAAAACCTAGGCAATACCATTCAGGACACAGGCATGGGCAAGGACTTCATGACTGAAACACCAAAAACAATGACAGCAAAAGCCAAAACATACAAATGGGATCTAATAAAACTAAAGAGCTTCTTCACAGCAAAAGAAACTATCATCAGAGTGAGCGGGCAACCTACAGAATGGGAGAAAACTTTTACAGTCTACCCATCTGACAAATAGCTAATATCCAGAAGCTACAAAGAACTTAAATTTACAGGAAAATAACCCCATCAAAAAGTGGGTGAAGAATATGAACAGACACTTATCAAAAGGAGATATTTATACAGTCAGCAAACATATGACAAAAAGCTCATCATCACTGGTCATCAGAGAAATGCAAATCAAAACCACATTGAGATACCATCTCACGCCAGTTAGAATGGCGATCATTCAACAATCAGGAAACCACAGATGCTGGAGAGGATTTGGAGAAATAGGAATGCTTTTACACTATGGGTGGAAGATGTAAATTAGTTCAACCATTGTGGAAGACAGTGTGGTGAGTCCTCAAGGATCTAGAACTAGAAATATCGTTTGAACCAGCAATCCCATTACTGTGTATATAAGCAAAGAATTATAAATTGTTCTATTATAAAAACACATGCACACGTATGTTTATTGCAGCACTGTTCACAGTAGCAAAGATGTGGAACCAACCCAAATGCTCATCAAAGATAGACTGGACAAAGAAAATGTGGCACATATACACTATGGAATACTGTGCAGCCATAAGAAAGGATGAGTTCATGTCCTTTACAGGGACATGGATGAAGCTGGAAACCATCATTCTCAGCAAACTAACGCAAGAACAGAAAAGCAAACACCGTTATGTTCTCACTCTTAAGTGGGAGTTGAACAATGAGAACACATGGACACAGAGATGGGAACATCACACACTGGGGACTCTTGGCCGGTGGGGGTTTAGAGGAGGGATAGCAGGTGGTGGGAGGATAGGGGAGGAATAGCATTAGGAGAAATACCTAATGTAGATGACAGGGTGATGGATGCAGCAAACCACCATGGTACATGTATACCTATGTAATAAGCCTGCATGTTCTGCACATGGAGCCCAGAACTGAAAGTACAATTTAAAAAAGGAATTCTAGTAAACAAATTATGCTTACCTTAGAAGCTATTGATTATAAATATTGAACTTCATCCTGGATATATCAGAAATATTAGGAAGAAAGTTTCCTGAAGTGAGCAGGTATATCCCCATTTTCTCTGTGAGATGGAAGAGCGAGTGTGTCCTGACGATCTGTAGTTTCTTAACCTTCAAAGTCCACATGACACTCGAGTGCTTTGCTACATCCAGAATTTCTGTTTGGCCAAGGAAAAGAGGTGTCAGGCCCATTTTAGCAATATATTTGGATGCATCTCCATAAAAAATGTGTTGTGTTAGTACTGGATTATAACCCAAAGTATAATAGAAATACCCATGAGTCCATACTGAGATGAAGAATGATCAAATAAATAAATGGGAGAGTGAGATAATTTTTCCATGCAGCAGAATGCCAAACAATTGATGTAGATATTCTGCTTACAAGTGGGTAGAACATAACTTCCCACTCCTTAAGTCTGGGATGCATATAGTGACTTTCTTCCGAAGAGTACAGTACAGAAAAGTGGGTGATGAGAAGACTAACTTTACAGTGGAGAAATATAACAAGCCTTACCACAGCCAGGTCACGAAGGGTCACACCAATAGTATAAGGCAAGCTGAGGGTCTGTACTTTTAAAATCATTTGGTGAGAATGGTACTTTACCTCTGTGGTCTTCCTTTCCAAAACCCGTAACCTCAGTCAAACCCTAAGAAAAACATCAGCCAAACTCAAATTTAGGGCATTCTACAAAAATAACTGACGAGTCCTCCCTCCAACTGTCAGGGTCATCAAAAACAAGAAGGCTGAGAAACTCACAGCTAAGACATGCCTAAAATGACAAATAACGTGGTAGCCTGCATGGGATCCTGGAAAAAAGAAAAGAACGTTAGCTCAAAACGAAGCAAATCCAATAAAGTATGAGCTTTAGTTAATAATACTGTATTAATTGTACAAATGTCCAATGTGAAAAAAAAATAATACTGTATTAATTATTCATTGTGACAAATAGGAGTTTTTAGTAATAGGGAAAAATGGGAGTTCTGTATATCTTTGAAATTTTTCTGTATATCTGAACTATTCTAACATTTTAGTACTTCTAAAGGATTTTATTACATAATTGTGTGTTAATCTCCACACTACTTGATGAAATTTATCAGTTATATTTGTGTTTGATTAGACATGATCTCAAGTTGACTGGAATTACTCAGATTTCTTAATGTAGCTGTTGCAGTTGTAATAAGGCTGATTTTTCTACAATACACATGGAAATCATTACATTATCATTTAATTTTTAAAAATAATCCCTTCATTATAAACTTGAGATTCTTTAGGAAAGTAGAAAGGCTGTAATATGTTATGAGTCATAGAGTATTTCCAGTTTTGAAGTAATCAGACAAAAATCATTAAATTAACTAAGTAAATTGGCATACAATTTTGAAAAAAAGTACTTTTGAGAGGACCAGTCCAGACAATGTGTCTGTAAGATAGGCTTTACAAACTTAGTTTGATTAATTTTTGTTTTTCCGAGGATTTGATTCTCTTCTGTAATTACCGTTCTGTTTTTTCTGACAGGCTATCAAATATTGGCTGCCTTAAGCTCCCTGTGAATTGAGTTATTCTCAGTAATACTCTGTATTATGAAGGCATTATTTGAGTGGCTGTCCAGTGTGATCTGGTTATTTGGAGTTTTACATAAAACAGGTGGTTCTTTCCATCTCATTGACATTTCTTATTATCCAGAGTTCACCATCCTTTTTCTATGGCTCGTCATAAGCAGGCCATCACACACAGGGCTCTATCCTATAGTTTGCCCCAGTTTATTTGGCTTTTCATTTACATTCTAATCTTTTCTCTTAGATACTCCACATTCCCTTGTTTTTGGACTTTATCAAACCTTGCTATATGATTATTTGTTTATCACACTGGGAATAATTCCCGAAAGGCTTTGTAACAGCTAGTCATATTTGTTTGGCTCTGTGAGATGACCCAGGCACCTCCGATTCCAATCAGAGGGGCCATTTACTTTGATTGAACATGAAGCCAATGCTCAGAACCAAAGAGGAAGCAGCCTGTGATCTGTGATCTGCAAATCTCAATGCTGCTCAATGGGGCCATTTCTGCTGACCCAGATACCTGGAGTTGACGCTGTTTGTCCAAACCTCTGTACTGATTTTCCTTGACTTAGATGTGAGGCTTTGAACTTGAGCTGTTGTGCTATAATTCCAGGAGCACAGCCTTTGGCGTCATGTAGAGCAGTGTCTGAATTCTGCCTCAATTGTTTGTTACCTTTTTGACGTTGAGGATGTTAATTAATCTCTGTGGGTTTCAGTTTCCTCATCTGTCAAAAGAGAATTATAGCACACTGGCAGAGTTGTTACAACACTTCGATAAAATGTCTCCAAAACTCCTTTAGAAAGCCTGATTCTATATCATGGACACTAACTAGGAGGTCTGAGCAGATTCAAGAGAAGGATCTGCCTTTGATTTGGTTTTGGCTGCTAGGGGTCACGTGGGAGAAGAGAAACAGAAAGAAGAGATACAAGGCAGATAGCGGACTCTGGGCAAGAATTTTGGAGCCTCGCACCTGAGTACACAGCCCGGTTCTCCCACGTGTTAGCTCTGTGGCCTTGTTATTGAACTTCTCTGATGCTACAGTTTTCTCAGCTATAAAGTGGAGATTGAAACAGTACCTAACTCAGTAAACATGAAGTGCTCACAGCAGTGCCTAGCGTGCAGTAAGTATTGACTGTCCAGTATTATTAGACATACGCTTTTCCTAAGGTTTTACATTTACTACACCAGATAATCCGTTTACTCATCAATGTATTTTTCCAGCCTCAGTAAGAGTAAGAAAATCATTTTGGCCTTTTTAATATACTCATATAAACAAAAATTTCTCCTTTCAAAAAGTCATACGAAGAGGTGCTACATTTATGTCGATATATCAACATATTTGAATAATTATTTTAAAATTTTCCTTAGATGCTGGAAAAAGATATTCTTTTCAGTATCCTCAGTAATTACAAATCTGTGTCTTTGAATACAGAGTATCAAGAATTAAGCCAACTCTGTTAAATTATCTACAATGATAATCTGTCTTCTATATGTATAATTTCAAATACTTGTACAGTTACATACATTTTATAACTTTATGATCTTAATAAAACCTACGCATATCCATTTATATATAAACCATGAGTATGTGTGTGTGTGTTTTGGAAAAGGGATTATCAGGAACCAGTGTTTAATGTAAGCTGAGTTATTTTCATGAGGATAAAGTCAATCATGAAATCACACCTCCTGTAAAAAAAAAATCACGTGATTTAATGCATGTTTCAGAAGTTTTAAAATAAAGCCTAATTAGATTTTTGTCCTTATGGGACAAATTCTACATAAAGCATGCATCGAGTCAAATGGACTAAAAAATAAACATCTTTTCTTTCCAATGGCTATCCTTTTCTTCCCTTCCATATATCTACAACCTATAGACACCGTAATACTATAGCATTAATCTTGGGGGGACCTGCAGGAAAGGCCATCAGATGCAGGGGTGGGGGTGCTGTACTTCAATAAGATGCTCAATGTAACCCTGGGCATAAGCCTGCCTCCTCTGTTGCTTGAGAAAGCCTCACTGCTTTAGCAGCCAATGATATATCTGTATGCATTTGGCATCCTGAACGTGGCCACTTTAATTATTTTAAGGTTTCCTCCAAAAGTCTGCCTTGCTACTTGAATGGAGATGTGGTCATTTGTGCTAATTGCATTTTAGAGTCTCTATTATATTGGTTACAGTAAGCTAATGTTTACAACTTGTGTTCATATCAGATGCCATTGGGCACTTAATTATGTAACAATTTGCTACCTAGGTATATTTTGCAAACATCAGAAAGCATCAGTCCATCTCCACATCACTATGTCTGGACTATGTGTTCATCATATAGTTGTGGCTTTTTTTTTTTTCAGGCTCACTGAAGTGCTGCATGCCTAGTGCTACTCAAGCCCAGGGTCCTGGTTTGAGAGCCCTCTGCCTGATGCCCGGAAAGGGATTTGAGACTGAGATAATCTTGTTGCACTAGGGCCTCTGCCACGAGGCTTTTAAGAATGAGAGAAACTAAGATACAATATGACTTGTGGAGCTCAAGGATCATAAACTGCTTGGATCGCTTACCTGTTAAAAGCAGAAGATCTTCAAAAGCCGAAAAATATGCCTTCTTTCTGACATACGGGAACAGAGCCCTGGACACTGAGAGACCTCCTCTGTTTTATAGAGAATGGTACTGAGGCCAGAATGGTGAAGAAACATGCACAAAGAAAGGCTGGACCAAAACTGGGCCCAGATTTTGAGAAAATGAAACCCACGATTCCTATTTTTATTTTAGTTCTTTTGATCTAAGAGAAAAACTGCGTAGTCTAATAATATACTTAGTAAAAAGACCAACGGTTGTACTCTGTGAAGGTTTTGAGGATTGGATGTGTCTTAGAATGTGATCATGGAGTTAATTTTACTCTAAGGCAAGATTTTAAGATGAGCTGGTGTTCTCTTGTTATGACCATACGCCATCGTTCCCTCCCGCCTCGCTCCGAATGTGAATAGTATTCCCATTGTGGGAACTACTGATTGACATCAAGGCACTCTGTTGTCATGGCTCTAGTTAAAAAAATGTGAAAGAAACTAGATCTTTTCAACCTGAAGGTTCTCTCTGTATAGTTAATTAAAGACATTTTAAGAAGACATTTGGATTACAGGAAAGTGATGATATCACGTTATGACATTTATTCCTTACCCCAAGAATCTCAGTAATTGGTTCACCTATTCAAAACTGTTATTTTATCAGAGGCTAAAGATTCCAGGACCCCCAGTTAGACTTATCTAATTTCCCTAATTGGCATAAAGGAAAAGAACTCTGGACATAAGAACTTTTTGATTTGTGAACATGCCATTCACTCACTTGTTTTAAGACAGAATTTAATGTAAAACTTACCTAATGTTAATGAAAGTCTATAGGAAACTTTAGCCAGGGCTTAACCACTGGCTAATATACAGTTTATTCCACTGTATTAAAAAATTTAAAAATTTAATGAAGATTCCACAGAAATATAAACTGTTAGAATGCAGTGTAGCTCAGGGTGCATGTTGTAGAGATTCTCACTTTACAACGAAGGAAACTAAAGCCTGGAAAAAGATAAAATGACCTTTCTATAATTATATAAAAGATAAACAGATATAGTCCATAGCAACATAGATACCAGGTCCCATAGCTTTTGACTTTTAAGTCCAGTATTTTTCCCAGTAGGCCAGGCTATTTTATATAATCAGAGTTATTTTATTCTATGCAGTGCTGTTGTGATGAAAAACGGAAGGTGTACTCATCGCTTTCTAAGGACTTCGCTCTCAAAAGTCTTGTATCTTACAATGGATAGATACGTGTATTTACAAGTATATCTACGACTCCTTCAAGAATAACTTACTGCTACTTCTTTCCTTCAATTTTTTTTTTTTGTGTGTGTGTGTGTGACCGGGTCTCAGTCTGTCACCTAGGCTGGAGTGCAGTGGCTCAATCATGGCTCATTGCAGCCTCTGCCTCCCAGGCGCAAGTGATCCTCCCATCTCAGCCTCCTGAGTAGCCAGGACCACAGGCACGCACCACCATGCCTGGCTAATTTTTGTGTTTTTCATAGAGATGGAGTTTCCCCATGTTGCCTAAGCTGGTCTCAAACTCCTGAGCTCAGGTGATCTCCCCCCTCAGCCTCACAAAGTGCCGGGCTTACAGGTGCGAGCCACTGTGCCTGGCTTAAAAATGTTTTAAAATACCTAAAATCTGATCATATATGGTAACCCAAGCCAATAACACAACAAAACCAGTCAAATGAATGCACAACGGCATTGTCTGAAGATGGCAGAAATGTGATTTAAAATATCTTACCAATAACTGCAGAGTAGTGAAAAAAAAGAAAAAAAGAATAAAGAAATGTGATTTAGGTGAAAGTGTATGAACGAAGGCACAGGTGAGTCTAGTAAGAGTCAGCAGCATGAGGTACCCACTAGGAAAAAAAATCCAGGTTAGGCTGCACTAATTGAAACATGATCAATTCGGATGATGGAAATAATAGGACTGCTTTGCTTTGTGTAGCCACACGATGGGACCTTGTGTTATGTTCTGTGTGACACATCGTTGAAAGCACTACTGATCAACTGGAATCTATTCCTAGGCTCTGAAACTGAATGGTGAATAGACTAGAAGTCACAGAGTAATGTCTAAAGAAGTTGCAGATATTTTGTGTAGAGAAAGAAATTCTGGATGGGGGATGACAGATGGGGAGGGACCATCACGGGAAACCACACGAGATATGAGCTCCCTAGATTTCAGTAACTGAGGGACCATCACATGGAAACCACACGAGATATGAGCTCCCTAGATTTCAGTAACTGAGGGACCATCATGTGGAAACCACATTAGATTTGAGCTCCCAAACTTTGAAATTGAGGGCTAATAAACAGAAGCTCCAGTGAGGCTCCCACTATCACGGGGTAGGACTTTTTGGCCCAGGGTTTCTTGGTTTTTGCTTTGTTTTGTTTAGAGACGGAGGCTTGCTCTGTCGCCCAGGCTGGAGTACAATAGCGCGATCTCGGCTCACTGCAACCTCCACCTCCTGGGTTCAAGGGATTCTCATGCCTCAGCCCCCCAAGTAGCTGGAATTACAAGTGTGTGCCAACACGCCCGGCTAATTTTTATATTTTTAGTAGAGATGAGGTTTCACCATGTTGGCCAGGCTGGTTGCAGACTCCTGACCTCAGTTGATCCTCCCGCCTTGACCTCCCAAAGTGCTGGGATTTCAGGCATGAACCACCGCGCCCGGCCTTGGCCCAGGGTTTTAAATACTCAGACTGTTGCATTCAGAAGATGGAATGGCTTGTCTGTCTCCCCAGGGCCCTGCGTTTATAGTCACCAGCGGTGTTTCCCTCGAGCCTGGATGATTACATGGAGGAGGTTTTAAAGGGCAGCATTCACAATTTAGATTTGCGGTCGGACCAGATGACCTTTTTAAGGTGCTTTCCAGCACCTGGGGTTTTATGATTCTATTTCTATTATGCATCTACGCTGGGTATGTGTCACATTGTTTGAAGCAAACACTGAGAATGAACAGGAGCACAGTGTGGAATGTTGATGGCGCTCACATCTATTTTGTGTTTCAATTTCTGGAAGCGGTCTTTGTCTTTGAGGCAGTTTGGTCCCTGACCTTCTGTAACATTTGGAGCACAGCCACACTGTCTTTGTTTACTGTAAAGAGCATGGAAAAACCGACTTCCTGACAGAGCTCTGCAAAGTCTAAGGTCAAACCACTCACAGGTGAACAAACACAGTTCTTCCACCTTCAGCTTGCCATTTGGTCCCTGTAAAATGGATGAGGGTAATAACGCTGGGTAGCAGAGAGAGGGGGAAGTCAGTCCTCCACCAGCAGCTAGCAGTTAGTCACTTTGTCAGTCTACTTTGGGAAGGGCTCATCTTAATTCAGCATCCATTTTGAAGACGTTAGAAACCATGACATGCAGTTTTAAGTCCTCTAGCAACTCTACTAAATAAACCTAGAGACCTTGCCTTTATTGACACTGTCAGCACATCAATAATACTTCCCAGGATTGCACAGATAAAGCATAGCATTCTTATATTCTTACTCACTTAAAGGACTGAAGAGTCATATTCATTGAATATTCACATCATGCAAGCTATTTCTGCTATGGTAAGATCTCCAAGGGGCTTAGGTGGGTTGACTCCCTGTCAAGAGAGCATACCCTTTTTTATTTTTTTAACTAAACTCTGCTCTTTTTCCCTTTTTTTTTTTTGAGACGGTGTCTTGCTCTACCGCCCAGGCTAAGATTGCAGTGGCATGATCATGGCTCACTGCACCTCCACCTCCTAGGCTCAAGTGGTCCTCCCACCTCAGCCTCCTGAGTAGCTAGGACTGCAGGTACACACCAAATTTTTGTACCTTTTTTTGGTAGAGACAGGGTTTTGCCATGTTGCCCAGGCTGGTCTCGAACTCCCGGGCTCAAGCAATCCACCTGCCTTGGCCTTTCACAGTGCTGGAGTGAGCCACTGCCCCTACCCCACCTACCCTGCTATTTTTTTACTATCATCAAATGTAACAGCTTCCAACTGTAAAAGGGAGGGAAATGTCTTCCTGGATAAGTGTATTGTAAGCTCTGTAAGGGCCCTAGACAGTGCCTACCACACTGCCTTAGACTAGCAGGTCCACATAATGCATTTGGGTGAACATCATCGAATCAAACAAAGACCCTGCTCACACAGTTACTCAGTATCAGTTGTCTGTGAGATCCAAGTTTTCTTCTATTTAAAGGATTAAAATCGATCTAAAGTGATATAAATGACAACATTCCCAACATAAATTTACTTTTTCTTGGAATAAATTCAGCTTTGGCTGTATTTCACTATTTTTCTCGTTCTCTCTCTTTCTTTTTTTTTTTTAGTCTCTAGTATAAGCACGCTCTTGAAATGCCCTAGTTATCTAACACTGCTCTTGAACTCCACTTACAGATGATATACTAGCCTTTTACTAAAATATATCTGGGTATTAAAAGCTCAGTTCTTTACTGCTGATGAGAAAGATTATTAACACTTTTTTTTCCCCCAGCTATAATACGAAGCAGTAACACCCCTTATTACTTCCACAGCCAGAGGCAGTATGTCACATTAACCTTCATTAACTGCCCAAGAAATGAGGTACGTTCATTACTGTGGTATTCTGGTTAGCTAAGATTGTGTGAGAAGGCTGATAAGTGTCTGTGGTTTCTCCCTTGGCTATTTTAAAAAAATTAAAGAATGGTAAAGTAGTTAGTCCACTTACCTTATCGCCCTGATAAGTGCAAACATTCTGATTAGGGGTCATCTAGAGAGGATGAGTCTGCAGTTGGTGGGCAAGGATGGAGGCCACTGGGCAGAGTGGAGCAAACAGCCTTACCAAGATCAGCCTTTGGAGAAGCATCCGAGGCGTGTGGTAGGGGGAAAGCAGGTAGCATCTGAAATCCAGGCCAAAGGTGGAAAGAGAAAATAAATTCTATTTCTTTATAAGTAATGGCATGACAGAAGCCAAGCCACATAAGCGACTCAGACATCCTGTGAATTACTAAATTCACTGTAGAGATTTTTGTTATATGTGGCACCTTCACTTCTGATGTTCCCATTTCTACCTCCATCACCTTCATTTATTCATTATTTTAAAAAGATATATCAAGCACTTTGCTAGCTACTGGGGGAAAAAAATGAATGACACAACTTCTTAAGGAGTTGCATTCTTTCTTCATCTGCACTATAAAAAATGTTCATTGCAGCATTCTTTACAGTAGCAAAGACCTGGAACCAACCCAAATGCCCATCAATGACAGACTGGACAAAGAAAGTGTGGCACATACACACCATGGAATACTATGCAGCCATAAAAAACAATGAGTTCGTGACCTTTGTAGGGACATGGATGAATCTGGAAACCATCATTCTCAGCAAACTGACACAAGAACAGAAAACCGAACACCACATGTTCTCACTCATAGATGGGTGTTGAACAATGAGAACATATAAGCACAGGGCGAGGAGCATCACACACTGGGGTCTGTTTAGGGGGACTAGGGGAGGGACAGTGAGGGGTTAGGAGGTTGCGGAGGGATAACATGCGGAGAAATGCCAGATATAGGTGACAGAGGGATGGTGGCAGCAAACCACCTTGCCACGTATGTACCTATGCCACAATCCTGCATGTTCTGCACATGTACCCCAGAACCTAAAGTACAAAAAAAAAATGTAGAGTCAGCTTTACCATCACCTTCTGTTTTCCAAGAATACCACAATTATGTCATTTCTTTATACCACCACCAGCATCCATCTCAGTTTTCTTTCACCACTACCAAGGTTTGGGCACCATTCCTTCTTAGCCAGGCAATTGCAGAAGCCTCTTGATTAGTCTCCTTATATCCAATCTGTTTCTCCCCCCATCAGTCTTAGATTTGGCTACTGGACTTATTATCCTACAGTTTGGTTGTTGATCCCATTGTTTATGAAGAGGATAATGTCTTAGCTTTATATTGTGGCTCTTCTCAACCTAATCCCACTTCGACGGAACTAATACCCTACTTGAACCACAGGGATTCCTTCATCCACCTTCAGGCATATGTATGTATTTTCACATATCTGGTCTCCTTCCCACAATTTCTTTCATTTCCAAAGCAGGACAGCATGTTGGTGAAGACCATGTGCTTGGGGGCCAGATGTGTTTTGCCACTTCCTTGCTGTGTAGTTTGGACAACGTATTTAACCTCTCTTTTTGTGCTTCTGTCTGTATATCACTGAAAATAACTTACTAAAAATATTTCCTCGTAAAATTAAGTAGGTTAATTTCTCTAAAATGTGTACAATAGATGCTGACACATAGTAAGCGCTGATTTTTAGCGACTGCCATTGCTGTTGTTAATACCTAAACCTCGCCTTACTCCCTGGCCAAGTATTTATAGCTCACTGCAAATTCCAAGGAACTCTGGGAACCTCCTCAGAGATTCAGGTAGAAGTATTTGTTTCCTTTTCAGGCCTTCTATGGCACCACTTATCTGACTCACATTTAGCAAGTGGATTGAGACCTACTAAATATTTTCATGGGAAATAAAACCTGAAGAAATGATTAGCAATAGAAGATAATAAACAGTAATGATAGGAAAATGTAGCACAGTCTGTATAGAGTACATGTTCTCTGAGGGCAGGGACCCTGCTTCATGTGTCTTTGCTTCTCGTACAATGCTTTATGCCTTCTTAAGAAAATTAAGCCCCTATTTTTTTTTTCTCTGACTCAATGGAGGATGTGATTAGAAGATCATTAATAGACCAATCTGTTTACATAGACAATGTATAATCAGATAATAGAGTATCTTGACTGGTAGTGTATGAATGTGAAGAAATAAGGAGCCACCTTGGTTTTGGGCAAAGGGTTGTCTAGCCCATCTGGACAGTAGTTCTGGACATCATGAATGTGTTGGTTTGGTAGGATTAGTTTGGTGGCAGGCTGCCAAATAGAATGAAACAAAAAGAGGGTGACCAGAGAGGAGATCATTGGGTGGGAGGGTTTGAGTACCTGAGCTTGAACTCTAGGAATGAATGAGGAAGAAATGTTAAATCCAACAGCAGATGGTAAAGAACGAATATCTAGGATTTGAGAAATCACAGAGGATGCTGAAGAGGCAAGAGTAGAGAAGGTGACTGCTGGATCTCTTCCTTGGTTAACTTTGGAGAATTCAAATTGGGAAAAGGTTTTCTTGAAGGACAAAAGATGTGTGCATTTACTAGACCTTGAGCTCCAAGATGGCAGAGACCATGCCTGTCTTGCTCATCACTGGAACCCCAGTGTCTGGGACCATCCTTGACACACTCTTACAGTGAGAGGCTAAAAGAGCATCTGAAATTAATTAGTGGCCACTTAACTTGATATCTACACAGTCCAATACGATATATTACAGACAATTATCTCCCCACCTGTTTTAACGATTCTCCAGTTCTTGTTAGCTGGCATAATCAATTTTGCTGAAAAGCCATACCTCTCACATCTTGGGAAGGACTTCCCAAATAGGCAACTTACTTAATTCCAGGATGAGTGACATAATCTACAGACACTGAGGCCATCTCACTGATATCTGCCTTAATGTAACTAGTGAAACATACTTGACAGTGCAGCACCTCCACAGAAAGGTGCTCCAGAAAGCAATTGTTTGCTCTCACCCTGCTGAGAAGTAGCAATCTCCATGTGGCTTAAGGGCTCTAGCTGCAGCCATGAACAGTGTTAGAAAAATATCACCACCATTTGCTAGCATGAGATGCCAAACTGCAAATAAAAGACATGTCGATTCAATGAAGCAGAAACGTTTCACTTGTTTTTAAGATTACTTGGGAGAACATTATTGCTATGTCTGCCTTTAAATAAGAAATTGCATTTTTTAAAAAAAAAGAAAAAAACACCATCTCCTCTCTTCTCCCTACAAAGGGACAAGGTTTTCCCACTCCGGTGAACACTGCCTGTGCTGCTTGCCGAAGAAAGGGAGCAGTCTTGGCAAGCATCTTATTAGTCTAAAAATAAATTATTCAGAATGCAGGTTCAGATACAGATCGAAGGGAGAGATAATAGAATTGGTTTTCCAAGCCTGATCATGCTATGAAGATGTGGTGTGTGCTTTTCAGGAATCCACTTAAGTGGAATCAGCTTTGATTAATACAAACTAGAAATAATATTGCTGCCATCCAGCTTGTGTCTGTGGTACCGCATCCTCAGAATGTCTTCACGTATCCACGGCCTCTTTAGTGTCTGTAAGTGTGCAAATGGAAAAGTATGTATGTATTCCCAAGCAAGCTTCAGTGGCATGCTTCCCATTGTTCTTTTAAGGAAATGTCTTCCTGGCCGCCGGAGCGGGCATGTCTCACTTGAGGTTTGTGTCCCTCCTGCTCCCCCTGCCTGGGTGAAGTAGTTGACCACATCAGCAGCCGACTGCAGTTTGTCATGTGGTTTCTCATGTGATGCTGGGTCTGCAGCACTTGGGAGCTAGAGCCTTTGTGACTGGCACTCATGGACAGACAGTGGTGTTCAGGGACAGAACTGATTTTGGAGGGGGGTGGGGAGGCCAACAAGCCAAGAAACGTCAGAAATAAAAGTCGCATGAAGTACTCTGATCTCTGTATTCTTTTTTTTTTTTTTTTGAAATTTTATTTTAACACTCTTGCTTTTTTTCTGGTTTGTGTCTGTTTTTTTCCACCCCCGCTGGCGCTGAGCTGCGCTGTTTTGTGTTTCTTTTTTTTTTTAATTCTGAAGCCAGACCGTCTTTCCTCACAGCTCCAGGGCGGCATCTCCGTGGGCACACCAAGCTTCCCCTGGTTACCTGAGCTGCTCCTGCGTCTCCCGCCCAGGCTTCGCCGTGGTGCCCCGATCCCGGACTCGTGCGTCTGCGCCCCTGCGGAAGAAGGCCCTGCTGGCGGAGCTCTGGCCGGGGTCTCCTCCCTCGCAGCTGGGCGAGGGGACCTGCAGGACAGGGTGAAGCTGCAGAAGACCTGGGGAGGGACGGCCAGAGAGGACGCCAAGGACTGGGGAAGGGGAAGTTAGGAATGCCATCCAACCAGTGCCCACCGGTGCTCCGCAAGGCAGGGGCAGCCGTGGCCCCCGCCGCGTGCGCCCAGCTCGGGCTGCTCCCAGGGATTCAGTCTGGGGGAACAACCCGTGGCGACATGTGGTGGCATTTTACCTCAGAGCGCAGCTGAAGATGGATCAACAAGGCATCTGATGTATCTGCCTGGAAAGGCAGAGCTGGAGAAAGGCGGAGTAAGGGAGCGCGTGCAAGGCAAGAGGAGATGCTGAATGCCGGGGCGATTGTCTGCGGCTCGCTGTGCATTCTCATTCTAGGAGCATGGCATAATTTATAACCCGGCACATGGATGGAGGAACTGTAAATCCTAGTCTGGATGTCCCCAGCGCTGTCAGCGAAGGAAATGATGGGCTAGGTGACTGTACCAGTGTCCCCCAGAGAAAATCGCAGCCTCGCAGCATGGATTTAAATGCATGTGCATGCGTGTAGAGACATGGAAAGAGGTTTCTGACCATTTTACACAGGAAGTCTGTCACTTTGCTGGATCGGGCTTGATTGCAGCTTGTGTTTTCAGCTCCAGCTCAACACCCATTTCCTGACTAGTGAGACAGCATGGCCAAAGCAGCTGCATGCAGAATTTTCTTTTTACTGTGAAAGCAAGCCCCCTCCGTGTTAACTCCTTCCAGTTCTGAGTGCTCTGTGCTTTGCTAGGACCGATGGTGGGGTTTTGTTTTCTTCTCCTACAGATCCCTGTAAACACAGCTGTATTCAGTAATGGCAAAAAAATTCTATCCTGTAAATAGAAATCCGATCAATTTAATCAAAATAAATGTATCCCAGATGACTTTGAGACCAGCTGGCTACCACAAGCTTCAGATGCTAAATGCTCAGTGGAGATGAATACTGTGTTATATTTACATGTTTCAGAATGCTGGGATCAGCCTGTAATTTGCAAAAAGAAATTCTTTTCTAAAGAGGAGAGGTGGTCCTGCCAGCTCACAGCTAGGCAGTTAGGTACAGGTGTAAATGTTGTTCATGTGATTTGCAGATCTAACGTGTTGTATTTAGAAAGGCATGTGCCATAAGGCAGAGTATGGCCGTTGTCAATATGGAGAATGCTTGCTTCTAACTTGCTGTTATGGAGAGCCGAGTGCCCTCCGAGTAGATTCTGGTGAGGTTGAGGGCAGACACTGGAGGCTTGTTGTACATTCAGATGTGAGGACTGGGGTTCTCCAACCCCAACTCAGTGGCGTCAGCCAACCCTGGGGGTGAGGAGCTTTCCCAGTTGTCATGGGGAGCTCTTCTGGGACGCCTGTCTGGCCCTTCTCCTGTTTGTTACTAATTCTACAAAGGCAGCTCTGTGTGCTGGATTATGTTTGGCCAGCTGTTGATGCATTCCTGCGGGTGGGGCCGGGTGAGGATCTTATTACTGTACTTTCAAACTGTAGATGGGTATGCAGGGATAGTACAGAAGGAAAGGAAAAGCAGTAAGTTACAGAATCTGCTCACGTGTACCTCTTTCTCCAGATAGTCCTCGAGTGAATCCAGAAAGGGTTTAAAGTCAAAAGAGGAAAGAGAGAGTGAGTGATTAGGGGGTGGGTGACATGAGGGGAAGAGAACCAAACGGAGCAAGCGCACGAGAGAAACAGACTTGGAACTTCAAAGCTGCATAGACAAGCAGAATGTCAGCAGCTTGTAATTAGCGGTTCATGGTTGCGTCAGTGACTGTATCTATCCAAGAATAACTATGTGATGTGTGCCACAGAGTGAAGAAGATAGTCATAACTAAGTTATCAAACCCAGTTCAAACAAGGGCAAATGGATTAAGAAATTTTCTATGTTTGTAAATCAAATACTGATGGATTACACAGAGAAGTCTTGCCGAATTCTGTATAATTGAAGGCTAAATTATCAATTTGTCAGGGGGGATATATTCATTAAATGAAACTGTGAACCTTAAACGTGCAAATTAATCATGCAAGAATGTATCAATGCAACTCTATCAGTACAAGATGTTTTACTAAACAGCCAAAAGAGCCACTGCCAGCCTACTGTCTCTGTATCTGTACATAATTTTTTTTTGTTTTTGTGCATTTCAATAGAGAAAAGTCAAAAGTTACATTCAAGTAAATAGGGTAAATTAGATTCTAACATTTCCCACTTTCCAATTTAAAAAACAGCTAAGGAGTTTTGATTTTTTTTTGATCTCCCAAGTTTAAACCTTGAAGGAGCTTTTGCTGTTCTGAAGCCAAACAGCAGCTAGTCAGTAATCGCTATGGGAAGTCAGGGTACCACGGTTGTTGAGATTTGAAGGCCACGCTCACTCCCCTCCCTCGTCTCCTGTGCTTCGAGATTTTGGTGCTACTGCAGCCTCCACAAAGAGACGGTGGGAGGAGCTGATTGGTCCGCAGGCTTAGAATGTTTACTCTTATTTGTTTGCAGCGCTCCTCCACGGCATTCATTTTGTATTTCTATTTGTGTTCATGCCGCACAATTACTCCTGACCTGCTTTGTTTCTCTGCCCAAAGAGAAGTCAATTTTAGTTCAGCTCTTGTGTTTCATTTTTGGGTAATACGTGCATATGTACTGCATTACCCATGTATGCATTTTTCTTTTTTTAATGTGGATTAGGGAAAATTGTAGGCATGGAAAGCTGTGTATATTAAATCAATAGCTTTTTGAATCACATGTAATATAATTTAAATATACTCACTTTGAGGTTGCCAAAAGTGACATTGTCTGAGCCCGTTTAATTTACATCTTCGCTTTAGTCAAGAAGTGGAACCTGCCAGATCAGAATAGTGTATTCTGTGCACCCAACAGGGTGGAAGACATTATTTTGTTTGTGTTAGTTCAAACAGCTGGTCATTAATGCAGTCCCCATTTCTAGAGCGAAGTGCTGCTGGACATGAATGCCTGCCTGATTAATGCTGCCCCTCCGAGGGTCCTTCACCCAGCAGTCATGCTCGCAGCAGAATAATGTAGCATGATGTGATTGCACTCTAACAGGATAGTATGTCATTGTGTCACCAAGCAATTGAGGTTATTATGGGGCAGGGCAGACAGACGGGACAGTGGGGTTACTAGACCGTAGCATTTTTAGAAATACAGGCCTGACCTACTTAGAGTTATTCTCTCTGGCTGGCAGCTGCATGGTACATAAAGTCTCCTGATAGGCTGAGGCTGTTGCTAGGGGGAATTAGCATGAATTTTTCCACACACAGACTCAGTGGCTGAATGATAAAAGCTGACTGGAATTAAAGAGATTTGGTTTAGTATTATACAGATTTCATCTGCCTCCTTTTCTTTCTCAAGTGCAGAGAAAGAGTGCAAAACACAGATTTTGTTTCCATTTGTTCTTTGACCTTCTTGTTCTCTCTCCCCTCCTCTCAAGATGCCCGAGGGGGAGGAGAACAGGACAGTTATGAAATTTTGGTTCATCTCTTACTGTTGGGGTCATGGAAACGATGTTGCACATTACAAGATATTTAAGCTTCAAGACTGCTGGGAATGACTACCAGAAGGTTAGATTGCTTTTCCTCTTCTGTGCACTAAGCTGTACTGAAGTTGGGTATGCATCTTACATGCACTTTATGTTTATACTCTGTTTCCCTTTTGGGCTTGAACAAAACATTTATATAAATTCCTTTCTATCCAAACAGATTGAAGCTTGCAGTCTCTAGCTTGTTTAAAATAAGGTGGTCAGGATTCCAGATTTAGACAAGAAAAAAAAAACATGTACATACATCACTTTTGTTATTACAAAATATTATTGGCTGTCTTTAAAAAGCCAGCCTGATGTGGATGCTTGTGGATGAAACCTAACTACTCCTACTCTACCCTGTTGGCTTCACAATGTATAGAAGACATAGGTTTTTCTCCAGAAGAAAATCTGCCTGCAGAATGTATCTGGAGGTTGTTTTCCTTGTTGCTGACATATGAACTGCATGTAGACAGCTCACATAATCAATTTTATAAGATGACCTATTTTTTTCCTTCTCGTCTATCTCCAAGTATCTGTGCCTTTTAGTAGATCTTTTCTAGAGGGGGAGTTTGATAGATCTTTTTAAAGTAATCTGAAAAGCCATCAGGAGAAAAATTAATTTTTCTTTTTCTTAATTATATGCCATCTATGCTTAAACTACAATTTCTTTCTGTTACCTTTTACTGCTGAAAGTAGTGATTATCCTGCCTTTTAGATTTGAAATTAATTTTTGTGAGAACATACTAGGGTATCACAAGTAAACAAGAAGCTGGGCTACATAAAGGAAAAGAATAATAGAGATTCTCGTAAACTTGTCACATTAGGTTTTTTTTTTTTTTGGCCACATGAAAAAGGCAAGAGAAAATTTAGGTGTAGATTTTTCTTTTCACTTAGATTTTTTAAAACATTCAGAACTACGTAGATACATAATGCTTTTAAACAGTGATTTCTACTTATACCAGAGACTACAGTCAAAACAAAACAAATCCTCTAATGGTGTCAGAGCCAAGAAATTTATCAATCATGTGTGTGTGTGTGTGTGTGTATGTGTGTGTGTGTGTGTGTATGTGTGTGTGTGTGTGTGTGTATATATATATATTTAAAATCCAGGAATGTTTACATTTCAGCATATAAATAAAGCTTATCAAGCTAAAAAAATATAGTATATTTTCTGATGTTGTAATTGATATACCTCACAGCCTTTAAGAGTCCCCACACATTTATTGTAAAGCCTTCCAGCTATACTAGCAATCTTTCTTAATTAAATAAAATGTCAATTGATATTTACTGAATAAAAGATTACCTTATATCTTAAGGTGTACTGCTCCTTCCAAAATGAAGCAATTTCTTTATTATTTTAATCAGTGATTTTTTTTGTTTGTTTTGGTTTTCTTTTACAGTATTTGTTTAGGTCACTGGACAATTATTTAAACATTTAAATGAAAATATATAGAAATGATATGTCACTTTAAAATTACTTAAGAAAGGAAAAATGTCAACATACTTTTATTAACATTCTTTAATGAACAGATGGCTAATTTATATGTAAAGCACAGCCTGTTTCCAGGTACCTTGTCAAATCAAATGTTGTTTGATTAAAAATAAATTGATCACACTGAAATTGTTCAATATAAATCTTATCTGATTGTTTAGGTTGCTAAGAATTTTTCATTGTTTTTATTCATTACCAGAGAGGTAAGCATTCAATAAGTCAAAAACAAAAACAAAACAAGCATATTTTAAAATGCCATTTATGCTGACTTAGCTAAGTTTAAGTTTATACTTACACTGAAGCTTCAGTCCTAGATATTCACTTAGACAATGTATGTCATAGTATTCATTTCATCCTCTGCCATTCATTAAAAAGCCAAAGGAGCAATCACCCTCACTCACTGCATCAATCATTTATTTATTAGGTATTTATTTTCTGCTCACACATGAGGCTAATTTCTCCAGTTACAAGGTTCGACATAGACCAGTGAGCTTTTGGTGGGATTGGTGGGTAAACAAAAAAGGGAATATAAGCAGCTGGTTGTTGTGGACCACCTAGCACTGGTGGATCTTGTGTTAGATAGTTTCCCTGAGTCTGTTCTGTCTGATACCTAATGTTACTTAGTCCTTAGAACTTTGGGGGAAGAGCTGGTGCCCTTACTACCAGATGCTTGGAGATGATCAGCTGTCCTGATCTCACAAACAAGCTACATCTCTTCCAAACCATCTCAACACTTTTATAATATTAAAGATCTATCAGTAAGTCAGAATGTGCCTTTTGTGAAGTCATAAAAGCATAATGTAACCCAGAGATTTTTGACATCACTATTTAAATGGGTAATAGCATTTCAACCATAATACCTGAAGCGCCCGAACTATATACTGCCAGAAACCTTATCTGATTCCCTCAGCCCTGATGCCTCCTGGACCTCCTCTTTGCCAGGCTCCTGTCTTATTAGAACAGTCATCACATGGTGGTATTCTGTTAGTCTGTTTCCCCACCATTCTTCATCTATGTGCCAGAGGCACGGAAGATGTTTCACAGACATTAGTTGATTAACAAGTGAATGAATGAGTGAACGGATGATATCCGGAAGACAGACTTTAGAGGAGTATAACAAAGTCTTCTACCTGTGGATGTATCAGTGGCATAGGGCAGAGATCAACAAAGGTTTTCTATAAAGGGCCAGAGAGTAAATACTTTAGGCTTTGTGGACCATACGGTTTCTATAGCAACTGCTGAACTTGGCTGTTGTGGCTAAAAAGCAACCGTAGGCATTAGTAAATGAGTGAGTACGGCCGCGTTCCAATCAAACTTTGTTTACAAAAAGAGGCAAGGGGCTGGATTTGCCTGTGGGTTACAGACCCCAAGTATAATAATTACATTTGATATTTTGAGGGTGTGATTTACACCTATAGGTTTAGTGTAGATCAGCGTATTTAAAAAGGAGGAAGATTTCAAACAATTCAATAAAAATTAAGAAAAGGTATTAGATATTATTTGTGATGAGAACTCAGTGCAAATCAACCAAATTTTCTTCTCTCACTGATGACACAGATGGAACGATTTATTTTAAAACTGGAAGATGAAAGCAAGGGTTGTTACTCTTTCTTAAAATATACTGGTATTTTATTGCTCAATATGTAAAAAACAACAGAATGGAAAATTGTTACCTTCAAAATTATTTCTCTAGTGTTGGTTGCCTAGGGAGAAAAAGGAAGTCCAGCCTCTCTGTTTGAAGAGCTGGCACAAAATTTAAAATGTGTGAAATGGTAACTCTGGAAGCACAGCCACTGAGGTTCATGTTACCTTTTGCATAGTCTTTTAATCAATGTAAATACTGTGCCATTTCAGCAAACTAGGTCAGATCTTTCTTCGTCCCATCTCTCCCAGTCCCTTCTCTGTTAGGAATTAATCTGCAACTTCAGAGGTTCTGGACGAACAAACCCTTTTCCTCCTTTCTCTTGCTCTTCTTGAGCCCCTTCCTTGCCATTCTCCTTTGTTGCTGGGCAGCTGGTGTTGTCCTTCTATGTTGGTGGATGATGTTGGAGGCAGTAAACCAGGACGGAGGGTGCTCTAAAACCATGGGCCTGGGAATTAGACAACCGTGTGTGTACATCTCACTCCTGTACCCACCAGCTGTGGGACGGGGGACACTTTAATGAACTTCCCTAAGCTGAATTTCCTCATTCATAAACTAAAGGTAATAATACTAATTACCATACAGAGGTTTTGTGAGGGTGAGACGAGACTGTGAACATAAAGCCCTCCTAGCACTTGCTAAGTGTGCAGCATAATTTGACCGCTGGTGCTGTGGCTCACTCTTGCTTTTATAATTGGGAGTTGTTCTGCCATTAAAGACGTGTGTGATTCTGCATTAAGTTTTGAGATCTTGGTGGCATCCTTAAGGGTAATTCTCATTAATGAGAGGCATCACCTAGAGCATTTATTTTGGAGAGTCGGATATCAGAAGTCCTGAAGTCAAGAGAAGAGCAGATACAAGAACTAAGAATAAGTCTGGAGGTATCCAGCATATTTCAAGAAATTGTGTTCTTACTGTTTCACCTCGAATTTTTTGCTGTTGTTGGCTTGGTGTGTTTTAGCATATTCTCTTTTAGGATTGTCCTAGAAACACAGTTTGTTTCTCGTCTGTTTTTAGAGTAAGACCAAAGAAGGATGGAGCACAAAGGACTGCCCTTCTACCCTTAGGCTGTGATTTCCTTATTTTAAAACTGTGCTCAAGGCTCGTCTCCAGAAAATTTATCCTGATTAAGTGGGGCCTGGGAGCAACACATGCTTAGAAACATTCATCAGTCTTCAGCTGACTTTGTGTCCAGTGATTTTTTTAAAGCACATTTGTTCATCATCACCTAACTTTTCTACCACTTCCAGGTCTCTTATGTTCCCCTTGAAGTTTTTACAGCCCCAAAATGTGGCCGAGGTTGTCCTCATGTGAGCGCCCGTGAGCTCACAAAGCAAAGCACTTTTAAACCATTATTTTTGCTTTTTACCTCTCTGATCACCTCCATTAGACTGCAAATATCAAAGGGAATACCTTAGTATGATCGTCCCAGCACTAGAAGAGCCATAGGCACATTCTAAGTGCGCAATAGATATTTGTATAGAAAATGACTGTCACCGGCTTATTCTTTCTGCATGTTCTAATAATTTATATTAAATAAGTCACTTGAAATATTGCTGAACTATTAGTAGTAACTACTACTACTAAACTGATAGTGAAATCATGAGTTAATTTATCCCAGTTATTGTAGAATGTCACTTAAAAACAAAGGGTTCTATCCACACAGTTTTGGAATTAGTAAATGAGAAAATAAATTTACTCTTGTTACTCCTTTTGAGATTGGACCCAACTAATTATACACTTCTGTCTGAACAGCATGCAGCACATAGATGGAGAAGAGAAACCAAATTTTTCAAAGCAGTAAAAATAAGAATTATTCCAAAGCAAGAACGATTATTCTTCTTTTGTAGGGATTTCATAAAACATGTATCTTATTCTGTGAGACATGTTCTTAGTTCTAACAAACCATTGAGAAGCTTATTAAATGAAAAGTGTTCAGGAATCATCAATTGAATGTGATATTTGATATTTTAGCTTGTCTTTGTATTTTTCTTAATAAAAAAAACCCTTTAGTTCTCTAACAGAAAGGTTAGAAAAATGTTACTTTGATGCTTTTAAGGACTTTCCTAACCCACAAGGCTAAAGTATATTAACAGAGAGGTTCAAGGCAGGAGGGGTGGGGGTGTAACTGAACATGTCTGGTTTTCCTGGGGTTTTTTCCTTGCAGCTGCAAGTGGCTACAAATGGCCATATACCCCAGGGGGAAGTGAATGCAACAGCATGGGAGTGAGAGCTTTTTTGTGTTCTCTGTCAAATTATTAGGTGTGATTGAATATTTTGAAAGAAGCCAGTACATAAAAATGGACATTTGGCTAGTGCCCGATAGAGGTGATTCTTTTTCTGCCTGTTTTCTTTCCAAATGTGTTTGATATTCTGACTTTAGACTCTGCCTACCCCCTCTTGTTGTCAGAGGTAGACATCAATGTTACAAAGGACACTCAGTAGATATGGGTGGACGACAATGGGTTTACGATATTTTTTCCTTCTCCGGCTACTATAGGTCGGTGTTTTCCCTTGTTCTGTTAGAGGGAAGCCTTTGCTTCATCTTTTTTTTTTCCAGGACTGTAGTAATTAAAGTCTATACCGCAAAGGATCTTTGGTTTAGGTTTTTAGTTGTAAGAATAAGGAATGCTGATATTGTTTCCCAAGAAGGACCACTGATACTTTTAATTTTATGGTATTTACAGAATAAAAGGCATCACAGAATTTGAAATTTTTATAATTTTAAGGAAATCTCTTTACACTCCTTTACTGGAAAAAAATCTCTAGAATTTTGCATTTCATACTTTTAACAGAAAACACAGTAGTAGCAGCAGTATTTGGTGATCATTCATCTTCACTAGAATTTCAGAACGCTTAATTAAAGAATTATGGAAGGCCTGGGAATTTTTTGGCAACACATATAAATATAAAAGAAGAGAGTCTTCTACCAAAATATTAATCACTTAGAGCCAATTCAAATGATGGCCAGCAAACAGAATTTGAACACTGCATCCTTCCTTTTGATCAATTCTCCATGGTGCTAATTGTTAGAAATCAGGAGTGCAGGACTTGTCTTCATTCTGGAGTCCTGTTTAGAGTTTTGAGGAAGCACTTTAGCATAAAGGATGGTACTATATTGTCTGGAATTTTTACTTCCAGGATTCTCTTTAGGAACAATGTGCCCATTTTTGCCCTCTTAGTCACATGTACAGGTAGCAAGGTAAACATGGATTATGGTCTATATGTTTATACAGCTGCTTTTTGGGGACTGGTTTTCATTATTAGAAGGATGGCGTAATGTATCATATACTCAGTCCTTACAGGAGCATTGAGTTTAATTTTCTTTAGATCTATCCATCAGACTCTAAGATCCATAGGGACAAGTTTTTCAGTTTAGCTCATCATTATACCATGCCTGGCCCAGCAAAAATGCTATATACACGTCTACTGAATGAATTGGAAGTATGTTAAGATATTTTAAACCAACATTTTCAATATAAACCAATAGCTTTCTGCTCAAAATGTAAAAATAAAGTCTATCCATGCAATATAGTTTTACTATGAATTTCTCACTTTCATTTGTGTGAAATAAAATTTTCTAAAGAGAAGTATAATTTTAACCATACTACTGCTTTTTGTAATGCTCATTGCTATAGGATGGTTGCTTTAGAGAAACACTATTATAGTAGTGATTACTTGAGATTATCATTTTTCTTCTTTATAAAATCATTCAGTATGATCTGATTAATTTTTAGAAGTATCCATAAAGAGAACAGGTGGCACCATTTATTTTCCCTCTGAGTAGAAGACTAACTTAGAAAGGTTATTATTGTATAATCATTTGTCTAGCAGGAATTAGAATAAGTATCTTAGAATGGAAGGGACCTTAGAAATAATCTAATCCTCCCACTGCCAGTCATTTTGCAGATTAGGAGATCGGGTCATGGAGCGGTTAAGGGAGATTTGCCCAAGGTCACACAGCTAGTTGTCATCACAGCTAGAACTACAGCTCACATTTTTCTTGATTCCAGTGTTCTGCCCTGCTGTATCTTAGGCCTCATTTCTGTAGTTCACAAGTTCTCTACAATTCTTTTATTTTAGAAGTTATTTGAGCTTGTTCATCACCTAAAAAGTGTATTACTGAGAGCTCACACAGGGAAATTATGAGGAAATACTGTTGGCATGCAATAGAAATACATATACAGTAGCCTCAACTATGGTAAAAATTCAACATACTGCATCGGAAAGTTCATGGACTGCAAACTAGAAATGTGGATTACCAACCCGGCTCTGCCGCTAACTAGCTGTTTGAGCTTAGCTGGATCATTTATCTCTCTAGAAACAGGGAGAGAATACCACTTTGATAGTTGATTGAGGTTGCCTCTAGTTCTGTTCCTCCAACAGTCTATCAGTGCCCAGGAGAAGTGATCCTATATTTTTGAAGCTGTGCCCAAAATATCACTTTATTCAGTCATGGTCTGTGAACTGCCATGAATTAACCCAAGTCTGTTTCAAGGTGGACTAAAGACATGGCAGCTGAAATTCTATCTGAAGAAACTGTGGCTGTGCTGCTGGCTCCCATCTTCAAGGAAAAGGAGGAGTCCTGGGTCTGAAGCTCTACTGGATTTTTATTAGTTTTTTAACCTCTGGAACATAACAGGAATATGGTTCCTTCGACCAGTGTTTCTAACTGGGTGACGTTAGATGAAAACAGAAAAATAAATATATATAACAAAAGTCCAGAAGGAAAGTACTAGATGTTATGCTGTCCAGCACAGTAGCCACTAGCCTCATACGGCTATGGAGTACTTGAAATGAGGCTAGTACAAATTAAGATGTGCTGTAAGAATAAAATATGTTCTGGATTTGGAAAATGTAACTTTAAAAGAGAATGGCAAAATATGTATTTCCTTGATTTTAATGCTTATGACAAGGTAAATGATAATATTTTGGATGTGTTGGGTTAAAATATGTTAACATAATTAATTTTTCATTTTAATTTGGTAAACAGTAGCTCCTAGACAATTTAAAATTAATTACGGGGGCTCAGGGCTACTGCGAGGCGCTCGGTGCGCGGGCTGCGCGCTCCAGGGGCTGCTAGCGCCCGTCGGACCCCGGCAGCGCGGTGGACGCGGCCCGTGCTCCCACCAGGTAGCATGAGTATTTCAAGATAAAAGAAGACAGCTTGGTACCTAACTAAGCCTCTCCTCTCCAACCTTGAGAATCCTGGTGCAGATGAAACAGTGCTCATGGGATTGCTTTAGTCCTCATCCAGAAAAACAAAACAGGCTTTACCAACAGTTGCCCAGTGCTTCTTAAGGAGTTCAGAAGAAGAAGTAGCTAAACTGCAGCACAGCTGAGGTGCAAAGGCCAAGAAAGGACCTCCTTCTGACCAGGAGATTCCCAGGTGGAGGAGCCCCACCGGTCGCCAGCGTGGCTGGTTTGGCCGGCGCAGCTGTTTTCGCCGCAGCCTCTGTTTTGGCCGGTGCCCCGGTTCCCCATACAAAACACATGGGTCCGGGGTGCCATTTTAGCTGGCAATTGGAGCTCCAGGAAGGCAGAGTCACCCATTCATCTGATTTAAAAAGGGGACTGAAACAGGCAGCCAGGCCAGGAGATTCCCGGGCAAAAAAAGCGCCACTAATCTCAGCGCTGGGGGGGGCACAGTGGGTCGCCACTTAGGAAATCACACAGATCCCGGCGCCTTTTCAACAGGCGACTGGAACACCCGGGAGACAGTCGACCATTCAACTAAAAAAAAAAAGGCTCTGAGGCAGACAGCCAGGTGATCAGGCTTGGCTGGTCCCACCCACACAAAAAAACAGCAATCGGAAACGCTCTGGATTGAGAGTTTCACAGCAAGCACAGATGAACCCAGGATGGTCCAGCTCTGTGCGGGAGGGGCATCTGCCATTACTGAGGCAGTCCACCACTATGGAGGTGGTTTGCCATTGCAGAGGCAGTTCTAACTACACCGGTGTAAACAGGACTGCAGGGAAGTTCACACAGCAGCTCGCAGAGCCCACAGCAGCTCTGGAAAGCCTCTGCAGGCAGACAGTGACTAGGCTGCCTCCTTACTGGGCAAGGCAGCCCTGAGAAAAAGGCAGCAGCACAAGGGAAATTCATATATAAAGCCCTAACCTCCCCAGGACAGAGCACCTGGGAAAAAAAGGGGTTTATGAGTTCTGCTGCAGCAGACCTTAAATATACCTGCCCAGCTGCTCTGAATGAACAATGGAGCTCACAGCTCAGCACTTGAGCTCCTATAAAGGACAGACTGTCTCCTCAAGCAGCTCCCTAACCCCGTATATCCAACGAGTCACCCCATAAAGGAGAGCTGAGACATTGGCGGGTATCCTTCTGGGGCAAAGATAGCAGAAGAAGAATCTGGCAGCAACCCTTATTGTTCTGCAGCCGCTGCAGGTGATCCCCAGGCAAGCAGGGCCAGGAGTGGACCTCAGCAGTCCTACAGCAGAGGGGCCAGACGGCTGGAAGGAAAACTAAGAAACAGAAAGAAATAACTTCATCATCAACAAACTGGACGTCCACTCAGAGACCCCATCTGAAAATCACCAACCACAAAGACCACACATTGATAAATCCACAAAGATGGGAAGAAATCAGTGCAAAAAAGAGGAAAACACCCGAAACCAGAATGCCTCTCCTCCTACAAGGGATCACAACTCCTCACCAGCAAGGGAACATGGCTGGATGGAGAATGAGTGTGATGAAATGACAGAATCAGGCTTCAGAAGGTGGGTAATAAGAAACTTCTATGAGCTAAAAGAACATGTTCTAACCCAATGCAAAGAAACTAAGAACCTTGAAAAAATATTTGACGAAATGCTAACGAGAATAACCAACTTAGAGAGGAATATAAGTGAATTGATGGAGCTGAAAAAAAACACAACATGAGAACTTTGTGAAGCATACACAAGTTTCAGCAGCCGAACTGACCAAGCAGAAGAAAGGATATCAGAGGTCAAAGATCAACTCAATGAAATAAAACGAGAAGGCAACATTAGAGAAAAAAGGGTAAAAAGGAATGAACAAAGTCTCCAAGAAATATGGGACTATGGGAAAGACCTAATCTATGTTTGATAGGTGTACCTGAATGTGACGGAGAGAATGAATCCAAGCTGGAAAATACTCTTCAGGATATTATCCAGGAGAGCTTCCCCAACCTAGCAAGGCAGGCCAATATTCAAGTCCAGGAAATACAGAGAACACCACAAAGATATTCCTCAAGAGAGCAACCCCAAGGCACATAATCGTCAGATTCACCAGGGTTGAAATGAAGGAGAAAATGCTAAGGGCAGCCAGAGAGAAAGGTCGGGTTACCCACAAAGGGAGGCCCATCAGACTCACAGCAGATCTCTCAGCAGAAACCCTACAAGCCAGAAGAGAGTGGGGGCCAATATTCAACATCCTTAAAGAAAAGAACTTTCAACCCAGAATTTCATATCCAGCCAAACTAAGCTTCATAAGTGAAGGAAAAATAAATTCCTTTGCGAACAAGCAAGTACTCAGAGATTTCATCACCACCAGGCCTGTTTTACAAGAGCTCCTGAAAGAGGCACTAAACATAGAAAGCAACAACCAGTACCAGCCACTCTAAAAACATACCAAATGGTAAAAAGCATCAACACAATGAAGAAACTGCATCAACTAATGGGCAAAACAGCCAGCTGGCATCAAAATGGCAGGATCAAATTCACACATAACAATATTATCCCTTAATGTAAATGGGCTAAATGCCCCAGTCGAAAGACACAGACTAGCAAATTGGATAAAAAGCCAAAACCCATCAGTGTGCTGTATCCAGGAAACCCATCTCACATGCAAGGATACACAAAGGCTCAAAATAAAGGGATGGAGGAAGATTTACCAAGCAAATGGAGAGCAAAAAAAAAGCAGGAGTTGCAATTCTCATCTCTGATAAAGTAGACTTTAAACCAACAAATGTCAAAAGAGACAAAGAAGGACATTACATAATGGTAAATGGATCAATGCAACAGGAAGAGCTAACGATCCTAAATATATACGCACCCAATACAGGAGCACCCAGATACATAAGGCAAGTTCTTAATGACTTACAGAGACTTAGACTCCCACACAATAATAGTGGGAGACTTGAACACCCCATTGTCAATATTAGACAGATCAATGAGACAGAAAATTAACGAGGATATCCAGGACTTGAACTCAGACCTGGACCAAGCAAACCTAATAGACATTTACAGAACTCTCCACCCCAAATCCACAGAATATACATTCTTCTCAGCACCACATCACACCTACTCTAAAATTGACCACATAATTGGAAGTAAATCACTCCTCAGCAAATGCAAAAGAACGGAAATCATAACAAACAGTCTCTCAGACCACAGTGCAATCAAGTTAGAAGTCAGAATTCAGAAACTAACTCAGAACCACACAGCTTCATGGAAACTGAACAACTGACTCTTGAATGTTGACTGGATAAACAATGAAATGAAGGCAGAAATAAAGATGTTCTTTGAAACCAATGAGAACAAAGACACAACATACCAGAATCTCTGGGACACATTTAAAGCAGTCTCTAGAGGAAAATATATAGCAATAAATGCCCACATGAGAAGCAAGGAGAGATCTAAAATTGACACCCTATCATCAAAATTGAAAGAGCCAGAGGAGCAAGATCAAAAAACTCAAAACCTAGCAGAAGACAAGAAATAACTAAGATCAGAGCAGAACTGAAGGAGCTAGAGACACAAAAACCCCTTCAAAAAAATCAATAAATCCAGGAGCTGGTTTTTCAAAAAGATCAACAAAATCGACAGACCACTAGCCAGATTAATAAAAAAGAAAAGCGAAAATAATCAAATAGATGCAATAAAAAATGATAAAGGGGATATCACCACAGATGCCACAGAAATTCAAACCATCATCAGAGATTATTACAAACAACTCTATGCACATACACTAGTAAACCTGGAAGAAATGGATAAATTCCTGGACACTTGCACCCTCCCAAGCCTAAACCAGGAGGAAGTAAAAAACCTGAATAGACCAATAACAAGGTCTGAAGTTGAGGCAGCAATTAAGAGCCTACCACCCAAAAAAGCCCAGGTCCAGATGGGTTCACAGCCGAATTCTACCAGATATACAAAGAAGAGCTGTTACCAGTCTTTCTGAAACTATTCCAAACAATCCAAAAGAGGGAATCCTTCCCAAATCATTTTATGAGACCAATATCATCCTGATACCAAAACCCGGCAGAGACTCAGCAAGAAAAAGAAAACTTCAGGCCAATATCCATGATGAACATAGATGCAAAAGTCTTCAATAAAATACTGGCAAACCAATTGCAACAGCACATCAAAAAGCTTATCCACCATGATCAAGTAGGATTCATCCCAGGGATGCAAGGCTGGTTCAACATACGCAAATCTATAAACATAATTCACTACATAAACAGAACCAAAGACAAAAACCACATGATTATCTCAATTGATGCAGAGAAGGCCTTTGACAAAATTCAACAGCCCTTTATGCTAAAAACCCTCAACAAACTAGGTATTGACGGAACGTATCTCAAAACGATAAAAGCTATTTACGACAAACCAACAGCCAATATCATACTGAATGGGCAAAAACTAGAAGCATTCCCTTTGAAATGTGGCACTAGACAAGGATGCCCTCTCTCACCACTCCTATTCAATATAGTACTAGAAGTTCTAGCCACAGCAATCAGGCAAGAAAAAGAAATAAAGGGTATTCAAATAGGAAAGGGGGAAGTCAGACTCTATTTGCAGACGACATGATTGTATATCTAGAAGACCCCATCGTCTCAGCCCAAAATCTCCTGAAACTGATAAGCAACTTCAGCAAAGTCTCAGGATACAAAATCAATGTGCAAAAATCACAAGCATTCCTATACACCAATAACAGACTTAAACACAGCCAAATGAAGAACCAACTGCCATTCACAACTGCTACAAAGAGAATAAAATACCTAGGAATACAACTAACAAGGACCGTAAAGGACTTCTTCAAGGAGAACTACAAACCACTGCTGAACGAAATAAGAGAGGACACAAACAGATGGAGAAACATTCCATGTTCATGGTTAGGAAGAATCAATGTGGTGAAAATGGCTATACTGCCCAAAGTAATTTACAGATTCAACGCTATCCCCATCAAGCTACCAACAACCTTCTTCACAGAACTGGAAAAAACCGCCTTAAACTTCATATGGAACCAAAAGAGAGCCCGCATAGCCAAGTCAGTTCTAAGCAAAAAGAACAAAGCTGGAGGCATCACACTACCAGACTTCAAACTATACTACAATGCTACAGTAATCAAAACAGCATGGTACTGGTACCAGAACAGAGATATAGACCAATGGAACAGAACAGAGGCCTCCGACGCAACACAACACATCTACAACCATCTTATCTTTGACAAACCTGACAAAAACAAGCAATGTGGAAAGGAGTCCCTGTTTAATAAATGGTGTTGGGAAAACTGGCTAGCCATGTGCAGAAAGCAGAAACTGGACCCCTTCCTGACACCTTACACTAAAATTAACTCCAGATGGATTAAAGACTTAAACATAAGACCTAACACCATAAAAACCCTAGAAGAAAATCTAGGCAAAACCATTCAGGACATAGGCGTAGGCAAGGACTTCATGACTAAAACACCAAAAGCAGTGGCAACAAAAGCCAAAATAGACAAATGGGACCTAATCAAACTCCACAGCTTCTGCACAGCAAAAGAAACAGTCATTAGAGTGAATCGGCAACCAACAGAATGGGAAACAATTTTTGCAGTCTACCCATCTGACAAAGGGCTGATAACCAGAATCTACAAAGAACTAAAACAGATTTACAAGAAAAAAACAAGCCCATTCAAAAGTGGGCATAGGATATGAACAGACACTTTACAAAAGAAGACATACATGAAGCCAACAAACACATGAAAAAATGCTCATCATCACTGGTCATTAGAGAAATGCAAATCAAAACTACATTGAGATACCATCTCAGGCCAGTTAGAATGGCGATCATTAAAAAACCTGGAGACAACAGATGCTGGAGAGGATGTGGAGAAATAGGAACACTTTTACACTGTTGGTGGGAGTGTAAATTAGTTCAACCATTGTGGAAGATAGTGTGGCGATTCCTCAAGGACCTAGAAATAGAGATTCCGTTTGACCCAGCAATCCCATTAATGGGTATATATCCAAAGGATTATAAATCGTTCTACTATAAGGACACATGCACACGAATATTCATTGCAGCACTGTTTACAATAGCAAAGACCTGGAACCAACCCAAATGCCCATCCATGATAGACTGGACAGGGAAAATGTGGCACATACACACCATTGAATATTATGCAGCCATCAAAAACAATGAGTTCGTGTCCTTTGTAGGGACATGGATGAACCTGGAAACCATCATTCTCAGCAAACTGACACAAGAACAGAAAATCAAACACTGCATGTTCTCACTCTTAGGTGGGGTGTTGAAAAATGAGAACACATGGACCCAGGGAGGGGAGCATCACACATTGGGGTCTGTCTGGGGGAAACGGGTGGGACAGTGGGGTGTGGGGAGTTGGGGGAGAGATAGCATGGGGAGAAATACCAGATATAGGTGATGGGGAGGAAGGCAGCAAATCACACTGCCATGTGTGTACCTATGCAACAATCTTGCATGTTCTTCACAATTACCCCAAAACCTAAAATGCAATAAATAAATAAATAAATACATATACATATAACAACACTTAATACTGTATGCTACAGTTTCAGCATCTGCAACTTCTCCTTTCCTCTCTATCCACTTGCCCCATGCAGCTGTAGGTTTTTGGCTAACTTCCTGAGAAAGAAAGCCACGTGGAGATATCTGTATATGGAATACTTGGGGTGGGTGGACATGTGTGTTTTAAAATTTCTTGGTTAAAAAAAATCATAAAAGCTGTAAATATTGTACCTGATTCATTATGGTTTTTAAAAATTATAAAGTAGAAATATAAATTTGTTTTGTAAAAAAATAGAATATTAGAAAATTTATAGAAAATTTAAAATTATGAATAGACTTTTAGAGAAGCAAAAGTAGTTTATACTTACATTTTTAAAGTACAATTTAAAATAACATTTTTATCGCTTATATGAACTTTCATGATTAGTATGAAACTTAGTAGCTAAGAAATACTTGTATTTTCTTGTCTTGTACAGATTAAAATGTGTTCATGAACACAGCAGTGTAATTGTACAGCCTGCATAATGTCTTGCTTCACTAAAAGTTCTGTGGACATTTTAAGATATGGAGTGAGAAGGCCATTTGAATTATCCAAGTGTATTTTTTTCCATTTTGTTTAACAAATTGGCTTGGATACAATGGCTCATTAGTATCTTGATATTTGTAACTGGTACAGCTAAACTTTTAAAAGATAACCGATATGTTGCTTTCTGCTTAACAGTGCTTTCACTATGTGATAATTATTTAACATGTTAAATTAATCAAATATTCATGTTGAAGTAGTACTTAGTCAAGCAGTTACAGTAACAGAAAATAAAAGCACTATTTTTTGTTTATGAAACAAAAAAAATATAAATTAATTATGTAGCTCATTATATTTCTATTGGACAGTTTACATCTATACTACAGCTTGACTCCTTTTTAATTTGGAGAATAACTTTTTGTGTCTTAGAAGCCTTGTGAATACCATGGTACGTGGAGAACACTGAGAATGTGCTGGAGAGTATGGGAATGACGGATGACTATGCAATCATTGAGAGGAATAAGATTCCCATGGTTGAGGTAGGAGTTGCCTTCTGGAAGCTGCTAGCTATGCTCCCACATTTATATTTTAATGTCAGTAAGCTTACTTAGAATGCTTACAAGTAACCCAGAGATGCGTACAGTCAGCTACCAATTCACAATCAATCAACTGATTGAAATCAATTTCCAAGGTCCCTCTACTCTCTACAGTGCCAAATGTCTTGCCTTTTAAAGGATGTTTTCTTTCCTAATGCAGTTCACTGACTTAAAGTAGATTTAGTCTGAAGTTCAGTTCTTACAATGCCAAAAGACACAATTACCCACAGGATTCATGATGATAAAAAAAAAATTACAGAATTTGGAATAGAATAGATGTAATAGACACCCTAAGGTATCATAAAGGAGTTATTATAACTTTGCTAGTAATATAAAACATTGAGCAATAACAATTGTAAACTTGTGGGGTAACCACCATCATCCTAACAAGCTGTAGGGCTCTTTGAAAATAGTACTGAATTTAAGTCTTGAAAGACTGAGTAGAGCACTGAACTGATTTTGTTGTTTATTGCCTTAAACTGAGAAAGTGTGACTGTTTATTGAACATAATAATATTTAGACTTATATGTCTTAGAGGTTTTCTCTATATGGCTGAAAGTCCCTGCAGCCTTAGAGCTGAAATGGACATTTTTAGTGGTAGAGAAATAGAGATTCAAACGTAGTAAGTGATTCAGTGGGGCCATACCTGGTGCTCACATCTGTTGATTTCAAGTCAAATACGGTTTTCATGTTACTGTGAAAATACACTTCCTTAAATCTATTGTTACTTTTGTTTTGTTTTTGTTTTTGTTTTTGTTTTGAGACAAAGTCTCGCTCTGTCACCAGGCTGGAGTGCAGTGGCGTGATCTCGGCTTACTGCAACCTCTGCCTCCTGGGTTCAAGTGATACTCCTGCCTCAGCCTCCCAAGTAGCTGAGACAACAGGCACATGCCACCACGCCCAGCTAATATTTTTGTATTTTCAGTAGAATTTGGTATTTTCACCATTTTGGCCAGAAGGGCCTCAATCTCTTGACCTTATTATTTTTTTAACATGGACTTAAAAAAGCATTAAATCACAAGATTACAAGATCACATCACTAAAGCACAAGACCTTCCAGCTTTATAAATTTTCTTGATGACTTGTTTAAATTACAGAACAAAATGAAGCAGGACCTATTAAGAACCCCCAACCCTCTATGAAAGCTACTTATTTATAAACAAATAAGTAGGAAAATAAATAAATTTTAAAAGAGTATTGAGAAACAAAAAGCCTTTGAAAACACTAAAGGAACAACTTCTTTGCTGGCTAGAAGAAAGGAACATTTTTATTGACTAACTAGTAGTGACTCTTGAGGTCAGGACCTCCTAAAACTAAAACAAGCATCAAAGGAAAACGAAAGAAGGATTTGCTTTACATAAAGACTAAGTAGGCTCCTAGGGACTGATACCTCTGCAAGAACACAACTATGAATTCCGGATATAATACAAAAAGCAGCCACTTGACAATACTATAGAAGAAACATGAGTAGGCAGAGTCTATTAGAGGAGTATCTTCTTCGAGGAGGGGGAATCAAATGGAGTTACTGCTTTTTGTCAGGACTTTTCCTCTTTAGACATGCCATGCAGGATAAGAGAGTGCTGTTGAAGAAAACTACAGTCCTTCAAGACAGGGGACCAGAAAACTGAATCTGGGGAAACCATAGACACCAAAAAGGAGAAGAGTTACACTTGGGATTCCCATAGTCTGTCTCCAACATAGGTGGCTTACCCATGATTCACATATACATGGAACAGATTCAGAGTCTTCAGTAAAGATAAAATATCTGAATTGGGACTGGAGTTGTCATCCAAAAATCAGAATTTGCAGTTCTGAGGTGAGACAAGATAATTTTGTGGTAAAATAAAGGGAACAACACTCATAGGAAAAAACTAACACAATCCAGAGTCTCTACATCTCTATATGCATAATGTCTAGGATCCAATCCAAAATTACATGACACACAAATCATTAGGACAATGGTGTATATTCTCATGAGAAAAGAATATTAACTGATGTCAACACCGGAATGGCTCAGGTGTTGGAAGTAACAGACAAAATTTAAGACAGCTATGATGACCATACTCCATGCAGTAAATACACTGTATTTATAGTGAATGAAGAGAGAGAAATCTCTGCCAAAAAATAGAAAACATAAAGAACCAGTGTCAATTCTAGACCTACAAAATGCAATATCTGAAAAAGATTTAATTTGATGGACTAACAGCTAGATACAGTTGACAAAAGCAACAATAAGTAAACTTTAATCTATAGTAATTATTTGATATAGAAAACAGAGAGAAAAAAAAGACTGAAATAAAAATGAACTGACCTTCAGAGATCTGTTAGAGCATGGGTCCCTAACCTCTAGGCAATGGTTTGGAACCAGTCTGTATTCAGAACTGGGCCACGCAGCAGGAGGTGAGCAGCAAATGAGAGAGCATTACCACCTGAACTCCACCTACCATCAGATCAGCAGTGGCATTAGATTATTGTAGGAGTGTGAAACATATTGTGAACTGTACATGTGAGGGATCTAGTTTGCATGCTCCTTATGAGAACCTAATGCTTGATGATCTGAGGTTGGAAAGTTTCATCCTGAAACAAACCCTCACAACCTGCCTGTTCTGTGGAAAAATTGTCTTCCATGAAACCAGTTCCAACCAGAAAGTTGGAGACTGCTGTGTTAGAGAGTATGAAGTGGTTTGATTTATTACATGTACGTGGAGTCTCAGAAATGGACTGAAACAATGAAACAAAAAAGTATTCAAAGAAATAATAGCCAATATTTCCCCAAATTTGTTAAAAAAACATAAATTTACAGGTTCAAGTTGACACCAGTTAGCAAGCAGAATAAACAGAAAGAAGGCCACACAAAAACACAGCATAGTCAAAGAAGTAAAAGTCAAAGATAAAGTGAAAATCTTACAAGCATTGTAAGAGTAATAATGTGATTAGCACCTGACTTTTCCTCAGAGACACTGGAGACAGAAAAGTATAAAACTTTTTTATAATGCTGAAAAAACCCTGTCAACAAAAGAGTGTATATCCAGTAACAATGTCCTTAAGAATAAGTATTTAGACTATCACTGTGGAATACAACTGGACAATAATGGAAATGTCTCTGTACGTGACTATCTAGTACAGTAGCCACCAGCCACATCTAGCTATTGAACATTTGAAATGTGGCTAGTGGTTTTGAGAAATTAAACTTTTATTTAACATAATTCAATTTAAATAGCTACATGTGGCTAGTGCTACCATATTAACAACTCTAAAATACATAAACTTGAAACATTAATAATTAAATGATTCTCAGTAGCCAAAGAACATAAAGGTATTGCCATTACAACTGTCAAAATTAAAAACTAATGTTTAAGGTGGTATGTTTCATATGAATAAATGATTTATCCGTAATCATTATTCAGCTGTTTTCATTACTGGAATGGTACTAGGTAAATTAGTTTTAACTAAAGTCAGTGTTATAAAATTACAGCAGCTTTTGGATAAGAATATTTAATAAATAATTTCAATTGAACAGATATAAATAGTTCAGAAAGAATATTTAACATTAAATCTTTATATATTTATATTTGAATATATATGTTTACTGTAAATTTAGAAAGAAATACATTTAAGCAATGTGATGTCTCTACAGTAGAAAGGGGAAGCCCTCCTTTGCCCTTTCTCTGCTCCTTACTCCAGAGGTGATCACTGTGAACAGTTTGGTGTGTATCTTTCCAGACTCTTCTGTGCACATCTTATACATGCACATCTGTGTGCTCCTACCTATTTGGGAGCTTAAAATTTTTTTTTATTTCCATAGGTTATTGGGGAACAGGTGGTGTTTGGTTACACGGGTAAATTCTTTAGTGGTGATTTGTGAGATTTTGGTGCACCCATCACCCAAGCAGTATACACTGCACCCAATTTGTAGTATTTTATCTCTCACCCCCTTTCTATCCTTTCCCCGAGTCCCCAAAGTTGATTGTGTCATTCTTATGCCTTTGCACCCTCATAGCTTAGCTCCCACTTATGAGTGAGAACATACATCCTTTGGTTTTTCATTCCTGAGTTACTTCACTTAGTCTCCAATCTCATCCAGGTTGCTACCAATACCATTAATTAATTCCATTCCTTTTTATGTCTGAGTAGTATTCCATCAGATATAGATATAGATACATAGATATTAGTCACAGTTTCTTTATCCACTTGTTGGGCATTTTAGTCGGTTCCACATTTTTGCCATTGCAAATTCTGCTGCTATAAACATGCAAGTATCTTTTTGTTTAATGACTTCTTTTCCTCTGGGTTGCTGGATCAAATGGTAGTTCTACTTTTTAGTTCTTTAAGGAATCTCCACACTGTTTGCCATCGTGGCTGTATTAGTTTACATTCCCACCAGCAGTGTAGAAGTGGTCCCTGTTCAGCGCATCCACAGCCACATCTATTATTTTTTGATTATGGCTATTCTTGAAGGAGTAAAGTGGTATTACATTGTGGTTTTGATTTGCATTTCCCTATCATTAGTGATGTTGAGAATTTTTTCATATGCTTGTTGGCCATTTGTATATTTTCTTTCGATAATTGTCTGTTCATGTCCTCAGCCCATTTGTTGAATTGTTTTTTTTTCTTGCTAATTGTTTGAGTTCATTGTAGATTCTGGATATTAGGACTTTGTCAGATGTAGAGATTAAAAAACATATTTTCAATTTACACATTATGATTGTATATACTTCTGGGGTACTGTGGACATTTCAATACATGTATATACTGTGTAGTGATCAAATCAGAGTAATTAGCATAGCTATCATCTCGAACTTGTATTGTTTCTGTATGTTAGTAACAATCCAAATCTTCTTGCTATTTGAAAAAAATACAATAAATTATTGTTTACTATAGTTACCTAAAGCTCTGTAGAACACTAGAACTTAGTCTTTCCATCTAGCTACAATTTTGTAGCTGTTAACTAGCCTCTTCCTTCTCCTCTCTCTCTAGTAAACACTTCCTTCTCTCTTCCCAGCCTCTAGTAAACACTTCTCTCTTCCTTCTCCTTCCCAGCCTCTAGTAAACACTCTTCTATTGTCTACTTCTATGAGATCTTCTTAAACTTCAACTTATGAGCAAGAACATGCAGTATTTATCTTTCTCTGCCTTATTTTACTTAACACAATGCCCCAAGCTCATCCATGTTGCCATGAATGACAAGATTTCACTTGTTTTTAGAGCTAAATAGTATTTTGTTGTGTATAAATTCCACATATTCTTTATCCATTCTTCTGTTGATGGACACTTAGTTTGATCTCATATCTTGGCTATTGTGGATAGTGCTCCAATAAACATGAGAGTGCTGTTAGCTCTTTAACATACTGATTTCTTTTCCCTTTGAGTAGTAAGATTCCTAAATCATATGGTAGGTCTATTTTTAGCTTTTTGAGGAACGTCTCCATACCGTTTTCCATAATGGCTGTATTAATTTACATTCTCACCAACAGTGCCTAAGAGTTTCCTTTTTCCCACATCTTTACCAGGCTTTGTTATTTTTATTTATTTTTTTTTTTTTATTTTTATTTTTTATTTTTTTATTGCATTTTAGGTTTGGGGGTACATGTGAAGAAAATGGAAGATTGTTGCATAGGTACACACATGGCAGTGTGATTTGCTGCCTTCCTCCCCATCACCTATATCTGGCATTTCTCCCCATGCTATCCCTCCCCAACTCCCCCACCCCCCCACTATCCCTCCCCTTTTTCCCCCCCGACAGACCCCAGTGTGTGATACTCCCCCTCCCTGTGTCCATGTGTTCCCATTGTTCAACACCCGCCTATGAGTCAGAACATGCGGTGTTTGATTTTCTGTTCTTGTGTCAGTTTGCTGAGAATGATGGTTTCCAGGTTCATCCATGTCCCTACAAAGGACACGAACTCATCGTTTTTGATGGCTGCATAATATTCCATGGTGTATATGTGCCACATTTTCCCTGTCCAGTCTATCATGGATGGGCATTTGGGTTGGTTCCAGGTCTTTGCTATTGTAAACTGTGCTGCAATGAACATTCGTGTGCATGTGTCCTTATAGTAGAACGATTTATAGTCTTTTGGATATATACCCAGTAATGGGATTGCTGGATCAAATGGAATTTCTATTTCTAGGTCCTTGAGGAATCGCCACACCGTCTTCCACAATGGTTGAACTAATTTACACTCCCACCAACAGTGTAAAAGCGTTCCTATTTCTCCACATCCTCTCCAGCATCTGTTGTCTCCAGATTTTTTAATGATCGCCATTCTAACTGGCCTGAGATGGTATCTCAATGTAGTTTTGATTTGCATTTCTCTCATGACCAGTGATGATGAGCATTTTTTCATATGTTTGTTGGCTTCATGTATGTCTTCTTTTGTAAAGTGTCTGTTCATATCCTTCGCCCATTTTTGAATGGGCTTGTTTGTTTTTTTCTTGTAAATCTGTTTCAGTTCTTTGTAGATTCTGGTTATCAGCCCTTTGTCAGATGGGTAGACTGCAAAAATTGTTTCCCATTCTGTTGGTTGCCGATTCACTCTAATGACTGTTTCTTTTGCTGTGCAGAAGCTGTGGAGTTTGATTAGGTCCCATTTGTCTATTTTGGCTTTTGTTGCCCCTGCTTTTGGTGTTTTAGTCATGAAGTCCTTGCCTACGCCTATGTCCTGAATGGTTTTGCCTAGATTTTCTTCTAGGGTTTTTATGGTGTTAGGTCTTATGTTTAAGTCTTTAATCCATCTGGAGTTAATTTTAGTGTAAGGTGTCAGGAAGGGGTCCAGTTTCTGCTTTCTGCACATGACTAGCCAGTTTTCCCAACACCATTTATTAAACAGTGACTCGCTTCCACATTGTTTGTTTTTGTCAGGTTTGTCAAAGATCAGGTGGTTGTAGATGTGTTGTGTTGCGTCGGAGGCCTCTGTTCTGTTCCATTGGTCTATATCTCTGTTTTGGTACCAGTACCATGCTGTTTTGATTACTGTAGCTTTGTAGTATAGTTTGAAGTCTTTTAGCATAAAGGGCTGTTGAATTTTGTCAAAGGCCTTCTCTGCATCAATTGAGATTATCATGTGGTTTTTGTCTTTGGTTCTGTTTATGTGGTGGATTATGTTTATAGATTTGCGTATGTTGAACCAGCCTTGCATCCCCGGGATGAAGCCTACTTGATCATGGTGGATAAGCTTTTTGATGTGCTGTTGCAATCGGTTTGCCAGTATTTTATTGAAGATTTTTGCATCTATGTTCTAAATTTGATTTTTTTTAAGCTATTGAGTTGTTTCAGTACCTTGTATATTCTGGATATTCACCTCCTGTCATATACACATTTTTTGCAAATGTTTTCTCCCATTCTATAGGTTGTCTCTTTACACTGTTACTTGTTTCCTTTGCTGTGCAGAAGCTTTTTAGTTTTGTATAATTCCACTTGCCTATTTTTGCTTTTGTTGCCTGTGCTTTTGTGGCCTTAACTATAATCAATGTTCTGAAGCATTTCCCTTATGTTTTCTTCTAATAGTTTCATAGTTTTAGGTCTTATAATGAAATCTTTAATCCATTTTGTGTTGATTTTTGTATATAGGGAGAGACAGGGGTCTAGTTTTATTCTGTTTATGGATATCCAGTTTTCCCAGAACCACTTAAGGAAGAGGGTGTTCTTCCCTCAATTTATTTTCTTGGTACCTTTACTGAAAATCAGTTGTTTGTAAATACATGTATTTATTTCTGGTCCCTTTATTCTGTTCCACCGTTCTGTGTGTCTGCTTTTATGTAAGTACATGCTGTTTTGTTAACTAAAACTTTGTAGTATGTTTTGAAGTCAGATAGTATGAGGGCTCCAGTTTTGTTCTTTTTGCTCAAAATTTCTCTGGCTATTTGGGGTCTTTTGTGGTTCTATATGAATTTTAGGATTGTTTTTTCTATTTCGGTGAAGAATGTTATTGATATTTTAATAGGAATTGCATTGAATCTATAGATTACTTTAGGTAGTATGGTCAATTTAATAATATTCTTCCAATCCATGAATCTGGGATATCTTTCCATTTATTTGTGATAAATTTCTTTCATCAGCATTTTGTTTTCCATTGTAGAGGTCTTTCATATTGTTGATTATACTTACTCCTAGATAATATATTTTAAATTTTTTTGTAGCTACTGTAACTTGAATTGCTTTATTGATTTATTTGAGCTAGTCAGTTGTTGATGTATAAGAATGCTACTGAATTTTGTATATTGATTTTGTATCCTGCAACTTCACTCAATTCACTTATCAGTTCTAAAAATTTTTTTGGAGTCTTAGGTTTTCCTCTATATAAAATTAGGTCATCTGTAAACAGGGACAATTTGACTTCCTCTTTTCCAATTTACATGTCTTTTTTTTTTTCCCTTGCCTAATTGCTTTGGCTAGAACTTCTAGTACTACACTGAATAAAAGTAACAAAAGTGGACATCCTTGTTTTGTTTCAGTTCGTAGAAAAGTTTCAGCATTTTCCTCATTAGTATGAGGTTGGCTGTGGCTTTGTTATATCTTGCTTTTATTATGTTTAGGTTTTTTCCTTCTTTACCTAATTTGTTGACAGCTTTTTATCATGAAGGGATGTTGAAATATATCAGCTGCTTTTCCTGCATCTATTGAAATGATCATAATGGTTTTTGTTCTTCACTCTATTGGTGTGATGTTTTGTGTTTATTTGGTTTGTGATATAATTTGGCTCTGTGTCCCCACCTAAATTTCATCTGGAATTGTAATACCTAGGTGTCAAGGGAGGGCCCTGGTGGGAGGTGATTGGATCATGAGGGTTGTTTCACCTATGTTGTTCTCATGATAGGGAGTTCTCAGGAAATCTGATGCTTAAGTGTTTGGCAGTTCTCTCCCCTCTCTCTTTCTCTCTCTCTCTCTCTCTCCTGCTGCCATGTAAGACCTGCCTTGCTTTCCTTTCACCTTGTGCTGTGATTGTAAGTTTCCTGGGGCCTCCCCAGTTATGCACAACTGAGTCAATTAAACCTTTTTTCTTCATAAATTACCCCAGGCTCAGGTAGTATCTTTGTAGCAGTGTGAGACTAGACTAATACAGAGATTTGGTAGTGGGATAGTCGGGCATTGCTATAAAGATAACCTGAAAACGTGGAAGCAACTTTGGAACTGTGTAACAGGCAGAGGTTGGAACAGTTTGGAGGGCTCAGAAGACAGGAAGATGTGGGAAAGTTTGGAACTTCCTAGACACTTGTCGAATGGTTTTGACCAAAATGCTGATAGTGATATGGACAATGAAGTCCAGGCTGAGGTGATCTCAGATGAAGATGAAAAACTTCTTGAGAACTGGAGTAAAGGCAACTCTTGCTATATATTAGCAAATAGACTAGCAGCATTTTGCCCCTGTCCTAGAGATTTGTGGAACTTTTAACTTGAAAGAGATGATGACTTTGAAACTTACATTTGAAAGAGAAACAGAGCATAAAAGTTTGAAAAATTTGCAACCTGTCCATGTGGTAGAAAACAAAAACCCATTTTCTGGGAAGAAATTCAAGCTGGCTGCAGAAATTTGCATATATAACAAGGAGCGGAAAGTTAATTGTCAAGACAATGAGGAATATGTCTCCAGGGAATGTCAGAGGGCTTCACAGTAGCCCCTCCCATCACAGGCCCAGAGGACTAGGAAGAAAAATTGGTTCCATGGGCTTGGCCTAGGGCCTTGCTGCTTCGCACAGTCTTGGAACTTGGTGTCCTGCATCCCAGCCATGGCTAAAAGGGGCCAACATACAGCTCAGGTAATTGCTTCAGAGGGTGCAAGGCCCAAGCCTTGGTGGCTTCCACATGGTGTTAGGCATGTTGCATGGCGTTGGACATGTGGGTGCACAGAAGTCAAGAATTGAGGTTTGGGAATCTCCACCTAAATTTCAGATCACATATGGAAGTATCTGGATGTCCAGGCAGAAATTTGCTGCAGGGGTGGAGCCCTCATGGAGAACCTCTGCTGGGGCAGCATGGAAGGGAATTTTGGTGTCAGAGCCCCACAGAGAGTCCCCACTGAGGCACTGCCTTGTGTAGCTGTGAGAAGAGGGCCACCGTCCCTGACCAGAATGGTAGATCCACCAATAGCTTGCACTGTACTCCTGGAAGAAACATGGACACTCAATGCTAGCCTGTGACAGCAGCCTTGTGTGCTTTCTGCAGAGCCACAGGGGGCAGAGCTGCCCAAGGCCTTGGGAGCCCATCTCTTTTGTCAGCATGCCCTGGATGTGAGACATGGAGTCAAAGGAGATTGCTTTGGAGCTTTATAATTTAATAACTGTTATGTTGGCTTTCAGACTTGCATGGGGCCTGTAGAACCTTTCTTTTGGCCAACTTCTCTTATTTGAAATTGGATCATTTACTCAATGCTTGTACCCCATTATATCTTAGAAGTAACTAACTTGCTTTTGATTTTACAGGCTCACAAGGCAGAAGGAATTTTCCTTATCTTGGATGAGACTTTTGACTTGGACTTTTTGGTTAAGGTTTGAATAAGTTAAGACTTTGATGGACTGTTGCGAAGGTCTGATTGATTTTGCAGTGTGAAAAGGACATGAGATTTTGGTGGGGTCAGTTGCAGAATGATATTGTTTGGCTCAGTATTCTCATTCAAATCTCATCTGGAATTGTAATCCCTAGACTTTGAGGGAAGAGCCTGGTGGGAGGTGACTGGATCATGGGGGCAGTTCTGCCATACTGTTCTCATGATACTGAGGGAGTTCGCAGAAGATCTGATGCTTTAAATGTGTTTAGAAGTTCCTCACTTCTCTTTCTGTCTCCCTCTCCCTCTCTCCTGCTGCCAGGTAAGACATGTCTTGTTTCCCCTTTGCCTTCCACCATGATTGTAAGTTTCTTGAGGACTCCCCCAGCCATGCAGAACTGTGAGTCAATTAAACATTTTTTCTTCATAGATTACCCAGTCTCAGGTAGTATCTTTACAGCAGTTCAACATACACAAATTGTGTATACATATATACATATAGATACATATTGAACTATCCTTGCATTTGTGGGATAAATCTCACTTGATCATGGTGTATGAACTTTCTGATGTGCTGTTGAATTCAGTTTGCTAATATTTTGTTGAGCATTTTTGCATATATGTTTATCGGGGACATTGGCCTGTAGTTTGTTGTTGTTATGTCCTTAATCTGGTTTTGATATTAGGGTAATGTTGGTCTTATAGAATGAATTTGGAACAGTTCCCCTCACCTTATATTTTTTTTGGAGTAGTTTGATACGAGTTGGTGTTAGTTCTTTAAAAGTTTGGTAGAATTTAGCAGTGAAGCCATCTGTCCCATGGGAGGTTGTTTTTTTGTTTGTTTGTTTTTGTTTTTTAATTACCGACTCAATCTCATTTGTCATTATTGGTCTTTTCAGGATTTCTGTTTCCTTCGATTCAGTCTTGGTAGGTTGTATTCGTCCAGGACTTTATCCATTTCCTCTAGCGTTTTCAATTTGTTGGTGTATAGTTGTTCATAATGGTCCCTAATGGCCCTTTGAATTTCTGTGGCATCAGTTATACAGTCTTCTTTTTTGTTTCTGTTTTATTTGTGTCTTTTTTCTTTTTAATCTAGCTAATGATATATGCTAGTCGATTCTTGCACTGCTATAAAGAAACACTGGAGGCTGGCTAATTTATAACAAAAAAGGTTTAATTGACATGGTTTTGCAGGACTTACAGAAAGCATGGTGCTGGCAGCTCATCAGTTTCTGGGGTGACCTCAGGAAGCTTACAGTCATGGTGGAATTTGAAAGGGGAGCAAGAGAGAGAGGTAGGGGAGATGCCACACACTTTTAAGCAGTAAGATTTCAGGAGAACTCATTCACTATGGTGAGAACAGTACCAAGCCATGAGGGATATTCCCTCATGACCCAAACACTTCCCCACCGGACCCCACCTTCAATATTATGCACTGCATTTCAACATGAGATATGGATGAAGTTAAATATCCAATCTATATTGTGATGTGTTCAGTTTATTTTAACTAATTAACTACTTTAGAGACAGCGTCTCACTCTGTTGCCCAGGCTGGAGTGCAGTGGTACAATCTTGGCTCACTGAAATCTCCACCCCCTAGGTTCAAGCAATTCTTATGCCTCAGCCTCCCAAGTAGCTGGGATTACAGGTTTGTGCCACCACACCCAGCTAATTTTTTTAATCAATATTTTTAGTAGAGATGGAGTTTCACCTGCCTCAGCCTCTCAAAGTGCTGGAATTACAGGTGGGAGCCACCTCGCTTGGCCCATTTACTTTATTTTTAAAATTTTTAACTTTTATTTTAGGTTCGGGGCTACATGTGAAGGTTTGTTACATAGGTAAACTTGTGTCATGGGGGTTTGCTGTACATATTATTTCATCACCCATGTATTAAGCCCAGTACTGAATAGTTATCTTTGCTGCACCTCTCCCTTTTTCTACCCTCCACCCTCAAGTAGACCCCAGTGTCTGTTGGTTTTCCTTTGCGTTCACAAGTTCTCATCATTTAGCTCCCACTTATAAAAGTAAGAACATATGGTATTTGGTATTCTGTTCTGCATTAGTTTGCTAAGGATGATATCCTGCAGCTCATCAATGTTTCTGCAAAATACATGATCTTGTTCTTTTCCATGGCTGCCTAATTTTCCATGGTGTATCTGTATCACATTTTCTTTATCCAGTCAGCCACTGATGAGCATTTAGGTTGATTCTGTGTCTTTGGATCGTGAACAGTGCTGCAGTGAACATTCAGATGCATGTGTTCTTATGGTAGAATGATTTATATTCCTCTGGGCATATACCCAGTAATGGGATTGCTTAGTCGAATGGTCATTCTGCTTTTAGCTTTCAAAGGAATCACCATACTGCTTTCCACAATGGTAGAACTAATTTATGCTCCCACCAACAGCGTATTGTGTTCCCTTTCTCTGCAACCTCTCCAGCATCTATTTATTGACATTCTAATACTAGCCATTCTAACTGGTGTGCGATCATATCTCACTGTGGTTTGGATTTGCATTTCTCTAATGATCAGTGATAAGGAGCTATTTTTCATACTCTTTTTGGCTACATGTATGTCTTCTTTTGAAGTGTCTGTTCACGTCCTTTGCCCACTTTTTAATGGAGTTGTTTTTCTCTTGGAAATGTAAGTTATTTATAGATGCTGGATATTAGACTTTTGTCAGGTGCATAGTTTGCAAATATTTTCTCCCAATCTGTAGGTCATCTGTTTACCCTGTTGATAGTTTCTTTTGCTGTGCAGAAGCTCTTAAGTTTAATTAGATCCCATTTGTATATTTTCACTTGTTATGATTGCTTTTAGTGTCCTTGTCATAAAGTCTTTGCCTATTCCTATGTCCAGGATGGTATTGCCTAGATTGTCTTCTACCCATTTCAAAAAACCTGCTGTTTATTTTGTTGATCTTTTGTATTTTTTGTCTCTGTTTCATTTATTTCTACTTTGATCTTTTTTCTTTTCTTCTATTTATTTTGGGCTTGGTTTGTTCTTGCTTTTCTATTTCCCTCAGGTGTATTGTTAGGTTGTTTATTTGAAATTTTTCTACTTTTTGATGTGGGCACTTATTGCTATAAAGTTCTCTCTTAGTACTACTTTCGCTGTATACCATAGGTTTTCATATATTATTTCTATTTTCATTTGTTTCAAGAAATTTTTACATTTCCTTCTTAATTTCTTCCTTGACCTATTGATCATCCAGGAAGACACTGTTTAATTTCCAAGTATTCTTATAGTTTCCAAAGCTCCTCTTGTTGAATTCTAGTGTAGTCAGAAAAAATACTTGATATGAATTCAGTTTTCGAAATGTTGCTAAGGCTCGTTTTGTGACCTAGCATATGGTATATCCTGATGAATGTTCTATGTTCTGATGAAAAGAAGGTGTAGTCTGCCTCTGTTCAATGAAATGTTCTGTAAATGTGTGTTAGGTCCTATTGGGCTATAATGCAATGTAAATCTGATATTTCTTTGTTGATTTTCTATCTAGATGATATGCTTGCTGAGAGTGGGGTGTTGAAGACCCCAGCTGTTACTGTGTTGAGGTTTCTCTCTCTTTAAATCTAGTAACATTTGATTTATATAACTGAGTGCTCTGGTTTTGGGTGCATGTATACTTAGACTTATATCCCCTTGCTGAGTTGATCCCTTTATCATTATGTAATGACCTTCCTTTCTCTCATGACAGTTTTTTACTTAAAGTCTAATTTATCTGATATAAGCATAGCTACTCTTGCTTGTTTTGCTTTCCATTTGCTTGGATCATCTTCTTCTATTTCTTCACCCTCAGTCCATAGCATCTTTATAGGCGAGATGAGTTTCTTGTTGGCAGCATATAGTTGCATCTTATTTATTCAATAATTCAGCCAGTCTACCTTTTTTTAAATGGCGAATTTAATCCATTTTCATTCAGGGTTATTGCTAATAGGTAAAGACTTACTGTGGTCATTTTGTTGGGCTTTTTTTTTTAATATCCTTTGTTTCTTTTATTGTTGATCTTTGCAGTTTTCTGTTTCTTTTTATAGTGATAGGACTTGGTTACTTTGTTTCTCATGTGCGTATCTGTTTTACCAGTGAGTTTTATATTTTCATGTGTTTACATGATGGTAGTGGTTCTTTCACTTCCAGTTGAAGTACTTCCTTAAGCACTTCTTCTAAGGCTGGTCTACTGGTAATGAATTTCCTGAGGTTTTGGTTGTCTGGGAAAGACTATTTCTCCTTTATTTCTCAGAGATAACTTTGCTGGGCATAGTATGCTTCTCTGACAGCTTGTTTTCTTTCAGCACATTGAATACATCATCCCATTCTTTCCTGGTTTATTATGGTTTTTTTCTCCTGGTCTGCTGAGAAATCTGCTTTTAGTCTAATGGGGATTTCCCCTATATGACTTGACACTTTTTTCTTGTTGTTTTTAGAATTCTCTTTCACTTTTGGTGGTTTGACTATAATATCCCTTAGAGAAAAACTTTTTGGGTTGAAGGTCATTGTTCATCTGGCTGTACATATCTCTCCCAAGACTTGGAAGCTTTTTAGCTATGATTTTATTAAATAAATTTTCTATGGCTTTTTCCATCTCTTTCACTTCTGGAACTGCCATAATGCAATCATTTGTTTAATGGTATTCAGTAAGTTCAACAGACTTTCTTCATTATTTTTTCTTGTTTAACTGGAATATTTCAAAAGGCATCTCTTCATGTTCACAGATTCTTTCTACTGCTTGATGTACAGTGTTGTTGAAGCTCTCAATTATGTTTTTCTATTTACTAAATCCTTCAGCTCCAATACTTCTGGGTTTTTTTTTTTCATTTTTGATACCTATCCTTTTGTTGAACTTCTCATTCAAATCATGAATTTTTTCCATTTTCATTGAATTGTCTTTTTTGTATTCCTTTGTGTGTCTCTGTGTTTTCTTAAAGTTATTATTTTGAATTTCTTTTCAGGCAATTTAAAAATTTCATTTCTTTGAGGTCAATTACTGGAGAATTACTTTGTTTTGTCATGTTATATTTCACTGCTTTTTCATGTTCTGTCTCCCTTGCTTGATATCTGTGCATTTAATGGAACAGTCACCTCTTCTAGTTTTGTAGTGTGGCTTTCATGGGAAAAAACTTTCTCCTGCAGATATGTTCTAGGGTTCTAGTGCAAAACGACTGCACTTTTCTACCATTTCTAACTACATTATAGCAGTGCGAAAATGTCTGGGAAAGCAAGAGAAAGTTAGATAGGCTAGTAACACCAAAGTAATGCTGAAACCTGGAAGGAAAGAAAAATACATTACATTCTTCTCCATTCTTCTTTGATCCCCTTTGAATATGTAGCTTATTATAACAGCAAGATGTGTGACCTTGAGCCATTTATTTGTCTGGAGCTACAGTTTCTTTACTTATAAAATAATGCCATTTATATATCAGAAACTGTGAATATAAGCTGAGAAATATGTTTATAAAATCTCATGCAATGCTTGTCACACAGTAAGGTTTGGTAAAGTGACTCCTTCAACAGTGTTCCCCAATTCTTTCTCTTGTGCCGAAGAGAACTACCTTAGAAAAGATCACGCAAACGACAATAAGATGACCTGGCTACCGAGCAGTTTCACTGTGTACTGATTACCAACGTGTCTTAATCCAGTGAGATAGAACACTCCCCCACACAAGTTACATGAAGCCAGTGTGTTACTTACAGATAGGACGACAGAAGCCTGTGATTCATAAAAGCCTCAGGAAAGCTAGTTTGGCAGATGGAGTTTCATCCGCGTGTGCCCCATTTGCACTGAAGTGGAGGATCCCACGAAAACACCCTACCCTGGGTTTTATACCCCAGCATAACACGATTCACTGTGCTAATGTGTTAAAGGACACACTGTTTCTACAAGTGATTAGAACAGAGCTTAGGCTGTTGAGGCTAGTTTCTCCCTATCTTAAGATGTTGCATTCTTAGCATATTCTATACTTATTCTTGAGAACTATGTGTAAAAAACAGGGGGGTAACTGTGTCAGTCCAAAGATACCTGAAAAATTGTCCTGTGCTAACAGCAGAGAAGTTTCCAATTGATTTAAAGCGAAGTGGTTTCACAAGGTAGTTACAAACAAAATTATTAAGTGCCTGTTTTGTGTTTGGCCCCCACGGTAATACTAATAATGATTACGGTAATGATAACAAAATGTATCAAGCAATTACTTTCCCCTATCATTCTTTGAAGCATTATCTCATTTACTTCCCCCAGAACCCAATGAGGTAGTTAGTATTGTTATCTCTGTTTCACAGATGAGGACATACTGAGTTTGCAGTGTTTACCTCATCCTCAGTCACATTACTGTTTGTGCTGGTGGAGCGATTTGAACCCAACCTATTTGACTGATGTTTTAACCAGACTGATAAGAAAATAAACATCAGCCATCAAAAATCTCTCCATCTAATCCAGAGGGGAAGTTTACAACTGGAAATAATTCATCTCAAGAGATTTCAGAGAAGTGGTAGAAAACCAACATGGTCTTGGTCTTCTACCACTAAGGTTTTATTTTTTAAATAAATGAATAAGTAGGTTTTGAGTTGCCATTTTATAGCTTTGGTCTTAGTTCAACAAGAAGGAGCAAATAGGAAGACTTTTCATGATGGGCATATAAACACAGTCCAACCCCCAACACAGTGGAAATCAGCATTCACATAGAGCATTAGAAATAACATTCAGCATGCGTCTGGCCGTGTGACCAATCCGGGTCCCCATCACAAAATTCTAGTTACCTGGTGAGCCTGGGAGGCCACTCTCTGTCCCCACCCTGGACTTCCTATACTACAGATCCTCCCTGACATGGGACACCAGACCCCAGGGCTCAGGAAGGCTCAACTAGGTCTTAACAGAAGTTTACATGGGGCCTTCTGATCCCCCTCACCCATCTCACAAGTCTGGCCAGACTGACAGGACCAGCAAGGGATGGGGCGTGGGAAAGATTAGAGATGCAGAATAAAGCAGTATCATGGAGAGCCTTGAAAGCCAATTTAAAATAATTGTATCTTCTAACAGTAGATCCTAGCTTAGTAGACTTTAGGCTTTGGATCCTGACTCCTTAGTAGGCTGTAAAATCAATGTACTGGATCACAACCAACATACCTGTTTTAACGAACTAGGATTGAGTAAAATGGAAAATAGAAACGTGTCTTGCAGTTAATAAGGGTTTTTGTGAAACATTTGTTTTAGTTATATACAGTCAATTCTTGTTATCTGTAGTTCTATAAAGTCACCACCAACACTGAATTGGTAATTACTAAACCATTGCTCCTGAGTAAATACAGGATTAGGTTCCTTTGTTGCTCTGGTCACAAAATTTTCATCAACAGAAGAATACAGAACCTTATTTTGTGAGTGTTTCTGTATGAAGACACCTCGTTTTATATTGTTGATTCCCTAACATTAAACTCCAGGCTAAAAGCACCATCACTCATGCCTGAATGAAGCTTCTCAAACACATGTATTTTTCTCCCTAAGGTACATCCCAGCCTTCTTGTTCTAAGGAACACTAGCTGCCACTGTAGCACTATGCTTGGGGGGCCATTTTAAACATGAAATCACCAATGAAAAAAGCACAAAAATGTAAAAAATGTGACATTAAATAGGCCATGAAAAGGATACTTGTTTACAGTTTGAGCTGAGACGAGAAGGCAGAGCGTTACGTTTTTCAACCTCAGCTGGGAACACACATGTCAGGCACTAAATTTTCATCACTCTACACATGTCTGTGACTGAACACAACATGCTTTGAGTATGGATTTGGCAGCTACAAATAAAGTTTAGCAAGTAGGTGAATTTGCAAATATAGTATTTGTAAATAACGAGGATCAAATGTGTGTGCACAGACACCTAAATATGTTTACTAGGTCTACGAGGTTGTAATGTTAAATGCATTTCTCAAGAGAAAGTATGGTTGTTGTTTTTTTTTCAGAACTACATCCCTAGATAATCAGATTACTGAGGAATGACGTGGTGGACACTGCTTTAAGATGTATCCAGTAAGCAGAATGGGGTTTAGAGGCAAGCAGCCTAGATTAGAAGGCTTCTGTAGTAATCTAACCCCGTGAAATAATGAGGGCAACAGTAGGTCTGGGGAATGGGGATAACTAAGCCAAGAAAAAGAAAATATGATGCCTTGGCTACAAATTGAATGTGTGAATAAAGAAGGAAAAGTTGATTATTCTGAAAATATCTGGTTTAGAAATCAGAAGGGTGGCAGGTATAGTGAGATATGTGGTATATTGGAAAGAATAGAGCTTTGAATGCTGGTAGAATCCAGTTTGAGTCTTGCCTGTATGACTTTACTAATTAGACATGTGATCTTTGGCAAGTCACAAAGCCTTCTGCCTCATTTTTACAATCATGCCATTTAAATATCAATTAATTGCTACAATTAAATGAGACAATATACTATATATATATGATATTCATTCCCCCCAGGATGTAGCTGCAATATAAATAGGTGATATGTTTGTATTATGCGTAATTATTCATGTTTATTATATCCACATATTTATTATGAACGTGCAAAATATAGTATAATTACACCTGGAGAAACAGTGGGATATCCAAGAAGAGTTACTCATTAGGCCAAGAAATTCTGAGATGGCAATAAAGTTGAAAGGCCAGGATTACTATATATGTAGATTACCAGTACAATTAATAAATATGAAAATTGCCTGACAAAATGGAAACTTTGAGAATGCACAGTAGGATCTCGCAACCAGCCATAATCATAAATAACAATTTTTACATATTGGCACAGCTCAAAACTGCTGGTAAAGAAGAACTTCTCATTGATACACCACCAAATACACGGGCTTTTACTGCAATTTGTCCTAGAGGTTAAAGTCAGTATTGTCAAAACACGGCAGGCAACATTATAGATTTTAAGGCTCAGTATCATTATATCTCCCATAGTATTAAATATAATTCAAACACAGAAAAATGCTCTTCTCTCATTATGTCTTTTCTTTTTGATGAGAGATGAATAGGTCTACTTAAGAAATGATTATATCGACTATTGTACTTTAAATTTTCTCTAGCACTACAAAACTGGCAAGAAATGGCAAGTCAGTAAGTCCAAACAGACAGCTGATGTGTGATTTCACATCACAGATACTCTCTCTGCAGCACAATAGAACACAGGGTAGAGTACTGAGTTATCCCCCAATGAATTCAAGTCCCTCTTGCATACTTTACATACCGATTTCATTAATATTAATAATCACTAATTCTAGCTAACACTTGCCAATGCATAATGGGAACTACGTTTTTACAAATGTTGCCTAACAAAGACTGTTACTTTTTTCTGCATCTTGATCGTGGCACAGTCTGATAGCTTTCAAAGAACAAGCCAAATTGTCAAACGCTGTTGGTTTATAATGTCATGTTCGATCTGGAGCTGAGAAGTGTGGCCTCAGGTTTCTGGCCTGTCTTTCATGTCACAGAAGCACAGAATTGTTAAACAATCTGGGGAAATTTAAAGCAGCAAATGTGCAATAAAATTTTCTCTGTAGTTCAGTGCTACATAACAAAAGAGACCCGTAAACTCTGTTCCATCCTGGCAATGGATGGTGACTTATCTGTGGGAACAGCAGCCACAAGAGATGTAAAGAAAAACAGATAGAACTTTTAAAAAATAAACGTCAGGAAAGAGTTTTCCAGTCTTAATTTTTCCCCTGTGTTTCAGCTGATGCTCAGAGCTTTCCTTAAATGTTCTGTTGGAAACAGTGAGACTGGAATAAGATCTATTTTCCATTTTGTCCCCTTGTTTCAAGGCTTTCAGATGTCCTTTTAATAACCCTGAACTTGTAGAGTGTTTTAATTAAGGACTTCATTGTTAGAGTATAATAACATAAACCTAAGAACCCCGTGTGATAATCATGCTTTGTTTATGGTTTTACAACAAACTTGTGTTTTATCCTGTTGGTACATTTATTGTAACTTGGCATTTCTTTTGAAGATGCCAGAAAATCCCAGAAGCTTAAAGAGGGAGAGACAACCTCTGAAGCCATTTTGACTTTTTCTTTTTTTTTTTTTTTGACAAAGTGTTTTATCTCTGAAGAACTCAATTCAGTACATTCGACTTATGAGGACATTTATTGTTCTAAAATGTCATATTTTCTTAGATCAAATGAAGAGCAACTATATTGAAAATAAGACAGATAGCTATTTTATGAAAGAATTTTTATCTTTCTCTGCCAAAAACACTGTATGTTTTTTCCTTACTTTAGGAAATGGGGGATAATTTTGACACTTTTCACTTTATCTTAGAAAGAGCTTGTACTTTTGTCTTGTAAAGAAGATTAAAAAAGTATGCATGGTAGGGCACAGTGGCTCATACCTGTAATCCCAGCATGTGGGGGAGGCCAGGGCTGGAGGATCACTTAGGACCAGGATTTCGAGGCTGCAGTGAACTATGAATGCACCACTGCATTCCAGTCTGGGTGACAGAGCAAGACCTTGTCTGTAGGAAAAAAAAAAAAAAAAAAAGGTAAGTAATACTGTTTATTATGAAACTTAATTTACATTAAGGTTAAATGTTAATGTAATCCTCCTGTCTTCCTTTGCTAACTCTGAAATTCCATTCTAAAGCCATGAAATGAGAGGGCAAGGTAGGAGTGTGCAGCAGGGAGCGGGGGGGAGTTGTGGTGGCTCAGAACCACGTCAGACCCAAGAGGGTAAGTACTGGTAGGGGACAGCCTGGCAAGGGGTGTCTGAGCCTTGGCAGGGTGAGGAGGACGTTCACGTGTAGGGACAGGCTGATGTGGGGTTTTAGAGTACAAGCTGGGCGAAGCACATGTCTAGATGTAAAGTGGATTGGAATACAGACCCCAAAAATATTTGTCCAAGTGCTAACTCTGGTACCAAAGTTCCCAGAGCTGCTGTAACTAATTATGTTAAACCTGATGACTTCATTCAACAGAAATTTATTCTTTCACAGTTCTAGAGGCCAGAAGGCCCAAATCAAAGTATGGGCAGGCTTGATTTCTTTAGAAGACTCCAAGGGAGAAATGTGTCTCCTTGCTTCTGGTGGATACTGGCAACCCTTGGAGTTCCTTGGCATGTAGGCACATCACTTCAGTCTCTGCTTCTGCTTTCATGTGGGGTTCCCCCCTCTGTGTGTGTCTGTGTCGCCGCCGTTTCTGACTCTCATAAGAACACTTGCTATTTGATGTAGAGCCCTCCCTCATCCAGGATGACCTCATCTTCAAATTCTTATCTTGGTTATGTCTGCAAAGACTCTTATTCCAAATAAAGGCACATTTTGAGGTTTTGGGTGGACATGTGTTTTGATGTGCCACTATTCAGCACACTACCAGGTGAAAGGAGGTGACTCATCAGGTGGTTTCAGAGATCAAGAAGAGTGAGAATGGCATCCCTGTGAAGGGGTGGTTTCTTGTGGGGCATGAACACTTAATGCAGGATAGGAAAGCATCCATGCTAAAGGTCACGCAACATAAATGTCAGACCCCAAGTTGGGTGAGGAGGCGAGATGAGAGACTGGTTACATGTGGTAGACTGATCAAACTGGGTAGTAAGTATTTTGAGGGTAAGAGAAGCCAAGATTCTATCATAGAAGCAAATTACAAATATAAAAAGGAGAAAATTAAGAAATTGAAGATACTGGTGTGAACTTGTAATTTTTCATAAAGATACTGGTGTGTACTTGTAATTTTTAATACATGGAGATGTAAGTGTATGTGGGTATATGTGTGTATTATAATACCTAGCTCTGTTCACTGAAACAGGCTGGAAGGATATCTATTACAATACCAACTAGCACACTTAGAACCCATGTCTCGGCTTCTAAATACCAGTCTTCACCAAAAAGAGAGTTTTCTTTGGGAAAATGACCAGTTTTCAGAGTTGGTATAGAGGGAGTACAATGTCAAGCATTTCGTGCCAGAAAGTAAGGAGTGCTTTAAAAAAATGAGAAGACATGTCAAAAGGGCACAAAATTCATCTTGAAGAAGCTCCCATAGGCCAAACTGGGAATAATCTGACCATCAAAATAAACGATAGTAATGTATTATAACTCATTAAAATACAAAACCTTAAATCCATCGTGATCAGAGTAAATTGAAAAATCGCAACGAATGAGGTATTTACATACTTTCAAATATATTCCCCACAAAATATTTACTAATCACAAAGGGGAAAGTGAAGACATTTTGAATGGAGAAACACGGCAGATGCCACCTGAACTGAGTGATCGAAGTGAACACCATCAGTGACAGCGTAAATCACAATTGCTTGTCACCCACCTGATAGAGTGCAATGAGAAACATCTGTGATATTCCTCTCAGATGTATCATCCGAATCTCATTATGAGAAAGCACAATACAGCCAAACTGAGGCACATTCTACAGAATAACTGGCTGGGAATTTTCAAAAGTCTCAGAGATTTGAAAGCCGGGGGAAAGACTAATGAACTAATGAAGGCATCTAGAGAGACGTGGTAACTAATTGCAATGTGTGTTTCTGAACTGGACCCTTATTTTGACAATCAAATGGGGTCTGAAAATTAGAGAGTAGTAACATCTCAACATATCAATTGCTTAATAGATTATGATGATGATGACGACGCCGATGACAGTGATCACTGAAGGACCACATGAAAAAATACACCTAGCATCTATCTACTCAATATCCTGGAATTCTAGAACAGGAGTGTTCTGGATTCATGAGCCAAAAAACTGGTTCCCCCAGGTCTAATCAAATGGAGAGGTAAATTTAAAAGCACTTTGCCAAATAATTAAACTCTTGAGACCCAGATAACTCAAGTCTTCAGACCTAGGAATGCTAAAATTAAATTGTTTTCATCAAAGTAAAAAATTCATTCTTCTTCCAACAACCAAAGGAGAGGAATGAATATGAAAAGAGAGGTTGAGTTGGCCTAACAGTGGAGTGCTGGGAGCAATTCACTGAACTGTAGAGCTGGAAGAGATAATGGTAAGTGTTCCAAGTTCCTTCTATAATGCCAGTTTGGAAGACTGATCCCTCATTTTCCAAGGGAAAAATAAATCCCAGCGTCGTATTTGCATTTCTGTGTAGATCTTTGCTTAGGTTTTCTAAAATTCAGAGCTCAAAATGTACCGTCGTTGTATTTAAGGAAGTCTTATGGATATCCTCACTTACTCATGGTGCAGTAATATGCCTGCAGATTCTACATCTCCATGCATAGGCCACTGTTTCAGCCATGTCAGCCAGTGCAGTGCAGCCTCAACCAAGATGTTGAGAAAGGAGTCCCATACCCGCCACAGAGCTGTTGTGTGAAAACGATCTCATATTGTCTCAAGTTGTCAGTTAGTGTGAATTTGACCTTTTTAACATGTAATCTACAACATGCTTCATTATGTGATTTTCCAGAGCCGTATTATTAAGAAACCGTATTCTTGGTATCATTACCACGGTGAGGAAGTTGGTATGTGGAGGAGAGATGACAGAAGCAGTGAGTAACTCAGAGCTGGCTGCCTGACAGATAAAAAGGGAATGACCAAAAAAAAAAAAAAAAAAAAGAGATGACACAGAAGAATATTTTGTTGTCCACACAGAAAGGGAAGTATAGGTAAGAAAGCGCTAGACTAACATTCGTAAGACTCAAGTTCTAGTCTTGTTTATTAGCTATTAGAGAGGCCTTGAGGGAGTTCTAGAATTAAGTGATCTCCATTTATAAAATGGGAACAGTTTATCTCACAACACTGTAGTAAGAAATAAATTTATAATTAATTTATATAATATTATAATTAAAGACCATTTTAGGGCTGATTACATTTTTGGGCAGTGGCTCATGCATGTAATCCCAACACTTTGGGAGGCCAAGGTGGGTGGATTGCTTGAACCCAGGAATCTGAGACCAGGCTGGCCCAACACAGACCTTGTCACTACTAAAGAAAAAAAAAATAGCTAGGCATGATGGCATATGCCGGTGGCCCAGCTACACAGGAGGCTGAGACAGGAGGATCGCCTGAGCCTGGGAGGTCAAGGCTACAGTGAGCCATGATCACACCACCGCACTCCAGCCTGGGAAACAGTAAGACTCTGTCTCAAAAAAAAAAAGAATATTTTACACTTCAAGGTTCTACACAAATGTAAAGTATCATTCTATTACATATTTGTAATGCTGATTATTCTTTAAATGACTTTAAAATGTTAATCTCTGCTTAAGCCCACAGAGACATATGTAACAAATCTCTGAAGGACTGGCATTAAAGACAGTCAAAATAAAACACAGAAATTAGGGTAAATAATTTAACTGGTAAAATAATCTAAGTGGTAATTGCTGGGTATGTGGAAATTTGATTAGCTGATTGTTTACGACTCTTGGTTGTAAGTGACAGATAACTCAAAGTAGGTGAAGCACATAACTGAGAAGTCCGTGGTAAGGCTCAGTAGTCAGAAATGGGAAAATCTTGGGACCGGTTCATGTTTTATTTACATTACCTTTGTTCCCAGGCAGTCTCTGCATGTAAGTAACAAAGGTGACTATCTGCAAATATAGAGCTACTTTTGTAAAGGGTTATCTCAAGCCATTCTAGAGAAGCACTAAAAGCCACTTTATTTATACTGGGAGAATAGTTTGCTTTCCCTAATTTGTGAAGAGTGGAACACTGAAAAGGGATGCAGAATAATATTCTGTAGTGCAAGGCTGATGTAGTGTGGCTAGTGGGCCGAATCCGGTCCTCCGCCTGATTTTGCAAATAGTCTTATAGAAACACAGCAACGTGCCTTCATTATATGCTGTTTATGGTTGTTTTGGGGTTATAATGGCAGAGTGGAGTAGTCACAACACAGATCACTAGGCTCACCACATCTGAGGTATTTACTGACTGACCCTTTACAGAAGGTTTGCTGCTCTTAGAGGAATGTGTGTTTCTAGTCTCAGCAGTCAACTTCTTGGATTTGTTTTCTCATCTTTACAATGACAGTCACAGACTAGGTGATTCTTGTGACCTGTTTCTTAATGCCACTGTGTATTCTGTCAGGGCTCTCTGGTTCTGTTTCTTATGCTGCTGAATGCACAATTTAATGCCCTGGAATTTCCTTCTGTCTTCTGCTAAACTCACACCTCCTCAGTTAAAATCCCATTCTACCTTAGAAGTCTCCAGAATTATTTTCCTAAATTAAGAAGAACTGCATTCAAAGTTACCCATTATGCCACACACAGTGGTTGAAAAGAGCTTCTCTTTATGCACTGTGTGTATTTCAGCATCCACTCAGCTTCTTAGGTAGAAAAGGAATATTCTTCCACAGTATATTTTATCCATATTTGGGCCAGGAGCTCTTCTTTACCACAGATCATGATGGAAGAAAAATAAGGGATGATAATATTAGGGCAGGGATGTGATAAAGAATCACAAAATTTGAGGCCCGGCCTGGTAACTCACGCCTGTGATCCCAGACACTTTGGGAGACCGAGGTGGGTGGGTCATCTTAGGTCAGGAGTTCGAGACCAGCTTGGCCAATGTGGTGAAACCCCATCTCTACTAAAAAAAAAAAGTAAAAAAATTAGCCAGGTGTTGTGGTGCACACCTGTAATCGCAGCTACTCAGGAGGCTAGGGCAGGAGAAGAGCTTGAACCCGGGATGGGAAGGTTGCACTGAGCCGAGATCACGCCACCACTGCATTCCAGTCTGGGTGACAGAGCGAGACTCCATCTCGGGGTGGTGGGGAGGGAAGAATCTAGAAAAAGACCTTCAAGATTCAATCATCTAATTATTTCTTTTAAAAATGAGAAAAATGACTCCTGGTCACCTTTTACCTTCTTTTTCAACTGTTTTGGCAATACTTTCATATTGGGCTTTCAAAGTCTCAAGTAATAGGTTTTAAAAACCTCAGATAATAAAAGTATAAACATAAGGTTAAAACCTATTAAAGACAAAATCCCAAGAATCAGCTTCTTCTTTACTCTTCCATGGGTGTTGGTTCTAATTTCTCCATCTACTTAGGCAGTCCTTTGCTTTTTATTGCTTGTTTGTTGACATTTGCCATATGTAGCAATAGTAAAACAATCATCTATATGTTTATGACCTTGTTGAATGCAGAAAAAGGATAGTGGCATTTTCTAATTGTGTATCCCCTTAACACCTTGACAGAGGACTGTAGTTCATATGCTGGACCATTTGTGTTTGTTCATGGCGGGTGGATAGCTTTAATATACTTAGCACGTTATCCTAACTGCCAGCCTTTTGGGGAGGGCTATATATCCATGCTAATATGGTAGCATTTTTGTTTTAACGTAGAGTTGACCATGGTAGATATAAATGCTCTTCATTTTTGCCTAATACTAATAAAATTACATAATTGCCTTGAAGCTTGGAGCTTGAATCTAGGCATCTTATGTCATTTCAAATACACCCTGGTAATTTAAAGCATAAACATCCTACTGTCCTCAACAACTTTAGAACAAAAATAAATATTTTAATAAGAAAAAAGCATGGCATGACAAGCTGTAACTTAATAAAGAAAAGGAATGGTGTCTATAGACCGAGAGAAAATGAGGCCTTAGATATTTTTATACCAAAGGTATGTTACGAATGTAAAAAACAGCTTGACCCCCCCAAAAAAACTGCCAAACCCTATTTTTGTTATTGCAAGACTATTGTTTTAGTGAATAAAACAGTATGAATTGGTTTTACTTGTTTCCATTTAATACTTACTAACTTTGGAATTATATTGCCTGAAGCTTGTAACTTCAGGTACAACATGATGAGTATTATAGTTTTATGCAAGGCAAACGTGAAAAACAGAAGTAATTTTTTTTTAAAGTTTGAAATATCTAAAAGGTATAAATCTTCAGTACATCAACTCAGGTGAGCCAGAAATGTAACTTATTTTTCCATGTTTAAACCTAATGTTGCTTTTGTGCCTCTGAGGGCTTCGAGTTTTCACGTGTTCTTAGGACATGCCACCCTCTCCTCACCTGAATGTGTTCACCAACCCAGAAGCTCTTGGAACCCCATCATTTGGGGTTTTTATGGAGGCTCCATTAAGTAGCTAAGACTGATTAAATCACTGGCCATTGGTGGTTGACTCAGACTCCAGCCTCTCTTCCGTCTCTAGAGGTGAAAGGGTGGGGAAGGTGAAGCTAAGTTCCAACCCTCCGATCACATGGTTGGCTCCTCTGCAACTAGCCTTCATCTTGAAACAATCTAGGACCCACTGAGAGTCACCCCATTAGCAAACTCAGATGTGATATAAAGGGGCTTATTATGAATAACAAAAGATATTCCTCTCACCCCTATCACTTAGACAATTCCAAGGCTTTTAGAAGCTCTCGTGCAAGGAACTGGAAACAAAGACCAAATATATATGTCTTCGTCTATCACAATGTCACGGGTGTGATACAGTAGGTAAATGGAGTCTCAGAGAGTCCCCCAGAGTATTCCAAGCATCCACTAAATGAGGAATAAATGGAAGGTTCTCCCCATGATCAAAAGTGGCTTGAAAATACTTGACAATGAGTCAGAACTAAAAAGGCCCTATAGTAGGAAAGAATGCACAGAGGACCCAATGTAAAAGAGGACATCCCCATCTCAGCTAGTGTGGATGCATGCCAGTGTAGGAAGATGCTAGTGTGGCTACATGGTGCACTGAAGACCAGACTCCTGCACGGCCCCACACCCTTAATACCTTAGCTCTATGTCATCCCCTAAAACTTAGATGTTATGACATTCAGGATATGCCACCCCACAATTTTTTAAGCTGAAGGAATTTGAGAAAACAGAAGCAGGAATGTAATTGCCCAATGGGTTCTTCCTGCCTCCTGCACAGACAAAACCAGTTTACTGAGACCATGGTATTGCAGTTAAGAAAGAGTTTAATTAATAGGAGGCTGGCCACATAGTTATCACTCAATTAGTTTCCCTGAAGGCTCAGAGGTCAGGGTTTTTCATGGATAGTTCAGTGAGCAGGGAATTAAGGGGTGGGTACTGCTGATTGGTTGGGGATACAATCATAGGGGTGTAGGAAATGGTCCTTGTATGCTAAGTCACCTCTGAGTGGGAGGCCAGGGGACCCGTTGAGTCATGAGTCATGAGTCTGGGTGGGGTTAGTCTGAAAAACATCTCAAAAGACCAAACTAAGGTCCTAAAATAGTGATGTTATCTGTAGAAACAATTGAGGAAGTTATAAATTATGTGACCTTTGGCCCCATGACTCCTGAGCAGTAAGAGATGATAGAAACTAAACCTACATTTTATCAGAACTCAGGCCTCTTCTGTAATCCTCATCTTGTGGCTTTTCATTAGTCTAATAAAGGCGTCTTGGTAACCACCCTCAAGCAAGGAGGGGGATCCATTTTAGGGAGGTGCTATTATCATCCTTGCTTCAAAGTTAAACTACAAACTAAATTCCTCCCATAGTTAGCTTGGCCTACATTCAGAAATGGGCAAAGACAGCCAGCGTGAGACATTAGAAGCAAGATGGAGTTAGTCATGTTATATTTCTCTCATGGTCATAATTTTTGTAAGGGAGGTTTCAGGAAGGTCATTTTACCTTTCCCCCTCGCCCTTTTCATGTGACACAGGTCATAAAACCTAGGAAGGTCAGAAATTCCTTCCTAATCTTTCCCTGAAGAAGAACGTAAAACTCTCATTTGGGAGTTGCCATTTCTAGACCAAGAGAAAAGGCACATCCTTATGTCTGAAGACACAGGGACACAGGGGAGAATCTGAAAAACATGCCTTGCTAAGTTCCCCTGATTAGATTATGCCCTTTTGTTCAATCCTGTTTCCCCACAACTATCAATTTGTTCATCAAGCCTAGCATAAAAAAATACAGATTTCACTGTTTCTTTGGGTCTTCATTTCCTTATGAAGTCTCCTGTACCATGTAAAACTTAAATAAGTTTCTCTGCATTTCTCTTGTTGATTCTGTCCTTTGTTACAGGGGCCTCAGCCATGAACCTAGTGATGAGTGAGGGGAAGATATTTCTTTTCCCCTACAGATGCAAAGGGAAAAGGGAGGAATCCCTAAACTGAATGAAGTTATGATCCAGGGATCAGAGGCTCAAAAGCAAAGTTAGGTTTAAATGTAGAAAAATACATTCCTTCTTCATTTTAGAGATCTCGAATGCCCAGATCTAACCAGCTGTTTCTCAGAAGTCTGCAGAAGTCTGCTTTCCCTCTGTGCTCTGCTCCTCTGTGTAGGGAAACTGTCTTGTTTGGGAGTAAAATGGCCGGCTTTCCTTACTGAGTACACTCTTAAGACTATTGCCTATTACTTTTTTCCATTCCTTCTTGAGAACTACGCTTTTTAAAAAAAAGAATTGACTTCATTTATCTTTTTCTTTTAGCCGTCTGCTGCAGTATGCCTTCTCTAAGGCAATGAATAAAAAATGCTTTAGCTGAATAAATGGGGCAAGGATCAAGGGCTACAAGCTAATATTTCACAATATTATCCTGCCACAAATAAAAGTATGGGTTACATGACAATGGTGGAGTTAGGAGTTACAGGTCACTGAAACACCACCTTATTCACTGCCACCAACCCCTTGGCTTTCCAGATGGCAGCAGGGAAGCAACACGTGGGTAGAATTATGAGCCAACATCGTGACAGAGAGAGGGTTTGAAAATCTCATTTGTCTTATTAGACTATTATAGTATCTGTCAAAATCAGACCCAATTCTATGGCAAAAGTAGTTACTCATTTTTAAGGTCCATAACAAATTGTAAATATATGGCCTTTTTTGTACGAGTTTATTATGAGCTCATTGGTGGGCCACAGTGGAATGGCAGAGGAAAGGGATGTTAGCTAAGAAGTACAAGTTCCCTTTCAAGTTCTGACTCTGCCACTGATGAAGTCGGTATTTTTGTATTTAGTAATTGCCTTCTTTCTTTTTTTTTGAGATGGAGTCCTGCTCTGTTTCCAGGCTGGAGTACAGTGGCATGATCTCACCTCACTGCAACCTCCACCTCCCAGGTTCTACCAATTCCCCTGACTCAGCCTCCCGAGTAGCTGGGATTACAGGCGCACACCACCATGCCCAACTAATTTTTTTATATTTTAGTAGAGACGGGGTTTTACCGTGTTGACCAGGATGGTCTCGATCTTCTGACCTTGTGATCTGCCTGACTTGGCCTCCCAAAGTGCTGGGATTACAGGCATGAGCCACTGTGCCCCGCCAGTTGCCTTCTTTATGCCTCATTTAAACAATTTATAACAAAGAAGTGGGCTTTCAAGACCTAGTCCAGTTTTAGTTTCAATCAGATGCATATATTTAGCGAGTCTGGGGGTCTAAGAAGAGATAAAGATCTCTATGGTGAAAATCTAGGGAATTCAGTTTACTAGGGGGATAACTTAAGGTCACTAGAACCCAAATGCAGGGAAGAGTTGGGAGGCTGAATGGGGTGCTCTTCGGCAAATAAACATTCCTTACTTAGCATTTTTCTTAAATCTGAACATGCCTGCTTTCATTTTATTTTTTTGACCTCAGCCAGGCTTACATGTTCATTCATCATGTATTTGTGTAGTGCCTACCATTCCAAGCCCATATACAACTGTGACCTGATCCAGCCTTCAAGGAGCTCACTCTTGATTTTAAGAATCTTTCCACCACTTCGATTTCATCTTACTCCTGAAAAGGCCGCAACTGTTTAATTCCATCTATACTTCTGATACAAAACTCTACCCGGCAACCATTATGGTTTTGTTGCTTTAGGTAGGTATTAGAAAGCACCCACATCAATTTATAGAAAACCCTTAACTGAATCTCTAGTCTCAAAGGAGTCATATTTTATTATATGGCACTTGTTATTTAAAGAGGTCAGTTTAATAGAAATTACTCAGGCATTTGAAGTGATAGCTTTAAAATGTGGGACTGGGGAGAATAAGAACACTTGACCTCTCTCCATAAAATTGAATTGTTCTTTAGGTTTAAAGTTTTGACAGACAAAGAGAAAGTAAGAGCAAGTGAGGGTGAAAATATATCCTTATTTGGTAATGAGTTCCCATTAAGAGGACAGTATATTACATTTCATCTTCCTGCTTCACATTCTTGTTTTAAGGATTTGTGAGAAAAGTGCCGTGAGACCTCTGGAGTTAAGAGGCTGGAGACAGGTAGTTTGATGGTATTTTAAGGGGCGTTCCATAACGGGTAGTGTCTAAGTGGTGATGTTTAATCAGCTTCCATTAAATCCAAAAAATACTGAACAGCTCCTATGTGTCTGACATTGAGCTGTGTGCCGAAGTGATAAAAAGAAGTAAGAGCCTTTGAGGCTTAGAGATTAAAAGGATCTTGGAGCCAGGGCTAGGTGAGGTGGCTCACACCTGTAATCCCAGCACTTTCAGAGGCTGAGGCAGGTGAGGTCATGAGTTCAAGACCAGCCTGGCCAGCTGGCCAAGATGGTGAAACCTTGTCTCTACTAAAAATATAAAAATTAGCCGGGTGTGACGGTGGGCACCTGTAATCCTAGCTACTCAGGAGGCTGAGGCAGGAGAATTGCTGGAATCCAGGAGACAAAGGTTGCAGTGAGCTGAGATCATGCCACTACGCTCCAGCCTGGGCAACAGAAGCAAAACTCAAAAAAAAAAAAAAGGATCTTGGAGCCACTGGTTTCCTGCCTGCTGGAATTTTACCATCAAGGACCCTTTGTCTTCTTTCTCCCATGCATTTTATTGAAATTTTTGGGTTTACTAAACCAAATTCACTGATTGGATGTTATTTTCATGTCAAAGAGTGTAATTCTGCCAATCAAGGCTTCTGATCAGCATGAAATAATTCGGTTTCATAGTGAATGCACACATTCTAGTCAAAAGCAAAGACATTTGATATTTCTGCTGTGTTGCCATTTGCTTTCTGAGAAGGTAAATGTAGCGTGGCTTTGTTCACTCTAAAGTATATAATACATTGTTAAAAAAATCACAAGTGTGTTCTTTTAGGCTTCTAATTACTGTCAGCTTCTCATTTCAGACAGGTGGTGTGATAAGGTGAAAAGATGACTATATTTACACTCAAAAGTCCCGAGTTTGAGTCCTGGTTCAACTATCTAGTCCGTGAGCCTCAGTTTTCTCACCTGCAAATGATTTCTCAAACCCGCTGCATTCTGGGTTGTTCTGAATGATAAATGATATGGAGCATATACCAGCTTTTTGCAAACCTGAAAAAGCTATTCTATGGTAAACACGTGCAATGGGCTGACTCGTGTCTCCCAAAATTCGTATGTTGAAGTCCTTACCCCCCCAGGCCTCAGAGTGTGACTGTATTTGGACAGAGTCTTCAAGAGATAACTAACTTAGAATGAAGTCATTTTGGTGGATCCTAACCCAACTGACTGATGTCCTTATAAGAGGAGGAAATTTGGATACAGAAATCCAGAGAGAAGACATGGAGAAGACGGTCATCTACAAGCTAAGGAGAAAGGCCTCAGAAGAAACCAAAGCTGCCACACCTTGAATTTGGACTTGCAGCCATCAGAACTGTGAGAAAATACGTTTCTGTTGTTTAAGCCATGGGTCCCCAACCCCCAGGCCATGGACTTGTACCAGTCGGTGGCCTGTTAAGGATGGAGCTACACAGCTGGAGGTGAGTGGTGGGCGTGTGAGCATTGAGGCCTAAGCTCCACCTCCGGTCAGATCAGCAGTGGCATTAGATTCTCATAGGAGCACAAACGCTACTGCGAACTGCACACGCGAGGGACCTAGGATGATGCTCCTTATGAGAATCTAATGCCTGATGATCTGAGATGGAGCAGTTTTATTCCCAAACCATCCCCTCCACCACCCCCGTGGTCCACGGAAAAACTGTCTGCCACAAAACTGGTTCCTGGTGCCAAAAAGGTTAGGGACCACTGGTGTGAGCCACGCAGCCTGTGGCACTTTGCTATGGCAGCCCTGGCAAATGAATGCAATGTGTTTTAGTACTATGATTTTACATGTGCAGTGTGTTGAAAGCCAAGGAACCCAAATGATTTACGGTATCTAGCCTTGTTTGCAATCTTTTTGGTTGAAATATACATATGGAAAATAAAACAGCATATATGAAACATACATATGGAAAATAAAACAGCATATAACCAAGTGCCCAAATCAATAATAAATACAGTTGACTCCATAAACATTTAGGAACCATCCGTCCCCACGTTTCCACATTCCATCCCAGTGGCTTCTGCGACTAAATTTCTTCACCCAATATTAGAGTGACGGCATTATTCAATATCAGATTCAAGCTTTAATCTAGAAATGGGGGAGGAATAATGCTACGCTCTAGGATCCAGTCCAGATATTTTAAATATTTTTTAAAAAAGTTTAGTCCTTGCAACATAAAAGTTATTATTAGTTCCATGTTTCAGGTGAGAAGACTTAAGGTCAAAGAGATGAGAGCTAGTTAGTGGAGGGGCTGGTGTTGCAAGCCCATTCTGCTTAAACTAAATCCTGGGTTCTTTCCACTAGAAAACTGCTTTTTGTCTTTATTATAATTTTGTGACAAGGATGTATAGTCCATTAAGGAATATATACAACAGAAGAAGCATTTAACTGGACTTTGAGGTTTGTGAATCTCAACTAGTTCCAACTGACTTTCACCTCAGCAGCTCCTATTCTGGGGAAAGAGAATGGAGGCTGGGAGTGACCCTGACAAACCTCAGTGCTCAGGCTTTTAAGAAATTTGATTCACACCCAGGCTTGTGGAGGGTGGGAGACGCCGGGCTGTCACAGTGTCAGTACAGCCTCTCTTCATAGCACTGCAGAAGGAATCGGGCCTGTGGTTTGCAGTCAGTGTGCCTCTTGTGCCAACTTTGGGACTACAGTGTCTTCAATCACATTATCTTCCAAAGCAGCTCTTCATCCTAGGTTCTTATTTCTAACGGTATGCACTTCTCTTCTGCATGGAGTCTGGAAACCTTGGTGGTATTAAAACCTGTCTCTTCTTTCTCCCTTGCTCTTCCACATTCCATTTCCTTTCAACAGAATCACTATCCTTGACCGTTTTTCACTTTTGGTGCTGTTTCAGACTTGCCATGAACTTTGCCTGGGTCCTCTTTCACCTTACCCTGCCATTTGTCATTCTGCCTGGCAGCGGGTTGAGCAGCTTTCTCCATATGAATGGTCTTATTTAAGCTTTTTGGTATACCTTCTGCTACTTAAATAGACCCTATGCTTCCACATCTGTGCTCTCTATCTGCCTATCTGACCCAAGTGAACTTCAATTGTCTATCTCAGACACCACCTCCTCCATGAAGCCCTCTTGGGTTATCTGAAGTAACCTCTGTTCTGGGCTTTCATAGCATTACTGCTTGTAATGCCCCCAAAGGACGAATCTTGTACTGTTCTTTATTTAATGAGTACAAATTTAGTGATCAAGCTGAAAAACTTGTGTCCATGTTTGATAAATATGAAAAATTCATCATTTTCAGTATTTCTTGGAATTTCAAAATGTACTAAATATTATGACTAAAAACCAATCATGGCAATTTTAACATTGGGTTTTCTTTTTTGAAATATGTACGCTCCTCTCTTAAGACTGGTATACTTTCTCACTCTACTCTGTTTTCAAATGCCCTTATCAAACTTTGCTGGTGAAATAATCTTCTCCTAGTTTCTTAGACTTTAGATAGTACCTGCTACCTCTCTCGTCTCTTGCTATCTAATACATAATGTTGAGTAAGTATTTATTTGGTGATAACATTATAAGAAAAAGTAGGTAATGCTTAGAAGATCTAACACCTTCCAAAATCCCGCAGTCAACCAGGTACTGAAATACAGTCAAGCAGATGAGCTGAAACGTCAAGAAGTTACAAACATGGTTTCATGGTTGTAAACTAGAAAATGTGGTGTATTTTACACCATGAAGGGAGGAGCAAAAGTTGAGCCTGTGCAGAGGCAGAGCCCCTAGGCGGGTTCCCCTCTTTTCTTCCTATCCACTGATTTTTATTTTGGTGAACTGAAACTGGGGTCTAACAAACTGGCATCTCATTTGTCTTTATAAACAGAACTGCCAGATTGGCTTTGCAATGGGGGGCTCCGTAGAGTGTCTGCCTCCTCAGTTTGAGGCAGCAGCATTTACATCTGAGTCGTAGCAGAAGAAACATAGAAAACAATGGCTCAACCCATTGGTTTCTTTGTCACCATCCACATGAGGAATCTCTATTGGTAAAAAACACACTCCAATGTTCAAGGCCCTGGGCCGGAATCAAATCTGCCATTCATTCATTCTCGTATTTTAAGGCTAAATACATAGGGAAATAAATTAAATGTGAGAAAGCTATGCATTTTCAATGTCATCTTGAAAATGAGTATCTTTAGAAACATCAAGTAGATGAGTGGTTAACTTGGGCTGAGAGAGAGAGTGTGGAATGGCTGTTATGTGGTACAAGGTTTCTATTTAGTGTGATTGAAATGTTCTATAATTTGATGATGGCTGTACAGTTCTGTAAATAAACTAAAATGTATTGAATTGTACAATTAAAGCATGGAAATTTTATATTTAAAATATACCTCTATAAAACTGTTTAAAAAATGAGTATCTCCTAGGATAGAATGAAATGAGTAAGGGAAACAGTGAGGTGTCCAGGGGCCTTTCTGCACAGTGGGCCTGTCGTTAGGAAGGTACATTGCCACGGCCAGTCCTAGTGCCCACACTTACAGGCTGATGCCTAGGACAATTGCTCATATATCGTCTCTGACAGGCAAGTGTTCCATCGGTAGCAGCAGGCATCGGAAGATGATGCCATTCCCTGCTGTTAGTATGATTATATTGACTTAGGTTTTTAATTTTCTTTCTTGCTGTGTTTTATTTTTTTTCACCTTCTTAGCCACAAAGCATGAACATCTGTGTTTTTCAGCTGCCTTTTCAGAAGGCAATAAAAACGGTTTGTTCGATTTCTCTCTTCTCTGGATTATCAACACTCCTCACCGGCTTAACCAAACACAAGTGTAAACAGCATGTAAAGAATCATAAAGGATTGCAGTGTTTCTGCTGTGGACTGAACCATATCCTCCCCCAACCCCCAAATTCATAGGTTGAAGCTCTAACCCCCAGTGTGATTGTATCTGGAGACAGGGTCTCTAGGAGGTAATTAAACTCAAATGAGTTCTTAAGGGTGAGGCCCTAATCCAATAGGACTGTCAGCTTATAAGGAGAAAAAAGAGAGATTACCCCCCTCCCACCACTACCATGGGAGGACACAGCAAGAAGGCAGAGAGCCCTAACCAGGGAACCTAGCAGACAGCTGTACATTGATCTTGGACTTGCTAACTTCCAGAACTTTGAAATATAAACTGTTGGGTTAGACACCCAATCTGTGATATTTTACGAGGGCAGCCCAAGTGAAGACAGAGTCCTTCTAGAAAAAGAACTATGTCCCTGAGTTGAGGATATTCACTTCTCCATAATGGATGCTCTAAAACATTCATGCCAGTTTGCTCCTGTTGCAGAAATAAGGACAGGATTGTTTTCTTTTTGTTTTGTAATGCCTCCCTAACTAATCTCCCTTAGGCTCTTCTCATTTACATAATCTCAAACCAGACTGCGTAGACTCATCCTTGTCTCTGTATATGTCGTCCAAGTTATCTTTTCTCTATACCTCGGTCACTAGATGTTATTTGATTTTACTTCCTGTATGATTCTTTTATCTGTTCTCTCATCTCATTTTTCATTCCCCATGCCTTTGTTTGTTTCAACATCATTTCTCATGTGAGTTATTATAATTACCTCCAGAATCTACTTTGGTGATACCTTTGCCTGTCAATAACTTCCATTTACCTACGGAAATAAAATCTACTTCCAGTATCTCTCATGCTCTGTATTAGTCCCTTTTCATGCTGCTGTGAAGAACTGCCGGAGACTGGGTAATTTATAAAGAAAAGAGATCTAACTGACTCGCAGTTTTGCTTAGCTGGGGAGGCTCAGGAAACTTATAATCATGGTGGAAGGGGAAGCAAGCATGTCTTACATGGCAGCAGGCGAGAGAGAGTGGGTGTGGAGGAGGACCGCCCTTATAAAACTATCAGATCTCACGAGAACTCACCATCACAAGAACAGCATGGGGGAACCACCGCCATGATCCAGTCACCTCTCACCAGGTCTGTTCCCTGATACGTGGGCATTACAATTTAGATTACAATTCAAGATGAGATTGGGGTGGGGACACAGCCAGACCATATCACACTCCAATTCCTTACTATGTCTTCAGACCCAATTCTACTCATTGCTCTTCTGTGAATCTCCATTACGGCTATACTTCATGCTGGATATGAGCACAGCATAGGGCTTCATTCCTCTGTGTCTTGGTAGGTCTTTACTCTTCCTGAAGTGTCTTCACTCCTGTACGCTTTTCTGTACAGCTTAATGGTATTTATGGCCAGGGTGAATTTATAATTTATACTTTAAACTGGAATACTTTTGAGAGTAAAATTAAGCACTTGTTAATTCTTCACTCAGAACCACAGATGTAAACTGAAATTATTTTAGGTAAATAGTGACATATTGTTATCCTATTCGCAGCTAAAATTTTATACTCTGCCTTCTTTAGGAACCTATAACACGATCAGTAACACATCGTATGTCCCCATGACCACGTGGTCCCGGTCATTTGCAAATAGCAGCTGAAAAGCTGACAAGCACAACTCCAGCAGACCTACAGGACTGAGGAGATTAAAATTGAATTTCTGGGTCCTCCAATATAAAGGGACCTGGAAATACCTCAGGTTTTCATCAGGAGCCTCAAAAAAGTTGCACAGTAGAAAGAGAAGTGGAAATAAAATAGAAGAGCATCTGTAACAACTCAAACCCAGATTCGAACAGCAGAATACTCGATCAAACAAAAGTGATCTGCTTCTAATTGAATATCTGAAGCAAAATTAAGCCCAAATCTCAGAAAATATCATCTAGAGCCTCAAATTATCTCTCCAGTTTTTTTTATTACAATGTCTTCTATGTAATAAAAAACAATTAGACACACCAGAGGACTAGATAAATTGAACAAAAATGAGGAGAAATAATAAGAAATAATAAAAGTAATCCCACAAGTCATCCAGATATTGCAGTTATCAGATGTGGGATGATTAACATGTTTAAACATGTGCTAAAGGGAAGGATAATAGCAGACAACTGAAAAACATTTAAAAACTGAAATCAAGACCAGAATATATGGGTTTAATAGCCAATTAGACATAGCTTAACAGAGGACTGGGATAATAGGTCTGTTTCTTTTTTTTTCCCTCTGAAAGTAAGTAAAAAAAATACTAACACTGGAAAATGATAAAAAAGCTATCTATAAAGCTATATACCTACATATAAATTAAACCAAACGAAACATTTCTAAAAGAAGAAATATATGAAAAACAGTGAATTGGTCTAATATATATACAAGTAAAATCTTAGAAGTGGATAAAGGAAATGGTACAAAAACAATGCTAGAATAGCTGTTTAAGAATTAGCAAAAACTGATGAAACACATCTAACCACAAATTCAAAAAGCCTCACAAACCCAGTGTAGACAAAACAGAAAACCAAAATAAGGCGCACCATAATACAACACTCAAATCTAAGGTCAAAGAGAAAATCGGAAAAGTTTTCAGAGAGGGACTGATTGTTTCGGTCACACAGGAGAGCCTTGCATCACACTAACACTTTTGCCAAGCACAACTAAAAGACAAATTTTTAAAAAAGAAGGTCGAAGCCACTAGGGTATAACTGATGCAGGAAGAATGTGAAGTGCCACAGTCACTGATGGAAGGGACGCACAGTAAGATGCGCTTCTCAGTGGCACTGACTTTTTCCTCAAGGGCATATGTCCGATCATGGCATTGCGGGGAGAGTGTCTGAGCAGAAAACAATAGTATCGTGGACTTAAGAAGACAGAGGTTGTAACTTGGGGCTGCCAAGGTTGCCAGGACATGAAGACCAATATCAAGTGAGGAAAAAACTGGAATAAAATTAGGTATCAATGTTGCACATGTACAAAATAAAATAAAAAATCATGCTTAAAGCAGCAAAGATTTGACCAGTTTTGACTGTTAGGGGGATAAATATGGGAGTTTCGAGTCAGCTAAGGTGGACAGACCCTGGTAACTACGTCAGACCTTTGTCTGAGAATTGGGAAAGGCCACATGTTGGGATAAAGGTCTCTACCAAAGGGTAAGGAGAAAACCTACCTATAAATTAATCCAAACAAAACATAAAACAAACCTATCACAGGATCAGGGCGATGTCCCTATATCCCTCTGCCTGCCAGAGAAAAAAATTTCTCTTTTCAGATGAAGGGGTCATTATCCAGAGCCTCTAAATTTTTATTCATAGGTCTATTACTGAAATTTTTTAAATTGAGGCATATTATGTGATATGACCAAGGCTAGGTGCAGTGGCTCACGCCTATAATTCCAGGGCTTTGGAGACTGAGGTGGGTGGATCACCTGAGCTAAGGAGTTCGAGACCAGCCTGGCCAACATGGTGAAACCCCATCTCTACTAAAAATATAAAAATGAGCCAGGCATGGTGGTGTGTGCCTGTAATCCCAGTTACTCGGGAGGCTGAGGCCGAAGAATCACTCGAACCCAGAGGTGGAGGTTGCAGTGAGACAAGATCGTGCCACTGCATTCCAGCCTGGGTGAAAGAGTGAGACTCCATCTCAAAAAAAAAGAAGAAGAAGAAAGAAACTGCCTCGAATGTGATTCAGATATTGAAGTCATCAGAGTCTTCCAAATAATTTTCCACAGTATAAAGAAAATAACAGGCAAAATGGAATTTTTCAGCAGAGACTTGAAATCTATCAGAAGGAATCAAATTGAATTTTGGAACTGAAACATACATTATCTGAAATTAATAATTTAGTAGATTGTTTCTATTAATTATGCAAAGGAAAACAGAGGATTAATGAACAGGAAGATAAGACAATAGAAAATAAGCATATTGAAACACTGAGAGGAGATATAGAAAATATGGAAAATATCTAAAGGGACATGAAACAAATGCAGTATTTAAATAAATACTGACCAAGAATCTTCAAACTTAACAAAAGTGTTCAAGATAGAGCATGAATTCCAAGCAAGGGTATTGACACCTAGGAGAAACTACATCTACACACTTCATAGTCCAATTGATTCTTTTTAAAAGGTAAAGAGAAGGTCCCCAGGCAAGATGGTCAAATAGGAGCAGCACCAGTACGCAGCTCCCAGCAAGATCCACGCAGAGGGCAGGTGATTTCCCACATTTCCAACTGAGGTATCTGGTTTGTTTCACTGGGACTGGTTGGACACTGCACAGCCCAGGGAGGGCAAGCCGAAGAAGGGTGGGGCACTGCCTCACCCGGGAAGTGCAAGGGGCCGGGGTACTCCGTCTCCGAGCCAAGGTAAGCCATTAGGGACTGTTCCTTGCACTATGGCCCAGATACTGCGCTTTCTCACAGTTTTCACAACTCGCAGACCAGGAGATTCCCTCCAGTACCTACAGAGATAAAGTGAAAATCTTTATCTTCCTAGCACAAAGCTGGGTGGCCATTTGGGAAGACACGGAGCTAGCCACAGCAGTTTTTTTTCATACCACAGTGTTGCCTGGAATGCCAGTGAGACAGAACTGTTCACTCCCCTGGAAAAGGAGTTGAAGCCAGGGAGCCAAGTTGTCTGGCTCAGCGGGTCCCCCCAACATGGACACCAGCAAGCTAAGATCCACTGGCTTGAAATTCTCACAGAGAGCATAGCAGTTTGAGCATGACCTGGAACGTTCGACCTTGGTAGGGGACGTGCGTGCCACTGCTGCTGAGGTTTGAGTAGGCAGTTTCAACCTCACAGTGTAAGCAAAGCTGCTAGGAAGTTCAAATTGGGCAGAGCCCAGAACAGCTTAGCACCTGCAGACAGATGGTCTCACTAGATGTCCTCGCTGGGTAGGGCATCTCTGAAAAAGGCAGCAGCTCATCAGGGACTTATAAATAAAGCCCCATCTTTCTGGGACAGAGCACCTGGGAAAAGGGGCAGTAGCAGGTACAGCTTCAGCAAACCTAAACGTACCTGCCTGGCAGCCCGAGAGATCAGTGGATTTCCCAACACAGCGTTTGAGCTCTGATAAGGGACAGCCTCCTCAAGTGGCGCCCTGATCCACATGTATTTTGACTAGGAGATACCTCCAAGTAGGGGCTGACAGACACCTCAACAGGAGATTACTGGCTGGCATCTGGCAGGTACCCCTCTGGGATGAAGCTACCAGAGGAAGGAAGAGGCAGCCATTTTTGCTGTTCTGCAGACTCCATTGGTGATTCCTAGGCAAGCAGGGTCTGCAGTGGATGTCCGGCAAACTTGCAGCAGAGGGGCCTGATTGTTAGAAAGAAAACTAATAAAAAGAAATAGTTTCAACATCAACAAAAAGGGTGTCCACTCAGAGACCCCATGCAAAGGTCACTGACCTAGAGACCAAAGGTAGATAAATCCATGAAGACAGAAAGAACCTGGTGCAAAGGCTGACAACTCCAAAAACCAGAACGCCTTTACTTTAAGGGATCACAGCTCCTCACCAGCCAGGGAGAAAAACTGGATGGGGAATGAGTTTGACCAACTGACAGAAGCAGGCTAATATCCATCATCTACAAAGAACTTAAACAAATTTACAAGAAAAAAAATCATTAAAAAGTGGGTAAAAAATATGAACAGACGCCTCTCAAAAGGAGACATTTATGCAGCCGACAAACGTGAAAAAATGCTCATCACTGGTCATAAGAGAAACGCAAATCAAAACCACATTGAGATACCATCTCATGCCATTTAGAATGATGATCATTAAAAAGGTCTATGTGCCAAAAGCTATACCCACAGTTCTTTTTGGTATACTCCTCTCTCTCTAGATTCAGCTTCAGTTTACTGGCCTCATGGTTAAGCCATGTATGCATTCCCTTCATCCTAAGCATTTTTCCCCCCAACTATAAGATTTTCTATGGGCAATTTTGAACCATCCACAGTGTTTAAGGAGGTGATGATCATACAAAAGATCTGGTCTTTTTCTTGAGATATATTCTAAGTTTTGTTGTCCAAGAATTTCTCAAGTTTTTCTCTCACTGGTTATGGATGAAAAATTAGGCCAGGTGCGATGGCTCATGCCTGTAATCCCAGCACTTTGGGAGGCCAAGGCGGGTGGATCACCTGAGGTCGGGAGTTAGAGACCTCCTAACCAACATGGAGAAACCGCGTCACTACTAAAAATACAAAATTAGCCAGGCATGGTGGCACATGCCTGCAATCCAAGCTACTGGGAAGGCTGAGACAGGAAATTGCTTGAACCCAGGACATGGAGGTTGCAGTGAGCCGAGATCACCCCACTGCACTCTTTCCTGGCCAACAGGAGCAAAACTCCATCTCAAAAAAAAAAAAAAAAAAAAGAAAGAAAACAAAAATTAACTGTATCTTCCAATCATGGTAGAACTAAAGTTTTATCCCAGGATTATCTCCATACTTTCATCGAAATTCTATTGAACTTCTCTTACTCTTGTAATACCTACTCAAAGACAGCTAAAAATAACAACCCAGGAACCCTAGCAAAATTCTTACATTGCAATCTCTTGTCCAAAGCCACAAGTTCAGTAGGCACATTTGCTCACTTCCATGAGACACAGATGACATTTAACCCAAATATGACATCACTACATAAAACAGATGATCATTCTTCTCATCTTCCAATAATATTTTCCTCATTACCTACCACCTGGCTCTGAGGCCAGTGGCTCATATTATATGTCTCTGTGAAGTCATCCTACTTCTGGTATCAATTTCTGTGTGCTGGTTCAGATTTCTATATGTTTTAGATTTGCTTCAGTAGCAGCAATCTTAAAATCCCATTAATTTGAGGGGGGAGATCCAAGAGGGATGAATAGGAACAGCTCCAGAGTGCAGTTCCCAGTGAGTATAGTGCAGAGGGTGAGTGCTCACTGCATTTCCAAACAAGTTTTCACTGCCCACAGACCAGGAAATTCCTGGGCAGAAAAGTGCCACAAATTTTCAGCGTGGCGATTTCAGCCGGTGCCGCGTCAGTGCACAGAAACTCACACAAGTCTGGGCGGCCATTTTGACTGGTACCTAGAATGCCTGGGAGACAGAGCCATCCATTCAACTGAAAGGGAGGGGGCTGAGACAGAGAACCAGGTGATCTGGCTCAGTGGGTAACACCCCCATAAAACAAGCAATCTGAAATGCTCTGGATTGACAGATTCGCAGCAAGCGCAACTGAACCCAGGACGGTCCAGCTCAGTGGCGGGGGGGGCAGGTGAAGGGTAACCATCACTACCGAGGCAGTCTGCCACTACCTAGGCAGTTCACACAACAGCTGGGCAGACCCTGCAGCAGCTCAGCATCACCTCTGCTGGCGGACTGCGACTAGATTACTCTGTGCAGGGCAGGGCATCTATAAAAAAAAAGACAGCAGCACAACAGGAACTTACAAATAAAGCCGACCTTCCTAGGACAGAGCACCTGGGAAAAGAGGCAGTTATGACTTCAGCTGCAGCAGACTTAAAGGTACCTGCCCAGCAGCTCTGCACAGAACAGCAGAGCTCCCAGCACAGCACTCAAGCTCCTATAAGGGACAGACTCTCCTCAAGGAACTCCCTGACCCCCGTCTACCCAAAGAGATACTTCATAAAGGAGAGCTCAGGGAGACATCTGGAGGATACCCTTCTGGGACAAGGATAGCAGAGGAAGAAATTGGCAGCAACCCTTGGTGTTCTGTAGCCCCCACAGGCAATCCCCAGGCGAGCAGAGTCTGCAGTAGACCTCCAGCTGTCCTGAAGCAGAGGGGCCTGTTAGAAGGAAAACTAAGAAGCAGAAAGAAATAGCTTCAACATCAAGAAAAAGGACGTTCACTCAGACCCCATCCGAACGTCACTAAATAAAAAGACCACAGTTAGATAAAATCACTAAGATGGGAAGAAAGCAGTGCAAAAGGGGTGATAACACCAAAACCAGAATGCCTCTCCTTCTCCAAAGGATCACAACTCCTCACCAGCTAGGGATCAAAGATGGATGGAGAATCAATCTGATGAAGTGACAGAAACAGGCTTCAGAAGGTGGGTAATAACAAACTTCTCAGAACTAAAAGAACATGTTCTAACCCAATGCAAAGAAACTAAGAACCTAGAAAAAAGGTTAGAAGAGATGCTGACTACAATAAACAGCTTAGAGAAGAATGTAAACCACTTGATGGAGTTGAAAACACAGCACGAGAACTTTGCAAAGCATGCACAAGTTTCAAAAGCCGAATCGCCCAACAGAAGAAAGTATATCGGAGATTGAAGATCAACTCAATGAAATAAAACGAGAAGGCAAGAATAGAGAAAAAAAGAGTGAAAAGAAATGAACAAAGCCTCCAAGAAACATGGGATTATGTGAAAAGACATAATCTACGTTTGATAGGTGTACCGGAATGTCACCAAGAAAATGAATCCAAGCTGGAAAACAATCTTCAGGATATTATCCAGGAGAACTTCCCAACCTAGCAAGGCAGGCTACCATTCAAGTTCAGGAAATGCAGAGAACACCACAAAGATATTCCTGAAGAGTAACCCCAAGGCACATAATCGTCAGATTCACCTAGGGTTGAAATTAAGGAAAAAATGCTAAGGGCAGCCAGAGAGAAAGGTCTGGTTACCCACAAAGGCAAGCCCATTAGACTCACAGCGGACCTCTCCACAGAAACCCTACAAGCCAGAAGAGAGTGGGGACCAATATTCTATATCCTTAAAGAAAAGAACTTTCCACACAGAATTTCATATCCAGCCAAACTAAGCTTCATAAGGAAAGGAGAAAGAAAATTTATGGACAAGCAATTGCTGAGGGATTACATCACCACCAGACCTGCCTTACAAGAGCTCCTGTAAGAAGCACTAAACAAGGAAAGGAACAACCATTACCAGCCACTCCAAAAATGTACCAAATGGTAAAGACCATCAACACAATGAAGAAAATGTGTCAACTAATGGGCAAAACATCCAGCTAGCATCAAAATGGCAGGATCAAATACACACATAACATTTACCTTAAATGTAAATGGACTAAATGCCCCAATCAAAAGGCACACACTGGCAAGTTTGATAAAAACTCAAAACCTATTGGTGTGCTGTGTTCAGGAAACCCATCTCAAGTGCAAGGACATACAGAGGCCAAAAATAAAGGGATAGTGAAAGATTTATCAAGCAAATGGAGAGAAAAAAAAGGAGTTGCAATCCTAGTCTCTGATAAAATGGACTTTAAACCAACAAAGATAAAAAGAGACAAAGCAGAGCATTACATAATGGTAAAAGGATCAATGCATCAAGAAGAACTAAAGATCCTAAATATATACGCACCCAATACAGGAGCAACCAGGTACATAAAGCAAGTTCTTAACGACCTACAAAGAGGCTTTGACTCCACCCAATAATAGTGGGAGACTTTAACAGTCCACTGTCAACATTAGATCAATGAGACAGAAAATTAACAAGGATATCCAGGACTTGAACTCAGATCTGGACCAAGCGGACCTAATAGACATCTACAGAACTCTCCACCACAAATCCACAAAATATACATTCTTCTCAGCACTGCATGGCACCTACTCTAAAATTGACCACAGAATTGGAAGTAAATCACTCCTCAGCAAACACAAAAGAATGGAAATTGTAACAGTCTCTCAGACCACAGTACAATCAAATTGGAACTCAGAATTAAGAAACTAACTCAGCACTGTACAACTTCATGGAAACTGAACAACTTGCTCCTGGATAAACAAGGAAATGAAGGCAGAAATAAAGATGTTTTTTGAAACCAATGAAAATGAAGACACAACTACCAGAATCTCTGGGACACATTTAAAGCAGTGTCTAGAGGGAAATTTATAGCAATAAATGCCCACCAGAGAAGTGAGGAAAGATGTAAAATCAACACCCTATTGTCAAACTTGAAAGAGCTAGAGGAGCAAGATCGAAAAAACTCAAAAGCTAGCAGAAGACAAGAAATAACTAAGATCAGAGCAAAACTGAAGGAGATAGAGATAGAGACACAAAAAAAAAATCCTTCAAAAAAATCAATAAATCCAGGAGCTGGTTTTTTGAAAAGATCAACAAAATAGACCACTAGTCAGACTAATAAAGAAAAGGGAGAAGAATCAAATAGATGCAATAAAAAACAATAAAGGGGATATCCCCACTGACTCCACAGAAATACAAACTACAATCAGAGATTACTACAAACAACCCTATGCACATAAACCAGTAAACCTGGAAGAAATGGATAAATTCCTGGACACTTGCACCCTCCCAAGCCTAAACCAGGAAAAAGTTGAATCCTTGAACAGAGCAATAACACGGGCTGAAGTAGAGGCAGCAATTGATAGCCTACTAACCAAAAAAAGTCCAGGTCCAGACGGGTTCACAGCTGAATTCTACCAGACATACAAGGAAGAGCTGGTACTATTCTTTCTGAAACTATTCCAAACAATACAAAAAGAGGGAATCCTTCCCAAATCATTTTATGAGACCATCATCATCCTGACACCAAAACCCGGCAGAGACTCACCAAAAAGAGAAAACTTCAGGCCAATATCCACGATGAACACAGATGTAAAAATCTTCAATAAAATACTGGCAAACTGATTGCAACAGCATATCAAAAAGCTTATCCATCACGATCAAGTAGGCTTCATCCTGGGTATGCAAGGCTAGTTCAACATATGCAAGTCTATAAACGTAATCCACCACATAAACAGAACCAAAGACAAAACACACATGATTATCTCAATAGATGCAGAGAAGGCCTTTCACAAAATTCAACAGCACTTTATGCTAAAACCCCTCCAACTAGGTATTGAAGGAACATATCTCAAAATAATAAAAGCTATTTATGACAAACCTACAGCCAATAACATACTGAATGGGCAAAAACTGGAAGCAGTCCCTTTGAAACCTGGCACTAGACAAGGATGCCCTCTGTCACCACTCCTATTCAATATAGTTTTGTAAGTTCTAGCCAGAGCAATTAGGCAAGAAAAGAAATAAAGATATTCAATTCGGAAAAGAGGAAGACAACATGATTGTATATTTAGAAGACCCTATCATCTCAGCCCAAAATCTCCTTAAACTGATAAGCAACTTCAGTACAGTCTCAGGATACAAAATCAATGTGCAGGTATCACCAGCATTTCTATAAACCAAAAACAGACTAACAGAGAGCCAACTCATGAGTGAACTCCCCATTCACAATTGCTACAAAGAGAATAAAATACCTAGGAATGTGAAGGACCTCTTCAAGTAGAACTACTAACCACTGCTAAAGGAAGTAACAGGACAAAAACAAATGGAAAAGCATTCCATGCTCATGATTAGGAAGAATCAGTATCGTGAAAATGGCCATACTGCCCAAAGTAATTTACAGATCCAACGCTATCCCCATCAAGCTACCAATGACCCTCTTCACAAAACTGGAAGAAAACCACCTTAAACTTCATATGGGACCAAAAGAGAGCCTGCATAGCCAAGTCAATTCTAAGCAAAAAGAACAAAGCTGGAGGCATCATGTTACCTGATTTCAAACTATACTACAAAGCTTCAGTAATCATAACAGCATGGTACTGGTACCAAAACAGAGATATAGAACAATGGAACGGAACAGAGGCTTTGGAACAATGCCACACATCTACAATCATCTGATCTTTGACAAACCTGACAAAAGCAAGCAATGGGGAAAGGATTCCCCTGTTTAATAAATTGTGTTGGGAAAACTGACTAGCAGTGTGCAGAAAGCAGAAACCATTCAGGACATAGGCATAGGCAAGGACTTCATGACTAAAACACCAAAAGCATTGGCAACAAAAGCCAAAATAGACCAATGGGACCTAATTAAACTCCCGAGCCTCTGTACAGCAAAAGAAACAATCATTAGAGTAAACCAGCAACCAAGAGAATGGGAAAAAATTTTTGCAATCTGCCCTTCTGACAAAGCGCTAATATCCAGAATCTACAGAAAACTAAAACAGATTTACAAGAAAAAAAAAACGAACAAACCTATCCAAAAGTGGGAGAAGGATATGAAGTTTTCAAAAGTAGACATATATGAAGCCAGCAAACATGAGAAAATACACATCATCACTGATTGTTAGAGAAATGCAAATCAAAACCACATTGAGGTACCACCTCACACCAGTTAGAATGGTGATCATTAAAAAATCTGGAGACAACAGATGCTGGAGAGGATGTGGAGAAATAGGAACACTTTTACACTGTTGGTGGAAGCATAAACTAGTTCAACCATTGTGGAAGACAGTGTGATGCTTCCTCAAGGACCTAGAAACAGAAATTCCATTTGACCCAGCAATCCCAGCAATATAGCCAAAGGATTATAAATCATTCCACTATAAAGATACATGCACATGTATATTCATAGCGGCACTGTTTACAATAGCAAAGACCTGGAACCAACCCAAATGCCCATCGATGATAGACTGGACAAGGAAAATGTGGCACATATACACCATGGAATACTATGCAGCCATAAAAAACGATGAGTTTGTGTCCTTTGTAGGGACATGGATGAACCTGGAAACCGTCATTCTCAGCAAACTGATGCAAGAACAGAAAATCAAACACCACGTGTTCTCACTCAAAGGCAAGTGTTGAACAATGAGAACACATGGACACAGGGAGGGGGAGCATCACACACTGGGATCTGTTGGGGGTGCCAAGGAAGGGACTGTGGGGGGTGGGTGGGGAGGTCTGGGAGGGGATAACATGGGGAGAAATGCCAGTTGTAGGTGACGGGGGGATGGAGGCAGCAAACCACATTGCCGTGTATGTACCTATGCAACAATCCTGCATGATCTGCACATGTACCCCAGAACCTGAAGTACAATTAAAAAAAAAATCCCATTAATTTACAGTAACAATTTTTTGTTCTCATTATATTTGGGCAGGTAGCAGATTGGTAGCTGCAGCTTTGCTCCCCAGGTCATCTTAATTTAGTATCCCATTTCCCTCCCCAGCATATATTGCACGTATTTTAGAAACTGATAACTACACATGCAACATGGGCTGGTTTGCAGTGTACAGACAGCTCAAGCACAAAGGGGTGAAGACCTACATGGGTCAGCCTGGGAACAGCTATCCAAGAGGTTTGAATCTATCCAAGCAGATCTTTCTTCCCACATTCCAGGCTCATCACTTCCTCCTATTCCAGTGTGGCTAATCCATACATAGAAAGTTAGGTAGCTCCACATATTCTTGTCTACCTGTGTGTTTCATGACACATCTCCACAGCTAAGCGCCAGCTCAAATTCTGTACAGGAAGCTCCTGATGCTGTCCCAGAACTCACGGCCCAATCTGCTCTACTTTGTTGCTGAGGTTTGGCCACCTGGTTCCCTTGCCTTCAACTCCTCCAGGTCCTCATCACTTGGCAATCCATTACTGTCAGTTCTTCTGGGCTTTCCAATCACTGCTGGAGTACTTTTGTCCTTTATGCCTAAGGCTGCAGAGACAGGCTTAAAGTTCTCCTCTAGGCCCTGGATTCCCTTTTTACTTCCCTTCTGTATCTTCGCTGTATGTTTACTGTGAGTTTCTCTGTCTAAAGCCGTGTTGTGACTCTGGCCTTTCGATGTGGTATCATGCTCTGGCTTCAGCAAAGAGCCTGATAAAGAGTGTCCTGCAGAGAGTAGTTTCAAGATGTCTCCAGAGCCCTGGAGCTGCTTGAGTGAGAAGGCAGACCAGCTGTCTTAAGGACTTTAAAAAAATCAGGATCTTACTACCTGACACAGATGGGAGTATAGGGACATGATCAGAGCTCACTGCAGCCTCAACCTCCTGGGCTGATGCGATCCTCCTGCCTCAGCCTCCTGAGTAGCTAGCCCTACAGGTGTGTACAACCGAGTCCAGCTAATCTTTAAAACTGTTTGTAGAGACAAGGTGGTCCTGCTGTAGTGCTCAGGGTCCCACTATATTGCTGTCTGGAACTCCTGATCTGAGGCAGTCCTCCCTCCACCACTTCACAAAGTGCTGGGATTATAGGCATGAGCCACTGTGTCCAACCTCTTAAGGACTTTTTGATCTGGCTTCAGTTTCTGCTCCAATGTTGGTACAAACCTGCCTTTTAAAACCCTTTGGACCACATTAGTGCCGCATCAAAGCCTTCAGCCAAGCTGGGAACTGAGCAGGACTCTGCAAATTCCTTATGTAAATACCAGATCTGCTTTATGGACGGGGCACCTGGCACCTCCATTTACCTCCAATGTTTTTAGATACCAGATTGCTTTCTTCTGTCATTTCAGGGCACCAAGGAAGAGAACCAATGGCAGAAGCCACATGTGCAAGCAAGATGGGAGTCTGGAGAGCCTCGGGCTAAGTCACGAGCACTCAGACCTTTTCTCTTTGTAAGGGCAACCGGGTCATATCTGCCAGCTTAGAGCTGCTCTGTCCACAACTCTAAAATCTAACACCTAGAACAATAAATACACTTAACCATGTCCAACTCTCTCAACTCGTCATAAAATCTGTCATTAGCAAAGGGACTTGTACCAAGAGAGCTGAACATCTGCTCCTGCACCGTGACAACAGATAGGAAACAAGGACTGCTATGGATGCAGCCCCAGGAGCCTAATGTTAAGGGGGTACAAGGCCTGGCTTCAGGCTGGGGGCCTGGAGAGGGGCTGGCACTTCTCTACCTCCTGCAGCTCCTGTTCCTCCACTTCCTGGTGAAAATCCGGGTCTGACACCCACCAGGTCGCAACCCCAAAGCAAGTGAGGGCCACAAGGCTTCACATTCTGAGATGCAGCTAGAAGGAACAGCTGGTATAATATACGGCCATGCACTACCTACGTTTCCTCAACATGGGACTGCATATATGACAATGGTCTGCCCCATGAGATTATAATAAAGCTGAAAAATTCCTATCACCTAGTGATATCATAGCCATAGTAATGTCAAGGCCTGAGGTATTACTCACATGTCTGTGGTGATGCTGGTGTAAACAAAGTTGCCACCCTGCTAGTTATATGAGTAGAACACCAACAATTATATAATACATAGTACTTGATCATAATACACAGCTCTATTACTGGTTTATGTATTTACTATATATATTTTTAATCATGATTTAAGAGTGTACTCCTTCTGCATATATGTATCCACCGTAAAACAACCTGGAGCAGGTCCTTCAGGAGGTATTCCAGAGGAAGGCACTGTAATCACAGATGACAGCTCTTTGTACGTTACCGCCGCTGAAGACCTTTTACCGGGACAAGATATGGAGGTAGAAGACAGTGATATTGACGATCCTGACCCGTGTAAGCCTAGGCTAATGCATATGTGTGCTTGTGTGCTTGTGTGTTAGTTTTTACCAAAAAGTTAAAAAAGTAAAAAAAATAAAAATGAAAAATGCAAAATAGCTTATGGAATAAAGATATAAAGAAACTCCTTTTGTACAGCTGTACATGTGTTTGTATTTTCAGCTGTGTTATTACAAAAAGATCAAACTTTAAAAATAAACAAGTTTATAAAGTACAAAGATTGCAGTACAGTAAGGTCAATTTATGGTTGAAGAGAAACATTTAAAAAATAAATTTAGTGTAGCCTAAGTGTAGAGTGATTATAAAGTCTACAGTGGTGTACAGTGATGTCCTAGGCCTTCATGTTCACTCATGAGTCTCTCACTGACTCACCCAGAGCAACTTCCTGTCCTGCAAGCTCCATTCAAGGTAAATGCCCTATACAGGGGGACCATTTTAACCTTTTATATCATATTTTTACTGTAAACATATCTACATTTAGATGTTTAGACACACAGGTATTTACCACTGTGCTACAGTTGTCTATGGTTTTGAGTACAGTAACATGCTGTACGGGTTTCTAGCCTAGGAGTGACAGCCTATCCCATACAGACTAGGTTTGGTGGGTTGTTCCATCTAGGTTTAAGTAAGTATATGCTATGATGTTCCCACAACAGAATCACTTAATGAAGCATTTCTCAGAACATATCCCTGTGCTTAAGCAATAAATGACTGTATTTTCTGTCTGCATTTCACCTCCATTATATATGTATTTTTTCCGACATTTCTCACGGTAGAGGTAAGAGCACCAGGACTTCCAGAAAAAACTAATGTGTCTATAAGCTTCTGCTTTATGTGGCTCATGTTATATCTGAGCATATGCTATTGGATGAAGTAGTCACATTGCCAAGGCTTCCAATGGGATGGGGAAGCATACTTCATTTTCTTGAAGGCACTCTTAAGTCACAAAGCATTGGGTGGGGTCATACTGTCCTTTTATAATGAAGAGAGGAGTAAATAATAGAGAATAATAATACAGTTCACCAAAGATGCTAAGGCCAATTATATCCAAAAAGCAAGGTCAGTTTGGTGGAATGACTTACTAATGCACTGAGATGCCCATATGCCCATATTTCCTGCCAAACAGTCTAAATGGAAAACTAGAATCCTAATTAAAATGAAAAAAGGTATGTCACCTGCTAAAAACTCTCATGGTAAAAATTCTCAATAAACTAGGTATTGATGAAACATATCTCAAAATAATAAGAGTTATTTATGACAAACCCACAGTCAGTATCATACTGAATGGGCAAAAACTGGCAGTATTCCCTTTGAAAACTGGCATAAGACAAGGATACCCTCTCTCACCACTCCTATTCAACACAGTATTGGAAGTTCTGGCCAGGGCAATCAGGCAAGAGAAAGACATAAAGGGTATTCAAATAAGAAAAGAGGGAAGCCAAATTATCTCTGTTTGTAGATGACATGATTGTATATTTAAAAAAAACCCATCGTCTCAGCCCAAAATCTCCTTAAGCTGATAAGCAACTTCAGCAACGTCTCAGGATACAAAGTCGATGTGCAAAAATCACAAGCATTCCTATACACCAATAATACACAGAGAACCAAATTATGAGTGAACTCCCATTCACATTTGCTATAAAGAGAATAAAATACCTAGAAATACAACTTACAAGGAATGTGAAGGACCTTTTCAAGGAAAACTACAAACTACTGCTCAAGGAAATAAGAGAGGACACAAACAAATGGAAAAGAGTTCCATGCTCATGGTTAGGAAGAATCAATATCAGGGAAATCAGTATCAGAATCAGAGAAAATGGCCACAATGCCCAAAGTATTCTATATAGTCAGTGCTATCCTAATCAAGCTACCGTTGACTTTCTTCACAGAATTAGAAAAAACACTTTAAATTTAATATGGAACCCAATAAGAGCTTGCATAGCCAAGATAATCCTAAGCAAAAAGAACAAAGCTGGAGGCATTAAGTTACCTGGCTTCAAACTATACTACAAGGCTACGGTAACAAAATAGCATGGTACTGGTACCAAAACAGATACATAGACCAATGGAACAGAACAGAGGCCTCAGAAGTAACACCACACATCTACAACCATCTGCTTTCTGACAAACCTGACAAAAACAGACAATGGGGAAAGGATTGCCTATTTAATAAATGGTGTTGGGAAAACTGGTTAGCTATATGCAGAAAACTAAAACTGGATTTTTTCCTTACATCTTACACAAAAATTAACTCAAGATGCATTAAGGACTTAAATTTAAGACCTAAAACCATAAAAACTCTAGAAGAAAACCTACGCAATATCATTCACAAAATAGGCGTGGGCAAAGACTTCATGACTAAAATACCAAAAGCAATGACAACAAAAGCCAAAGTTGACAAATGGAACCTAATTAAATGAAAGAGCTTCTGCACAGCAAAAGAAACTATCAAGAGAGAATAGGAAACCTACAGAATGGGAGAAATTTTTGCAATCTATCCATCTGACAAAGGGCTAATATCTACAAAGAACTTAAACAAATTTCCAAGAAAAAAAAAAACACAACCCCATCAAAAAGTAGGCAAAGGATATAAACAGACAGTTCTCAAAAGAAGACATTTATGCTGCCAACAAACCTATGGAAAAAAAGCTCATCATCACTGGTCATTAGAGGAATGCAAATCAAAACCACAATGAGCTACCATCTCACACCAGTTAGAATGGTGATCATTTTTTTTAAAAAACAAGGGATTGCTGGCAAGATAGTCAAATAGGAACTGCTCTGGTGTGCAGCTCCCAGCGAGAGTGACACAGAAGGAGGGTGATGTCCACATTTCCAACTGAGGTACGTGGCTCATCTCATTGGGACTGGTTAGACAGTGGGTGTAGTCCAAGAAGGGCAAACCAAAGCAGGGTGGGGTGTCACCTTACCTGGGAAGCATAAGGGGCCAAGGAACTCCTTCTCCTACCCAAGGGAAGCCATGAGGGACTTTTCCCGGCACTCTGGCCCAGATACTGCACTTTTCCTACATTCTTCACAACCCACAGACCAGGAGATTCCCTCTGGTGCCTACAATACCAGCAGCCTGGGTTTCCATCACAAAACTGGGTGGCCATTTGGGAAGACATTGAGCTAACTGCAGCAGTTTTTTTTTTAAAATATCCCAGTGGCACCTGGAACCCCAGCGAGACAGAACCGGTCAATCCACTGAAAAGGGGGCTGAAGCAAGGGAGTGAAGTGATCCAGCTCAGTGGGTCCCACCCCCATGAAGACCAGCAAGCTAAGATCCACTGGCTTGAAATTCTTGCAGCCAGCACAGCAGTCTGGTTCAACCTGCGATGTTTGAGCTTGGTAGGGGAAGGGGCATTCAACATTACTGAGGCTCCAGTAGGCAGTTTTAACCTCACCTGTGTAAACAAAGTTGCCAGGAAGTTTACACAGCAACTGGACGGAGCCCACAGCAGCTCATCAAGGCCTCCGCAGGCAGACTGTGTCACCAGACTCCCTCCTTGTTGAGTAGGGCATATCTGAATAAAGGCAGCAGCCCATCAGGGACTTATAAATAAAGCCCCACCTTCCTGGGACAGAAGACCTGGAAAAGGGGTGGCTGTGGGTACAGCTTCAGCAGACTTAAATGTCCCTGCCTGGCAGCTCTGAAGAGAGAAGCAGATTTCCCAGCTCAGCATTTGAGCTCTGATAAGGGACAGACTACCTCCTCAATTGGCTCCCTGACCCCCATGTATCCTCTCTGGGAGACACCTTCCAGCAGGGTCTGACAGACACCTCATACAGGAGAGCTCTGGCTGGCATCTGGTGGGGACCCTTCTGGGTTGAAGCTACCAGAGGAAGGAACAGACATTTATTTTTGCTCTTCTGTAGGTGATTCCCAGGCAAGCAGGGTCTGGAGTGGACCTCCAGCAAATTCCAGCAGACCTGCAGCAGAGGGGCCTGCGTGTTAGAAGGAAAAATAGCAAACAGAAAGAATTTCAACATCAACAGAAAGGACATTCACTCAGAGACCCCATTCAAAGGTCACCAACTTCAAAGACCAAAGGTAGATAAATCCATGAAGATGGGAAGAAACCAGAGCAAAAAGTCTGAAAATCCCAAAAACAGAATGTCTCTTCTTCTCCAAGGGATCACAACTCGTCACCTGCAAGGAAACAAAACTGAACGGAGAATGAATTTGATGAATTTACAGAAGCAGGTGTCAGAAGGTGGGTAATAACAAACTTCTTTAAGCTAAAGGAGCATGTTCTAACCCAATGCAAGGAAACTAAGAACCTTGAAAAAAGGTTAGATAAAATGCTAACTAGAATAACCAGTGTAGAGAAGAACATAAATGACCTGATGGAGCTGAAAAACACAGCACAAGAACTTCATGAAGCATACACAAGATTCAGTAGCTGAATCGATGAAGCAGAAGAAAGGCTATAAGAGACTGAAGATCAACTCAGTGAAAATTAAGAAGGCAAGATTAGAGAAAAAGAGTGCAAAGAAATAAAAAAAAAACCCTCCAAGAAATATGGGATTATGTGAAAAGACCAAATCTATGTTTGGTTGGCAGACCTGAAAGGGAAGGGAGAATGATACCAAGTTGAAAAACACTCTTCAGGATATTATCCAGGATAACTTCCCCAAACTAGCAAGGCAGGCCAACATTCAAATTCAGGAAGTACAGAGAACACCACAAAAATACTCCTTGAGAAGAACAACCCCAAGATAAATAATGGTCAGATTCACCAAGGTTGAAATGAAGAAAAAATGTTAAGGGCAGCCAGAGATAAAGGTCGGGTTACCCACAAAGGGTAATCTGACTCACGGTGATTATCTTTCAGCAGAAAACTTATAAGCCAGAAGAGAGTGGGGGCCAATATTCAACATCCTTAAAGAAAAGAATTTTCAACTCAGAATTTCATATCCAGCCAAACCAAGCTTCATAATCAAACAAGAAATAAAATCCTTTACAGACAAGCAACTGCTGAGAGATTTTGTCACCACCAGGCCTGCCTTAAAAGAGCTCCTGAAAGAAGCACCAAACATGGAGAGGAACAATCACTACCAGCCACTGCAAAACATACCACATTGTAAAGACCCTCAACACTATGAAGAAACTGCATCAAGTAACCGGCAAAACAACCAGTTAGCATCAGAATGGCAGGATCAAATTCACATATAATAATATTAACCTTAAATGTAAATGATCTAAATGCCCCAACCAAAAGCCACTCACTGGCAAATTGGATAAAGAGTCAAGATCCAGGATTAAGAACCTCACTCGAAACCACAAAACTACATGGAAACTGAACAACCTATGCCTGAATGACTACTGGAAAAATACTGAAGGGAGAAACAAAAATATTATTTGAAATCAATGACAACAAAGACACCATGTACCAGACATTTCTGGGACACATTTAAAGCAGTGTTTAGAGGGAAATTTATAACACTAAATGCCCACAAGAGAAATGAGGAAAGAACTAAATGTCACAATTTAAAAAAGTAGACACGCAAGATCAAACAAATTCAAAAGCTAGCAGAAGACAAGAAATAACTAAGATCACAGCAGAATTGAAAGAGATAGAGACACAAAAAAAATCCTTCAAAAAATAAATGAATCCAGGAGCTGGTTTTTTGAAGAGATCAACAAAATAGACAGACAGCTAGCCAGACTAATAAAGAAGAAAAGAGAGAAGAATCAAATAGATGCAGTATAAAATGATGAAGGGGATATCACCACCGATCCCACGGGTATACAAATTACCATCAGAGAATACTACAAATAACTCTATGTAAATATACAAGAAAACCCAGAAAAAATGGATAAATTCCTGGACACTTAAACCCTCCCAAGACTAAACCAGGAAGAAATCAAATCCCTGAATAGACCAATAACAAGGTCTGAAATTGAGGCAGCAATTAATAGCCTACCAACCAAAAAAAGTCCAGGACCAGACAGGTTCAAAGCCAAATTCTACCAGAGGTACAAAGAGGAGCTGGTACACTGGTACTATTCCTTCTGAAACTATTCCAAACAATACAAAGAGGGGAATCCTCCCTAACTTATTTTATGAGATCAACATTATCCTGATAGCAAAACCTGGCAGAGACACAACTAAAAAAGAAAATTTCAAGCCAATATCCATGAACATTAATGTGAAAATCATCAATAAAATATTGGCAAACCGAATCCAACAGAGCATCAAAAAGCTTATCCATCACAATCAAGTTGGCTTCATCCCTGGGATTTAAGGCTGGTTCAACATATGCAAATCAATAAATGTAACCCATCACATAAACAGAACCAAAGACAAAAACCACATGATTATCTCTATAGATGCAAGGAAGGCCTTCAACAAAATTCAACAGCCCTTTCTGCTAAAAACTCTCAATCAACTAGGTACTAACAAAATTTAGCTCAAAATAATAAGAGCTATTTATGACACACCCACAGCCAATATCATACTGAATGGGCAAAAACTGGAAGCATTCCCTTTGAAAACTGGCACAAGACAAGGATGCTCTCTCTCACCACTCCTATTAAACATAGTATTGGATATTCTGGCCAAGGCAATGAGGCAAGAAAAAGAAATAAAGGGTATCCAGTTAGAAAAAAAGGAAGTCAAATTGCCTCTATTTGCAGATGACATGATTGTATATTTAGAAGGCCCTGTCATCTCAGCCCAAAACCTCCTTAAGCTGATAAGCAACTTCAGCAATGTCTGAGGATACAAAATCAATGTGGAAAAATCATAAGCATTCCTATACACCAATAACAGATGAACAGAGAGCCAAATCATGAGCAAACTCCCATTCACAATTGCTATAAAGAGAATAAAATACCTAGGAATACAACTTACAAGGGATGTGAAGGACCTCTTCAAGGAAAACTACAATCCACTGCTCAAGGAAGTAAGAGAGGACACAAACAGAATGAAAAACATTCCATACTCATGGTTAGAAAGAAAATCATATAAATGGTCATATTGCACAAAGTAATGTATAGATTCTACACTATCCCTATCAAGCTACCAGTGACGTTCTTCACAGAATTGGATAAAAACACCTTAAATTTCATATGGAACCAAATAAGAGCCTGCATAGCCAACACAATCCTAAGCAAAAAGAACTCAGGTCTGGACCAAGCAGACCTAATAGACGTTTACAGAACACTCCACCCCAAATCCACAGAATACACATTCTTCTCAGCACCACATCACATTTACTCTAAAATTGACCACATAATTGGCAGTAAATCACTCCTCAGCAAATGCAAAAGAATGGAAATCTTAACAGTCTCTCAGACCACAGGGCAATCAAATTAGAACTCAGGATTAAGAAAAGCACTCGAAACTGCACAATCACATGGAAACCGAATACCTTCCTCCTGAATGATGAATGGATAAACAATGAAATGAAAGCAGAAATAAAAATGTTCTTCAAAACTAAAAAGAATGAAGACACAATGTCCCAGAATCTATGGGACACATTTAAAGCAGTATCTAGAGGGAAATTTATAGCAATAAATGCTCACATGAGAAATGAGGAAAGATCTAAAATCGACACCCTATCATCGAAATTGAAAGAGCTAGAGGAGCAAGAACAAAAAAACTCAAAAGCAAGCAGAAGACAAGAAATAAGTAAGATCAGAGCAGAACTGAAGGAGACAGACACACAAAAAAGCCTTCAAAAAATCAATAAATCCAGGAGCTGGTTTTTTGAAAAGACCAACAAAATAGACAGACCGTGGCTAGACTAATAAAAAAGAAAAGAGAGAAGAATCGAATAGATGCAGTAAAAAACAAAAAAAGGGGGAGATCACCACCGATTTCTTGGAAATACAAACTACCATCAGAGGTTACTGCAAACAGCTCTACGCACATAAACCAGTAAATCTGGAAGAAATGGATAAATTCCTGGACACTTGCACACTCCCAAGACTAAGCCAGGAAAAAGTTGAAATACTGAATAGACCAATAACAAGGTCTGAAGTAGAGGCAGCAATTAATACCCTACCAACTAAAAAAAGTCCAGGTCCAGATGGGTTCACAGCCGAATTCTACCAGACATACAGAGAGGAGCTGGTACCATTCCTGCTGAAACTATTCCAAACAATACAAAAGAGGGATCCTCCCTAACTCTTTCTATGAGACGAACGTCATCCTGATACCAAAACCTGGCAGAGACACAACTAAAAAAGAAAACTACGTGTCAGTATCTATGATGAATATTGATGCAATAAAATACTGGCAAACTGAATCCAACAGCACATCAAAAAGCTTATCCACCACGATCAAGTAGGCTTCATCCTGGGGGATGCAAGACTGGTTCAACATACGTAAATCTATAAACTTAATCCACCACATAAACAGAACCAAAGACAAAAACCACAAGATTATCTCAATAGATGCAGAGAAAGCCTTTGACAAAATTCAACGGCCCTTTATGCTAAAAACTTTAAATAAACTAGATATGGAGGGAACGTATCTCAAAATAATAAAAGCCATTTATGACAAACCCACAGCCAATATCATACTAAACAGGCAAAAACTAGAAGCATTCCCTTTAAAAACTGGCACTAGACAAGGATGCCCCTCCCTCACCACTCCTATTCAGTATAGTATTGGAAGTTCTAGCCAGAGAAATTAGGCAAGAAAAAAAAAATAAAGCATATTCAATTAGGAAAATAAGTCGTCAAATTATCCCTATTTGCAGATGATATAATCGTATGTTTAGAAGACACCGTTGTCTCAGCCCAAAATCTCCTCAAGCTAATAAGCAACTTCGGCAAAATCTCAGGATACAGAAATCAATGTGCAGAAATCACAAGCATTTCTATACACCAACAACAGATAAACAGAGAGCCAAATCATAGCTAACTCCCATTTGCAATTGCTACAAAGAGAATAAAATACCTAGGAATACAACTAACAAAGGACGTAAAAGATCTCTTCAAGGAGAACTACAAACCAGTGATCAAGGAAATAAGAGAGGACACAAACAGATAAAAAAGGGGAGGGAGAGGGGGGGGGGGGGGGGAGGGGGGGGGGGGGGGGGGGGGGGGGGACGGGGCGGGAAAAAAAAGAAGGAAAAAACATTCCAAGCTCATGGTTAGGAAGAATCAGTATTGTGAAAATGGCCATACTGCCCAAAGTAACTTATAGATTCAATGCTATTCCCATCAAGCTACCATCAGCCTTCTTCACAGATGTGGAAAAAACCACTTTAAACTTCATATGGAACCAAAAGAGAGCCCGCATAGCCAGTACAACCCTAATCAAAAAGAACAAAGCTGGAGGCATCACCTACCTGACTTCAATCTATACTACAAGGCTACAGTAATCAAAACAGCATGGTACTGGTACCAAAACAGAGATATAGACCGATAGACCAGAACAGAGGCCTCAGAAGTAACGCCACACATCTACAACCATCTGATCTTTGCCAAAGCTGACACAAACAAGCAATGGGGAAAGCATTTCCTATTTAATTAATGGTGTTTGGAAAACTGGCTAGACATATGCAGAAAGCTGATATTGGATCCCTTCCTTATACCTTATACAAAAATGAACTCCAGATGGCTTAAAGATTTAAACATAAGACATAACACCATAAAAACCCTAGAAGAAAACCTAGGCAATACCATTCAGGACATAGGCATGGGCAAGGACTTCATGACTAAAACACCAAAAGCAGTGGCAACAAAAGCCAAAATAGACAATTGGGATCTAATTAAACTAAAGAGCTTCTGCACAGCAAAAGAAACTATCATTCAAGTGAAATGGCAGCTATCAGAATGGGAAAAAGTCTCTGCAATCTACCCATGTGAGAAAGAGCTAATATCCAGAATCTACAACAAACTTAAAAAGTTACAAGAAAAAAACAACCCCATCAAAAAGTGGGCAAAAGATATCAACAGACACTTCTCAAAAGAAGACATTTATGCAGCCAACAAACATATGAAAAAAAGCTCATCATCATTGGTCATTAGAGAAATGCAAACCAAAACCAAATTAAGATACCATCTCACACCAGTTAGAATGGTGATCATTAAAAAATCAAGAGATAACAGATCCTGGAGAGGATATGGAGAAATAGGAACATTTTTACACTGTTGGTGGGAGTGCAAATTAGTTCAACTATTGTGGAAGACAGTGTGGCAATTCCTCAAGGATCTAGAACTAGAAATTCTATTTGACCCACAACCCATTACTGGGTATATATCCAAAGGATTATAAATCATTGTATTATAAAGACACATGCACACATACGTTTATTGCGGCACTGTTCACAATAGCAAAGACATGGAACCAACCCAAATGCCCATCAAAGATAGACTGGACAAAGAAAATGTGGCACATATACACCATGGAATACTATGCAGCCATAAAAAACGATGAGTTCATGTCCTTTGCAGTGACATGGATGAAGTTGGAAACTATCATTCTCAGCAAACTGACACAGGTACAGAAAACCAAACACCACATGTTCTCACTCATAAGTGGGTATTGAAAAATGAGAACACAAGGACACAGGGAGGGGAACATCACACACTGGAGGCTGTCGGGGATTGGGGGATAGAGGAGGGGATAGCAGGGGGTTGGGAGCCTAGGGGAATGATAGCATTAGGAATAATACCTAATGTAGACGACAGGGTAATGGATGCCACAAACCACCATGGCACGTGTATACCTATGTAGCAAACCTGCACGTTCTGCACATGCACCCCAAAAGTTAAAGTATAATAAAAATAAAAAATAAAAAGGAAACAACAGATCCCGATGAGGATGTGGAGAAACAGGAAGGCTTTTATACTGTTGGTGGGAGTGTAAATTAGTTCAACCATTGTGGAAGACAGTGGGGCAACTCCTCAAGAATCTAGAAATAGAACTATCATTTGACCCAGCTATCCTGTTACTGGGTATATTCCCAAAGGATTATAAATCATTCTACTATAAAGACACCTGCACACATATGTTTACTGTGGCACTGTTCACAATAGCAAGACTTGGAACCAACCCAAATACCCATCAATGATACACTGGATAAAGAAAATGTGGCACATATACACCATGGAATACTTTGCAGCCACAAAAAAGGATGAGTTCATGTCCTTTGCAGGGATGTAGATGAAGCTGGAAACCGTCATTCTCAGCAAACTGACACAACAGAAAACCAAACACTGCATGTTCTTACTCATAAGTGGGTGTTGAACAATGAGAACACACGGACACAGGGAGGGGAACATCACATACAGGGGCCTGTCGAGGGGTGGGGATCTAGGGGAATTACAGCATTAGGAGAAATACCTAATGTGGACGATGTGTTGATGGGTGCAGCAAACCACCATGGCACGTGTACACCCATGTAACAAACCTACACATTCTGCACATGTATCCCAGAACTTAAAGTATAATAGAAAAAATGAAATCCTAATTAAAATGAGAAAAGGTATGTCACAAAGCTTCCTTTACTATAGAGCAGTTGAGTTGTGCTGTTCATTACTAGATTTTTTAATTAGCATGGTGTTAGTTTTATGTATGCCTTCTATTTATTAAGCACTTATTATGTGCCAAACATAGTAGTAAACCTCTTTTCTGACCTTATTTAAACCTAACAGCAGTCTCAAGGTAGAACTATTTTTCCTTCCATTTACAGATGAGAATATTAAAGGACAGAATAATTAAGCAACTTGCCCAAAGTCACAGGTCCCTGCTCTTATCTGCTGTATTTCCTTTCTCCATTTTTCTCTTTCATGTAATACAGCAAGTCCATGATCATCATCATCCAACCCTGTGTGAATTTCACAGGAATGGCAACTTACTACCTTATGAAGTAGTTTATTCTAATTCAGGGTAGCTCAATTACTGCAACAAATATTTAATGGGTCTTTAATCAGCTACCCCTAAAATTTTTTCCACTTGGTTCTAGTTTTATCTTAGGGAACTAAATGTATGGAAAATAATCCAAAGAATCTTCCTTCTAGTAGTAGAAACCATCTTCTAAATTTTATCTTTCCCAATCCAAAAATACATTGTTGCTTCAACAATTCCATTGAATAACATGGACTGTGGATTTTTATCATCGTGGTTACTTTTCTCTTGGACTGCCAAACATTTAAGTATGGAACAGCAACTGTCTACAATAAAACATATATAAATGTTTATGCTAAAATTTTAAGCATCGACAGCTTCTATTCAACTGTTGTATCTCAGAACACAAAAGAGTATTTGCTCTTTCAGGAAATCTGGTTCCTGTCTCTTCTGGTCTGAATTGTTATATTGATAAATTTACCATATTCTGCTGAAGAACCAATTCTGGGATCTTCGCTGAGGAATCAGCATTTGTCTCTAACACTTCTTTTTGTGAAATCCTGTCCTGAAGTCTCCTCCATCATACCAAAGATTAAAAAAGATTAAAAGTGAGGCATGGGTTCTCTGGCCTGCTTTGGTAAATTTATGTGCTCATGTAACTCATTGTTTAGATTTAAGACAAATACCTGCACGTTTACATTTAAGGCTAGTATTTGTCAAATCCCAAAGCTGATCTGAACCCTAACCAAACCATCTTCTTGGCATCCCTCCCAAATAACACACATAGCAAATATATTGACTTCGGTTGTTCTTTAAAAGGTCAAGTGCACTTTTTCTTTACTCATGGTATTAATAAAAGATCTTATTTAAAAACCCTAAACTTGGGAATGAATGCCAAATTCCTCTTTTACCACTTAATAGGTCTTTTCCTGTTTTAGGTGTGGGCTATGGATTATTTCATTTAAATTTCTTGAAGTTTACATAGTTGTAATAATATGTGAAAATACAAAATTTAAGCAGCTTACATTATGCTATGGGAACATAAAACTTTTTTACATTTTTAGGGGAATCTGTAAATACGTACATTATCAGAACTGCCACAACTAGAATTATCACTGTTAATTAATCAAAAATATGGTGGACATTATTGACAATAAGCCCTGAAGCAACATTTTTGGAAATGACCTAAGATAATTACTGGATGTATCATTCAAACTTCAATACAAACGCCTTATAGGAACTTTTCTTTTGGACTAATATCATGATGGAGTTGAACAAGCAGATGGACATCTGAACACTGATTTTAAATTACAGTATTGTGTGCTATTAACAGAGTGATTGTAATTGAGTAACTAGGCCTCTTTTGATCTTGTTTGCCTCATCTGCAAAATAATCTACTCTTACTATCCCCATCACTAATGATAAAAACATTGAAAATATTGCTACTTGGGCTAGGCACCATCATGGCCTCAAAGATGTCTATGACTTAGTCTCTGGAACCTGTAACTGTGTTAGCACATGGTAAAAGGGACTTTTCAGATGTAATTAAATTAGAAATCTTGATGTGGAGAGAGTACCCCAGATTGCCTGGGAGAATGGGCACTGTAATTATTTGGGTTCTTATAAGTGAAAGAGGGAGGGAGGGGATACAAGAATAGAAACAGAGTCAGAGTGACGCAGCCTGAGAAACACCTGACTGTGCATTGCTACCCGGCTTTGAAGGTGGAAGGGACCACGAGCTAAGGAATGCAGGTGGCCTCTGGAAGCTGGAAGAGGCAAGGACACAGGTTCTCCCCTTGGGCCTCCAGAAGGAAGGCACACCTGCCAACACCTTGATTTTAGCCCATGAGACCTATTTTGGACTTCTGACTTCTGACAACGTAATGCAATCAATTTGTGTTGTTTGAGGCCACTAAGTTAGTTGTAATTTGTTGTTGCAGTAATAAGAAACAAATACACTACTTCATTAGATTATTGTGATGATTTCAAAATTTGATAATGAAAGGTGCTTTGTTAACTGAAGTACTATAGAAATGTTAATTATTACTGATAAAATTAAAGTGGGTTCTAACAACTCTAATTAGAAGGATGAGGTCTGTTTCAAATGAAATCTAGATTAGAGAAGGGCTAGTGAGTCTTTGCTATTTTCATAAACTTTAATAGGGATCCCCCAAAGTGAATTAACAGAACTATTAAAAGCAACCCCTTTGGGACCAATCTGAAATTAATTTTTCAGCTTTATTGCCAAAACATTCTCTAAACCATAAATTAATAGGTAGCAATAATTCTCCCCTGAGCAGAGTAACGGCTTCAGTTACAGGTCCACTGGTATAGCACACAAGCGACCTGAGGATAAATCCATCTTTGGTGGTAGAAAATTTTTAAGTCAAAGAAAAATACGTTATATGTCATAGCCACTGTAGTGTAATTCTAATGGTAAATTATTTTTCAATTTTGTAGGCTGCAAATATGTAGAGGAAACATCTTCCAGCTCAAGAAAGAACTTCGTTCTTGCATTCTCCTTTCTAATCTCAATCACTGGTTGTTACCATTAATTAACCCTTATGAGAAAAACCTAATGACTGTTTATTGGCAACAGACTATATTGATTTTCCAATTAATTGGAAACAAATTAATAAGGATGACCCCTTTTTAGCCAGTACTTTTTTTTTCTTTTTTTTTTTGGTACCTGAAAACTATTTTGCATTCAGGAACAATATTTAAGTCAACTGATACGTTTGCTTTAAGCTATTTACATATTTAGCATTGTGTAGAAAATTGATTAATTGGCTAAAATCTTCATTCCAGGTATCTTGTTATCAAATTAAAAGGAACTCACTTCTGTATTCTCAAATGTATTTGTCTGTCCTTGCAGTGATTTTCAAAAGCGTATCGATTGTTGAAATTAAAACTAACTTGTCTGTTACAGACATGACCTTGGTTTCAAACAGGTTCTGATAAATTTGGCCAGTCCAGCACAAATAGAAAAAGAAGACATTGGAAAGAATATGGCTTGGCTACTGGACACTGTAAGGACACCAAATCTGTAATTCCACTCTGGACTTTGAATCAAAACATGTTTCATTTCGATTTATTCCTACACAAAATTATTTTAATCTAGTAATTACATAACAAAAACCTCCAAGGGAAATTTGAGCCACTAGACTTCTGGGAGTTGTAGTCAGTTACAAAACAGACAAGTTTAAATGATACTGGGGGTGAACGTGTAGTTCTGCCTCCAGGACTTACAGGGTGCCAGGGAAATATGGATTTTATTTATAAGGAATTCTCTTTGGGCCCAAACTTAAAACAGCTTTGGGTATGGCATGCATTTTAGCAGCACAATATGAACAGAAGATGAACAGAATTTTGGTTTGCTTTGGTGGCAATATTTAGTTTTTTGGACTTTGTCCAATACAACTCAACGATTTTTTTTTCCCGAATTTGTAACTCTTGTCCTAAACTGCAACAGCTGGTGCAAAAGCGGACTGGCACCTACATTTAACTTCCCAGTCAAAGTTCTTAGACACCTTCTTTCTACAAGAAAGCAGTCCCTCTGACCACTGGATTCATCTCACACTACCCTGAAGGGCCTAGGAAACTTCAGGCTTCCCCCGTGCCCAGATGGAGCATCCCTGCTTCCTACACCACGTAGCTGCCTTAGAACCAAGCTAAGCACAGGAATGCCTCTGCGCAGGGAGCCTTGCGTGGCACCCGGGAATGCTGCTCTGTTTATTCAGACTCCATCTCCTAAATTTTTATTTTTTTGAGACAGGGTCTTACTTTATTTGCTGAGGCTGGAGTGCTGTGGCGCAATCAAGTCCTGCTGCAGTCTCGACCTCCCGGGCGCCAAGCAATCCTCCCACCTCAATCACCCAAATAGCTGGAACTACAGGTGTGCACCACCCGGGCTAATTTTTTTCCCTTTTTTTTTTTTTGGTAGCAACGGGGTCTTTCTGTGTTGCTTAGGCTGATCTCAAACTCCTGGGCTCAAGTGATCCTCCCACCTCATTCACCCAAGTAGCTGGAACTACAGGTGTGCACCATCACACCAGCTAATTTTTTTTGTTTTTTTTTTTTTTTTTTGGTAGAGATGGGGTTTTTCCATGTTGCCTAGGCTGATCTCAAACTCATAGGCTCAAGTGATTCTCCCTCCTTGGCCCCAGTGTGCCAGGATTACAGGCATGAGAAACCGTGCCCCGGCCCAAATTCTGTACTTCTCCCAGGTATTGTGAAGCCTCCGACATAGTCTGTTCTGATTCTGCCACCTTTCTCCTCCTTCGCAAGCCGAAGTAGGGGACTTGCCTCTCTAGCACACCCTGCTTTTGGAGGACCTTCTCTCCATGTTTCCATTATTGATGGAAGGACCATGGCAGGGCTTTGCTTTCCAATGCCACTATTATGCCAGCAGGCTAGCCCCGAACCCCATATAATAAGACCCCTTATGTGAGAGTTTTACACCTACTTGATCTTATTCCCCCTTTCCAGATGAGCATCACACACTGACCCATCTAGGCTCAGGGTAAGCTAGCTCTTGTTCATTTTGGTCAGGTATTTATTATGTGACATTCTCTTTTATCCTTTTCTGTTCAAGAAACATGGCTATACCAACTTGCCACAGTGCTCATCCCACTTTCTAGAAGACTTTGATAACTGACTCACAGAGAAACTCCTGCCAGGAATTTACATTGTGTGCAGCTGATTCAGGCAATAACTTCCACTCAGCAAGGGGTCCATTTTTAAAAAGTTACTTCTCTTCCTTTTATGCCCAGTATGGTTCTTAAAATTGATCAGACCTATCTTTCACCAGCACCACTTGGTTCTTTTAAACCACAGTATTTCTGCGTCTTCTAGTTAGAAAACTTTAATACAAGATAGATACGATTTGCTTTCTGGATTGTTGTATGCTACTAGAACGGAAGAAAGAGAAGAAAAATGGATGAATCAATAAACCATATGACCCCGGCACCTATATCAGCTCAAAAACTGAAGGAAATACCCCTTCCTGTCCTCTCTTTTAGTAGTGCTAGATTCTGAGTTAGTAGTTCCGCGTGGGACCGGAGAGGCCACATTCCTAATGAGCTGCAGGTGTTCCTGTGCTGCTGCACACCCCCACCGACCAGACCGAAAAAATGAGAAGGCTCGAAATGAAATCTGAGAAATCAGCCTCTTGATTCCAATTTTAAACATGCAGTTGATTCTTGTAATTTTTCATTCTTGTCGAAACGCATACCAGTAAGTTTGTAATCGGGATTGGTGTGCTTAAAAGAATTTAAAACTTGTTATATTTGTCATTTTAATTTTTTTAACTTTAAACATTTGTTCAGAACTTGGAAAGATTTTGCTTGTTAAGCTCATACATTTACCCACTCAGGCGTATGAGACAGGGTACTCTGATTTATAAATGAAGTTTAAAATTAAGGGAATTTAATTAAGTTTTAAAATGAGATTGGTTAAGGGGAATTTACTTTGTGTAACTTGAGTAGATGAAACACTAATCCAGGTTCCCGGCAAAACCTGTCCTGTTTTACATAACATTTACTAGTTTTAGAAATAAGATGAGAAGGTTTGCAAATTGAACCTAAAGACTTAAGGCAAATTATGTATCTTTTTATACTTTAATAAAGAAAAATAAAATAAATTTGAAACATAAAAACTCTAAATGGCCCTTTTTATGTAAAAAGAAGTCTGTGAATAATATTTACCTTGACCGCACTAGCAATTCCACAAGTCTGACGCGTGTCTTTGAAAATGTCTGATTTCCTCTGCATTGCCCGGCCTCCTCTCTGCATTGTTCAGCCATGGGGGAAATCTGGAAATACTTTTCTACTCCTTCAGGGCATCTAGCTCACTCCTCGGTAGGTGGGCTTCCTCACGGACTCCCTCGCGCTTCCGCACAGATTCTTTCCATTGGTAGATGTGAAATCCTCCCCCCAGCTAGTGTCTTGCTCCTCCTCTTCCCTTCTTCTCTCCTCCTAACCCCACCCCCATTCCCCTGTCCTCACATTTTTCCCCCCTAACTCCTCTCAGTCTTTTAAATCTCTTATACCTTTCTCCTGCCTCCCACCACGCCCCATGCAGGCACCTACTTCCTTCTGTCCTCAGTTCTTTGGTCCAGGTTCAGTTCCATCTGGTTTTCCATGGTGGAGACAGCAGGAGATTTAAATTCATGAGGTTTTAAGAATGGGATTAAGACAGGCAAAACATCTATAAGACAAATAAGAATTTAAATAAATAAGTTATTAAACTAAAAATATTCTTTGACTCTTTTTTGTGAATTAAGTTGCATTACAAAAACAATCTTCTTCCGTTCTCATAATTTGAATATTGGCCTAGCCTCCAAATAGAGGGGCAGAACTACAGTCCTTGGGGAACAGATGGGGTGGGCTATGTAATCCTGCAGCCTCTGCAGAGAACACTTCTAACATTCCAATTGAATAAATCAATTTTCCTTACCTTATATTTCTGCATGTCAGTTCCTTCATTCTCCAACCTGTCCCTCCTTGCCTCCCAAGAAAACGAGCCCTATGCTAAGCCCTACCCAAAGCCAACCAAGACATTTTCTCCTTCTTACTTTTCTGTCTCCTCCTCCTTGAAACCATAGTAGAGGCCCTGTCTCATCTCCAGGTGACTGTACTCTGGAATCGACGCTGCTCGCTGGAGCTGGAGATCTGGGATGCTCATTAAGCGGAGGCCCTTCTTCCCTCCTCTCCTCCTGCGCTTAGCTCCCTGGTTTTCTGGTTTGACTTTCAATTTCCTGGTAAAATCAGACCCCTGTCCTGGACTTCACGATGATTAACAGCTTGCTTGGTCCTTTGAAAGGCCCAGCCCCAGGTTAATAAACCACAACTTAGAAAGAAATCCCAATAGTTGGATACTCCATATCTGCTTCCAACCAATTAACCTATTAGATTGGAGACATATGGTCTGCCTGCATGGTAAATGGAGATTTCTGGTCTTGTGTTCCCAGCACCTGGAGGGTACCTCCTGGATGTATGCATCAGCCCTGATTGAAACCAAGTGCCTCATCTCCCTGAACTTTATTATTTCAACTGCTGGTTTTACCCTTGGGAGTCAGTCCTGCCACCTGGTTAGTTTCCCCAGCTCTTGACCCTTCCACTCCCCACTGTCATTACTCTTCCTCAGGCCCTGCTTGGGCTCCAAGTGTGCAGAGAGCCCACATGAGTTATTGCCTTGCATATCCGCAATTCAATTGTAATTGATGTTCCTAGGCATGTCCCTAAGTCACCATAGGAGCTAAAGGTGCCTTCTAAATCGTCAAGGAAAGAATAAATTATGTTCAGCAAGGTTTTATTATTCCCATATTTTCATTCTTTAAACCTGGTAATCCTCTAAGGAAATATGACTAACTCTGTATTAATCAGATTCATCAACAGCCCATTTCTGAGTAGCTTAAGACTTAATGCCTTAGGAAAGATCAAGATGATTGAATATTTCATTCATATCCAGATATTTGATGTCATGTACACAGATTTCAGACAGTTTAGTGTACAGAGAAGGTAATTTCTAGCAGATGAGCCCACAGTTCCCTGGCTTCTCATGACAACAGTCCGTACGACCTGCTAATTCTTTTGTTGTAGTTACATCTGACCTTCTGGGTGAATTCCCTTCATTCTTTGAAGAATTTAGCACCTGGTTCACCATCTTTCCCTCACATGTTACTCCTTGATAATTTTTAAGGAGAAACTGTTGACACTGTGGCAGCCAGACATACTCCCTGTGTTGCTGGACATGGTACAGGTAGTGGGGCTGTATGCCCCGTTCCAGACAATGATATGGTGAGCAGAAATAACAAGTATCATTTTTGAGGCAGAGTATTTAAAAGTCCATGAGCCATCTCCACTCTCTTGATTCCCTTTCAACAGTCACTATAGATGCCACATGTTGAGATGCAGAGCCCAAAACTGACTCCCTAAGTCACTCAATGGAGAGACCAGCCTTGGAGAGCTGCTGAGCTTCCACTCTGCATGCATTAGAAATGTGGGGCTTTGTTACTACTGAAGCATTGAGGTTGTGACTGCAGTCTAGCGTCACCTCTCTTAATGCACACATACATGTAGTTGATCCTTTTAATACCATGGACTGTTAGTTCCGTGACTCCTCCTTCAGTGATTTTTGTCTTTCAGTTTACCTTTTCCATAACTGGACCCCTTGTGTAAACTAAATCTTGAGTTGCCCTCTTTTCAAATGCCATCCCCTATATTTTCAATTAATTTCTGCTGGTATCTCAGCCCCAACAATTTTGCAAACCCTAGTTTTTGGTCTTCTTCAAAACACACATCCTTATTTCTCTCTGTACACAGCTTAGATTCCATAGTTTAACGCTCTAACCACTCTTGTGCACACAACGTCAATTACTTTGCCCTCTCTCTCTTCTTGGCAGGGTTCTAACCTATGTGAAATCTGACGTTCTTGAAACACACTCACATTTGTGAGCAGGCAAGTGGATGTTGCTGGAGAAAAACGTAAAACCCCCTGACTGGATCCTACTTATCTAGTTATTCCCATGATATCCCTCCCAAGCCTTTCACTCTTTCACCGTCTCGGGTGAGTATTTCATATCTTTTCTCTCCTTAATTTCTCATCACTTTCTCCTCCATTGCATTCTCAGCTGAGAACTTTTTATTATATTGAGAAAATATCAGCAATCTGAAAAGTACTCCCACACACTTTCCCTACCAAATCTACTAACCTACCGGCATCTTGGCCCCTCTATTCTACTGTCCTGCCTGCTAATTCAGATGAACTGTCCGTGCTCCTGTCTAAGGACTACTCTGTCACATGTGCACTGGATCTTGTTCTCTATGCCTACTCAAAGTTGTTCATTCTGCAATTGGCCCCTCTTTCCCTTGCATTATAAATTTCCCCTTCTTTACTGAATAGTATCAAAACATGGTCTTAGATCTCCTGTCTTGGAAAGACAGAAAAACTTCATACACCATACATCTCCTTATAGCTACCCCCCATTTCTCTGCTCCCCTTTATCGTTAAGCTCATCTAATTGGCAGCCTGAGTGTCCTCTCTTCCCATCTTCTCCTGAACCCCTCCAATTAAAGTTGTATTCATATCACTCTTATGAATTAGTGCCTGTCAAGATCTCCAACTTCCACATAGCCAAATCCAAAAATCAACTCTCTTTTCATCTTACTCCATCTTTTGACGTAGTTGATCACTTCAAACAAATCGAAATGCTTTTTTCACTTGGATTTTCAGCTATTATTCTCCCTTGGTTCCTTCTACCTCACTGTCATTTCCTTCTTAGTTTCTTGTGCTTCTCATGTCTCAGACCTCTTGTCATGCTGGCATGACACAGGCCTCGATTTTCATGACGTTTATCTGCCCTGATTCCCTGGCCTATCTCTTTTGATTCACTGGCTTTAAATATCTATGTGCTGACTACTTCCAAATATGCTGCCACCCAAGACTTGATATTCAAACTCTAGAGTAAGTTCACTTGTAAAGAACACAAAGTACTTCTGGACATTTTGTTTGTTTTTGCTTTTCATTCTGTAAACTGACATTGCAAGAAGACAACTTTTGCCATACAAGCTGTAAAGTGCATCCCTACAACGTTTTGGCAATTCCAGTTGAGTTTTTAAGGTATTTGAATAATCTGAGAGATGAGAAGAGCTCAGTGATACTCGTAATTAATAATTCTAAAAGCATTAAGACTGAACTTAGTTGAGTTTATTTTACTTTTTCCTTAGGCCTAGTTAGCATGTCAACTTTTTCTGGTGTTGTTTTCTATGCTAAATGTCTTGATATGGTCTGGCTCTGTGTCTCCCACCAAATCTCACTTTGAATTATAATCCAAACTGTAATCCCCAAGTGTTGGGGGGAGGGACCTTGTGGGAGGTGATAGGATCATGGGGGCAGTTCCCCCATGCTGTTCTCATGGTAGTGAGTGAGTTCTCATGAGATCTGAGGGTTTCATAAGGGGCTCTTCTCCTTGTCTTCTATACTTCCCTCTCCTGCCACCTTGTGAATAAGGACGTATTTGCTTCCCCCTTCTACCATGATTGTAACTTTCCTGAGTCCTCCCCAGCTATGTGGAATGGAGTCAATTAAACCTCTTTTCTTCATAAATTACCCCATCTTGAGTATTTCTTTATAATAGTGTGAAAACTGACTAATACATGTCTTTTCATTTTTCTGTCTGAACATAGATATGGTCCACCCTCTTCTTTCCCTTTTTGCCGGGCTTTTCCACCGCTCTGTGGAAATACAGAGTATAAGATACAAGAGTCAGTAGTCTTGAGACACATTACAATTTAAATAATTAAATTATCACCTAAGCAATTAAGGCAGAGTATAGCAGATTAGACTTAAAACCTGGACTCCTGTGTATAAACTTAAAAAACTTATTTTGGCCCCTGTTCTCCAATGGTATTTTAACCTTTATTTATTGGCTTCCCATTGAGAAACTTGTGTGCACAGAGAAAATGATTCAAAACTGCAATAGCCCTGCACATCAGAGAATATGGTCATTAATTGTCCAGAATGTTGGAGGTATTTTACTAACCAAGTTTGGATCAGGCTTTTATATTAGGCAAAATAGGAAGAGCACTGGACTTGGGGTCATGGTACCTGCCACAAAATAGTGGCTTTAAATGAGTTGCTTTTCTGTAGACATGGGCTGCCTCATCTAAAAAGCAATGGGATTGAAGTTAGGGGTCTGTAGCGTCCTTTTCGGTACTTACGTGCTATAATCTGTTTTGTTTTGTTTTTGTATTTTTACAAAAAAGGATGAGCTTGAATGAAAATGTATGCCTTTTTTTTGTGTGCATTGTGTAATACACTTGCAGACTTGTGCATGTGACTTCTCCTCTTTCTTGTAGAAAGCAGATCTGTTGTTGTATTCTCTGAAATGGAGTCGGTGTTTCTCTGCCTGGTATTCCTTCAGCTTTACTAGGATATGCAACCCCCTTTTTTGGGAAATGCTCCTTCTGGCTTCCCAGCTATGTAATTCTCCCAGTTCTTCCATGGTCTTAAATAATTCATCTCCCCTTTCATCATGAGTATGACATTAAGCTGATCCAACCCTAGGAGACTTTTCTTCTGATTATGTGTGATTCCTCCCAGAGTCAGGCATAGAACCAAGCCGGCGCCATCAAAATTTTCCCTATCATTGTTTAACCTGGAGAAGGGGAAAGAAGTGACATTTCCTCATTTATTATGAAGCTGGGGAAACAGGAAACAGGTGGCTTCATCCTCTTTTGTTCCCTGCTATGGGAGAAAGCTGGTTAGAGAACATGATGCCACAGAGTGAGAGGCTGAAGCAAAAGATGAGGGAGAGATGGGGTTGGTGGCATCTGAGAGTCTGTGGCCCGATGAACTGCTCTACTTCCTGTAGTTACGTGACCTTACTGATAAATTCCAATTTTTGCTTAAGGTAGTTTGAGTTTAGGTTTCTGTCAGTTGCAATCAAGATTCATTAATGACTCTTATTTTCATACCCTCTCAGATATGAAAGTTTGTGATAAAGAGGTAGGCATTTTTTCCCCTTTTTCTCTCTCTCTTTTTTTTTGTACTTCAGGTTCTGGGGTACATGTGCAGAACATGCAGGACTGTTGCATAGGTACACACGGCAATGTGGTTTGCTGCCTCCATCCGCCGTCACCTTCATCTGGCATTTCTCCCCATATTATCCCTCCCTGACCTCCCCACCCCTCCCGCTGTCCCTCCCTAATCCCCCCCCAGCAGACCCCAGTGTGTGATGCTCCCCTCCCTGTGTCCATGTATTCTCATTGTTCAACACCCGCCTTTGAGTGAGAACATGAAGTGTTTGATTTTCTGTTCTTGTGTCAGTTTGCTGAGAATGACGGTTTCAGGATTCATCCATGTCCCTACAAAGGACACGAACTCATTGTTTTTAATGGCTGCATAGTATTCCATGGTGTATATGTGCTACATTTTCCTTGTTCAGTCTATCGTTGATGGGCATTTGGGTTGGTTCCAGGTCTTTGCTATTGTAAACAGTGCCGCTATGAACATACGTGTGCATGTGTCTTTATAATAGAATGATTTATTCTATTATAAAGAGTTACTGGTATATACCCAGTAATGGGATTGCTGGGTCAAATAGGAATTTCTATTTCTAGGTCCATGAGGAATCGCCATACTGTCTTCTGTAATGGTTGAACTAGTTTACACTTCCACCAACAGTGTAAAAGTGTTCCTGTTTCTCCACATCCTCTCCAGCATTTGTTGTCTCCAGATTTTTTAATGATCACCATTCTAACTGGCATGAGGCGGTATCTCAATGTGGTTTTGATTCGCATTTCTCTAATAATCAGTGATGATGAGCATTTTTCATATGTTTGTTGGCCTCATATATGTCTTCTTTTGGAAAGTGTCTGTTCATATCCTTCTCCCACTTTTGGATGGGTTTGTTTGTTTTTTTTCTTGTAAATCTGTTTTAGCTTTTCGTCCTGGGTCCAGCTGCACTTGCTGTGAAACTCTCAGTCCAGAGCGTTTCAGATTGCTTGTTTTGTGGGGGTGGTACCCACCGAGCCAGATTGCCTGGCTCCCTGTCTCAGCCCCCTCCCTTTCAGTTGAATGGGCGGCTCTGTCTCCCAGGAGTTCCAGACTCCAATCAAAACATCCACCCAGGCTTGTGTGAATTTGTGTGTGCTGACCCGCCACTGGCTGAAACTGCCGCGCTGAAAACTCATGGTGCTTTTTGGCCCAGGAATCTCCTGGTCTGTGGGCAGTGAAAACTTTTCTGGAAATGCAGTGAGCACTCACCCTCTGCGCTGTTCTCGCTGGGAACTGCACTCTGGAGCTGTTCCTATTTGGCCATCTTGGATCTCTCTTAAGTAAACATTTCTTAATAGCTCTCATTATTATGTGCTAGACCCACTACTGTAGGATAATAATGGGGGAAAATCTGGTGGGATTGTTTATGCTTTGAGGAGGATCATTCATGCCAGTTTGGAGAGTTTGTACTTTTTCTACCAGACAACAAGAAAATAGAAAATTTTAGTACAAGGGAGCAATACGTGTAGAATTGGAAAATAGAAATGTTAATCTAGGTTTGGAGGTTGTGGGAGTGTGAGACTGGTAGAGAAAAAGTAAGAGGTCCAGAAACAAGTTGAAATAATATTATGATGCCCTAAGAGAAGATCAAAAAGGGCTCTGCCAAGATGAAGGAAGTAAAGGACATGGGGATACGGAAGTATCAGTAGGCCTGGGCTGTATGGAGGGAATGATACGGACAGAAAGTCAAACAGAGAATCACACACCTGAGACCAGGTAATAAACCAATGATGGGAAAGCCAGAGAGAAGAGACGATGAGGTAAATGTTCTTTCCAAATGCATATAAACTTTGTTTTCCTGTATTTTATTGAATTTGGACCAGAAAAAAAATCATCAAAAATTATTTAACCAAACCAGAGAAATTATTATATTCAAAAACCTCTGCAAGATTATAGAAGATAGAAGAACTAAAGAATTTATACTTCCTAGTAATAATAAGTTACAAATCACTTGTCTGCTTTAACACTTAGACATACTTTGTAAAGCAGGGTGGTTGAATAAAAATAAAGTAAAAGCAATTTATTTCTTTACAGAGGCAACCCTAAACAAAATATGAATAATATTCCCCTTACATTTGTCTGCTTTAACACTTAGACATACTTTGTAAAGCAGGGTGGATGAATAAAAATAAAATAAAAGCAATTTATTTCTTTACAGAGGCAACCCTAAACAAAATATGAATAATATTCCCCTTACCTTTGTCTGCTTTCTCCAAGACTTTCTCAATTCTTTCTTCTGAACCCATCCATTCTTGCTTATTTCTTTTCTTCTGCATCCATCTTGCTTACTGTTCCTTTATTGCCTTGCTATCAGCAGATGGTCAATTAATCACTAACTAAATACATATTTTAAAAGTCAATTTCTTTCTTTTTTTTTTGAGACAGAGTCTACCTCTGTTGCCCAGGCTGGAGTGCAATGGTGTGATTTTGGCTCACTGCACACTGCAACCTCCACCTCCCAGGTTCAAGCAATTCTCCTGCCTCAGCCTCCCAAATAGCTGGAATTATAGGTGCCCACTCCCATGTCCAGCTAATTTTTGTATTTTTAGTAGAGATGGGGTTTCACTGTGTTGGCAAGGCTGGTCTCAAACTCCTGACTTCGTGATCCACCCACCTTGGCCTACCAAACTGCTGGCATTAGAAGCGTGAGCCACCACGCCCAACCTTAAAAGTAAATTCATACTTATGGCCCACTGAAACTGAAAAGCTTTCTAATTGCTTGACCATAAGACCCTAATAGTGAAATGACTCCTCTTCAACATCTTTCCAGAATGCCCAGAGGCAGTCAGGTATACCCCTTCTTATTAGACATCTTCTGCAATGATTATCATTTTCTTGGATAGTAAAGACAGAAAAGACAAACGAAGCCATGAAAGACATTTAGAAAGCAGTGCATGACACACATTTTAAAGACACACGCACGGTTGCATGCCATACCAGTGTGATGGGAACCAGGTGAGCCTAATCAGCAGCAGCTTCTTTGAGGATGGCTCTATATGAATTGGCACTGAGAAGTCTTATTCAACTCAACTGTTAAAAATAACTCTCTGATTGTAAGACTTATCTCATTTAATTGCACTAAGTCAAAAAGGTAATGTATTTTGGGTAAAAAAAACAAATCAAGAATACTGTGTCTTTTAGGCACATTCTAGACATATTGCATAAAAAAAATCTCCAAATGTAGTTTATGTTTATGCTGACAAAAAGAACAGAATATCTTAACCTTGGGACATTAACTGTGGAGCAGTTTAGCTATAATGTGAATAAAAAACACTAAGGTCTAAAACTTGTAAGCCAGCCTAGGACCCTGCTATTGGTCGTTTAACAAATGCATAGTTAATCATCGCTGTATTCAGGCACTGTTGCAGGTGCTTGGTTTACATCAATGAGCCGATGAAGACACCTGACCTCAAGGTATTTACATTCTAGCTGGGAGAAGACAGGCAACCCACAATAAACATTATTACTAGTTTGTTGTATAGTATGTTAGCAGATGAATCACACCATAGAAAATAAGAAAGTAGGATCAGGAGATTTGGGCGTACAGGTGGAGAAAGAAGAGATTTCAAAAGATAGATTAGAGCCTACTGAGAACAGTAGCAGCTGGCTTTCTCCATGATATCATGCAAACCTGTGCTCTCTTGAATCCCAGATCCAAGTTTTGCTCTAAGCTGTCCGATTTCTTTGTCTTCCACACAATTTCAAAAACATTTCCTTCTCTGAGATTCTGAGATTGAAATGTATTATTCAGACATACCCATACATGAATATTATGAACATTCTGCCTCTCCTCAGTTGAATTTAAGATTTTCTAAATTATTCTGGGAAGAATGCCCCAAATTAACTACTCTTTTATGCAGTGAATTTTGAAAATCTTCTGTTGCCTGAAGCATTAATCTCCAGATTAGTTTGATTTGACAGCACCCTATCGGTACCCAAATTTATATAATTTTAAAATTTCATCCACATGTTGCTGTTACAGTATGTTATAGCATTTAAAATACACACAAAATGCAAGTGAAAGGACAGTGAGATAAAAAATAACTAGAAATATAAATTCTAATATTTTCTTTCCAAAGGGTTGAGAACACTCACTTTTAAGGCCTCTGGGCTAATGGATTAGGTATCCATACACATACTCGCAGCATACCTGTTTAGCAACCATAATAAAACAATTTATTTTATGTATGATTTAAACTGAAGCTCTCATAATACCACAGGGGGCTAGAAATAAAATTACACATGAGTATATCTCTTCACATGCATATATAAAGTTTTGTAGGCTCAATTAAGTAATCATATTAGCACTTTTATTACTCCATCATCAATGTCTACTGCTATATAATAATGCAAATCTCACAATAGATTCCCTTTCTTCAAGGGTTTAAATCTCAAGGCACACTGAATGCAAAGCAATGACCTACAAACAAAAACAAAAATTAGTGTGGTTATCACTACAGATATCCATTTATATAGAGAATTAACGAAGAAATACAAAAGGCTGACATGCGGAGGGGGAGGAAAGCCTACTAACTCAGAGACAGGTATGCATGCTGTCTAGAGTAGTTTCTCGGCTTTCCATGGCCTCCAGTGAAAAAGGGCTTGACAGCTTCCGTCTCCTTCTGACGGCTGTGCAGTCTTTCCCATTTTCCTCCACATCTTCCTTCAATGAACTGTCTTCCCTTGGTTTAAAACAGACCCTAGGCTTCCAATCCAGACAAGATTGTGTAGACCTATATGTACCTGCTCCTCACCCTGAAAACAGCTGGTTATTGCCTCACCCTGAAGCAACTCTGGTTATTGGTAAGAAGAAGGTGAGCTGGTTTGGAACTCAAAGACTATAGGAGAAACACCCTGTAGAACAACGTGACCCAGTAGAACAAAGTGACCCAGGCCCAGCATTTTCCTTCAATCCATCACCAGAAAGTGGCCTGGGTAAGGCCACACCTCCCCTGATGGAACTGGAGCCCCTCAGAAAGCACAAGTCAAGCCAGGAAGAATCATCAAGGTGGATGGATGGAGAGAAGCAACTCTCCTTACAGTGGGGAGATGCCAAGCTTGCTCCACGGTACCTCAGGAAACTCCACAGCAGTCTCATCCTGGAACCTCTTTGCCTCTGAGGGCCTCTGACATCCTCCAGAGGGTGCCTTCAACGGGGAGGTCACACCACGTGGCCCAGCCTGGGAAATACTCTGGCCCTCAAAGAAGAGAAGATCTTGTCAGAATAAGTATTTCCAGAAAAGCCACCACAAGCCTGGAATTCCCTTCCATATCTGGGGATACCAGGATGAGTGTGTGAAACCAGGAGGAGGGACCCAGCCACAGCAGGCAGCAGGACCTGCACAGTCTGTCTCCTAGGCCTAATACTCCCCTCCTCTGCCCAGAGATCCTGGGGCAACCAGGGGCAGAGTAGGGAGATTATGCCACAAGAGCTGACCAGGGAGCCTCTTTCTACCTGCAGGCCTGGGACTGCCTTCTCTCACCTAGGGACACCCAGTGACCCAGTCTGGAGAAACCCCTTCTGTAGGAACCAGTGTAAGCCCAAGAAGCATCAGGTAAGTTAAACAGACCAAAATAACACAGCAAATGCCTTAAAAATGAAACTGTCATTAGAACCACAACCCACATACTAGCTGAGGAGCTACATGCTAAATATAGGCAGGATGAGTTCCTGCTCAAATAAAAAGATTTACGTAAGATCCCAGAGATCTTACTGAAGACAAAATATTCAGGCCACAAGTAAAATGACTTCTCATATTGGAACCAAGAAAACTAAAATTTGAATGAGAAAAGACAACCAACTGATGCTGACACCAAAATTAATCAGTGGTTATAATTATCTGACAAGGATTTTAAAGCAGATATATATACATATACGCACACATGTATATATATACACACATATATATGTGTATATATATGTGTGTATAGATATACATATATGCAGATATGTATATATATGTGTATATATATGAACTTTTCATATGTGTATACACATATATACATATATGTGTGTGTGTATATATATGTATGTGTATATATATATAATCTCAACATAAATTACAAATTCTCTGGAAACAACTGAAAACTTTTCATTAAAGAAATAGATATTTAAATAGCAAAGATAAAGATCTACCCAAATGCCCATCAATGATAGACTGGATAAAAAAATGTGGTGCATATACATCATGGAATAGTATGCAGTCATAAAAAAGGAAAGAGATCATGTTCTTTGCAGGGATGTGGACAGAGCTGGAGGCCATTATCCTCAGCAAGCAAACCTCAGGAACAGGAAATCTCGCACTGCAGGTTCTCACTTATAAGTGAGTGCTGAACAATGAGAACATACAGATACAAAGAGGGGAACAACATACACTTGGGTTTGCTGAGGGCTGGGGGAGGGGGAAAGCATCAGGGTTAAATAGCTACTGCATGAGAAGCTTAAGGCCTGGGTGATGGCTTGATGACTGTGGCAAACCACCATAGCACACGTTTACCTATTAACACACCTGCACGTCCTGCATGTGTATCCAAGGACTTAAAATAAAATAAAATAATTTTTTTTAAAAAAATAGATGTTTAAAAGAGAACTGAATGGAAATTACAGAAATATAAAATACAACAAAAATCCCTTGTTGGATGGGTGTAACTGTCAAGAGGAGATCAGGGAGCACAGAATAAGTGAACTTTAGGACAGATCAACAGAATTCACTGGATCTGAACAACACGGAGAACATAGACTTATGAAAATGAACAGAGCCTCAGGGACGTGTGGGACAGCAGTAAAAAATTCAACAATTACATCGTCACATCTCAAAATGAAAAAAGGAGAAAGAATGGAGCTGAAAGAGTACTCCAAGAAATAATGACTGAAAACTTTCTATATTTGGAGAAAGACATGAACCTGCACATTCAACAAGCTCAACATTTCGTGTAGGATAAACCCAAAGAAATCCACACCAAGACACAACATAATTAAATTTTGGGAAATGAAAGACACAGAAAAAAATCTTGAAATCAGCCACAGAGAAATGATGATTTAGCTACAGGAGAATGCGAATTCGAATGTGAGTGGATTCTTCTAAACCATGGAGGCCTAAGAAAGTGACAAATGCTCAAAGAAAAGAATCATCACAAATTCTGTATCTGATAAACTCTCCTTAAATAATGAAAGAAATATAAAATCATTCTCAGATGAAGGAAAAAGTAAGACTTTGTTGCTAGCAGATCTAGTCTTAAAATTGGCCAAAGAAATTCTTCAAACAAAAAGGAACTGATAAAAGAAAGAACCTTGAAACATCAGGAGAAAATAGAAAAAGCCAGAATATGAGTATATATAATAGACTGTGGACTTTCTTCATGAGTTTAATGATTGAAATAAAAATTAGAATGCCATATGATACAAGAATTATATTTAAATCTGGGGAAGGTAAAGGGCTCTAAATGAAAATGAAGATTTCACACTTCAGTAAAGGTGGTAAATTGCTGATACCAGTAGGCTGTGAAAAGTTGTATGTGTATATTGTAATGCCCAAAGGTGAAGACTCAAAACACTATAAATAAATCAAGATGGAATCCTAAAAAAATTAAAGTAACCCGGGAAGTAAGAAGAGAAACAAGAACCAGAAGAACAAACAGAAAATAAATAATAAAAATGAAAGACTTAAGCATTAACATATATCATTAGTTATGTGAAATAGAAATGGCCTAAATACATCAATTAAAACACAGAGATTGGCAGAGTGAATTTAAAAACAAAAGACAATTATATATTGTTTCACAGAAACTCACTTCACATGTAATAACACAGGTAGATTGACAATAAAAGGATTTTAAGAAAGGTATACCATGCAAACATTTGTTTTAAAGCAGGAATAGCTATATTAATATCTGCTTAAGTAGACATCAAAGCAAAGAAAATTACCAGAGATAAAGAGGGACATAGGACACTCCATAAGTATAAAATATCAATGAATGAGGAAGACATAATAATGCTAAATAGGTATACACCAAACAACAGAGCCTCAAAACACATGAAGCAAAAACTGATAGAGCTGAAAGGAGAAATAAACAAATTCACAATTATAATTAGGGACTTCAACACCCCTCTCTCAGAAACGGATAGAACTACTAGGCAGCAAATCGGCAAAAATATGGAGGGTCTGAATAACAAACAACAGGACCTAAATGACACATAGAGAACACAATGGCAAAATAAATTTTTTTCATGTGCCCACAGAGCGTTCACAAAGATACAGCATATCCCGATCCATAGAACAAAGTTCAACAAATTTAAATGTATTGAAATTATACACACTGTGTTCTCTGACTGTAACAGAAGGAAACCAGAAATTAATAATGTAAAAACAAGAAAATCTCTAAATATATGTAAATTAAAACAATCCACTTCTAAATGGTGGCTCACACCTGTAATCCCAGCACTTTGGTAGGCCGAGGTGGGCAGATCACTTGAGGTGAGGAGTTCAAGACCACCCTGGCCAACATGGCGAAACCCCGTTTCTACTAAAAAAATGTAAAAAATTAGCTGGGCATGGTGGTACATGCCTGTAATCCCAACTATTCAGGAGGCTAAGGCAGGAGGATCACTTAAACCCAGGAGGCGGAGATTGCAGTGAGCCGAGATCGCGCCACTGCACTCCAGCCTGGCGCCTGGTGACGGAACCAGACTCTGTCTCAAAAAAAAAAAAAAAGAAAAAGAAAAGAAAGATCCATGGGTCAAAAATGAAGTCTCAAAGGAAATAAAAAATACATGAAGCAAAATAAAAATTAAAACACAACATATCAAAATTTGTGGAATGCTGCTAAACTGGTGCTGAAAAGGAACTCTATAGCACTAAATGGAAATAAGGCAAGGTCTGAAATCAACAATTGAAATTCTTTTGTCAAGAAACTAGAAAAAAAAATGAGAAAGTAGAAAGGCAAGAGTCAAAGAATAGCCAAAGCAATCCTAAGCAAAAAGATCAAAGCCAGAGGCATCACATTACCTAACTTCAAACTATAAGGCAGCAGGTCCCCAACGTTTTTGGCACCAGTGAGTGGTTGTGTGGAAGACAAATGGGCGGGGTTGGCTTCAGGATGATACTGTTCCACCTCAGATCATCAGGCCTAATTAGTTTGATTCTCATAAGGAGCATGCAACCTAGATCCCTCGCATGCGCAGTTCACAATAGGGTTTGTGCTCCTATGAGAATCTAATGCCCCCGCTAATTTGATAGGAGGTGGAGCTCAGGTGGTAATGCTTGCCTGCTGCTCACCTCCTGCTGTGCAGCCCCGTTCCTAACAGGCCACAGACCGGCATCTGTTCTCGGGTTGGGGACCACTGCAATAAGGCTATAGTAACCAAAACAGCACAGTACTGCTACAAAAATAGACACATAGACAAATGGAACAGAATAGAGAACCCAGAAATAAAGGCACACACCTACAGCCATCTAATCTTCGAGAAAGTTGATTTTAAAAAAAGCAAAGGGGAGCCGGGCGCGGTGGCTCACACCTGTAATCCCAGCCCTTTGGGAGGTCAAGGCGGGTGGATCAAGAGGTCAAGAGATCGAGACCATCCTGGTCAACATGGTGAAACCCCGTCTCTACTAAAAATACAAAAAATTAGCTGGGCATGGTGGCCCGCGCCTGTAATCCCAGCTACTCGGGAGGCTGAGGCAGGAGAATTGCTTGAACCCAGGAGGCGGAGGTTGCGGTGAGCCGAGATCGCGCCATTGTACTCCAGTCTGGGTAACAAGAGGGAAACTCCGTCTCAAAAAAAAAAAAAAAAAAAAAAAATGCAAAGGGGAAAGGAATGTCTATTCAATAAATGGTGCTAAGATAGCTGGCTACCCATATGCAAAAGAATGAAAGTGGACCCCTAATTTTTATCATACACAGAATTTACATATGCATATACTATATGCCAAAAATTAACTCAAGATGGACTAAAGATTTAAATGTCAGACCTCAAACTATAAGAATCCTAGAAAAATTATGAACATGGGCCTTGGGAAAGAATTTACAAGTCATCAAAAGCAATTATAATGAAAACAAAAAATTGATAAGCGAGACCCAATGAAACTAAGTAGTTTCTGCTCAGCAAAAGAAACTATCAACAGAGTGAACACATGACCTACAGAAAGGAAGAAAATATATGTAAATTATGCATCTGACAAAGGTCTAATATCTAGTCTACAAGAAGTTTAAATTAACAAGTGGAAAACAACCTGACTTTAAAAATGGGCAGTGGATATGAACAGATGCTTCTTAAAAGAAGACACACAAGTTGCCAACAAACAGATGAAAAAATGCTCATTATCACTAATCGTCAGAGAAATGCAAATCACAACCACAGTGAGATACCATCTCACACCAGGATGGCTACTATTGAAAAGTCAAAAAACAGCAGATGATGGCAAGGTTGCAGAGATAAGGGAAAACTTATTGTTGGTGGGAATGTAAATGAGTTCAGCCACTGTGGAAAGCAGTTTGGAGATTTCTCAGAAAACTCAAAACAAGAACTACCATTTGACCCAGAAATTCCATTACAGGGTATATATCCAAAAGAAAACAAATAGTTCTACCAAAAATACACGTGTTCATTGTAGCACATTTGTAATAGCAGAGGCATGGACTCAGCCTAGGTGCCCATGAACAGTGGATTGGATAAAGAAAATGTGGTGCATATACACCATGGAATACTATAGAGCCATAAAAAAGAACATAATCATGTCCTTTGAAGAAACATGGATGCAGCTAGAGGCCACTGTATTAAGTAAATTAACACAGGAAAAGAAACCTAAACACTGCGTGTTCTCATTTGTAAGTAGAAGCTAAATATTGGGTACTCATAAAGATGGCAACAACAGACACTGGGGACTACTGGGGGGGTGGAAACAGAGGCGGGGGCAAGGGTTGAAAAACTACTGGGTGCTATTCTCAGTACTTGGACGACAGGATCATTTATACTCCAAACCGCTAAATCATGCAATATGCCCAGGTAAACCAACTTGTGTATCTACCCCTTGAATCTACAATAAAAGTTGAAAAGGACAAACTCAACCAAGAAGAAATAATCTGAATAGTCCTTTAACCATTAATGAAATTGAAGTTATGATATAAAATTTCTTGAAAAAAAAAATTCGGTTCCAGATGTTTTTACTGAAGAATTCTACCAAACATTTAAAGAAGAATGTCTTTTTTTTTTTTTTTTTTTTCCTGAGGCAGTCTCGTTCTTTTGCCCAGGCTGGAGTCCATTGGCACAATCTCTGCTTACTGCAACCTCCACTTCCCAGGTTTAAGCTATTCCCCTGCCTCTGCCTCCCAAATAGCTAGGATTATAGGCATGCACCACCACACCCAGATAATTTTTTGTATTTTTTTAGTAGAAACAGGGTTTCACCATGTTGGCTAGGCTGATCTCAAACTCCCGACCTCAAGTAATCCACCTACCTTGGCCTCCCAAAATGCTGGGATTACAAGCCTGAGTCACTGCACGCAGCCTAATGTCAATTTTATACCATCTCTTTCAGAAAATAAAAGTAAAGGGAACACTTCCTAACTAATTTGGTGAAGCTAGTATTGTTCTGATACTAAAAACAAACAAAAGTAGTTCCAAAAAAAGAAAGAAAACTACACACAAATATTTCCCATAAATTTAGATGTAAATGTTTTCAGTCTCACACACAGTAAACTGAATCCAACAATGCATACACATGGACCCTGAACCTAGAGGTCTGGTCGCAATATGTGTCTACTGGAAAGGTTTAAATAAGTCAGTCATCCAGTCAGTTGGGGTCTTAGTAACAGTATTATCGCCGTAGCAATATGTAAACAGATACCAAAGTCTAGATCAAAGCAGCTTTCTCAGTTTGCTTTTTCCACTAAAGTTAATCGTGCCAAGAGTCATTCTAAACGTCTATTGAAAATTTATAACTACTTTTTATAGGATGGAAAAACATTTCCATAGCATATAATTATGAATGTACTTGATGCTTTCTATTTGCCCTTCCAGATCCTCCCAATTCTTTTCTATCAAGATCTGAGCCTTTACAGGCTGAACTTACCAGACTAGGTCCACCTGGCTCCCCTGGCCTCTGGCTTCCACTTGAGTTTAGCCAATGGTTGGCTCTAGCAAAAGATCAGAGGGTCTGGAGAGAAGGAGATTCATGTATTTATTCTCTCTTCTGACTCCCTTCCTACCGGAAAGTGGCCAGGTTTCTCCACCCAGTCCAGAGCTCTGGTTGGAGACTCTATTCTATACCTACAGGCAAGCTGCTGATCTCTTTACAGATTCCAATATCTACTTTCTCCCTTTGCTCCTGCAGGCCCTAAGGTGCTAAGATCTTCTTGCTCTTACTGGTCCCAAAGGAATCTTTGCCATTCCCTATGGGTTACCCGGAACTCGTACTACAGTTTCTAACTAGCCCCTCTACGACTAGCTAGCTTATTGATCTCTTTTTATTATCCTCATTGGAGTGTGCCATCTTGTTTTCTGATGATGTAGGTGGCTACAGAAGTACTAAATGGTGATGGCCCCTCAGGGAACTGTCACTAATGTGCCTTCAGTGGAAGGGTGGCATCTTTCTTCCTGGTCCCAAAATCACAAACACAGAAACATCCACAGTTATCACGGGATCAGCTAAAAATAAGTGCAAAAAAATGATTTCAATATTTTTCTTTACTTTTATATTATTTTGTATATATTTTAGCTGATTCCCTTGGGATTAAAAAAAATGAATTCTTTATCCAGATAATTGGCCAGTGGAATTTACTGGACATTTAGAAAAGAAAAGAACCCCAGAAATCAACTAGATAACCTTCCCATCTTAGAGATCTACACGAAGAAATCCAAAAATGAATGTCACTTATCTCATAAAACCAAATGGCAAAAATAGAAATGAAAACTAAGTTTCCAAATTCCAATCTAATGTGCATTCTAATAAACCATGCTATCTCCTTGAAACTCTATTTTTTCAAGTAAATACTACTTCAAGTATGTACATGCAAATTCTGATCTCCACATTAAGTATATGTGCCTTATAATATTAAACATACTTAAGCATACGTGATATATGCTTTGAAGGTAAAATGACAAAGAACAAACAAATGCCACACCCTAAGCAGCCAGCCTGGAGATAGGATTTCAACTGCAGATACTGACCAAAGAAAGATCTGGTTTTTGCCACGGCACCCTGGAGCCCGGCACATTACACCTTTCGGAAATTGCAAAAGCTGAAACTGAATAGTTTAGCTATATCTAAATGATGGCATTAATTTTATTCATATTTTTCAGTAGTTTTATTTCAGTGTTTTAATTACCAGGTAAATTCTTCTACATGATCATTAAGGTTCCATAGCTTCCTAAATTTCTGTGTTTCATGACTGATTGCCATTCCCTTCCTGGACTACACAATTACCAGCAAAGCTCCTTGAAGCAGGCTCATTTCTCATCCACAAACTCAGCCAAATACTACATACCATATGTCAATATTTCTGCTTATACGTCCTCAATGTATTTTCAAACTGTATTTATTTGGAAACTAAAGTGACTATCAGACAACATTTGGGCAGTATCTCCTTTCCTCTGGGCTTCATGCCCACGTTTATAGATGTCCCTTCATAATCGAACATAGAGGGGAAAATGTACTTTTTATGGTAGTAATATTTTTCTCTCCCCCCCCTCCCCCCCCGTTTATTCAGCTGGGAAGAGGAAATGAAAAAATATGAGCAATGGTGTTGAACATACTATAAACCACATCTATTTCTGGCAGCCTGCAGACCTATGCACTGTCTCGACAGTGGTGTGGGACAAACTCACTGCTTCCGTTTGCTTTTCGCTTATGCTAGGATTTCACATAGCATATTTCTCTAAAGTAACAACAAAGTGTGCAAGGACAATATAGGGAATAAAGCAAATGCCAACAGCAGGGTGAACCCAAACTAATCAATTAACACGGCTACATTTTTTCAGCCTTTTTTTCTTTTAACAGAACTAAACTTGCCCTGAGTTAAATCTCATAGATTTTAACTCCCACATTCCATCTCAAAGTTAGAAGCAAGAACATTCTATGAACATCTGGGGGCCAGTCAGTGTCAGCTCTAACCGAGCAGAGGGTATTGTGAAGAAGCAAAGGAAGGTAACTCTGAGGAAGTTCTTGGCCCCTAAAAACAGATACTGGAACAAAAAAAAATCATTTTGACACTGTGATACATCTATTTGGCATTTTGAAAAATCAAATATCCATATTGTTTACTCAATGATCAACTTTGGTATTATTCTGATAAGATGGAACAAAGAATAGAGGACACATAGCTCTTACTAGAAAAAAAAAATCTGCCTTGAAGCCTAAAGAGAACAGTGCCATGGGCAGTCAGGAGTGTGAAAGGAAGACCAGAGGGTGCCATGAGGAAATCTCATCTGCTTCCCAGGATGCACTGGATCCAGGTCTGTGCTCTGGGAAAGAGAAAAATGTACCTCTTTTGTTTACTCCTTGCAACCAAATTGGGCCAGAACTCAAGGGAGTATCATTAAGTGCAACTTTTCAGCTTCAAGAACAGTGAAATAAACTTCTGTAAGCCAACATTTGAACCTAAGAACTAAGCTAAGCACTGCTTTTATGGTAAATGAGTTCACAATGGCATACAAATTAACCTGGGGAACAAAACTTTTGTAGGTAAGAGACTCTCTATATAGAAGCAAATGAAATAAATAAATAAATAAATAAATAAATATTATCCCAGGAACCAGTTTTCCTATGTCTGGGAAAAACTACAAGGTTGTTGAAAGAAGCGAGTTAAAATTTGAAACCAACCTGAGACACCAAATAATACCTTTTAGGTAAAATAATTTTAGCATTATTTTTGCCACATATTAATTTAACCCCACTGTTCAATAACATTACGTGCATAATTACATTTTAATTTATATAACCCATTAACTCATTTATTGGTGGGTGGGAAGGCTCGATAGAAGAACTGAGGCTTAGAAAAATAAGTTGTTTAATTGAGCTAATCACTTAAAGCATGATTAACGCTTCTGATTTTAGTTATACCATTATTATCTATTAGATTTACAGATCACTGATTGCCTGATTTCCTAATTTTAAAATGTTTAAATTTCCTAACCCTAAAATTACCCCTTTTAGTTATTTATTAATTCACTCATGTGTTCATTGTCTGCTTCCCCTGACTACAGTATAAGTTCCATGAGAGGAAATACTTCTATATTGTTCACAGCGGTATGACTAGTTTCTAGATTAGTACAGGGTACAGAGTAGCTGTTGAGGAAATAAATGAATGAAAAATGTAATAGAATAATTTTCCTATATTCATCCTTTTCAAAAGGTACAAAGGCTAAAGCTACTAATGGGATATTTGCATCTGTGGTTAATTTATTAGATAACATAGAAAAATCTTAAATAAAAGCCTATATTGCTATTTTTACCATGGGCAAATGCTGTTACAAACCACATGGCAAAATTCTAATTACTTCCAAATATCTTTCAGTTATCAGTAAATCATTAGCTTGTAAATTCACTACCAGTGTGGTAACTATCTCAGTCTCTACCAAAAAATACAGCTTCAATAATACTATTGTAAATATAATTATATAAGGCAAATACTAAGGAAAATAATTCTAATCCATTAGGTTGATAGTTAAAGGCCAACACTATTTAATACTAGAAAGCTCTTGGCCTGAGAGTCAAGAAACCAAGATTCTAGTCTAAACATTTACTTACCAGTTTTGGGAACTTGTGTCAACCATTTGACCTCTCCAAGCTAAAGTCTCGTCTGTAAAATGTCAAGATTTAATATGATTTCCAAGACCTATTCTAGCTTTAAAAATCTATCAGAGCAATAAATTGTTAGCTAGGGGGAAAGTACATAAATACATAATAATAATAGATAACACATATAGTTCTTACTATATTATTATGTATTTAAGTACCAGACATTCTTCCAAGCACCTAACATTGATTAACACACTAAATCTTCACGAGCAAGCCTAGGAGATAGTTCTATCCCCTTTATCTTAAAGAAGGGGAAGCTGAGGCCTAGACAGGTGAGATGACTTGCTCAAGGGGCCTAAAGAATAGATATGTATAGCCAAAGACCTTAAGTGGCCTACCTCTGTCTCTCACCCTCCTGGCTCACCTCTTTTGACATTCCTGGTTCAGGTTGTGCTGGGCTTCCCCTGGACCCTGAGAACACAAACTTTCTCCTATCCAAGAACCTTTGCATGATTTGTTCCTTCTGCTTTCAAAGTTTCTTCTTTATATCCTTGCATGTCTGGGTCCCTCTCATCATTCCCGTTTCATATCAAAGATCAGACGCCTGCCTTGACCCCTCTAAGCAAAGTCATTACTATACATGATCACCTTTCTTTCTATTCAGTGTATCCATAACTATCTGACACTATCTCATTTAGTTGTTCATTAGTTCATTCATTAGTTCTCTGCCTCCCCTGACTAGAGCATAAGTTCTGCAAGGGCATTTTTGTACACTTACCATGGTATTCCCAGTAGTGAAATCATATAGGGCCCAGAGGAGTTCCTGACTGCAGGAAAATGGATGAGGGAATGAATGATAACCTAATAGAAATGATCTTCCTGTATTCATCTTAGTTATTCTAAAAATGTGAGTGCTAAAGGAACTCACAGCATATATTGTATTTCAGATGTGCCGTTTAAGTAAGAAATATTTTCAGACAAAGGAGAAATGAATTTACTGACAATATTTAGTACCAGCATTTCTCAGGATTTCTGCTTTACTGTCAACTCTTATTAAAATAATTACGTAAACATTTCATTTTTTTATTAAATGAGTATGTTCATTTCAGAGAAGAGTTCAGATCTTTTACTAAATCACCGAAGACACTGAGTAACAAATATGAGTCATCAAAAACATCAAGCTCACAGAATCTAATACCTCCAAGAAAGCTTAAATTTTATATTAAAATTTATATTCTTCAAGCACAAAGCACAAGTGATGTGCAGAAACAGAAGCAGCAGCAACCATGTTTCATGTCCTCCCTGGGGAAGGTGGTGATATCATTTTATCTGCACAGAAAAACCCTGTGGTGAGAACAGTGAGCAAGTTTTGAGTGAGTTCTAACTGTATATGGGGGCAGCTCACAGAACACAGGGGCCCCTAGACTCAGAGGACATGTAACTGTGAAAGGTCAAAGACTTGACTGCTCTCAAGATTCTCATGCTCACATCCATAAATTATTGAAAGCAGCTTTTAAAATCCATGCAATATACTAAGGAAAGATAGAATAAAAACTAAAAATATGATAAATGGAATCAAGAAAAAATGACAATGGAAGAAGTTTGTGGAAGTCAAGATTGAAGTGAATATGCAGAATGCCTACAGATCTGGAAGCCTGCTAGAAGATGCTCACATATTGATGCTACATTTTCTGGGATCCAGTGCAAGGAAGGCCTTGGGGAACAGAGCCATAAAGTCCAGGATTCAAAGAGCCCGACCAGGTACATTATTTGTAGCATGAATGAGGGGGGTTAAATGTAGTCAAGGACAGGCATTTCTACCTTTGAAATCTGAGAGACTTTTCTCCCGTGGGTCCTCATAAAGATGATAATAAGTGATGTGACAAACTCAACAACACTCTTACATTCAATGTGGCAATGTCTTTCCTAGACTGTTTCTTACAAAGTCACTCACTGCAGGCTGGGTCACTACACCAAAGAAGCAATTCAATAGAGGCAATTGTCTGAGGGCCAACAGCAATTTTCAGTCAATTAATACATCTTCTTGTTGGACTACATGTCCTTCCAGAGATTGTGTGTGTATGTGTGTGTGTGTTTATAAATATAGTTTTGTTCAACTGACTTTTTTATAAAATTAGAGCAGCAGGGACCTAAGTACTCCTTTACAGCTACCTGGAGTGCAGCTATTCTATGTTCTGCCTTAAGTTGGAACTATCTATATGCCTTGTAGCCACCTAAGCAGAGATGGACTAACATGCCCTTAGGAAAGGCGAGGTGTCTGCCTAACAGAATATATAATGAATACCAAGTCTCTCAGTCCTTTAGGGAAGAGGCAAGAAGTTTCTCAGAATGTAATTTTGGATATACCGATAAAAGAACCAACCCTAAAGTTCTCCAGCAGAGGGTATATGGCTTAAAAAAATTATCCTTAAAAATTATATGTGCAGACCAAGTAATCATGCCCTTTGGCCATTTTTTTGTCCCGGGAAAGCACATTTGGAGTGGTTCATCTTGAAAAGCAGGCCACTCTTCTGCAGAGCAGAACTGATTGCAAAATATACGCCTAGAAAACTAAATGACCTAACCCACTGTGTAAGATTGTAAATGACAAACCAGTTGTATGTTATGGATAGTTTGCCAAAAATGATCACTTTCTTTTACATCAGTGCCCCTGAGCCCCTCTTCTTAGCAACAAATGACATGGCCAGGTGTCTACTTAAAGTCATTTGTTTGTTGTTTTTGTCTTGGGTTGGAGTCTCTCTGCGTCTCCCAGGCTGGAGTGCAGTGGCGTCATCTTGGCTCACTGCAACCTCCGCCTTCTGGGTTCAAGCAATTCTCCTCCCTCAGCCTCCCCGAGTAGCTGGGAGTTTTCATCATGTTGGCCAGGCTGGTCTTGAACGCCTGTCCTCAGGTGATTCATCCACCTCAGCCTTCCAAAGTGCTGGGATTACAGCCATGAGCCACCATGTCTGGCCAAGTCATTGTTGATTCATGGTACCTATACCATGTACTTTCATAGAAAATGTGTTTACCTTTCTATTCTCTACTTTGCTATAATGCTCTAAGAAAACATGATATATGTTTTGATATATTTATGTATTGCATATACATATATTTAATTATCATATTCATGTATTAATTTACATACAGTGCATTGATATAAACAATTATAATTTTTAAATCTTAAATATTTAATATAAACTTTTTTAAAAACATACCCTTCAAACTCTTAAGCTGTAGAAATATCATTGTGGATATTGTTCTTTACAGCATTCTCTTAATGAGGAACCTTGTAAGAATTTCTTTCTGAGACTAGTACACAGAGTAATTACCTCTTGATCAGTCTATTTTTTAAACATATAAACTCTGTAAACTATAAAACTGTCCATATTACACTTTTTCAGTTGATCGTTAGAAAGCTTCCTGCTATCTTTTGATTTATTTATAGCAAGTACATAGGTTTTTGGGGTATGCATTTTATATCCTTATTTTTGTTTTTCTTTTATTTCTTAGGTGAAATTACTCTTAATTTAATTTCCTTTGAGTGACATTATATTTCCTTGGTGTGCTTTGGGTCTGCTTTACATCTTTAATAGTGGAGAGATCTGCCCAAGATTTTTTTCTTTTCATGTACAATATGAGGTTGAGTAACCTGCTTTATTTTAAAGAAAAAGAAAAGGAAAACTGGTATACATCTTTAACCAAGTAACTGTCAATAACAACGTGATGAGTCTAAGATTTGGGGGAGGAGAAAATAAACATGTTGCCGCTTTAAGCTTTTATCACTTTTGAACAGAATTGAAGATGAGAGCATAAATCCCAAATATTAAAGCTTTAAAAATAAGATTAAATTGATTTCTTTTAGGATGTTGGGGTTTGGTTGGTTGTTTGTCTTTGCTATTTTTATTTTACCTATGATATCAGAGAGACATCTTATAGGGAAATAAAACTAAATTCAAAATGTTAGTGCAAATATAAACTAAATAAGCATAATATGGAACGTCTTACATCATTCTTTAGAGAATTTAGATCTTTTGTGAAAGCATTTACTTTTAATATCTTATGTTTTTGCCCTGTATTTTTTATTTATTTTTTGTTATGCAGAAATTATTTTCTTCAATGCTATAATCTAAAACACTTCCCAATAGATTTGTCATGATATTTACTATATGTTGTGACAGCCGCTGGATCATAGAAGAATGAATTTAATACGAATATGAGTATGGTGATATTTTTGTAAGTCTTACAACATTTGGTAACTTACAGTGCTGCAATTTACTCATAGTTTGGCTAGGAATAGAAATAGTTTGAACAGGACTATTTAAATAAGTTTAACAGTAATCGTTTGAATAAAATTATTCAAGTAAGTTACTTTAATTTCCATTGCTGCATTTCCAATGTAGAAGTGCTTTAAAAGTGTTTATAGTAACACTGATTTTCTATTCCAACATGTTTTTATAGCAAATATTTGATCATGTGTAATGGTCCATGTGCTCTGCCTATTATGCTAAGTATGCTCTTAATATTATGTTAAGATTGTATTTGCTTACTTCTACCAAATATTTTGTATAAAATTTTCTTTACTATCAAATATGGTTTCCACATATGTTGAATGCCATATGTGGATATGTAAATATTTTCCATTTAGAAAATGAAGTACAAAAGAAGAAAGTGATTTTTTAGAGCTGTCTTTCAAATTAAAAAAGCAAAATGAGCAGCCAGTGGTCCACAGCCGAAGACACAGGGGAGAGGACACGTGAAATTGGCAATATTTCTTATTGAATTCCATGTTGTTTTAACGTATTGAATTATCCAGGGTACAGACAAACGTATTGCTAGCCACTACCCAACTGTCTTAGAAAAGATGGAAATTGGCAGAGAAGAAAAAGGGAAAGAATATGAACAAGATGAAACTGGGGGAAGAAAATTAACCTCTTAAGAATATGCTTTCACTACTCAGAAACAACCGTGGAGTTTTTTTATGTAATGTCTTCTAATGACTAAGAGGAGACAGGGAAATATTTTCTCATTAGTGTAATCAGTCTTTAGACAGTAAATTATTCTTTGCTTTTTTGTGGTAACAAGAATAGTTGTGGTATGATGGCATGATTTTAAGATAATGAGACTAATTCCATAATCATATAAGGAGATTTTTGTCATTCTTTTATAGTTACATTTTATTCAGTACACAAGACCCTAGTTTAGGTCTTTCACACAGAAGTCTTTGGCTTTTGTTTGTTTGTTTATCCCAAATCCTGTCTTTAAACAAGAATAATATGGTAGGAAAAAATTTCAAGACTTTATTGAGTAATCCTATGATATTTTGAACACATGCAGTGAATTTGGTCATTGTGACCCCAGTAATCAACAAGCATGAACACCATGTAAATGTGTTCAGACCTCAGAAAGTGAAGTTATCAACTGACATACCCTCAGTATCACTTGAAATCCAGACACTCCAAATGTATAGGTGAAAAGCACTTTATAAATAAAACATAATATATTTCATTATAATCACGGCCAGCAAAATCAGCAAGTGGCTTTAAAATAACAGTCTTTCTCCAGTGCCACTAACAGGACTTTGAGTATATACAGTAATTTAATTTTTCCATAGCCTAAAAAAACTATGTACCTTTGCTTAAAGGAACCTATTTTAATAAAATTATTCTAATTGCATGAAAATAGATATAGTATGTATTTTATTGTCCCTTAATTTAAAAATATGCAACAACGTAAGAACCACCTCTAAAATTAAAGAAACAAAGAATTAAACCTAAAAATTGAAAAGAAAAATACATCGTCTTTCAAATGAGAGCAAAATTACTGAAAAATCAAACAAGAACCTTACTAATAGAATCTTCATAATTCTAGCTATTTCCATATTTTTAACTCTATGACTAGGTTGTTTCATGATCTCAAAAAACAATTCTTAATCTCGTTATTTTTCTTTCATTCCTCAACTCGAGGAGATTCAGGAAGACAAGTCTGGAGATGGAAAAATGTTAGTTATCATAATTTTATGCACACAGAAATGATCATTGAAGCCTAGAAAATAGACATTCCCTAAAGAAGAAGGAAAACACTGGATGAAAACTGGGCCCATTTAGAAAACTGAGTAGTGAGAGAAGGAGTAATTCAGATAGAAGACAACTCAGAATGGATACCACAAAAGTCACTTCTTGCCAGTAGGAGGGTGTGGTCAACAATTTTAAATTTGCAGAGATGTCATGGAGAATGAACACTGAGCAAACGGTCATTGTATATTGTAGAAATAATTTATCAAGGACATCCTAGCACGATGTCTCAGTGAGGACATACAGAACAAATTCAGGCCATAAGGTTGTAAGGCAGATAAGCAGACATCAGATGTTGACCATTTGCTTTAAAACCGTAGTAGTAAAACAAACAAAAATGTTAAGGCAGTAGCTATATTCAAATAAAAACATATAATTGTACAATGTTAGTCCCATCTCTCCTCAGTTTTGGGAACATTTATCTTTGCCCTTGATTTACTAGCTATTTATGTCACTGATTTGTTTTCATTTAATTACTATTCTAAATATTATTTTCTAGTGTTACTTAAAAATATGTAATGAACTTATTAATCTAAATACAGTATGAAGACAGGCACAGTGGCTCACGCCTGTAACCCCAACACTTCGGGAGGCCGAGACAGGCAGATCACTTGAGGTCAAGAGTTCAAGGTCAGCCTGGCCAACATGGTGAAACCCAGTCTCTACTAAAAATACAAAAATTAGCCAGGCGTGGTGGTTTGTGCCTGTAGTCCCAGCTACTTGGGGGTCTGAGGCAGGAGACTCACTTGAACCCAGCAGGCAGAGGTTGCAGTGAGCTGAGATCACACCACTGCACTCCAGCCTGAGTGACAGAGTAAAACTCTGTCTCTAAATAAATAGATAAATATAGTATGAAGTTCAAAACAGTGAAACATTTTTTAAAAAGAGCACTTGAGCTACTTTAATTTGAAAGCAATTCAGTGCATATGGTTATTATTTGGTTATTATCTAGCAAAGGTACATGCTAATTAAAAATTCTTCATAATTATATAATGCTTTATAAAATGTTGTGATTTTTATTCTTTTTTTAAAATTCAACTCAGGAGCTAGTACTTACTAAAGTAAATTACTAAAAATAGAATACAAACTATTGTATTTCTATTAAAAGTAAACTATTTGTATCAAAAATAGAATAGAAACTGTACTCTATAATAGAATACAAATAAATACGTCCACTGAATTACCATAATAAATTTAAAATGGAATTTAAGAAATTACACTGCAAATAAAATCCAAAGGATATTAATATGGCATTTCAAAGGCATTAGGCAACACAATGAATAACATCCCTTTATACTGTATTTAGAAATAAGATTAATAAGAAATGGTCCTAAAATATCTCTAAGGACTCCACCAGCATTCCTATTATGTAACCTCATGGTTTCTAATTTTTTTCTTACAGGAACTTTAAAGGAGTCTGAAATTTGGGAGAGTAGCCATTTAATGACTTTTTAAAAACGAATAGTCACTTTATTACTATAAGTATACATTGATAGACACATACTATAAGACAAATATATTTTATTCTATATTTGATTGTTATGGAGGGGATGGGGAAAGCCCCGTGGTGGGTAGATAAAAGAAGGCACTGAAAAGGTAAACTATCAGTTGTTACAGGAAAAGGTAAATTATAGTTGCCCATGACATTTGTGGCTAATTATAACAATCATCTTTCTAGACAACAGGGGGATAATGACACTCAATCAGGAGCAAGTACTCACAATTTCCTCCCCCAGGCATCACAGTCCCATCTGATTCAGCTCCTGTGTCCTCCTCCAAGCGGGAATCAGATTGTTCTTTCTTAAATTAGTTCTAAACCATTCTTTAACCCTTTCCTCTAGTCCCTCATCAAAGAGCTCCTTGTCTTGGGATTGAGTGAATCTATGAAAAAAAAAAAGACAAATGAACAGAGAAAAGAAGAAAATAAATCTACTTAAGCTAAAAAGATGCTCATGAAAAATAAAAGCAAAATATAAATGTCAGAAAACAATACATTTCCCTTATAAGTAAATAAAATACAATACAACCCTATTTATGATCTGACTTGGGCTGTGTTAAACAATTCTTAAGGCACAATACATAAGAGAATTTCTAAACTTTGTCTTTAACCTAAAATATCTCTGAAGCCACCAATTTTGATGCTAAATTTTAAATGAAAAAAAAAAAAACTACCTAAAAACAATTATGGAAGATCAGACAAACAACGCTCTAAATAACATTGTCCTCAATTTTCCAGTATGATTTTCACAAATATATTTGTAAGTACATGAGATACATACTTAAAATATGTACTCAATTTTCATGTACTTTTTTTATAATAAAGGTAATTCTTGAAGTATGTAAGTAAATACAAATAATTAGACACTTTTATAACAGTTTAAATATCATATTCTATAAAACCATAAAGGTGCAAACTAGGAAAAAGCTATGTTTTATTTTAACTTGTAAAATACAGTCATCACAGACATTGACCATATAAAATATATAGTCAATGCTGACCAGAGGTTCTCATTGTGCAGTGAGATGAAGAAGGTTTAAATAGTAATAGGTACAATTTTGAGAAGATATAAAGAAGAAATCTTTGGTAACAGAGAAGATATCCATAAAGGGAGCTAATGAATTTAGCTTATAGGAACGTCACCCCATCCATCATTACCACAAACATTATAAATTCAAGGAAAGTAAACATTTTTATTAATAACATGTCAAACAGACCTCTACAATACATTTTTCCCACATTTTTGGCTTTAGCCTCTTTAATCATTTCTTTACAAACAATAATTTTGCAATATTTTCTCTAAAGAGATGGCTGGGCATGGTGACTCATGCCTGAAATCCCAGCACTTTCTAAAGCTGAGGTGAGAGAATTGCTTGAGCCCAGGAGTCTGAGACCAGCCTGGGCAACAAGGTGAAACCCCATCTCTCACACACACACACACACACACACACACACACACACACACACACACACACACACTAGCCAGGTGAGGTGGCATATGCCTGTAGTCCCAGCTACTTGGGAGGCTGAAGTGGGAAGATCACTTGCGCCCAGGAGGTTGAGGCGGCAGTGAGCCATGATCATGCCACTGCACTCCAGACTGGGTGACAGAGCAAGACCCTGTCTCCAAAAAAAAAGAAGACTAGATAGGAAATTCAGACTTTCCTTGAGCATAACTAAGAAATATTTATTTTCTTTATATTATTGATTATTTAATAATTTTTAGCTTCTTATTCAATAATGTATTATTAGTAACTTTATTAAAAGTTGTGTTGATAACTCAGGAAAACATCATTCAAATCTTTGTTCATATGAGTGCAGGATTTAGAACACCTTTTCACAAACAAGGTTCAGCTCTATTTACTTATATATTCTGAAACTTCTTTTTCCTTTATTACCCATATAGGTCCCTGCTCCGTACTATAGGGTATGTTCACATGGCCCAGGCACTTCCTGTCAAGATGCTTACAAGAGCAGTAGGTACAGAATTAATTACAGAAGCTATTCCTAAACCAGGATGACTGGCAGTCTTAACCATCCATGAAAGTGACTGTGAACCATATAAACCTATCCTAATGAACCCAAACTAAACATATCCCTAGCTCAATTTCTCTTTACATGATCTCCTAAATACCATTTAACATCAGGAAACATTTGGGGGATGATGAATATGTTGGTTATCTTGATTGTATTTTATGGGTGTATACAAATGTCAAAACATCAAATTGTATACTTTATGTACAGTTTTTTGTTTGTTAATTATACTTCAATAATTTTTTTTCAGAAGTAATGTGCCAGTTGGAGTCTAATTAAGAAGCAGAAAATACACAGTAACGTGAAAAAGGGAAAGTTTGATATAAAGAATAATTTACCGTAATTTGGGGTCATGATAAAGATGTACTGAAAACGCTAATGAAAAATCTAAGTTCGATGAAGAGCACTCAGAGAGGAGGAAAGGGGTGCTCTCCTCAAGGCTGAATTATGACCTCATTGGAACGCCGTGCTCATAGCCCGCTTCATGGCAGAGAAGTTCACTGGATTGCCTGAACCAGAGTTGGCCCACAGGTATTGGGCAAGCAGGAAAAACAGACAAACAGAAGAGCAAAATATCCTCTCCAAATTAAAGGTGACAAAGCTGGTGAATGAGAGCCCAGAAGGAGTCCAGGTGCCTGGAGCTCACTCATTGGGAGGGTCATGTGCAAGGGTATACAGTGTCTGTGCCAAGAGGATTTTGAGAAACAACCCTGTGGGGTGCAGATGGGCTAAGACTGGTGTGAGATTGTGCACAGAGGGTTGGGATGTTGGGGTCAGGCTGACAAACAGAGCAGAGCAACATCTGAAGCACATGGTGTTCATGTCATGAGCAGAAATGATGTCTGCTCTCGATACATCTACTCATCATTAGTGGGGGTTCTAGCCAGTGTAATAAGATAAGAAAAATATTGTATATAAATCCACATTTAAGAAAAAGTTAAACTATCATTTTTCACAAATGACGTGATCTTCTGGGTAAAAAATCCTATGAAATTTACCCAAAAATCTACTAGAATTAAATGTTGAATTTAACAAGACCATGAGATCCAAGATCAATACTAAAAAAAAAAAAAGTCAATTGTATTTTTGTAGACTAGCAATTAATAATCAGAAATTGAAATTAAAAGAAACAATACCATTTATATAAGCATAAAAATACAAAATATTTCAGGATAAATCTGACAAAAAATATGCAAGACTAGTGCACTGAAAAATATAAAATGAGATAAACCTACAATGACCTAAATAAATGAGGAGAATCATTTATTATAGAATCATTTGCTGTTTATGAATCGACAAACTCAATATCATTAATATGTCAGTTATCTCCAGATCAACAGAGATTCAATATGATCTCAATAAAAATCTCAGCAGGCTTTCTCATAAAATTGACAATTTGATTCTAAAATTCATATGAAAATTCAGAAGAGCTAAAATAGCCATGCTAGGTAGAGGGAAAAGGAAGAATTTTCGAGGACTATCTAATTCTAAGACTTGTTGTAAATCTACAGCAATTAAGGCAACGTGGTATTGACATAAAGAGAGAGAACTGTATCAACAAAGTGAAATCGTGATTTCAGAAATAATCCATACATATGCGTGTAACTGATTTTTCACAACGTATCCACGGAAAGAAAGAATAGTTTTTCAACAAGTGGTGCTGGAATAATTGGATATGCACAATGCAAAAAAAAAAAAAAAAAAGCAAAGAATTTGATTCATACTTGGTACCACACACAAGTTTGCAGAATTGCAAAAGAAAACAAGGACACTTTTAGGGGTGATATTGCGGTTAATAACTTGGTTTTGTGAGAGTTTATGTGTGTGTGTGTGTGTGTGTGTGTGTGTGTGTGTGTATATAAACTTAGCAAATTGTATATTTAGAATATGTGTAAGTTGTTCCATGTCAATTATGCTTCAATAAAGCTGTTTTAAAAACTAGTACAGGCTCACGCCTGTAATCCCAACACTTTGGAAGGCCAAGGCAGGGGGATCATGAGATCAAGAGATGGAGACCATGCTGGCCAACACGGCGAAACCCCGTCTCTACTAAAAATACAAAAATTAGCTGGGTGTGGTGGCACATGCCTGTAGTCCCAGTAACTCAGAAGGCTGAAGCAGGAGAATCACTTGAACCGGGGAGGCAGAGGTTGCAGTGAGCTGAGATCACACCACTGCACTTCAGCCTGGCGACTTAGCGAGATTCCGTCTCAAAAAAAAAAAAAGTACATTTATTCATGCTTATCTTAAGTGTCTTTCAATAAATGCACTCATATATACAAGTGCATATTAGATATATTTAACAGATACTTGTATTCACAAAAGAGAACAGCTATCATCATCACTTGTTGGTTCTCATTACAAATTTATACTAGCACTTTATAAAAGATGAAATACTTCCGCATATGAAGATAGTCTTCCAAATGAGAAAGACTGGTAGAAGTCAAGAAGGGATTTTGTGTGCTTGGGCCTACTTTTCATGTTGCTTGTCTTCACTTAGCTGGAGAGAATAACAGAGCTGACTGTCCACTAACGAATTCCTCCTGTTGCCACAGATGTCCACACAGTTGCTCTTTTTGAGGACTGACCAGGACCTTGACCAAGTTTCAGAAATGTAAACTCCCAGAATTTGATCTGTGCTACAAAAACATGTAAAATGGTAGACTAGATCAGATTTCTTAAACTGGAAGGGGGGATTTTAGATAGTATTTAATCCAAATCCTTTATGTGATATATGAAGAACCCAAGGCCAGGAGAGAAGAAATGTCTTGTCCAAGTCTTGGTACTGCCAGGATCAGATCTAGAATCCAAGGTTTCTTGTGATCAAAATCCTGTGGGTTTTTCTTTTCCTAGTACCAACCTTTGAGTATTTCTTCTGCTAAATACCGTACATTAGTCACTTTCTTATATTAAAGCATCTCCTTATATTTTGCATTTTAAAGCACATTTTTGTTTTAACTATAATGAAAAAACCCCTGCAATCTTTTCTGTTGCCGGACCCATCTACAAACTCCAGATTTGACCCTTTTACAAATTAGCTATTTAATTTAAACACACTTGGGACAATGTCCTCTGACTTTGGGCCTCTCTCCATGTAATTCATTTTTCATTATCCAGGGTGAAGACAATAGTCACTGTCCTTCATCTAGAGTAATTGTTCTGAACTCTCTTTGAAAACAAAAGTACCAGGCTAAGAGTAGTTTCTATAACAATAGAGTTTATAAATAGAATAAAAATACAGAAAAGTCTCAGGGACCTCTTAATCATATTACTAAAATCCTGGAAGAATTCAGTTATCCAGCTTTATATTTAAATATTTATTTTTTCTTTCTGATTTCAAAAGCATTTTACGCTCACTAAAAAACTGCAGAAAACAGAGGGAAGCTTTTAAAAGAATGAAATCGCCCATAAACTCTCCATCCAGATATAGCCACTATTAACATCTGGCATTTTTGAAATTTTATAGATAGATATACATATAACTAAAGTTACTTAATTAACTAACAAACTATATACATAACTACAAAGATAGAAGTCACATTGCATACAATTTTTGTAATTTTTAAAATTAACATATTATAATTCTTTCCCCGTCACTAAAATTCTTTGTAATATCATTCTTAAGAGAGGCATGTTATTCAACCATAACACCCTGCCATTGTTTAATCCTTCCTCCATTGTTGAATATTTTTATAATTTTTAAGTATTTATTATAAATAATGTGAGGGCAATTATATGCATGTCAATCTTTGTTAGTATTTCTGATTTTTTTCATAAGATTCCTAGAAATGCAACACCAAGTTTAAAATTCACCAGTAATAGACGATGATATAAGCTAATCAAAGCTTAAGTAAAGTTCTTCTTTAAAAAGACTGTGTGCCAAGTGAAAAGCAAGAACGGAATGCAGATAAAATGTCTTCTTCCAGGCATAAGCAGCTAACAGGAAGAGCAGCCATCTAATTTTAAACATTTTGCTTTATTTCCCTTTATAGTAATAGTGGAATGATATTTGTACACAAATTCCCAGCATCTGGACAATTATGGTGGATTTAAAACAGAAAAAAATTGTCATTGCCTAAAAGACTGCTTCCTAGATCTATGTAAGATAAATTTTTAATAAAGGCATAAGCACACAGTGTCACTATGGTGATAAAAGGAAGCCAGGAATACCGTCTGGTAGAAGATACATTGAATAAAAAAATAGGTTGATGATACAGTAGAAGATGCTCAGGCAAAGAAAGGATCAGAAGCAAAAGCAGAGGCTTTCTCTGATGAAAGAAATAAAGAATCGTAGATGTATTAGTTTCAGATTAAATCACGTAAATGTCACATTTGGCTTTCTTGCACAGTTTGTGTCTACTCATCAGACCCTTGGGCTAGCTCATCAAGGTTCATAGTACATACTTTTAGCAATCAGTGGGCAAATCTCAGAAACAAGAAAGACAAAACCATCCTTGCCAAGAATGCTTCTTAACAATGTACAGCATGGCTTTGTTGTTGCTGAATGCTAATTCCGTGGGGGGCAAAGGGAAGGAAATGGGTAAGCAGCATTCTTCACCTCAAGCTGCTGGCTACACTCAGACATTCTCAAGGTATAATGAGAGCGCTGCCTAAGAAGACAGAACAAAAGAGGGCTTTAAAGAAAAATAATGATTCCTTTCCCCTGCTCATTCCTGGGGTTGAGGATCTGTATGGATGTTGTTTAGACATAATTAGTTTGGAGAAAATGTTCTTTATCGTTTTTTTTCTCTCCTTAGAAGTTAAGGCGGAATAGTTGGATGGAATGAACATGGGCTAGGTGCTGGGATCTCACTTTGTAGAAATGTGTGATTAGGGCAAAGTGTTTCAGCTCTCTGAGTCAGTTTTTTGTCTGTCAAATTAGGTTAATACTCACGCTGTTGTTATGAAGATTAAACCATCTAATAGACCACTCAGTACATAATAAATATAACTGATAGATTGCAGTATTGTTATTGCTATTTATGGATTTGCTTAGGAGATAGAGATATTTCCAAAGTACTATTAATTTATATTTATATGATACAAAGGCCAAAATCTAAAACAATATGGTAATTATTGGGGGAGGAGTTGGTTAGATTAGTCAATGCTTTTTTATTTTTCTTAAATTTTTCAGTTACTTTTAAATACATTTTATCAGTGTATACATGGGCTTGCAGACTGAGAAGTCTGTCATAATTGCATTTTTTTAAGATGGAGTTTCGCTCTTGTTGCCCAGGCTGAAGTGCCGTGGCACAACCTCAGCTCACTGCAACCTCCACCTCCCAGGTTCAAGCGATTGTCTCCCCTCAGCCTCCCAAGTAGCTGGGATTACAGGCACCTGCCACCATGCCTGGCTAACTTTTTGTATTTTTAGTAGAGACAGGGTTCCATCATATAGGCCAGGCTGGTCTTGAACTCATGACCCCAGGTGATCCACTCACCTCAGCCTCCCAAAGTGCTGGGATTACAGGTGTGAGCCTCTGTGCCTGGCCCATAGTTACATTTTGAACCTTGGGATTGTGCTGTTTTAGCCTAAGAAATATGTATGTCCAGACTTCTAATCTAGCACTTCCCATATATTCATGTTTATACAAAATCACCCGGGGATTTTGTTAAAACACAGATTCCTATTCAGTCAGCCGGGGCGGGTCCTGAGACTTTTGCATTTCTAACAAGCTCCTAATGATGCTGAGGCGGCTGGCCCTGCACCACACAAGAGAATAAGCCCGCAGTTCTCAACTAGAAATGACTTTGTCCACCCAGGGAACATTTGGCACTTTCTGTAGACATCTTAGATTGTCACAACTGCAGGGAGGTACAGCTAGTGGGTAGAGGCCATGTATGTTGCCAAACAACCTATAATGCACAGAACAGCCCCACTACAATGAAAAACTACTCAGCCCAAAAAATCAATACTACCCAAAACAGCAGTAGTGCTGAGACTGAAAAATCCTGACATCAACAAATCTAAGAATCTTCCTCTACTTACTATAATTACTAACAATGGAGAATAAAGCATATGGTCTTTTATTCATTCCTGGAACCAGATGTCGTAAAAGAAATGAAAAGAAATTTGGGGGAGCCACAAACAACACTAAAAATATGTGTTCATACCTAACGTAATGAACCACCACAGAAACCTTACAGCCCACAATGGGTCACCCTAACCAGATGCACCTCTCAGGGATGGGGCTGTAGTTCTGGCATGTGGATTGATGGTTTGGAGGTACAATGGGAGGGCAGAGGTATTTTACCAGGAAGACTTGACAGGAGGTCCTCAAAGCCATCTGCCCCAGGTAGACACAGGTAGCTGCCTGAAGATAACAGGACCATGGCGCCATCAGGCCATAGGTGTGGGATCTATGTTCCCACTTCCCGAAAGACAAACTGCAAACCCACACTCCATGAAGATGGCTCTACACACCTCGCCAGGGCACAAGCACATTGCTTCAAATTGCCCTTTCTAAACGGTATTCTCCTTCACTGACATTTAGCAAATTATTATCTGGCAAACTAAATTTTGATTGATAGGATGAAATCGATCAACACGTTTACTGATAAATTTTTGTTCTGAATTTCCAGGTTCATCAAGGAGCTAGTTTTTATAGGTTGCCTTGAAGATTTCACACAGATATTTTTATTAGCGAAACTATAATCAACACCAGCTGTATTCAGAATTTAATTGACCCACTTGGGCAATCAGTTATGTAACACAATAATAGATCTTAGGGCAAGGGAAAGATAAAAGACAGAGGCTGGACTTTAAATAGGAAACAAATCAAAATTAGAGAGAGAGTTTATCATTTTGAAGTGGTGTGGCCAAGATTTCCTGGAAAGAAAAATTAGCTAGTCCTCTAAATACAACACTAATATTGGTGGACACCTGAGTACCATTTCACAGCGGGGGAGATTTATATGCTATCATGGGACTTTCAGGGCATCCCAATATGGCAGTCTAAAACTGAATAACAAGCTTCCTGTCTCAGTTTTCCCATCCGAAATATAAGGTACTTTTCCCTGTATTTGATATTTGATGGGATCAGAAGAATTAAAATGGACTACTCCGTGTGTATGACGGTGGACATTCTCAACTATCAGTCTATTGGAGGACACTATCCTCTTTGTTTTTTACTTAAGAGCAAACAATTTTTTATACAACCTGTAACAAAAAGGAGAATGCAGTGAAATTTAAAAATCAGGAGACTCATATTATTTGTATGTGTGATTTTAAACCAAATTTTGAAGATTATGTCTATATGGATGCACTTCGATAAGGTTCAGAAAATATGAAAATGTTATCTCCTTCAGATGGCTTTGTCCTTTCTCCAATTTCCAAGTCAGTTAATCAGCACATATTCAGCACATATTATGTTACGTAATAGGACCAGGTCTGTAACAAAATGTTATGATGGAAAAAGGCCTAAATTCCTTTCAAATGACAGAATGAAGTTTCCACGAGTGAATCATTCATGATGATTTTTTTTTTAGTCTGCCGAGAGAAAGGGATTGAGTGAAAAAAATCTCAGGGCAGCTGTGTCTTCTTCATTTTGCCTTGTATTGTGTGATGGGAAGGTAGAAGTAGACTTACTTTAAAATATTTTATGAGCTTACCCTCATTGGTTAATAACAGCTGTGGGCAGCCACTGAAATTTATCCAAACCTCGCAACCCAGGAAACAAAGTGGAAGTCTCCATGCTATTAAAAATAAATGCGCCATTTTTTGCCACTGTTTTATGGAATAAAACACTGTTTTATTCTGTAATAACTGGCCAACCTGAAGTCCAACCTTAGAGTTTTTGGATTGTCAATGTAGGCAGAAACACTTCTTTGTGGAAAGAAATTTTCTCACTACCCTATTATATCTGTTTTTATACCTCTGTACCAATCCACACCTAGCTTTCTCATAATTAAATGAGAGACCCAAATCAGGCTATCTACTAATTCCTATTGAATTCTTTAAAATAGCCTTTGCAAGAGAATGTGGGTCTTTTAAAAGAAACAATTGCGGAGAGGGAGCCCGCCTTCCCCAATTTACAAGCTGGGAGCAAAAGCAGGTTTAGAGCTGTGTGTCAACACCAACCATTGTTCCTACTGGGGAACAATTTTCGTGATATTTTTCAAGAATGTAAAATAAGGTTAGTTGGAACATGCAATTCTAATCCCTTCCAGCACTTATCACTCTTCAAACATTCAATAGCCACCCTTAATACCATTACCTCTGGGACAACATTTGAGTAGGCCCCTGCAATCTAACAACAAGAGACCCCAGAGAAAGACTGTGGTTTAAAAGCCTGGTTAAAGATTAGCACAAACAGTAATAAGAAGGTTCTTAGGAAAGAATCAGGACAGCTGCAGCTGAATCCTTGCTACCTGCTGAGGGTTGCTAAGCAACTTGGGCCTACCACTGCCCCAAGGGTGTTTTACTTTACAATTAGGATTTTTGAAGGGGATGAGGGGGAACAGGGAGGGGTGATTCCTAGTGAAACCGGTGTAGATCTATATATACGGATACGTGTTGTTGTGTTTTTTTTTTTTTTTAAATACGGGAACTGTGTGAGTCTGTCCTTTCAAAGGTAGAACACTCCCTATAAAGTAGATTTTTTTTTGGGGGGGGGGGGATGTAACTGACAAAAATCTAACAATAACATGGAGTTTTAAAAGTGACATTTTGACTCTAAGGGAGGAATTATTTGCAATTTGTTTTGAACAGAAGCTTAGTTCGTGTCAGTGGTGAACCTCCAGACAATCATTAGTTTAAACTGCCTGCTATGTGTTTAAAAATTTCAGTCAATTTAGAGCTGATCTGAATTGCAAATGTGATGGTAATAAGCCATCAGGGAACTGCATATCTCTTTTTGCACTTACAACCCTCTGCTTTAAGGAGCTCCAACTACACTGAAATATGAAAATATCATTTTAATCATGCGCATTGTCGACAAACACAGAAATGCTGGAGGCTCAGAAGTGGGAAAGTGGCATTGGAGGCTAAACACGGGAAGCTGTGACAAGAATGAAGAAACACATATAACATTTACTTTAAATTATATACAGTAGAAAGATTTTCCAAAAACAAATATTCAGTTTTGTTTGTAATGCAACTCGAATTTCCAAGCCCAACATCTGGATACAATTTATTTTCTTTGGATTTTGGAATTAGACTTAGCCCAAACCCTTTATGAGGTCACTGGGGAAATCAAGAGAACTGCTTCTATGGTCAAATTTCAGCTTGCAGTACAAATAATGAGTTTTTAAGGGCGCTTATCAATAAAAACTCTTATTTAAATAGCCTATTTTGGTTCTCTAGAATACTGTGTGTTTTCGTAGTCTCAGAACCATCAATGTCAAGATATAGTCTATTTCCTCACAGGAGTTTCAGTGCAGAAGTTCAAGACATTAGCACAGAAATTCATCATGATGATGCAGAAATCTCACTCCATCACTGGACTTCTCCATTGTCAGCTGTATCCTTAATTGAATAAAAGAGAAGAATATTGAGAACAAAGAGAGGTGAGCTTTCCATATTTTCAGTGGATAAGGTACATTTTCTTGATTCTCGGATACTGTTTTTGTAAACTATTTGATTTCAAAGCTAAACAGAGCCATTGCAAGAAAGGACTGACAACCGACCAGCTGGTCACCTAGCCACAGCAAGTCATGTAGTGTTTGTCTTTCCATTTCGGTACCACACACATCTCTTCCCTTTTGAATTCACTGAAGTTTGGTGCTTGGCTTTGTTTCAGCTGTATGAATAGAACCCCAGAAAGTTCCCTTCTGCCACTTGCCAGAATCCTTGGGAAATATGGAAACTTATGAGTAATACATTCATGACATGTTTTCTCTCAGCAAATTAAATATTTGCTAAGATAAAGATAAAGTGTAACATCATTGGTAAATACAGCACAAAATGATAGAATTGGAGTCCCAGAGGAAAATCTTAGTTAGAATTTAACTCCAGGGGGCCTTAGTCATCCACAAGGTCAGGGCTCTGGCCAATCCCAATGTTTGTTTATTTCCTTGAGAATGAAAGATAAGGGCACGAACTCTGTGATGTCAGTTACATTGGTGAAAAGAGAATCTGCCAACTATCAGCTTTCAGGCTGTGTCTGGACTCAAAGAAATAGAAAAATAAAATTTTTAAAAGAAATTCTTAAAAATAACAGCCCATCTTTTTCACGCTGCCTTGCTTCACTTGATTTTAAATTATTTCTTTCCAAACTATGATTATAATAGAGTGAATCCCTAGCTATGTCTAAGCCAGAAATATGAAGCAGAAATGGAGCCAATCATACATATGAATGAGGAAGGTAAGCCTGTATAAGGAAAAGGGGCTTTTCCTCCACCTCATGCATCTTCCCTTTCTTTATTCATCCATTCATTCACTCAGCAAATAGCCATTGAGCCATCTCTGTGTGCACAGAATTGTGGTAGGCACTGGAAAAACACAAGGATGAATTAAAATATTGATCCTGCACACCAGGAATTGACTAAGAGAAAAAAGCCTTTCCATAACTAAATATATATAAGATAGGGAAGTGGGAAGTGTCAAAAGAGGCACAGAACAGTGCTAGGAAGTAGGTGTATGTGGTCCAATGTATTGGCCATTTTAAGAGCTGTAGCTATGGAATCAGAAAGAACAAGACTCAATTGTTCTCTTGACTTGAATGATATTGAGCAACTTACACAGACTCCCCATCTAAAAAGTAAGAATTGCTCAACAGATTTTATATATTTCCCTAGTCAGCACCCTGTCTTCTCCACAAAGCTGTTTTAAATCTTCTCAACTCTCTTGAAACCTCTAACTTACTGTGCTTCCCCTCCCTCACAGTAGATGACCTCAATTCCCATCCTCCGGAGGAAATGGGAATCCATCCGTTAAAAACCCACTCAACTTCCTGCCACCAGCCTACACACCTAACAGAATCCCAAGCCATCACTCACTCTCAGAGACTCACTTTATTAATTACTTCTCTGCTCCTGTCTTGCAAAGTCAGATGCCCCTCTTTGCTTCCTAGGGCTCATCAGCATTTAGAATTGTACCAGTCTTTACTGTCTTAGAAACAACAAAATCAAAAACTACCCTCAATACTCCTCAATAATCTCTCTTTCTTTCTATACATCCTGCATTCTCTGCTGTGTCCTCTGTGGTTACCACTAGTGACATGTAGTCATTCGCATGTAAATTAATTAAAAATTTTAAAAGTTTAAAACTCAATTTCTCAGTGGCAATAGCCACATCTTAAATGACTAATGGCAATCATAGAGGACGGCACAGGGCCAGATTGCAAACTCAGAAAATCTGGACCCAGAGCCTGCAATTTCTATCCCCCCTACTATATTGCATATCTGCTGTGCACTGGGCACTGACGTGTGTGTGTGTGTGTATGGACACTGAAAGACAGCAAATATTTAACACATACACACTGAATATGCACTGTCCGTTTGACCTTCACAGTCCTCAGTGAGCAACACCGTGCCACTATGTAGATCAGGATCAGAGACTACGTCTTGCCCAGAGCCCCACAGTGTCTGTGCTGGAGTCCAAGTCCTCCACGGTGTGTACAAACAAATAATATTATTCTCTGAATATCTCAATCCACTTCTCAACATTTGACATGTATCTGTGTTCATACTCACTTTTAATATAATCAAATGGATATTAAATTTGAGGAGCAAAATTTTAAGAAAATAAAGTACACACCTCTCCATTCCACAAAATAAAACTAAACAGCAACTGAAGTCTCGGACAATTACTAACTTAGCTGCAAATCAATCTGACTGAAGGATTTCTGTTTCCAGCTTGCCCCAGCTCATAAAGCCTGGCCAATAGGTTTTGAGCCTGGTACCTGGAGGCTCCCTGCTGTTTGTGCGGCCATGCGGAGTGCTCACAGCAAATCAAAGTCCAGTCTGCAATGTTCCGTGCTGCTGCATTCCCAAGACCTCAGCTTCTGCATGAATCTACATACACAAAGGGTAATAAGGGATATTTTGCACATGAAGCATACAGCTTCAGGTCCACTCTAAGAACATTAAAAGTAATGTTGAGGCCGGGTACCGTGGCTCGCCCCTGTAATCCTAGTCCTTTGGGAGGCCGAAGCGGGCAGATCACAAAGTCCGGAGTTTGATACCAGCCTGGCCAACATGGTAAAACCCTGTCTCTACTAAAAATACAAAAATTAGCCAGGTGTGGGTGGTGGTGGGTGCCAATAATCCCAGCTACTCAGAGGTTGAGGCAGGAGAATCACTTGAAACCGGAAGGTGGAGGTTGCAGTGAGCCGAGATAGGGCCACTGCCCTCCAGTCTGGGACGACAAGAACAAAATTCTGTCTCAAAAAAAAAAAAAAAAGAAAAGAAAAGAAAAAAAAGTAACGTTCAGTCTGTGAGGTCTCTGAGCGCATATTTGTCCAAGGTAGCAAGAAGTCTGATCTTCCTTTGTCTAGTGTTTCCCTCCATAATTTGAGGATTTCTAGGGTCCCTGACAGTGACCCTTTCAGAGACATGTTTGTTGCCCCTGCCCAGAGGGTAGGTAGAGGCTTAGGGTGCCTCTCAAGCCCAATCTCAGAAACTGTGGCGTTCAAGAGAGCAAGCTTGCTGCCTTGGTTGTCTCCAGCTGGGTATCACAGCAACCTACAAAGCAGTATTTTTCATCACCAGCATCTCAACTCCCCACCGCGGGGCCAAACTAGATGTCTATCTCTAAAGCCAAAACCTCTACAACCCACGACAACCAAAAAAAAGTTCTGATTGAATTAATATGTAACGATGTAGCCAGCTTGGGTTAGTATAGCGGGAAGTTTGCTTTTTCCTCCTGTGACTGCATTTCTGCCCCATCTGTCCCACAGTTTACATTTTTAGCCTTCTCCATTCTATAGACACACACACCTATTGAAGAAGCCACTCCTCCCAGTCCTGGAGTCTGATTTATATATTATCCCAGGATTAGCCACCTCCATGATTGTCGGCAATAAGACTTTTAAATTATACTCCACAGAAACAATCATGCACATAATAAAATAATATAAATTTGGCATTTAAAATGTATATTTATCTCATAACCATTAGGATGGCTACTATCAAAAAAAGATAAATAGAACATTATGAGTGCTGATGTAAGTGTGGAAAAATTGAAACGCTTGTTCATTGGTAGTGTAAATCCATAGAGCAAAATGGTACAACCACTATGGAAAACGGATGGCAGTTCTTCAAAACATTAGAAGTAGAACTACCATATGATCCAGGCATTCCACTTCTGGGTATACATGCAAAAGAATTAAAAGCAGTGTCTCAGAAAACTGTACATTCCTGTTCATAGCAGCATTATTCCCTGTTCACAGCAGACAAGAAGTGGAAGTAACCTAAGTCTCCATCAGTGGATAAATGAAATATGATATCTACGTACAATGGCAAATTATTCCGCCTTAAAAAGGAGGGCAATTCTAACACATGCTGCAACAGGGATAGCACTTGCAGTTATTATGCTAAGTGAAATAAAACCAGTCCCAAAAGGACAAACATGTAACTCCACTTGTACAAGGCAGCTAGAGCCATCAGATTCAGAGACAGAAAATGGAATCATGTTTCCCAGGGGCTGTGGAGGAAGGGCATTGAGAGGTATTTAAATCAGTACCGAGATTCAGTTATAAGATGGAAAGAGTTCTGAAGATACATGGCAGTGATACAATGTTAATGTACTTAATGCCACAGAACTGTACACCCAAAAATGGTGAGGATCATAAATTGTTTTGTGTGTACTTCATCACAATTTATATGTATGAATATATCCACACATTTTTACATGTACTTACTTATAAATTTACATACCTAGAGAGTTCATATACAAACATATATATACATGTATACAGAAAGAGAGAATTCTTAGTGTATGCCCAGCAGTGGACTAAGCATTTTGCTTCGCATAATCCCCACAACGAGCCCAAGTAACACTACTATTATCACCATTTTACAGGGGTGAAAACGGAAGCTTTGAGTGATTAGACGATTGTTCAAGGCTATGCAAATAGGAAGCGGCATCCCTGGGATGCAAGGCAAAGTCCTCTTGCACTGGAGCTTACAATATGTACCATTCTGTTCTCTCTCTCCATGGCCTGAACTGTTTAGTGTTACCCAACGTCATCCTGATACACTGAACAAATCAAGACCTTTAGTCACTCAAATTCTCTATGGTTGGTCTATAGCTCTGGACTAGTACTAGGGAACTTAGAAGTATCATTTTCTGTCTCTTAAAGAGACTATATTTTGTGGATCATGGCTATTCAGGTTTTATTCTCATTTTTTTTTAACATTTTTGTTTTTTATTTCAATAGGTTTTTGGGGGAACAGGTGGTGTCAAGTTACATGAATAAGTTTTTTAGAGGTGATTTCTGAGATTTTGGTACAGCCATCACCAGAGCAGTGTACACTGCACCCAATGTATAGTCTTTTGTCTCTCACTGCCCCCCACCCTTTCTCCTGAGTTCCCAAAGTCCAATGTATCATTCTTATGCCTTTGCATCGTCATGGCTGAGCACCCACATATGAGTGAGAACACACAATGTTTATTTTTCCATTCCTGATTTACTTCACTTAGAATAATGGTCTCCAATTGCGTCACTTGCTGCAAACGCCATCATTTTGTTCCTTTTCATGGCCGAGTAGTATTCCATGGTATGGAAAAACCCTTCTAGACATTGGTCTAGGCAAAGACTTCATGACCAAGAACCCAAAAGCAATGCAACAAAAACAAAGTTGCATTTTGAGTGAATAAAGAAAATGATATATATAACATTGAGACTGAAAGATAGCAGGTATTTAACACATGTGCATTGAATACGCACTATCCATTTGACATTCACAGTCCTTTGCAGTGAGCATCATTATGCCACAATGTAGATCAGGATCAGAGGCTACATCTTGCCCACAGCCCCACAGTGTGATATATATATATATATATATATATCATTTTCTTTATTCACTCATTAATTAATGGGCATTTAGGATGGTTCCATATTTTTTGCAATTGCAAATTGTGCTGCAGTAAACATGCGAGTGCAAATATCTTTTTCATGTAATGACTTCTCTACTAGGTAGATACCTAGTAATGGGATTGCTAAATGAAACGGTAGATCTACTTTTTTTCTTTGAGATGGAGTCTCGCTCTGAAGCCCAGGATGGAGTGCAGTGGCATGATCTTGGCTCACTGCAACCTCTGCCTCCTGGGTTCAAGCAATTATTCTGCCTCAGCCTCCTGAGTAGCTGGGACTACAGGCGCCCACCACCACGCCTGGCTAATTTTTTGTATTTTTAGTAAAGACGGGGTTTCACTGTGTTAGCCAGGATGGTCTTGATCTCCTGACCTCGTGATCTACCTGCCTTGGCCTCCCAAAGTGGTGGGACTACAGGCGTGAGCCACCAAGCTCAGCCTAGTTCTTTAAAGAATCTCCATGCTGTTTTCCACAGTGGCTATACTAGTTTACATCCCCACCAACAGTGTAAAAGTATTCCCTTTTGACTACATTCATGTCAACATCTATTATTTTTTATTTTTTGATTATGGCCATTCTTGCAGGAGTGAGGTGGTATCTCATGGTGGTTTTCATTTGTATTTTTTTGATCATTAGTAATGTTGATCATTTTTCTATCTGCTTGCTTGACATTTGTATATTTTCTTTTAATAATTGTCTATTCATGTCCTTAGCCCACTTTTTGATGAGATTGTTTGTTTTTTCTTGCTGATTTAAGTTCTTTGTAGATTCTGGATATTAGATTTTTGTTGGAAGCATAGATTGTAAAGATTTTCTTATATTCTGTGTGTTGTCTGTTCACTCCGTGTGAAAAAAAATATTCAGCAGAGTAAACAGACAACCCACAGAATGGGAGAGAATCCCCACAGAGTACTTTAATTAAGGCCCATCTGTTTATCTTTGTTTTTGTTGCATTGCTTTTGGGGTTTTGGTCATGAAGACTTTGCCTAAGCCAATGTCTAGAAGGGTTTTTTTTATGTTAAGAACCTTTATGCTTTCAGATCTTAGATTTACGTTGTTGATTCATCTTGAGTTGATTTTTGATAAGGTGAGAGATGAAGATCTAATTTCATTCTTCTACATGTGGCTTACCAATTATCCCAGCACCATTTGTTGAATAGGGTGTCCTTTCCCTACTTTATGTTTTTGTTTGCTTTGCCAAAGATCAGTTGGCTGTAAGAATTTGCCTTTATTTCTCAGTTCTCTATTGCCTTCTATTGGTTTATGTGCCTATTTTATACCAGTACCATGCTGTTTTGGTGACTATGGCCTTATAATATAGTTTGATGTTCTTAAATTTATTGAGACCTGTTTTGCGGTCTATCATATGGTCTGACTTGGAGAATGTTCCATGTGCAGACGACAGAATGTGTATTCTGCATTGTTGGGTAGGATGTTTGGTCAATATCTGTTGGGTCCATTTGTGGTAGGGTATAGTTGAAGTCCATTGTTTCTTTGTTGATTTTCTGTCTCAGTGACCTGACCAGTGCTCTCAATGGAGTGTTAAAGTCCCCCACTATTATTGTGTTGCTGCCTATCTCACTTCTTTGGTCTAGTAGTAACTGTTTCATAAAATTGGGAGCTCCAGTATCACGTACATATATATTTAAAATTGTGATATTTTTCTGTTGGACTAGTTATTTTATCATTATATACTGTCTTTCTTTGTCCTCTTTAACTGCTGTTGCTTTCAAGTTTGTTTTCTTTGATATAAGGATAGCTGCTCCTGCTCACTTTTGGTGTACATTTGCATGGAATATCTTTTCCACCTCTTTACATTAAGTTTATGTATGTGTTAGGTGAGTCTCCTGAAGACAGAATAAACTTGGTTGGTGAATTCTTATCTATTCTGTATCTTTTAAGTGAAGAATTTAGGCCATTTACTCTCAATGTGAGATTGAAATGTGAGGTATTATTCTATTCATTGTACTATTTGTTGCCTGAATACTTTGGCTTTTCTCCATTGTGTTATTGTTTTATAGGTCCTGTGAGATTTATGCTTTAAGGAGGTTCTATTTGGTGTACTTTGAGAATTTTTTTGTTCTTATGTGTTTACAATTATCATTTATTAAAAATATACTGTATGTTAGGTTTGCCTTAGTTTATTTGCATATTTTCTGCAGTACCTACAACATTACTACATGGTACCACCCTCATTATCGTTTATAAAATAAAAGGCCTGAGGCTTTCTAAAGTTAAGAAACTGGATCACAGCACTAGTCAAATTGAGAGTTGAACCTCAATTTGCTGAACTCTAAAATGTGCTTCACTGAGTGATACTCTCCTCTATTGCTCAGCAATCAATGGGCACATGAGCAACTTAGTTTCTCAATCTCTAATTTGGCCTTGGCTTAAATATCCTTTCATAGGATTGGTGCCAATATTAACAGTCTGGTTATCTTTAAGACAATATGTATGCTTTTAAAATACTCTTTCAAAGTAAATATTTTCATCAATTCTCCCTCCGGTAGGGTTAGGAGGTTGGACTAATAAACTCTCAGTTCTGACATTTTCTAAATTGTAATTCTGTTATATAACTGCATTAAGACAAGAAGACACATGAGCAAGATTGAGAAGCATAACTCAGAGAGGTAATAAGTTTCCCTACAACTTTAATATCTTACTACATACAGCCTCATAGTTCTTGCCTTAGAAGTTCAGCCTCTTAATATTACTTTTCATATAACATACTCTTGACAGCATTTATTATTAATGATCATCTATGAGTTATGAAGGATAAAATCATGTGCATGGAATCCAAAAGTCAAACAACGGTCTCTCAGAAGCAATTGAACCTTATCCAACTGTAGCACAATTTTGGGAATGAGCTAAAGAGTAGCAGTAAAGAAAATGCTTTGCTTGAGGCAGTGATCTAATCTCTAAGGAGAACCACCAGAAATATAAATGGAGCAGGAGACACGAAAACGTATTAAGAAGTTTCCATGGTCATCCCACAACAGGTCAGTTGCATGTGCAACCCTGAACTTTAAATCACATGGATTCTCAAGGCTTGGATGCAGATATATTTCTTTGTTCAACACTCCCTAGCTCCTCAGTATTGGCAAATTCAGGTCTGTAAAGGGTCAAATGTGTTGAACTCCTGTCAAACTTTCCAGGGTGGGTTAAAGTCAATAATTTTCATCTTAATCCTGAGGCCGCAGTGTGTTCAAGTTAGAAATCTACTCCATATGTTCATGATATTATTTCACAGAAGTCCCCAAAAGATTTCTTCATGAGAATTCCGTGAGGTTTCCAAACCTCCTTGGCCTCTTAAGATTGATTTAACTTTAAAATTATAAATAAATATATCTTTAGTTAAAATCAGTATCTCTTATTGAGAATCTAGTATATACAAGGCACTTTTTCATGCCTTATATTATTGAATTCTCACAACCAGCCAGCAGATTGGATGGAAGCATCTCCTTTTTCAGATACAAAGGCACAGATGGATAAACAGCCCCTCAAATGTGTCCAGCTGGCTTATGGCCTCTACTGAGTGCTGAACTAAAGTCTATCTGTCTCCTAAGCGCGTATCCTTTTACTACATCACACTGTTTCTAAAGCTGGTTTCTTTTTAGATTAGAACATGATAGGTATTCTCTTGAAATATGGGCTATTCCCTTGTTTAGAAGAAAATGAAGCCCAGCACCCTGTTCTCTGTTACCTAGCCCCTTTCCCAGCTGACCTGCCAGCCACTGACATTGAAATGTTACTATCCTCTAGAGAAAGGGCTCTTTGTGTGGGTCTTTTAAAACTGCAAACTAGTCATTCTAGAAAAAAAGGCAGGCAGCTTGAATTTGTACCCATAAGTTTGTTTTTGTGCCCATTACTCGTGTCCCTTTTCTTTAAAATGAACTTGTCAAACTGTTTTTGCAAGTATTCAAAATGTTGCCACCCATTTAGACCTCTCTGGAATATAAATTTTAAACGTTTTTGTATAGAACTGGAAAGTGTTAGTTTTGCCAGCATTTGGAAAATTTGAAATTAAAATGGAAAGATGTGAAATGATCAAAAAGGCAAGAGAAAAATCACCAGAGCCAAGATTACTTGCCCTGCCTCACTAGCTCCATGGTTGCATTTTCACTGGTTTCTGCTATCTTTTATCTCAAGAAAATGCAAATTTGACTTACTCTTGCAAGATGCTAACAGTCAACTTTAAATCTAATGAAATAAAAAATCTCCAGCAAATTCTCACATAGAAGAATTAAAAATAGGAAAATGAAAAGTCTAAAAGAAGCATAAATAATATCTGTGCACCTACTCTGTGCCGGAACGCTGCCAGGTATTTTAAGCTAGTACCTCTTTCTCACCGTGACCCAAGAAAGTAGGCTTCATTCTCATTTCATAAATGAGGCATCTGAGGTCTTAATATCTGAGGTCATAGATCTTGCCCAAAGTCACACAAGAAGTAAATAGAAAACCTAGAATCAGAACTAAGCTCTAACTCCAAAACCCATTTCTTTTTCATTTTATTAAATTGTTGCCTTGAATTTTAAAACACATGAAATAGTCACTAAACTACATTTTCATTGCCTAATAACTATTATGGGAGAATTCTTATAGAGTAATTCATATAGCAGTAGAACTTGCCAAGTAAACATATTTTTAATGATGATGACCAAAGCATGCTTATAGTCATTTAAACAGGTGAGGATATCATTATACTGCGCCCCCTGTTTAAACAAGGTTTTCATTCATTTAAGAAATATGACATGATGCATGTTAGGAAGAGATAAGGCATGCCTCTGAGCCACCTTCTGAGGGGGGTGAAGGCAGAGACCCATGATGTGAGAGGAAAGACAGTGATATAAAATGTATTTTATCTCAAAGAAACATATGCCTTGAGGTCTTTTCATTTAAAGCATTAAAGTCCAAGAAAAGAAAAAAACTACAGAGTCTTTTCTTATTTTCCTCAACAACATGAAATGATTTATCTTACTTGCCTTATGTTTTATGCCATAAATAGAAAATGTTGATAAAATTACTGTGCAAACAATTCTAAATAATTATTTCAAATAAGTTAGTAAAACACTATCTATTGAATCACGCTGATGCCATTAATATTGAAACCAGTAACATCACACAGCTTATCTGAATCAGTTATCATTTAAGTAAAATACACTGACCCAGGATTTTGCATTTTTCCTCTGTAAGAAAGAAGCATCAATGGAAAGCAATAGAGGAACATAAACAGAACAGACCACATTAAGAAAATAGGTGGCCCCAGAATCTGTGTGAGAAATCTCAGACTCACACTCTTGGCACCATTTCCCCTTGTGCCTCCTGGCTGTTCCTTTTTCCAAAAGACTTCACTCATCTAACTTGATGTGAAAACCCACCCTTGGGTCATTATCACCAGGTAATGGCAAATGCAGGGAAAACCCTGTGCTTCCAAATCCTGGATTCTCTCATTCTCTTAGAATGTGCTGCTTTTCAGGAAGTATTCAGGTCCCTTATGTCAGCAAGCTCCTCACCAGGACTCTCAGCCCTACTCCATGCAGGTTTGCTGCACCTCTCTGAATCTGAAAGCAGGTTAGCACAGCCTGATCTTTCCCAAGTACGGAGAATCTAATCACAGACTCTTTCAGTGAGTCATCACTCCTCTTCTTGTCTATTCCATGCCTAGGAAGGTTTGTTTGCTCTTCTTACTCAACAGTCTTGTACCACCAGACAGCTTGGCTGCCTCCCAGTTATTTCATCTGTTCAACTAGTGTTTGGTCACCCCCCCTCATCATGATGTGCAGCAGACAGCTTGGGCTGTCCTCCTTCCTGCCCAGCAGAGCTGTGTTACAATAAGCATGACTTCAGTGCCTGTCAGCTAACAGTGCTGTAAGCCACCACTTACAAACTCCCTTCATGAAATTTAATAAGGATGTTTCTTCAGTGGTTATCTCAGTCCATTTTCTGTTGCTTATAACAGAATACTTGAAACTAGGTAATATATAAAGAAAAGGAATTTGTTTCTTAAATTATGGAGGCTGAGAACTCCAAGGTTAAGGGGCTACATTTGATGAGGGCCTTGTTGCTGGTGGGGACTCTCTGCACATTCCCAAGGTGATTCAGGGGCATCACATAGTGAGGGGGCTGAGGGTGCTAGCTCAGATTTCTCTTCCTCTCTTACAAAGCCACTGGTCCCATTCCCATGATAACCCATTAATCCACTAGCTCATTAATCCATGAATGGATTAATCTTACCCTCATGACCTAATCATCTCTTAAGTACTTCACTTCTCAGTACTGCCACATTGCAGATTAAATTTCAACGTGAGTATTGGAGGGAACATTTAAACCATAGCAGTTGTGCTGCAGCAACTGACTGTAAAGCCCAGGAGTATAGTTTCTGGCACATAACAGTCTGAGACAGTTATACTGCTATCTTCCTCTTGACTTAACTTTGGTCTGGGATTCAACTTGGCATGCCCCATATGCTGATATCCCCTAAAACATGCTACATTCTTCTATGTGGTTTTCTACTCTATGCCAACCTGATGCCATGTTATTCATATGAATTTAATTTAAAACAATGTGTATTAGTCCGTTCTCATGCTGTTGATAAAGACATACCTGAGGCTGAACAATTTACAAAAGAAAGACGTTTATTGGACTTAGAGTTTCACATGGTTGGGGAGACCTCACAGTCATGGCAGAAAGTGAAAGGCACATCTCACATGGTGGCAGACAAGAGAAGAGAATGAGAGCCAAGTGAAATGTGTTTCCCCATATCAAACCATCAGATCTCGTGAGACTTATTCACTACCAGGAGAACAGTATGGGGGAAATGCCCCCCCAATTCAATTATCTCCCACCAGGTTCCTCTCATAACACATGGGAATTATGGGAGTACAGTTCAAGATGAAATTTAGGTGGGGACACAGCCAAACCATATTACAATGCAAAATCATTTATTCTTTCATATATTCTTTTAATATCACACATCAACTCAGAGCAAGAAAACCTACCATACAGTTAGGATAATTATCAGGAAAAAATATCAAAAGACATTATTTTGTCTACTAATATAGACTAGTGTTTCTCATCTCTGGGAGTATATTAGAATCTCCTATGGGACTTAAAAGAATTAAAGATGCCTTAACTCCAAATTGCTTATGTCCCCTTCCAAAAGATCAAGCTGCTATTCTAGCTTTTTCCATGGTTCTGATGTAGCAATATCTTGAATTTAATTCTGAGGCTCTTAAAGAAATGTGGCTAACTAATGAATACCTTGAGCATCTCTATTAGTTAGAGCATCTCTAACTAATGAATACCTTGAGCATCTCAGTGTTAACTTAGGCAGTGTATAATAGTAAGAAATATTACTGTAGCCATGAAATGTGTTTATATTCCAACCAGAGCTTGCCCTTTCCACTGAGGCTGAGTCTAAGAATTCCAGCTGGTAAATGGATAAATGGAATAAACATCCATGGAAATAATAAGGAGACTGCAATTAGGATCTACTTTTAATTTAAACCCTTCTGTGACAGTCTGATTAAACCATTCACCTTTTCTAAAGAGTAAGACTGTTGTTCCCTTATAAGTCATTGCCTGAGTTATCCTGGATGCTCGGGTTGCAAGAACAGATACGTTCAGGCTATGTCAAATGTTAAATAAATACCGTAAGGCCTATGGGAAAGGAAAGAACTCCAAAAACTAACGCTGCAATGTATACCAAAGATTGAAAGCAGAATGTTCTTTATCATTTTTTAGGGTAGAATAGATGGTTCCTAGAGAGCAACTCTGGAATTTATCTCCTTAGAAAAGTATGGCATTGTAGTCTACACAGGAAATCTCTAGATGTTTCAGGTAGAAGGAATTTAATACAGGAATTGATTTCACAAGTCACGAAAAGGTGAGAAGATCAACAGGCAATGGTGGGTCCCAATAAAAACAACAATAATCTGCTGTCACCCCAAGAGCTGGAAAGACAGAGAGAAGGTGGTGTTACAAGAAACCACAAAGCATGGCGGAAAACTGGATGAAATGGTCTCCACCTGCAGGAAAACTGAACCACAGTGGGCCTGCCTGGTAGGAGGTTGCGCTATCAAATGAGGTGCTTTCAAGCATGAGCTGGAATCATAAGGTTATATAGCCTCTGTCAGAGACACCAACTGAGACAGGAAGAGAAGGAAAAGTATGCTGGCTTTTCCCTTCGTCCTGCAGCCACATCTCCTACCAGTGTCTTCCATCAGCTCAACATAACCAGGAGTTAGTGATAGACGGCAGTGCTGCAGAAATATAGAGAACGGATCTGAGGCCACACAGCCAAATTTCAGCACAGATGGCATCCCTGGCTCCCAGCTCTATCACTTCACCATCCTGATGATCCAGCATCTCCGTTTCTGCTTTACCTTGGATTGCTTACTTCTATCCCTTTGTATGTTATGAATTCAAGCTCACAAAAAGAAAGGGTATGTTTGGGTTGATTAGCCCTGCTCAATTTAAAGCAATGTTATTAGGTAGAGTTCTGTAGCAATACTGTTTCTATAAAACTCCCTGTGATTGAGCCACTTACCCAATCAGCTGTAGATTTCTTGACATGTCACTTGGTATAAAGCAAGACAACTACACAAAGGAAACATCCACAGTTCATGTTCTCAGGAAAGGGACTTGTTACATCTAGAAAGTACTTGGAGTTTTTTTGAGAAATGATCAGCGCTATGAGCTAAATTTGTGCCTTTCTCCCAAATTCATATGTTGAAGCCCTTCCCCCCCAGTTGCTTAGAATGTAGCTGTATTTTGAGGTAGGGTCTTTAAGAAGGTCATTAAGTTAACATGAGGTCATCTGGGTAGGCCTTAATCCCATATGACCAGTGTGTAAGAAGGAGAGACTAGGACACGGACACAGAAGGAAGACCGTGTGAAGACAGAGGAAGAAGATGGCCATATGCAAGCCAGGGAGAGAGGCCTCAGGAGAAACCTACCCCACTGACACCTTTATCTGGGATTCCTATATTCCAAAATGGTAAGAAAATTAATTTTTATTGTTTGAGCAACTCAGTTCGTGGTACTTTGCTATGGCAGCCCTAGTAACCTAACACAGTTGGCAACATTAGGCTGAACTGTGTGTATAGATCAGTTGTCTTTTGAAGGTCAGTGGTGTGTACAATATATTTAGTGATAAGTACTTCAGTCACCAGGTCTCTTTAACATTGGTCTCTGTGTTAGTCAGCAAGGGCTGCCGTAACAAAACAGCACAGACCAACTGACTTAAACAACAGAAGTTTGTTTCTTCACAGTTCTGGAGGCTGGAAGTCCAGACTGAGTTGTCAGTTCAGTTTCTCCTGAGGTCCCTCTCAGTTTGCAGACCACTGCCTTCTTACTGTGTTTTCATGTGGCCCTTTCTCTGGGCAAGCTCATCCCTGATGTCGCTTCCTCTTTTTATAAGGACACTATTCATATTGGATTAGGGCTCACTCATCTGACCTCATCTACCTTAATTATCTTTGCAAAGGCCATATCTCTAAATACAGTCACATTTTGGGTTAGGACTTCAACAAATGAATTTTGAGGGAATATGATTCAATCCATAACAGTCTTCAAACGTTTCATCTTTTCTACTTGTAGTTGTAGCTGTTCAAAGTGTTCCCATCTGGGCAGCAAAGACCTGGTCTGGAGACCCATCTAGGACACTCCTTCTGAGTATCATCAAGTTGATCACAGATTCTGATAATTAGTCTTTAGTTCTTTAAAATGGGAATGCAAACCCTTTTCTCACAAGGTCTTTGTTGAAGTTAGACTTTCGATGAGTGTATTTTGTGCACTATGAGTGATAAAGTTTCATCATGGATATCCTCATGAGTATCACTGTAAGTCTTAATGTTTACTTCTATCTGGAAGGTCATCCTCCAAATAATCACCAGGTCCAGCCTATTCTTTCCCCCACTGACACATTGTCTGGGTTATATTTTCCGCTGGGCCTGGGTGTGGCTAGATCTTGTGTCCTACATCATTTCCAAGATGATGACTATTTACAATTTTCTCACCTATAAATGGGATAATAATATTACCTGTTTCATAGGCGTTTTGAGGATTAAGTGATTCCATAGCTGTGAAACACTTAAAACAGTGTTAACTTAGGCAGTGTATAATAGTTGGCTGTTAACATCACCATCATTATTGCTGGAATTGCAGATAATTTTCTTATCTAAGTGATGGTAGTGTTGTCCTATTCGATTTCCCTTTACCAGGCTCATTCACCCCCTTCCCAGCTGCTGCAGGTGTGGGCTGCCACATGTTCAGACCTGCAACCTTTTCTAGAAGATTGCGCTTGGCTGATGGGGATCGACTCCACTAAGGTATCTGGGGGATGCTGTGCCTCAAACCCTGGAAGCAATCTGCAGCCAATGACTGACTCATCGAGTCCCCCTCTGTGTCGGACAAACTCTGCTGTGGAGATTCACTCTCTAGGATTCTGCGATGGGAAAAATCTGAGGCTAGATGTTTTCTGAAACCCCATCTTTGCCCAGGTTCTTTCCCTGCCCCACCTTGTTTCCATTACCCTTCGCAGGATTCTCCTGAAAACATTCCCTCAGTGAATCACTTGCACAAGAATTTGCATGTCAGGCTCAGAATCTAGGGAACCCAACCTGAAAAACTCACCTTAGAATTAGATGTTTTATATATTTTTTTGTCTCTACCATGATATCTAATTTAATACCAGTCTTTTACTAGGCATGTAAACAAATGTTTTCTGGTTAATCAGTTGGACTAGCTTCAAAATATCTCCAGGAATAAACACTGGTAATTTCAGTCTCAAAGACCTAGAGACCAAGAACGTAGCTGCAAAATACAGAAACTGTGTGATGAACAAATGCATTCGCCTACCTTAACAGCTGATGTAAATCACAGTTAGTTGAGAGCAGTGATTGGTATTAAACGTGAGTACTGCCAAAATGATAGGATCAAGTGTGTCATTTGGAAACTGCATATACACCCAGAGTAAATGCGGAGAATATTGTCATTGAACACTGTCATATGCTTTGTGGATGGATTGTGTCATCTTAGTGACAGCGCATGCTGCAGAAAGGGTCTCTGAGGAAGTCAGAGGACAGGTCTTTATCTCTTCAGTTCTCCTGAGATCACAGGAGCAAGTTTCAATTAAAGGCAATGAAAGAATGAGAGCATCTTACACTACTATGAACAACCAGAAGTTTGTACCTTATTTAACCTTATCATAGTTCCCATTGACATAAAAGAAAAATAAAATATTATTCAAAGATGTAGAAAGCCATAGGCATCTACAGTTGAATCAGCCTTGCCCTTCCTCTCATGGCTTTCTCATTAAAATCACATAAAGTAACAAAGGAAAGAGCTTTTTAAATAGCAATGCACTATGTATTTATGTGGTACTAAATTATTATTATCAACATTGTTTAAAAAATACATTCACACAGGTACACATAAGGTGTTTAATGTATATTAGTCAGAATTTGTTTAGTGGCCAGTGGTAGAATCCCAACTTATACTAGTTCTAGCTTTAAAAGTGCTCAATCTCTGGGCACAGGGAGTTCCGACAACACGTAGCACAAGTCAGGGTTTTAATTGTGAAAACTCACCGCAGAGCCGACTGGGGACAGCATTTCAGTAGAAAGGAAGGCACCAGCTGGCAAGATCTATCCGGCATTTGTGAGGTATTAGGACTTCGTATAGGACAGTGATATCCAATGACTATTGCTAAGTGATATTGATATTCTAAATCCGTGATTCTCAAACTCTGGCATACATCAAAGTCACCTGGACATTAGCAAAACACGCAGATTTCTGGGCTCCAGTGTAATGTTTCTAATCAAGAAGGCCTGAGGTAGAGCCAAAGAATTTGCGTTGTTAACAACTTCAACGTGATACTGATGCTGCTGGCTCTGGGATCCTCCTTTGCAAACCACTCTTCCAGAAAAAAATTAATGAAAAGGTGCAGGTGATTGACAGCCAATGGAAACCAAGTGTGAAAGCCAGAGGGCTTCTGTGGTCTCTCACAGGGACTCCACTTTCTACAATAGGAGAAAAGAAAAAGCTGGACCAGGACCTGGTTTAAGATTGGCCAAACTTCTGAAAAGGGAAAATACTCAGACGAAGGTAGGCTGTTAGATAAACATCAGCACCTGGTTGGGAAAAACGAGATTTTTCTATTTGAAACTGTAGAACCTGGACAAAGGCACCTCAAAATTTTGAAACCAGGGTGTTCTGCCGCTTTGGAGCCTGCAGTAGTAGCCCATACGTCTCTATTAAGAGCTGGAATTCCTCCCTTGGCTGAAAATAACGGAGAGGCATCTCTCCTGCCAGTTTCCCCGGGCCCCAACCCCCCACGTAGGATTCATGGGCATCGATCCCTAAAAATACCCAATATGCCCGAATTTATCTCAGTATCTGCTTCTGAAGAACACAGCCCATGACAGCAGCCTCTAGCTGGTGATGACTGGACTCACAAACTCCACAGCTTTAGAACCCTTGCTTTCAAAATTTTTGCCCTTTTGCCTTTGAGCTTAATTTTCTCCCATCGATGATGCTCTTTCTTAACCCTGTGTGTGGACAGCACAGCCGTGGATGTCTGAGACTTACCCTGCAACAGCAATTCTGTGGCATGAGAGTCTAAGAGGCATCTCTTCTGATCCAGTTTTAAAAAATTCAGGGAAAAGCCCTTATTGGTCTTGTTACAGGTAGTTAGCCATGAGCAGGGCAGGAGAGGACTCTTCCACAGCACCCACTGGATATTTTGGGCCATGGTTTAGGAATTATTGCATTGCTTCTCTAGAAACGATAATTAGGCAGCCACGGAGAGTCTCCTAATGATCCACACCTGTTAACATTAAGAGTGTTAATTCAACGCAGGCCCCAGAGAGAAGCAGCTTCTTGAGCATGCGTGTTAAGGTACAAAATGGCAAAGTATGATGTTTGGGGGTACACACATGACCCGAAAAAGGAAAAAAGCCTCAGATGGGCATGTGTATAACTCCATATACACACTGTACATGCTCAGTTCCAAGGGATAAGGAAAGTACTGTGTATGAAGGAAGCCTACTCTAAGGGAACAGTCATGGGAAAGAGGCTAGCATATAAAGTCCTAGAATCGAGGCTAAAGGCTTTTTTTTTTTTTTTTTGAGACGGAGTCTCACTGTGTTGCCAGGCTGGAGCACAGTGGCACGATCTTGGCTCACTGCAACCTCCTCCCAGGTTCAAGCAATTCTCCTGCCTCAGCCTCCCAAGTAGCTAGGACTACAGTCATGTGCCACCATATTCAGCTAATTTATGTATTTTTAGTAGAGACAAGGTTTCACCATGTTGGCCAGGATGGTCTCAATCTCTTGACCTCATAATCTGCCTGCCTCAGCCTCCCAAAATGCTGGGATTACAGGTGTGATTCACCACGCCGGGCCAGTCCTTTTTTTGTTTTATTTTGGCTGTCTTCTCTTTTCTCCTTTTGACCTTCAGGAACCCACTTGGATCTCATCCAAGGGTTCTTTCCTGTTCTAAAGCCTTTTTTTTTTTTTTTTTTTTTTTTGAGACAGAGTCTTGGTCTGATGCCCAGGCTGGAGTGCAGTGGCAGGATCTTGGCTGTCTTCAACCTCCACCTCCCAGAATTGCAAGCAATTCTTCTGCCTCAGCCTCACAAGTAGCTGGAATTACAGGCATGAGCCACCACGCCCAGCTAATTTTTGTATTTTTAGTAGAGATGGGGTTTCACCATTTTGTCCAGGCTGGTCTTGAACTCCTGATCTCAGGTGATCTGCCCACCTCAACTTCCCAAAGTGTTAGGATTACAGGCGTGAGCCACTGCACCTGGCCACTCTAAAGCCTTTTAAATAAACTTCCATCCCTGTTCTGGAACTTGCCTTGGTCCCTTTATCTGCTTTATACCCTTCAGTAGAATTCTTCTAAGGCAGCAAGAACTGAAGCTGCTGCAGCCCCATAGGGATACTCCGCCAGTAACCCAGATCTCTCCTACCGCTAACAGTCTGGCTTGGGTTATGTGCTCACAAATCTTGGACGAATCACGCACTGTACCCAGAGCCATGAAGAACATGGTAAGAACATCCTGGTCCAAGCCCTCACTCCTGTGGCCAGGAGCCAAGGACTATCATGAAAAGGAGGATAAGGTTTGAAATGGACAGGAATGACAGCAAACAGTTCTGAATGTGATTGATGCTAATTTATACCCAAATCCTATTATATGTTCTCCATTATTTTGATAGCTTAAAAAAGAAAGAGATGGGGGAGGATCCAAGATGGCCGAATAGGAACAGCTCTGGAGTGCAGTTCCCAGTGAGAACAGTGCAGAGGGTGAGTGCTTACTGCATTTTCAAACAAGTTTTCACTGTCCACAGACTAGGAGATTCCCGGGCCGAAAAGCGCCATGAATTTTCAGCGTGGTGGTTTCAGCCAGTGCCAGTCGGTGCACACAAACTCACAGAAGTCTGGGTGGCTGTTTCAACTGGCACCTGGAATGTCTGGGAGACATAGCTGCCCATTCAACTGAAAGGGAGGGGGCTGAGACAGGGAGCCAGGTGATTTGGCTCCGTGGGTACCACCCCCACAAAACAAGGTATCTGAAACGCTCTGGATTGAGAGTTTCACAGCAAGCACAGCTGGACCCAGGACGGTTCAGCTCAGTGAGGGGAGGGGCGACCACCACTACTGAGGCAGTCCACCACTACCGAGGCAGTTCACACAGCAGCTGGGCAGAGCCTGCAGCAGTTCAGCAATGCCTCTGCTGACAGACTGTGACTAGACTACTCCGTGTGGGGCAGGCCATCTATGAAAAAAGGCAACAGTATGACAGGAACTTATAAATAAAGCCGACCTTCCTAGGACAGAGCACCTGGGAAAAGAGGTGGTTAAGAGTCCAGCTGCAGCAGACTTAAAGGTACCTGCCCGGCAGCTTTGCATGGAACAACGGAGCTCCCGGCACAGCACTTGAGCTCCTATAAGGGACAGACTGTATCCTCAAGCAAATCCCCGACCCCTGTATTCCCAAAGAGACACCTCATAAAGGAGAGCTCAGGCTGACATATGGCAGGTACCCTTCTGGGACGAGGACAGCAGAGGAAGAAACTGGCAGCAACCCTTACTGTTCTGCAGCCACTGCGGGTGATTACCGGCGTGCGGGGTCTGGAGTAGACCTCCAGTGGTTGTGCAGCAGAGGGGCCTGACTGTTAGAAGGAAAACTAAGAAGCAGAAAGAAATAGCTTCAGCATCAACAGAAAGGACGTCCACTCAGAGACCCCATCTGAAAGTCACCAACTACAAAGACCACAGGTGGATAAAACCATTAAGATGGAAAGAAACCAGTGCAAAAAGGATGAAAACACCAAAACCCAGAACGCCTCTCCTCCTCCAAGGGATCACAATTCCTCACCAGATAGGGATCAAAGATGGATGGAGAATGAATCTGATGAATTGACAGAAACAGGCTTCAGAAGGTGGGTAATAACAAACTTCTCAGAGCTAAAAGAACATGTGCTAACCCAGTGCAAAGAAACTAAAAACCAAGAAGAAAGGTTAGATGAGATGCTAACTAGAATAAACAGCTTAGAGAAGAATACAAACGACTTGATGGAGCTGAAAAACACAGCGGGAGAACTTTGCAAAGCATGCAGAAGTTTCAATAGCCAAATCGACCAAGCAGAATAAAGGAAATCAGAGATTGAAGATCAACTCAGTGAAATAAAATGAGAAGGCAAGAACAGAGAAAAAAGAGTGAAAAGAAATGAACAAAGCCTCCAAGAACTATGGGATTTATGGGATTATGTTAAAAGACCTAATCTATGTTTGATAGGTGTACCTGAATGTGACGGAGAGAATGAATCCAAGCTGGAAAACACTCTCAAGGATATTATCCAGGAGAACTTCCCCATCCTAGCAAGGCAGGCCACCATTCAAGTCCAGGAAATACAGAGAACACGACAAAGATATTCCTCAAGAAGAGCAACCCCAATGCACATAATCGTCAGATTCACCAGGGTTGAAATGAAGGAAAAAGTACTAAGGGCAGCCAGAGAGAAAGGTCGGCTTACCCACAAAGGGAAGCCCATCAGACTCACAGCGGATCTCTCAGTAGAAACCCTACAAGCCAGAAGAGAGTGGGGGCTAATATTCAACATCCTTAAAGAAAACAACTTTCAACCTAGAATTTCATATCCAGCCAAACTAAGCTTCATAAACAAAGGAGAAAGAAAATCCTTTATGGACAAACAATTGCTGAGAGATTTCGTCACTACCAGGCCTGCCTTACAAGAGCTCCTGAAAGAAGCACTAAACAAGGAAAGGAACAACCAGTACCAGCCACTCCAAAAATGTACCAAAGGGTAAAGACCATCGACACAACGAAGAAAATGTGTCAACTAATGGGCAAAATATCCAGCTAGCATCAAAATGGTAGGAAAAGCTTCACACTTAACAATATTAACCTTAAATGTAAATGGACTAAACGCCACAATCAAAAGGCATAGACTGGCAAATTGGATAAAAAGTCAAAACCCATCAGTGTGCTGTATTCAGGAAACCCATTTCATGTGCAAGGACACACCTAGGCTAAAAATAAGGGGATGGAGGAAGATTTATCAAGCAAATAGAGAGCAAAAAAAGCAGGAGTCGCAATCCTAGCCTCTGATAAAATGGACTTTAAACCAACAAAGATCAAAAGAGACAAAGAAGGGCATGACATAATGGTAAATGGATCAGTGCATCAAGAAGAGCTAATGATCCTAGATATATATGCACCCAATACAGGAGCACCCAGGTACATAAAGCAAGTTCTTAATGACCTTCAAAGAGACTTAGACTCTCAGACAATAATAGTGGGAGACTTTAACACTCCACTGTTGATATTAGACAGATCAGTGAGACAGAGAATTAACAAGGATGTCCAAGACTTGAACTCAGACCTGGACCAAGTGGACCTAATAGACATGTACAGAAATTTCCAACACAAATCCACAGAATATACATTCTCAGCACCGCATGGCACCTACTCTAAAATTGACCACATAATTGGAAGTAAATCACTCCTCAGCAAACACAAAAGAATGGAAATTGTAACAAACAGTCTCTCAGACCACAGTGCAATCAAATTGGAACTCAGAATTAAGAAACTAACTCAGCACTGTACAACTTCATGGAAACTGAACAACTGGCTCCTGAATGTCGACTGGATGAACAATGAAATGAAGGTAGAAATAAAGATGTTCTTTGAAACCAACGAGAATGAAGACACAACTACCAGAATCTCTGGGACACATTTAAAGCAATGTCTAGAGGGAAATTTATAGCAATAAATGCCCACCAGAGAAGCAAGGAAAGATCTAAAATCAACACCTATTGTCAAAATTGAAAGAGCTAGATGAGCAAGATCAAAAATACTCAAAAGCTAGAAGACAAGAAATAACTAAGATCTGAAGGAGATAGAGACACAAAAAATCCTTCAAAAAATTAATGAATCTAGCACCTAGTTTTTTGAAAAGATCAACAAAATAGACCACTAGCCAGATTAATAAAAAAGCAAAGAGAGAAGAATCCAATAGATGCAATAAAAAACGATAAAGGGGATATCACCACTGATTCCACAGAAATACAAACTATGATAAGAGATTACTACAAACAACTCTGCATGTAAACCAGTAAACCTGGAGGAAATGGATAAATTCCTGGACACTTTCACCCTCCCAAGCCTAAACCAGGAAAAAGTTGAAATCTTTAACAGACCAACAAGAAGGACTGAAGTTGAGGCAGCAATTAATAGCTTACCAACCAAAAAAGAGTCCAGATCCAGATGGGTTCACAGCTGAATTCTACCAGACATAGAAAGAGGAGCTGGTACCATTCCTTCTGAAACTATTCCAAACAATACAAAAAGAGGGAAGCCTTCCCAAATCATTTTATGAGACCAACATCATCCTGATACCAAAACCCAGCAGAGGCTCAGCAAAAAAAGAAAACTTCAGGCCAATATCCGTGATGAACATACATGAAAAAATCTTCAATAAAATACTGGCAAACCAATTGCAACAGCACATCAAAAAGCCTATCCATCACGATCAAGTAGGCTTCATTCTGGGAATGCAAGGGTTGTTCAACATATGCAAGTCTATAAACATAATTCACCACATAAACAGAACCAAAGACAAAACCCACATGATTATCTCAATAGATGCAGAGAAGGCCTTTGACAAAATTCAGGAGCCCTTTATGCTAAAAACTCTCAATAAACTAGGTATAGAAGGAACATATTTCAAAATAATAAAAGGTATTTATGACAAACCAACAGCCAGTATCATATTGAATGGGCAAAAACTGGAAGCATTCCCTTTGAAATCCGGCACAAGACAAGGATGCCCCTCTCTCACCACTCCTATTCAATATAGTATTAGAAGTTCTAGCCAGAGCGATTAGGCAAGAAAAAAAAAATAAATAAAGGTATTCAATTAGGAAAAGAGGAAGTCAAACTGACTCTATTTGCAGACGACATGATTGTATGTTTAGAAGACCCTATCATCTCAGCCCAAAATCTCTTTAAACTGATAAGCAACTTCAGCAAAGTCTCAGGACACAAGATCTATGTGCAGAAATCACAAGCATTTCTATACACCAATAACAGACTAAGAGAGAGCCAAATCATGAGCAAACTCCCATTCACAATTGCTACAAAGAGAATACAATCCCCAGGAATACAACTAACAAAGGATGTAAAGGACCTCTTCAAGGAGAACTACAAACCGCTGCTCAAGGAAATAAGAGAAGACACAAACAAATGGAGAAACATTCCATGCTCATGGTTAGGAAGAATCAATATCGTGAAAATGGCCATATTCCACAAAGTTAGTTATAGATTCAATGCTATCCCCATCAAGCTACCAATAACCTTCTTCACAGAACTGGAAAAATACACCTTAAACTTCAAATGGAACCAAAAGACAGCCCGCATAGCTAAGACAATCCTAAGCAAAAAGAACAAAGCTGGAGGCATCACACTACCTGATTTCAAGCTATACTACAAAGCTACAGTCATCAAAACAGCATGGTACTTGTACCAAAACAGAGATATACACCAATGGAACAGAAAAGAGGCCTTGGAGGCAACGCCATACATCTACAGCCATCTGATCTTTGACAAACCTGACAAAAACAAGCAATGGGGAAAGGATTCCCTGCTTAATAAATGGTGTTGGGAAAACTTTCTAGTAGTGTGCAGAAAGCAGAAACTGGACCCCTTCCTGACACCTTACACTAAAAGTAACTCCAGATGGATTAAAGACTTAAACATAAGACCTAACACCTTAAAAACCCTAGAAGAAAACCTAGGCAAAACCATTCAGGACATAGGCATAGGCAAGGACTTCATGACTAAAACACCGAAAGCATTGGCAACAAAAGCCAAAGTAAACAAATGGGACCTAATTAAACTCCAGACCCTCTGTGCAGTGAAAGAAACAATCATTAGAGTGAACTGGCAACCAACAGAGTGGGAAAAGATTTTGCAATCTACCCATCTGACAAAGGGCTAATATCCAGAATCTACAAAGAACTAAAACAGATTTACAAGAAAAAAACAAACCCATCCAAAAGTGGGAGAAGGATATGAACAGACACTTTTCAAAAGAAGACATACATGAGGCCAATAAACATGTGAAAAAATGCTCATCATCCCTGGTCATTAGAGAAATGCAAATCAAAGCCACATTGAGATACCACCTCTTGCCAGTTAGAATGGCAATTATTAAAAAATCTGCAGACAACAGATGCTGGAGAGGATGTGGAGAAATAGGAACAGTTTTACACTGTTGGTGGGAGTGTAAATTAGTGGAAAACAGCGTGGTGATTCCTCAAGGACCTAGAAATAGAAATTCCATTGGACCCAGCAATCCCATTACTGGGTATATGCCCAAAGGATTATAAATCATTCTATTATAAAGACACATTCACACATATGTTCATAGTGGCATTGTTTACAATAGCAAAGACCTGGAACCAACCCAAATGCCCACCGACGATAGACTGGACAAGGAAAATGTGGCACATACATACCATGGAATAGTATATAGCCAAAAGAAACGATGAGTTTGTGTCCTTTGTAGGGACGTGGATGAATCTGGAAACCGTCATTCTCAGCAAACTGACACAAGAACAGAAAATGAAACACCACATGTTCTCACTCATAGGCGAGTGTTGAACAATGAGAACACATGGACACAGGGAGGGGGAGCATCACACACTGGGGTCTCTTGGGGGGGGGGCCAAGGGAGGTACAGTCGGGGGGTGGAGAGGTCGGGCAGGGATAACATGGGGAGAAATTCCAGATGTAGGTGACGGGGGGATGGAGGCAGCAAACCTCATTGCCATTTGTGTACCTATGCAAAAATCCTGCATGATCTGCACATGTACCTCAGAACCTAAAGTACAAAAAAAAAATGTTTAAACATTTCTTATGTTTCAGCCAAACTTATTATTAGTGATACTGTATAATGCTATAGGTACTAACATCTCAGTTCCTGTTGTTTAGAACATAGGAAACCGACATCATAAAATGTCATAAGTTAATTGGTAGATAGGCTGTCTTCCTATTTTTTCCTATTATATCCCATCAAGCCTTCAAACTTCATTGCAAAGCCATCACAGCCATGCCACTTTAGAAAAACGTCCTTGTGCTCACATCCATTTCTCTCAGCTGTTCTTTGAGTCACTGTAGCGCTTTGTTTAGCATCACCTATCATACCGTTTTCTCTACCACGTAGCACAGTAATTTTCATATTTAGATAAGGGCAGGATTCAGATAAAACAACCCTGGCTATGAGGAAAGATTATTTTTTCAGGGAGTTGGGGAAATGTTCCTATGAGCATGGGAAAGTTTTCGCTGAAGAGAGGTGGAAAATTGCCTTGATTTCTGAGCCAAAAACGTGCCAAGTTCTGCTTGTCTCTAGAACTACAGTCACTCAATTGGTAAGGGCAAAGAATGCTCCTAATACAAACGAGAGTTCCAAGAAAGGAAGAAAGAAAAGGAAAGTGAGAGGAATATATGAGATAATATTTGCTCTTAGGGTGTAAACATTAAGGCAGATTTAGGTCTTCACCAGGGGCAGTATCCTAATAGCATCTTATTCTTTAAGAGCCAAGCCTTTTTGTTCATTTTTCTTCTTCGTATCTTTCCTCCCTTCTCTCTCCCTTCCTCTTAGTTCTACTCCCCCTCAATTTTTTTATTTAATGTCTATCAGAATGTTGAAGGTGATGTTTCCCAATGTCTGTTTTCTAGAAATCCCTGCTAAAGGCCAGAAGCTGCTGCAAAGCCAGCCTGGCGATACCACTGCCTTCTAAGGGGAGCTTGCAGTGAGGTTAGTCTTCACTTTAGGTTCTTTAGAGGCCACTGAACAAGCTTAGGGACCCTCATTCGTCACCTCTCTCCTTACTCAATAAATAGATTAGGTATTTGAGGAGGGTGTTATAAGTCAGTGACCTAGTAGAGAATGTTTGTGAACTTGAGTCTCCAAGATAATTGCTGATAGAGATAATTACTCACTAGGTTTACAAGAAGGAAAGACTAGTATCTTATTCCTGAGGTGAATGTCTGCTAATGAATCCAACCTCTAATCTACTCTGTGTGTATGTCAATGGGAGAAGAGAATCGGTCGAGATCCCGGGAAGGGGTGAGCCATGACCTAGTACTATTGCTACTCCATTGCTTGGAGAGCTTATGATGCATGAGTTTCCTGTGGGGCAGTTGACACATAGCTGACCTCATGCCAGTTTTCTTCACCAGGGTTCCTGCAGGGTGAGGGGGGAGCAACAGCGGAGGCTGCAGAGAATGCTACAGATGAAAGAGCTATGGGGTGAACAGGAGAATCAAGCCAGAGCATTTCCCTGGAAAGAAGCTATACTGTGTGTTGTCCTCACCGGTTGGTATCCTGGAAATTACAAATCAGCTCCACTAGAAAGACACCCACTACTCAGAGAAATCCAAGGTCGGTCCCTGTCCACAAGGGGAAGGCTATCATAGTACTAAGTCAGTGGTGTTTGAACTTTGTCATTTCTGCTAATCCTCTATCCTGTTCCAACACAGCCGGAGGAATGGAGATCCAGAAGAGGGAGGGGGAAGAAAATTTATAGGAACTGACCGCATTTGCTTTCTCTGTTGGGTCCTTCGAGCCAACACAGGGAGGGAGAAAAGCATTAAATCATTTAAATACGGAGCTGAAACCTGACTCACCTGGACTTGTTAGACCCAGAATTACTAGAACATGAAATGTGTGTAAGATGATGCAAAAGAGATGGGAATTCAGGAGAGCATGATTGAACGCCTATTAGAGAAAGCCATAACATGTTTATATCCTAACAATTTTTTGACTGCTCAGTAAACTTCATGCTATTTGGAGGCATTGCAATTGCGCAGTACTTACATTGTCTGTCATAACACTGAAAGTTAACTGACAGCGTGCCTGGTTTTCATCAAGAATCCTGAGAATTCAATAATCTTCATAGAATGACCAGCATGATTCATAATCTAACTCTTTGATTCTAATAACTCCACCCACAATAATCTACTGTGATTTTTTAAAGTAAGCTGTTAATTGCCTTATGTGCAAGGCTAGCTTCTGTTATTTGTGACATATTCAAGAACTTCTCAATGGGAATGATAGATTTTCTTTTGATTTTCTATTACATGAAGAGAAGAAACTTAGACAAATTGGCATTTTAGATGCTAATGTCTCTCAGGAGTCAGTTTTTATTTTTTAAGAGGAGAGCTGTTACATCGAAGCATGTGTTCAAAGAGATTAAACTAAAAGAAGCTTGCAGTGGGATGGATCATTAAGGACCTTCTCAGAAATAGACGAAATGGATGTGGGCTCAGCAGTTGTTGTTGTGGATGATTCGGCACTTCAGGAGCTTGAGATAATTGTCGATCTTATGTGAATCCCTGCGTAGGCAGTGGAGCAGGTTATAATAAGCAAAAAGGCGGGACTCTTCATCAGCCATCTGCAGGGATGGAAGTCCCGACCAGACAGAATAGATCTCATTTTCTTTGGTTTCAGGATGAACCTAATCACAAAAAAGGAGGGACTTATTCTTCATATTATTAGTATTTGTATGTTCTTATTCTTTCTAACTGTTGAATTTAAGACTCAAGAATGAGATAGGAACGCACAGTTTTAGCCAAAGGCAATGATTTTTGTTTATCTGGGCCAGTGTATCAGAAACCTATTAATTTGAAAACTAGAAGCAGAATACATGTTTACTTTTCTGACATCAACGTGATCACAGAAAGTATGTTTCTGCAGGAGTAGATAGACGAAGAACAGAAAGTTGCTACGTAAATATCAACATGGATGTGACCAAGAGGCAACGGAGTAGCTAGCTTTGGTTCTCTCACCTGAGGAACTATTTCATTTCCTGAGTCTGTCCCTGATGTGTCCTTTGTGCTTTACTTTCCCTGACATCATTTGTTTTCTTCCTGCTTTGAACTCAATCTAGTCCCTGTATAGTGTATGTTTCAAAAACTTTAAAAATGATGAAGATTGTACTTGTACTTGATGCTGTGGGGGTACAGATAATCTAGTGACAACCATGACTAAGAAAACCTGCTTACATAGTCAGGGAATTTTCATTTCCTCAAATTTCTCGGAGAAACAATTGCTTTCTTTTGAGGTTCCCTGGGTTGGGAGGTGCTGGGAAAAGCATCTACAAGAAAGGGGTACAGGCCGGGTACGGTGGCTGACGCTGGCTCATGCACTTTGGGAGGCTGAGGCAGGTGGATCACTTGAAGTCAGGAGTTCGAGACCAGCCTGACCAACATGGTGAAACCCCCATCTCCACTGAAAATACAAAAATTAGCCGGGCTTGTTGGTGCATGCCTGTAGTCCCAGCTACTTGGGAGGCTGAGGCACAAGGAACTCTTGAAGCCGGGAGACAGAGGTTGTAGTGAGCCGAAATCATGTCACTGTACTCCAGCATGGGTGACAGAGTGAGACCTTGTCTTAGAAAAAAAAACAAAAAATAAAAAACGTTGGGAGGCTGCTTGCAGTAGCCCTGCAGTGGTGAGGGCTGTGTGGTAGGGCTGGGGGCATGGCTGTGATAAAAGGAGGCTGAACAGCACAACAGAGAGCATATTATGTTTCTTCACGCTCTATCAGCCTTTGCAAACCAGGAATGCCCAGAGGTCTTAGAGACCAAGTGACCATTTAGCAACTTTAGGGATGTCCGCTAGTTTGGAGACCTGTTAGGTATATAAATCTGCGACAAATGTAGACATTGATCTGCTAAACCTTTTCCCACAGAGTGAGAATATTTTTTAAATCTGGGATTCCCTATTGGAATTTAAAGTGAGTGAGTGAGGTGTGTGTGTATGTGTGTGTGTGTGTGTGTGTGTGTGTGTGTGTGTGTGTGTGTGTATTCATTGACTTGCTTTATGTTTTTAGTTTTAATTTTTGGTGCTTGAGTCCTAAGACAAAATTTACTGTGTAAGGGATAATGATACGAACAAGAATAAATCTGTGTGAAGAAAAGAGAACAGAAAATGAAGTACTATAGAACAAATTAGTAACCTTAGAAGTTAGGTTTACAGTAATGAAGAAAATAACTGGAAAATCAAGGTATTTATTTCATACGTCCAAGGTTAAAATGTGCTTTATGTTTGTGTTGGACATATTTTTCTCCGTGAAAATGACAAAAATGATTCAAGATAACATGTACTTATTACACAAAAAGAGAAATACAAAATTGTTCCTGTTATTATTCCTATAATCATGTATTTTTTCTTGAGATGGTACATTATCCCTGAAAGCGTCAAAAGCTGTTTAGGTATTATCTCACTAATGTTGAAATCATCCCATCTGAATAGAGATATCTATGGCAAATACTAACACAATCTAAACATAAATTATTTGGGGAGATTAAATGCAATGACATGAGTTTTGATTTTGGAGTCCAAAGAAAAACAAAATTTAGAATGAGACAACTTTCTACACATTGCAAAATAAAGATATTCCAGAAAAGATATACACCCTTCTTTTGTGACTCCCTGAAATCTAGCGCTTGTGGGACCTCCTGAAATGAATGCAACATGTGTGCATTGATGTCATGGTCTCGTCATGTTGACATCTGCTCCTCCCTGACAAGTCTGTGCAGCAGATCAGGGGTGAGTGGTTGAGGGCTCATCCAATCTGATTTTGGTTTTCTTCTTCTCCCCTTTCACTCTCATCCTCTGGTGAGGGGAAAAAGAGAAAGAATCTGACCAGAATTTTCAATAGTGGGTGTCCTGGGATACTCTGCAGAAAACATGTATCTTGCAGATTCTATTCTCTAGTTTTCTCTCCCTTGAAAACACTTAACTTTCTGTCCTCGGGAAGGGGCAAGTCTTTGGCAGTTTTGCATATAGCATAGGGAAAATGACACCTGTCACATAGCAGTCTAAGATTCATTTACATTAGAATCTGTAACTATGAATGACTAGGCTCTTGCTTGATTTAGTAGTGGTCTAAAATACGGAATGCCTAAATTTCCTTCTTTCAAAGGGAAATATTTGTCATCACAGAGGTTGCCGCTTATATTAATCAGAAAAACAAGGAAGCACCCAGAGGCTGCTCACCTGGCTGACTATCAACTCCATGCCCTCTAGAAGCCGTTTGGTTTGCTCCTCAATCTCTATGGCTTTGGACAGGATGGCCTCCGGGGCTTCTTGCATACCACGTACTTCCGTGACTAGATGGTACAGAGGCTCATTCCAGGATCGCAGAATGCTGACGATCAGGCTTAGAAAGTCTTTTTGCTACAAAACCGTATAGAACAATTGCATTAAAATAGGTAAAATACAATGGGGTTAGTTACATGTGATTTTTGCTTAGAGAGGCTGGACTAAAATATCTCTTTTTATTCCTATGTGTACGTATATTTTTCTTTATGTGACAGAAATTATAGAAATGTAAAATTTAAACTACTGGCCTACACTTTACTAAAATAAAAAAAAAAATCTGGCTTATTTCAATGACTACTTTTTCTGATGAGAGTTCTAATTGATAAAATGAAAAATTTTGTTTTTCCTCTGAAATTCTACCATCTGTCCACTTAGTAAGATCTTTTGTAGTTGTTTGATTTGCTTGTCCCTGGGGAGAAACTAAAATTTTGCTGGAACTCAGTAGGTGCCCAGAGTATCTGACTCATGAGAAACGGATTCCACTGGGTCCATGTCAAGGGGCCCAAATCATTCTCATACAAGCATTCATTCATACTAATGAATCAAATTGTTCCTCGAACTATTCATTTTTTATTTGCAGTTTTATTTGGGGATCCTAGAAAACAGAGACACCGTAGATGACATGGAATTCATTAACATGGTTTCCTCGATCTAGACAACCCCCTGCCCCATGCTGCTAGCAGAGCAGTCTGTTCTCTTGGCTTGTGCAGGTGAATAAAATGGAACCAATGCTATCTTGAATAACCACTGAATTCACAATGGAGTTCTGGCTGCCTAGTGTTTGCTTAGTACCAGGATCCTGTAGGAGACTCCAAGTAGCTGATTATCTCTGATGTAAATGCTTGCTTTGTAGATGTCTCTGAACTAGTCTAGTGGCAACAAAATGAAGAGTAAAGAAGAAATCAATGGACATTGCAATGGAAACACATACTAGGATATGAATGAAAGGAGCTATAAAGAGGTACAGGCCATAAAGTGAGTGTCAGTGTAGTTTTTCTGGGAGCATTGCAACACAATGATTAAGCATAAGGGCTTTGAACTGAATGAAGCCCAGGCTCACCACTTACTTACCATGTGACTGGTACAATTCCATAACCTCTCTGAGCCTCAGTTTCCTTATCTTAGTGAGCGTAATAACAATACCTTGTGTTAGAGGATTTTTATGAGGATTAAATATAGTCTGGCAATGAAGCACAAGTTGAACATTCCTAATTCAAAAATCTGAAATCTGAAATACTCCAATGAGTATTTTTTTTTTTTTTTTTAGCATCATGTAGGTGCTCAAAAAACTTAGGATTCTGGAGTATTTGGGATTTCAGATTAGTGATAACTCAACCTGTGGATCTCAGTAAACATTTCCTCTTCCTCCTCCTTCTCCCCCTTTCTCTTTCTCCTCCTTCTGTTATTATTGTAATTACTATTAATGAACAGAGCACACAGAAATGTTGGTGTAAATGGAGAATACATTGTATTTGTAGGGGGCATGTACATAAATAAGTTTGTTTTAAATCATGTTAAGACTGATTATGGTGGACAACCAAAAGAGAGACATTATAACAATAGAGATTGAAGCTGAGATGCATGATTGGGGCTTGATACACAGACTTCGTAGTCATCAGAACAGTGGCAATTGTTGTAGCTGTGAAAAGCAAAGTATAATGTTTTACAGGATCTGTTTATTGTGAGGGGAGTGGTGACTTTTAACTAAGAAGTAAGACAGGGCAGAGAGTTAGTGAAGAACGAAGAAGTAGGGGTCAGAGAAGCAGAGACAGAACCAGAGTAGAGTCTTGAAAGTCCAGAAGAGATGGTTCAAACAGTGCAGGGGTCAGTAATGTAACATGCTGTTGATGTAGGAGTCACTAGTAACATGTAATAAATAAAACTGCATTTGTTTTTCTTACATATGCATAAATGTGTATTTACCCACAGAAGTCCAATTCAGTTCAAACTTTCATATAGTATATATACAATCTTAGCAATGAGGCATTGGTTAAAATGATGTTATCTGCAAGGACAGTTTATGGATCTACTATTTAGATTGCTGCTACCATCTTTACTTAGCATTTGATTTGACTCATATTTCATCAACTACATAATGTAATTTTTTGATTGCTTATTCTTCCTGTATTTTTCCCTGCATACACAATTACCACTAGCTATTACAGCACCTTTAATGGCCCAGCACCATGACAATACACGTGCACCGCCTTGGTTGTTTTGGCGCAAAACCTGGATGAAGGACTCACACTGATCTGCTGGGCTTGCTCCTTGTCTTCGGGGGTAGGGAGGGAAGAAGTGTGACAGCTGTTGATGGCCTTGCTAATGAACCCCCGGCCTTGGGTATACCGTTTATCCTAGAAATAATAAAACAAATTCAATTAGTTGGGGTTGTTTGGGCATTGCATAGATGAATCTACTACCAGAATACTAATACATTTGACAGATGTGTAATTTTTTAAAATTAGAACTACTTAAAAATGAAAACTAAAGAGTTAAGAAAGTAACCCTTTTGCCTACTTCCCACCCATTATCTCTATAAACTCATTTTTTCATCTAATTTTTCTAAATCTCAGTCTCTTCCCTTCTTCGCAATTCCCTTGTTTATTTTCACCGTTCACATAAGTCACACAAGCCACTGTTTGGAAAGCCGATGCTAAAAACAGCAAAAATATGAAACATTAAATGTTCTATTGAGGATCATCTTTCTTCAGTGTTTGAGCCAAATGCCATAGTACAAATATATTTACCTTTATTCATTTAATCTCTTATTTACTGTGGGTCCAAATTGATAGACTTCTGTTAATAGGCATTAGAAAATTCTAACTGTTCTCTAAAAAGTTTCTGAGCCCACACACCTGTACCTTACCAATTTTATCCAAGACATGGAATACAACTTTTTTTTTTGATCATGACAAAATAAGTCAGAAACACAGGGCACACAATTTTAGGAACTATAAACAATGGACTGAGGATAAGAACAGGATAAAAAAGGAGCTAACACATTGACGGGAAAGAGTAGTCCTTAGTAAAACTTATCACAGTTTAAAAGAATTACTAGGAAGATTTGGAAGACAAAAGGTGGCCAGTCAAAAATGGAGGATGAAAGAGAAATCAGAGGGAAAAAATACTTTTATGAATGCAAATTTAGTCTCTATGGAGGCCCTTGATTTATTAAAGCACCAATCGATTGTTTGCTTCTTGATTGAACTAGAAGAGTTAACCTATGATTTCCAAAACAGGTTAATTGGAAATAGAGTACATATTACTGAAAAAGAAAAAGAGAGGAACAAAGGAAGGAAGGAAGGAAGAAAGAGGGAAGAAAAGAGGGAAGGAAGGAAGAAGGGAAGAAGGGAGGGAGGAAAGGAAGAAAGGAAAGAAAGAGGGAAGGAAGCAGTGAAGGAAGGAGAGAAGGAGGGAGAAAAGGAAGGAAGGAAGAAGGGAGGAGGGAAAGGGAGAGAAGGAAGAAACAAAGGAAGAAATGAAGGAAAGGAGGGAGGGAAGAAAGGAAGGTAGGAAGAAAGAAGGAAAAGAAGGAAGAGAGGGAGGGAGGGAAGGTAAGGAGGGGAAGGAAGGAACAAAGGTAGGAAGGAAGGGAGTGAGGGAGGGAGGGAGGAAGGAAGGAAAGGAAGGGAGGGAAAGAAGGAAAAAAGTACTGGTTTCCAATTTTAAATTAGCCCTTTATTGTAATTATAAACCCATATACTGAAAATCTCAGAAAAATGATTTCTAGCATTTTGGGGTTTTGGAAAAGTTAGTATTTGTTTATTTTCCCCAATGTGGATTCAGCTCAGTTTAATTGTATTCAGTCCACCCCATTCGCTGCAGCACAGTTCTTCATTACTGGATATATATTCCTTGCTAAGTGAAGAATGCCTGTGGAGTCTTACCCCTACGTTCAAATAACAAGAAATCAACACCCTTCCTTCTCCTCAGCCCCCACCTAAGCATTTAGGTCAGGTGTTTAATTTTTTTTTTTTTTAGTTTTAAAAAATAAAGCGAGTTAAAGAAAAAATTTAAAAATCATTGTATTATTTGAGAATCTTTGAGATTTTGTGGCAGCCTCCCTTTCTCTGTTTGCACATGTTAGGAGCTGATGTCTTCTTGCACATGTTAAAGTATATCCTTTGAAATTGGGTTCAGGAGGTTTTCTAGGTGAAAGTGTAGGATAGCCCCGTGGCTCACTTGAAGGCTCCTTCAGGGAGGAAGCCCAAAGCATGGTACTTACGAGTTCGCTGAACATTTCTGAGGAGAGATTATGGATGTAGTGCGACAGGACGACGGCGCGGTCAAACAGGTCTTGAAGGGTCACCTGGCATCTCACAGCCCCCGCCGGGACAGACGGGCAAGGGGGTCACGCACTGGCACAGGAGCAGGTTTGATACCAGCAGCAGCAGGAGGGACCCTGTTTACATAAGAACGAGAGCCACTCTGAGGTGATGTATTCCACAGAGGTTTTCAAAAGTAATCTTTCCGAGCACAGCCTTATCGCTCCCCCACTGTCCTCAGCTGCCTGATTTGGTACTACAATGGCTGGGATGAGGGAAGAATCAACACCTTCCTCTGTGTAAATGTAGATATGTAATGATGTTTTCACAAATATATAGTTTGAGAAGTGGGTGACTTCCCGCATTTTTGTATGTCTTCTAGAAGTGCTTTTGTACTTTGCAAACATTAGGAACTTAAATTAATTCTGAGTTAGGGTGTTTGGGTCATTCTCTTAAGAGAGTTTAATGTCTTGGGAATTTCTGCAGATTTTCAGCAGTCAGGCTGTCCATTTTTTTTAGACACTGATATAACAAAAACAGTTCAGTGGATCACTGTGATTTATCTTTCTGCCTGATAAGAATAAACACATGATTGTTTGATGGCTAATACCGAGTATAAAGAGAATTCTAACATAAAAATAATGCTGTAGTTTAGATCTGCTAACCCAGCATCATAATCCCATACATTTGTTTGACACTGCCAAAAGCATTAAATTATTTTTTCTATATTTGTGCTTCATGATAACCTTGTGAGATTCACTGGGCCGTTGTAATTATCATCAAATTCTATTGATGAAACAGATGGCTTAGGGAGGTTAAGTGATTTTCCTCAAGTCCTGTTATTAGTGGGTGAGGGAGGCAAGATGCCAATACTGCGGTCTGTGCACGTCCTCCTGTCACATCGCACACACCTGTGGATGCTCAGTCAGCATCTGTGTAATGGGGACCACATCAGTAGCCGGGATGGCTCAGTGTTGCATAGGTTGTTGCCATCACTTATAAAGAACAACAAGTTCTTTGCCTTGGATTGATTTCATCCCAACGGAGGCACCAGAAAACTTGATTTTATCCACTTTTCCTACTCTAATTACAAGACACTCTGACCACTGTCGAAGGTTTTCAAAGCTTTGATAATGATCAGAGATGGCTTTGTCATCAATTTGCTATCTCAGCAAATGAACAGTTACAGCCCTGTAACATATCATACTTCTTTTTTTTTTAGACGCAGTTTTGCCCTGTTACCCAGACTGGCGTGCAGTGGTGCGATGTTGGCTCACTGCAATCTCCGCCTCTCAGATTCAAGAGATTTTCCTGCCTCAGCCTCGTGAGTAGCTGGGATTACAGGTGCATGCCACCACACCTGGCTATTTTTTTTAAAATATTTTTAGTAGGGACGGAGTTTCACCATGTTGGTCAGGCTGGTCTCGAACTGCTGACCTCACGATCCACCCACCTTGGTCCTCCAAAGTGCTGGGATTACAGGCATGAGCCACTGCGCCTGGCCATGAATAATTTATATTCAAAAGGAAAGAAACAATATATAGCTACCAAATTAAAATCACTTGTTAACTTCAGTGGCACTACCCCAAAAGAATACCCAATATAAAACTGTGTTTATCACAAAACTTAACTTCCTCAAAACCTTTAATAAATGCAATTGGAAATGTCCAAGATAAAACTAGGTAAATGCTAAAGATTAGTTTGTGAAAAAGTACCTAAACCTAAACACATAAAAATACCTAAAAAATTGTTTAGTGTAGGAAGTGACTAAACCTTTTAATTGTAAAATAAAAGTTTTGTTTGAGATGATTCCTATTATAGACTTTTAATTTTTCAAAAACATAATACTTCCAAAAAGTTTATTTTATGCATGCTATAATCATATGATGAAACCAAATGTGTATTTTACCTACATGTGTAAATAAAATGTGCTTTGTAGATAGAGTAATTGGAACAGTATCTCTAGGAAATTCACAATTGGATAGATGTTCTGTACCTCTGAGTACATTTATGTGCACATTTAGCATGGAAGGGATTTTTAAAGCCCAAGATGAGATAAAACAGACAAATGTTTTTGCTCCTTGTTTCAGTAGAAACAAATTTTATGATTGTTACTAATTTATTTTCCTTGCAAATGTCAACTAAGAAAGTAAAGAAAGTAAAGTTATTACTAGGCAGCCTGTTTTTCCTTTTGAAATGTCATTTGGCTTGAACCAAACTGACAAAGAATAGAAAATTGTGTTATTATTGTCTATTTTATGGCTTCACAATTGAAAGTTTCATCAGGTTGATTCGAGTTGGCTAATCCACATTAGAGGCCTGTTAAATAGAAAAAGTTACTTTCTGTCTTTGAGAGTTATGACAAATTGGATCCGTTGATGCTTTGAGTCTTATTCTAGTTCAGAGTTTCTCAATCCTGATATTATTGGCATTTTGAGTTGAATAAATCCTGGTTCTGGGGGCTGTCCTATGCCTTGAAGGATGCTTAGTAGCATCCCTGACCTCTATCCATTAGCTACCAATAGGACTTTTCTCTCACTTCCCCACCTCAATGAAGACAACCCAAAACATCTCCTGACATTGCCAAATGCCTCTGGGAGAAGAGAAGATTCCCCTGTTTGAGAACCATTGTTCCATTCTTATGGTGATTGCTTCCTAGACCAATCATTAGATTGTGCTTCTAAACCTTGTAAACCTGCAACCTCCTGTTATTAGTTAAAATTTCACATTAATCCCGCCACAGGAGTGTTGATAAAACCAACAACCCAGTGAGTTGTCACACATACCTTTCCATGGCGATCCTTTGATGTTCATGTTGGTGATTGTTGCGAGAATCACACTTCACCAGAGAAGATCTGGAAGTCTTATGGTTTTCTCTTTCCCAGATAATGGCTATATAAACCTTTGACATCTTCATGAATATAATGAATCAGGCATTCGTTCCCTTTTCCTGCTCATCTATTTCCGTCATTGAGATTACCCCATAATTTCAAACATCAAATGTTATTTTATTTCTTATTCATATTCAGGAAGACATATTGGCCAGAAATGAACATTCTAGGAAGGATTTTGATTAATTAGGCCAAAAGGAAATGAGAGAAATGATGTAGGTGAGATCTGAGACTAGTTTGGTTTGGAGGATCTGTAAAACTACAGAAGTCATTTACTTTAAAATTTATTTTATTTCTCTATAGTTTCTTGAACATATAGGATTACATTTCACTTAGGTAATAGTCTCATGTATTATCAGCTATCAAGTTTCTTCCTCAAGATTGCTAGGTAGAAATTTAAAAATGTTCACTCTAAATACCAAGAGATATAGAATAAGTATTGAGAAATCAGGATTTTTCAGTTCCTTGTTACACTGTCATTAAATTCCCCCTCATTTTATTTCCTGCTTTTACACATTCTGTTTTGTCTTTTTAAAAATAGCATATCTGGGCAGGGCACGATGGCTCACGCCTGTAATCCCAGCACTTTGGGAGGCTGAGACAGGCGGATCACGAGATCAGGAGTTCGGGACCAGCCTGGGGAACATAGTGAAACCCTGTTTCTACTAAAAATACAAAACTTAGCCAGTCATGGTGGCTGGTGCTTGTAATCCTAGCTACTTGGGAGACTGAGGCAGGAGAATCGATTGAATCCAGGAGGCGGAGTTTGCAGTGAGCTGGGATCATGTTGTACTCCAGCCTGGGTGACAGTGCAAGACTCCGTCTCAAAAAAAAAAAAAAAAAAAAAATCTATATGGTACTTTGTTTTAGAATGTACATCTTCATCTGTTTATTTCTTTTGATTTTAACATATATATTAAGTGGTATTATTCTCTCCAGTTTACAGATGAAGAAACAGAAGCTTGGAGAGACTAAAGGTAAGGAGTATGAAAGAAGCAGATCAGTGCAAAAGTAATTCTGGTTTTGGGCACTACTTTTAAATGCAAAAACTGCAATGACTTTTGCACCAACCTAATAATTCTACAGTTGAGTTAAATGAAGGAACAATTATTACTTCATGGAAAATCAGGAGTCATGTGAGGAAGGCTAGGAAATGAACCCTCTTGTAAACATCCTGTGGACCCACTTCTAAGACAAACAAGCTATAACCTGTGATTTAAGAGTTTGTTGGGGGGAAGTGATATAGTTTTCCAGGGCAAATACACACATGTGGACACACACACACACACTCTTAAACCCATCATCCTGGTATACGATGTAATAAACTGAAATTCTAGACAATAATTTCCACTCTTTTCAGGGATAGGAGTGTGTAAACCATTATTAACTTATGATTGTTCTACCTTCTCTGACACTGAGCCACTCTGGGGCTAAGGTGAGAAAAATTCATCTTTCATGGGCTTAAAAATTCCATTCACCTTTTGGAAATTTCATAAATGAAATGATTATAATGAATAAGAACTAAGTTTTATTGATGACTTTCTCTAATTTTTAAGTCCATGCATCTAAAACAGCCTGTGACCTTTAGTTTCAAATTTGCTGTCTCTTACAGTAGACTGATGAATGAGGTAATTTAAAAAATAGTCTTCCTATGGCATTTACTTTTTCCATAGTTCCTAGAGCCACATATGTGCTTTAGCAATTATCTGACTAAGTGCTCTTATGGGGACCTAGAAATCTTAACAAAGACGAACGTCACTGAAAAGCGATCTTCCTAATTGCCTTAATTTAAGGCGATCCTGCATTTTGAATCATCAACATCAAATGTGATGATTCATAGACTCTATCAATCTGAAAGCTGAGTCAGGATTCCATATACTTATATTAGGTAATCATTTTTTCCCTGTATGGTGAAAGTCTGAATTATTGAGAAAGCAGAGCTGTGTGGCAGAGAAATTAACATTATCCTATGTTCTCTTCTGCTCCCAGAAACTTAAGAGTAAGAAAATCTGTTATAAGAACTGACAATGACAACTTAATCTTAAAATTTAAAGGTGTTGTGTAACATTTGTAGATAGCCAGGATAAAGCAAAACCTAAGCTGTGTTTATTCAGTGGTGGCCAGTCAATTTATTTGACTGCAAAGAGGTACGTGTATTGCTGTAAAATTTAATGTGTGCTTCCTTGCTGCTCCACAGCCCCACATTTCCTGTGAATGGAATACTGCAATGTCTAAATAATATTTTATGCAAAAAATCAGAGGTGTCCTATTCTTCTAGCTCCTATGCATGTTACTCCCTTTTACCTTAATTTTTGTGTGTGCTTTTTTTTGCCAGCCTTTCTCTTTATCAAACTGTGCTCTTAATTTAGAACAATAAAGAAGTTCAGTAAACATAGGGTTGTATGTTTTAAAACTATGTACAAAACTTCATTTGTTTGCCATATTTGGTCTGAGGGCTTGTGATTAAACTGAGGTGTGATGATTGATTTTGGTCAAGCAGCTGATTAAAAAGCTTAAGTTATACTAAAGTTCCCAAGCTATGTTTAGTACCTGAAAGGAATAAAAAAGTTTGTCATCTTTTCTAAAGAACTCTAATTTTTAACATTAAGCAACATCAGGTTGGTTTTTATTCCCAGTTTGGAACAAAGTTTGTATTTGCTTTTGTTTATTTGGTTTTAGGTTTGGAATAATTTTGTTTTTTCTTCTGTCATGTATGAAGCAAAGTATATGTAAAATCCTTCACATAACTTAAGAGGTGTCTGCTGCAAGACATACTAGGGGATATTAAAGAGTGAAAGAAATTAAGAGTTAATAAAATCCTCAGAATAAATGTATTACAAAGATATTTCAATGTATATTAGTAGTGAATCATCTTAAAGTGAAATATGAAATGATTAAAGGTATATTGTCTATGAACTGAAAAATTCTCAATAGTCATCTTCTAATACTTGGACTGAAAAATTAAATAGAATGTATGTTGTTTTCGATATAAAATATTAGAAAATGTAAGGGACACATTGGAGAAAAGATCAATAGTGTTTTTTTTTTTTTTGAATGGCACTATTTTTAGAATAAACAAAATTCAATGACTTAATTACATCCTACTATTTAGATTAAATTCATACTTATAGAATTTGACCTACTGCTGCTCCTTTTTCAGTAAACTGCAATCTAACTTAGTATGTAAACAAACTGCAACCTAAATTAAGAGTATATTCTTGTAACAAGTAGCTGAGTCCTGGCCAATCTTAGCAGCTGGGCTTTCAGCCAATGACAGGCTAACAACTCCTCAGACATGTCTAAATAAGGCAAAGGAGGAGCTGTAACCAATGTCACTATTTTTGTTTGTCACTTTTTCTGTCTGTAAATATTGCCTGCCCATTTTGCTGGGAGGAGCTCTCCAAACCATTACTGGTTTAGGGTGCTGCCTGATTCATGAATTGTCTCTTTGCTCATTTAAACTCTGCTAAAATTAATTTATCTAAAGCTTTTTCTTTTAACAATGATAAGATATGCTTTTGTTTTTTTGGAAGTGTTCATGTTCAGTGCTTGTTTTTGCTAGGGCTTTAGAGATCATCAATTTCCCTTAGTGACTCCAGAATGTAAGTTCTTAATCTGTTGTCAGTGCCTTGAGGGCATTTGCTCCTTAAATAAGAAAACCATAGTGGAAGCATTTGGAAATTTTCCCTGTAATTCTTATTTTTTTCTTTTAATTACTGTCATACGATTCATATTTTCTCTAGTTCTTTGAGGTCTCTATGAATCATATGTTACATGATTGTTCTGAATCATGTTTGCCTTTGGACCAATTTTAATGCCTGATATATAATAATGCCAGGTTTAAGGATGATATGTCAGAGACTTCACAAATGTAAATCTCACTCTTTGAGAGTTATGTGTTTTTTAGGCAAAGAATTAAATATTTAACTGTATGCTAATCGGAAGTAAGGTGGATGATAACTTTCCTTGTGAAAGGTTCCTCACACTTCAATATTATGTGTACGTGCACAGGCACACACATTCTTCATCTGATGGATAGTGGAGCTGAAGCATGCTTACTTCTAGCTGAAGATCAATTGGTTTATCTATCTATCTATCTATCTATCACCTGTCTATTAATCATCTATTATTATTATCTAATAGGAAACAAGACTCTCAGCCATGCTCACTTCCAGGGATAATTTTAAATTTTGTAATTTAAAATTCTAATTAGCACAGGCACCATCAAATAGAATAGAAAGCTATAGTAATAGATTAGGGTGCCTGAGGCCCCCTGAACTCACAGGCATTAATTTTTTCATTGTTTCATATAGGTGAGACTGTAGGGGTTGACCTATTTGAGGGGCTGGGGGAATCTGGAGGAATCAGGGCACTTAGAAAGTCAGGGAAGAAAATCTGTACTGAGAAATATTTTGATATTGTAACAACACTTAGGGCCATACATGTGCTGACACACTGTCACCCCTACCTTCCTCCACTACCAATTTTTTCTGCATATATTGAAAAGATCCAGATAGAAAAGTAGAGCAGGCTCTTCAGAGAAAATACCATTTTTCAAATCCAGCCTACATGCCCTTTATCCTTCAATACATTTTGCTGTTAGAATTTGTCTAAAGTATCTTAGCTGTGAAATATCTGCTTAGTTTTTTTTTCTTATTTATGCATTTATGTCTTACCAGCATAACCAAAGTGACAACTCTTTAGGAAAGCTCTTTATCATTGGGGTTGACCTAGAAGGAAATGGACATATAAATAAGAATTAATTATTTGATGCAATGATCTATTGTCCAACAGTAATTAAAATATGTATAGTACTAGGCTTTTAAATGATACATGGGAATGTAAAAGTTCAAGGTGATGAAGAAGTCTTCTGGGAAAGCAGATCACAGAATCATAGCTCTCACTAATTCTAATAAAATGAATGGAAAATAAGATTAAAAAGAAACTAAAAAATACACTTGTTATCAAAAGTGGAAGGAAGTATGAACACGTTCATTTTTAAAAATAATTTGTATCTGAGAATCAACAGATATAGTCAAGCTGATATTTTATCTGTTAAAATTTCAACAGATGATACAAAGTTCTGATTATAACCCTTAGAAAAATGAAAAACATATTGAAAACCTACTAAGTTGTCAGAAAAATACACACACACACACACACACACACACACACACACACACACACACACTCCATTTAACACAAGACATTACATTTAACAGAAAATACGAAAAAAAAAAAAGACATACAGGCAAGAAAAATATGTAATTAGGGGCCAAAATAAAATGAAGTATGTTGAGATAAATCTACTTATTGAAAGAAAAAAAATGACTCAGATTCTAAAAATGGCAAATTCCAATTAAATGCTTATATACAAGTGACATATCTCATAGGGGGAGAAGAGATTCGTTTTCTTGCCCATAGAAAGGTTTATGCTTGACAGTGCTATAACAAAAGACAGAATAACAAAAGAAAAACACATAGATTTATTCAATATAAATTTACATGAAAAGAGCCTTAAGAAATGAAGAACCAAAGAAACAGAGAAATGTGTATTTTTATGCTTAAGGTTGATGAAAAGTAGACAGTCATGTAGAAATACAATTGTACAAAAAGGAGTATGATCTAAAACAAACAAATGTTAGTAAACTATAGGGAACTTACCAAAGCTTGTATGTTCCATTTCTTATTGCTGCCTCTGTCTTTCAGGGCACTTCTGGAATGAAGGTTCTTATGACCTACTTTATAGAAATGGCAGAGGATTCTTTTATGGTCTGCTTCAGGGGAGAAGGGTGGGAGAAGCTCACAGAGTGGACTTCCTGCTTCTACTGCTTCCTGAAATGCCAAGATGCCATATTTTGGGGTAGTGTCTTCTGAACCCCATCAATCTAAAGGAGTGGTTTTCAAAGGGCAAGCAGTTAGGAGGTGATTTTGCCTTCCAGGAGACATTTGCCACTGTGTGAATATGTTTATGACTGTCATAACTGGAAGTGGGGGTGCTGCTGGCATCTGGTGAGCAGAGACCAGATATGTTGCTAAACATCTTACAACACACAGAGCAGCCCTCAGAACAAAATATTATGCCATCCAAATGTTAGTAGTGCTGCTCTTGAAAAGCCTAGATCTAAAATGGAGTGTCTAAAAAAGCTAGTACAAAAAAAAATCACACCAAGCAAATTAAATTACTGGAGTAATAAATTTATTACCAGGCAAAAATGTTAAAGCAAAGTACAGTACTTTGTGATATTGTATTGATATGAGGCTGTCTGTAATCTTTTCACATTCACGAATAGGATCAAAAACATACAGCATGTATTAAGCAAATGTGAGGGAAATTAACCAAGACACAGAGTAGGATATAGGTGTTTGTATTTCAAGCACCTAGAACATCTAAAATAGAACACATGGCAAAAATAATATATAAAGGGTTTAGTTTGTTTTCTTTCTCAAAATGATTACCATAGTTGTTTAATGGCTGAATCTAAATAATTCCTTGAGTTCTTATCTATGTCAATTTTTTCTGGCATTCAACCTTATACTGTCCCCTTTGGCTGTCGCCTTTGGGATTTACTGTCCCCTTTGGCTGTCTTATTCAATGTCATGGCTTTACTTGTCACACACATGAAGATGATCCCAGCTCTGTTTATCCTTCCCTAAGTTCTCTTCTGAGCTACTAATTACATGCTAGACATTTCAATCTATATGTCTACAAGTAAGATATGCTGAATTATTAAAGAAAATCCTTAATGATTCATCTTTTCTCTCAAATAGCTTCTCAGTCATCAACACTTAACATCTCAGAGTTATATTTATTTCCTTTTTTGTTGTTGTTGTTTCCCCTTGCATCACACTCAGCCATTTGTCATGCTGCAATTATTCTGTCTCTCTAACTCCATAAAATTATCTTTCGTCCTTGATCCAGGTTATCTTGACCTGCATATTTATAATAGCTTTTCTTCCATTTTCTCCTGCCCATGTTCAATTCAATTTCAATCTGTTCATCCATTGAACAGAGGCTGAACTTCTGGATAATCTCTAATTTGTCTAAATCATAATATTTTAGAGGTAGAGGGTCATGGGGGTAATTCTAACCAAATAGCATATTACAGAAATGAAGAAAGGTGAGGTAAACATATTTAATTACTGAAAGAACTGGCACTGGAACTCCAAATCTTTCACCTGCCATACCAGTAATATTTCTTCTTGCCTTCTGTCTGCCCACTTCTATATGCCTTCTTATGTGCCCACTGAGCTTCTTATGCAGCTGATGATAAGTCTTGGTTAGCAGATAAAGATGTGACTTTGAAGACACATTGTGAAACACATTATTACTTCAAAGAAAAATGCCAAGGTAATTGGGTTTCCAAAGAGAGAGGAGAGACAAATGGAATGTTCTGAAGAATTCAGAGTCTTTAAGAAAACATGGTCACTGTCAAAGAGAATTTGAGTGTGATTCTAAATCATGTTAGAAAAACAATACGTTTGTTAGACTATTTCTTAATGAGTTATGCAGATAAGGGATGAGAAGCTATTAATTTTTTTTGTCTTCAAATTGCTCTTTATCTGCCATTTTGGTCTCTAAGAATTCTTTTACTAATATGAGTCTTGCATGTGTCATAAAATTTTCATTTAACTTTTTCACTTGTCACTTCTACATCATTAGTGGAATGAAAGTAAAAGAATTCTTGTAAATTAAATAAAGAGATAAAAGGTTATCTGTCGACCACTTGAGAGAAGCTCTGCTATTATTACCATTAGAGGTGATGTGGCATTTGAATGTTCTCTTTTCTACAGTCCATTTTGTACTGATATCTTGTAAAATTAACTTAAGAGAAGAGAAATAGTATGTTTCATCCAGAAGGGAGCATTGATTTCATAAAGAAACAAAGAGAATGAAGAGAAAAGTTTCTGTTAATAACTGCAGAATAACAAATAGTCTTTAATTTCAGCTACACCTGAAAACAGAGAAAGTGTCCATTGGAGTAAGTGGAAATCATAGGTACACATGTAGGAAACAGCTATGAAATTATGAGAATGTTTTTATGTTTGATTTATAAAAAGCTTTCTCATTGAGGTTAAGTCAATTACATAGGAGTACATATTTTAAGTATATTTTTTGAAGATAACTATGTGAAATAACTGTCTTCCAAACTCTTATCTACATAAATGAAGTTAACAGTGATATAATTATTCATATGTTTTAATCTCAGGGGAACTTTAATACCAAATGTCAAAAGGTTTTTTTTTTCTCCCCCCATTTCCAAGTAATTTCAAAAAGTATTCATTGCATTTGGTTGTGTAGGTCTGTATCTTATTTTTGTTCAAAACCTTTTAAATTTTTGTTTATAGGTTAGCAAATTAGATGGTTAAAAACAGTCAATCAAATCGCAGGTTTTGTAGGTCCTAAGCAACTGTTGGTGAAATTATGAATGATTTTTACCTTTCAAACTCCTTGATGATGCAAACAATGATAAAAATAATGAAATCTATTTAGTGCTCTGATCAAAATCCTATAACATGCCATTGTTGTGTAAATTTTATCAAGGTTACTTGAGTAGTCTAACTTTAAAACCTGTACAAATTTTACCCACTGTGTATGTGTTGGCAGCCACTAGACATGTATGTGTATTTGTTCTGAATTACTCACATAATTGTCCCAATCCCACTGTGTATCACAAAACATGCAGAATACATGTTAATTCTTCATCAGTGTTTTAAGATTTTTGGAAGACATATTTTTAAAAATTACTTATAGTATTTTCATTATATGAAGTATTTCTAGCAATAGAACTCAAAATTTCAAATCCCATAAAAATGATTCAGTTGGAGCTTTTAGTAACTCTGTAGGAAGGTCTAGAATATGAAAGTGGAAATAAGGCAGCTTTTAATGGACTAAAAAATTTCATATAACATGTATATAAAATAAAGGGTAAAATAATAAGTTCTAGATAGCATCTTATCATCCAGGTCCATTTCCACTGATAACTGCTGCTTCAAAGGTTAAATTAAAATGCACACCTGCAGAATATTTGTGTGTTTAAAGAATTCATTAAAAGTGGAATATTCCTTCCTGTTTGGCCAATTCCTTAATGAATATATTTGCATTTAATAATAGCATCTTACCTTTAGAGCTTTCTTGCTCATTTTCTCTGCCTTTATCCGAAGCAGTCAGATTTCCAAGGTTAAGAGCAAAGGCTTTGTAAAAATGTCATGGGTTTGTCCTTGTCAAAAAAAAAAAAAAAAATCTCAGAAGTCTTTTCTGGCAGTTTACCTCAATGTCATTTCAAGCATAAGAAACTTTATCATCCCAGACATAAAATCAAAACTATTGTTTTATACTGTTAGAAAAGATTTTATTATGTATTTTCTGCCTTTGGACAGACACATTTCAGGAAAGTTCATAAAGATGACATTGCAACTGGTTTACTTTCGTTACAACCCCAAATTACAGATCTTTATCTCAAGCCTTATCTTTGTAGAAAGGGTTGTATGAAAGCAAACTTCAGTATTTTAAATGAAGCAATATGCTTATTTTTCAGAACAAATTCTATATTATTGTTTGTTAAGGAGTTACACAGACTTATGTATACATTATTGCATAGGGGAAAGAAGATTTGAATTAAATTATTTGCTCCAATTCTGGCTTACTCCAGCAGTACCTACATGACAGAACAGTTTCTTACCAATTTGATGGATATGATTTGTCATGCTTTGTGAAAATTCCTGATGCTTCCATTTCCTTCTGCTCATGAGGCTTCATAAACTAGCTATAGCTAGCAACTTCCAGTGATACCTAATCCTGCCAAGGTACTATGAAATCAGACAGGCCAAGTACTCATTTGTGACAGTGGCCTGCCTGTATAGAGCTGATTTGGTGATACTTTGAATAACATTTAGAATATTCTCAGTAAGGGAGACTATAAATGGTTGTTTTGATTATCTATGACTGCAAAAACAAAAACAAAAAACAAAGCAAAACAAACAACAACAACAAAAAAAACTACCTTCAAATTTTGCGGCCTAAAACAACAACAATCAATCAATTTGTTATTATCTCTTGTGGCTCTTGCTTGGAATCTTTCCCGTGGATTGCACCCAAATGGTGGCTAGGGCTAAACATTCCTTGAAGCCTTTTCCACTCGCATGTTTGTTAGTTGATGTTGGGTGTCAGCTGGGATTGTTCAGCAGAACTCCTACTCAAGGCCTCTCCATATGTCAGAGGCTTCCTCACAACATGGTGGAGGATCTCTAGAGCAACTAACCCCAAAAGACTAGGCAGAAACTCTACCTTCTTTTATCAACAGCCTTGGAAGTTACATAGTATTATATGTCCTTCATGGTTTCTGGCAGGCCGGGATTCAAGGGACAAAATAGACCCGAACTCTCATTGGGAGAGATGTCAATGTCACATTGTAAGAAAATCGTGTAGAATGGCAGATTTTGTCGTATCCATCTTGAAGAACATAATCTGTGATAATCATTGTACTCCAGGGCTAATCTTATTATCTACTCCTTTAATTATTCTTCAATGACCTTTGATGTCTACTACCTAATTAATATTTTTTACTCAACCAGCAGCACATTTCCTCATATTCTACTTCAGGATTGCCAGGTAGTGGCAGATTCCTCCTTTGGCTGAAATAACTTTCCAAAACCTTTTCTTCTAACCTGGAACACAAGTGTTGCAAAGGAAAGAATACCAAATAATTATTTTGTTTCCAGAATCTAGATTGGGCATTAGCAAACTTTTACTGAAAAAAACGATAGTAAATATTTTAGGCTTTGCTGGCCAAGAAAGTATTGATATAAATATTTAAAATGTAACCATTAAAAAATGTAATTACAATTCTTAGCTCATGAACTGTGCATGAGCTAGAGTTCAGGAGGAGATCCAAGATGGCCGATTAGCAGCAGCTCAGGATTGTAGCTCCCACTGAAAGCGCAGAGAGTGAGTGGACGCCACATTTTCAGACGAATTTTTATTGCCCACAGACCAAGAGATTCCCGGCGGAGGAGCCCCACGGGTTGCCAGCGTGACTCTTTTGGCCGGCGGGGCCGTTTTGCAGGGGCCCTGGCACGGCGGTTCTCAGCCCTGAGTATAGGGGACTGAGTGCCCTTTTAGTTGGCGTTGGAGTTCGGGGAAGACCAGAGTCTCCCATTCAGCTGATTGAAAAGCGGACTGAAGTGGGGGAACCAGACCAGGAGATTCCCAGGCAGAAAAGCACCACGAATCTTAAGGCTGCTGTTTCAGCTGGCATAGTAGGTCGCCGCAGGGGAAGGCTGGTCCCCCTCCCCACAAAAAAAAACCCAGCAATCGGAACTGCTGAGGATTGAGAGTTTCACAGCAAGTACAGCTGAACCCGGGAAGGTCCAGCTCTGTGGGGGGAGGGGCATCCGCCGAAGGAAAACTTAAGAAACAGAAAAAACTTTACCACCAACAAGCTGGACGTCCACTCAGAGACCTAATCTGAAAGTCAGCAATTACACAGACGACAGGTGGATAAATCCACAAAGATGGGAAGAAACCAGTGCAGGAAGGCTGAAAACACCCGAAGTCAGAATGCCTTTCCTCCTACAGAGGATTGCAGTTCCTCATCACCAATTGAAAAAGGCCTGATCGAGAATGAATGTGAGGAATCAACAGAATCAGGCTTCAGAAGGTGGATAATGAGAAACTTCTGTGAGCTAAAAGAACATGTTCTAGCCAATGCAAGGAAACTAAGAACCTTGAAAAAAGATTTGACAAAATGTTAACCAGAATGGACAATTTAAAGAGGAATATAAGTGAATTAATGGAGCTGGAAAACACAATATGAGAACTTCGAGAAGTATGCACAAGTTTTAACAGTTGAATTGATCAAGCAGAAGAAAGGATTTCAGAGGTCGAAGACCAACTTAATGAAATAAAACGAGAAGACAAGATTAGAGAAAAAAGGGTAAAAAGGAATGAGCAAAGTCTCCAAGAAATATGGGACTATGTGAAAAGACCTAAAAAACAAAAGATTTCAAACAACTCGTGGGCTGCCTTTGGCTGGTAAGCTATAGTTTGTCAGCCTCTGGCCTAGAAAGTTAGGCAGCGGTGCAAATCAAAATTTGTAAAGCCCATGAATAACTTTTCATTTGGTTTTATGAATGTGTGTAGATGTTGAAAAAATCTGACTCTACACGTATACTGGGCATTGCAAATATTCTGCTTAAAGCTTTCAATTTTAATGGCAAAGAATCTGCAGCATAATTTGATGGTCTTTTCAGAAAATCTGTTAATCAGTTTAAGTTACAAAACTAGTGTGAAAGCCAATCTCTAGATATACAGAGCAAGGTAAAAAATATTCAAAAAATTCCATTTCTTTTCTCTTTGGATGCACCTTCATGAAGAACAGAGGCAGGGTATTCATTTGTTATATTTCATTGTCATTATTGTTCTAGGCATGGCTAGTCGCATTTTTTGTTTCTATCTATCATCACCTATCTGCTGTTATCTCATTCTGCACTCCCTTCTCTTTCTCCATCAACGTCATTCAAATATGTTTTAATGAATCAATGTTTGTATGTGTTGCTGCAAGATGCGTATTTTTGTTGAGTGTGCACACATTTTTAATTTATTTAAGTATTGTCTTAGAGACCTCTGATCTTTGTCTTGGTTTTCCTTCACTCAGTTATATATTGATGATTGTTCCTGCTGCTGTATTACATCTAGTTTGTCATTTTTACCTCCTTTATGCTTCAATGACTGCATCCACATTTTACTTATCCACTCTTCCAGACTGCATCTACAGCCTGTCTCACTATACACAATACTGTGATACACATTTCTGTATGTGCCTTATGTGAAAGAGTGATAGAACATTCTCTTATAAATAAATTGAAATTGGAGGTCTAGTGACAATTGTGACTAACTCAGTGCTTTACAGAGCCTTTTGGACTATTACAATTTCTGTCATATGATTCACTAATACACACACAGAATATACTGAAAAGAATGCAAAAGGATTTCATTAAGAGTGCAATTCAATGAATATTCGACTGGAACTAAATGGATTCACTTGTTTAGATTTGATTGAGGTAACAGTCATTGTTTTAAAAATGAATATTAAGGCATTTGAGTTCTTGTCAACATTTTGGTAGTTGCTCTAGAGATTACAATATATACCCACAGCTTTTCTCAGGCTAGTTAACATTAATCATATAGGTCTATTTCCCTCTCCTCACCCTTTCTAATGTAGTTGTCATATGGATTACAATATATATATATATATATATATCTTTGTTGTGCAATTCAAAAAAACTACAGTTTTGCTTCACAGACTGTGAAAATAGTTTTATATATTTACCATTTCTGGTGTTCTCCATTCCTTCCTAGAGATCCAGATTTACTTATGCCATTATTTTCCCTAGGCCAAAAACATCCATTAGCATTTCTTGTATTACAAATGTACTTATGACAAATGCTTTCATTTTTTAAAAATGAAAAAAGTGTTTTGTCTTTATTGTTAAGAGATAGCTTTGCTAGATAAAAATTATTAGTTCATTTTTTTTTTCTCTTCAAGCACTTTGAGTATGTTATGCCAATGTCTTCTGGCATCCATAATTTAGAATGAGAAGTCATTTGTTAACTAACCATGGTCTCTTATGTGTAATGTATTGTTCTCTTCTTGCTACTCTCAGATATATTTTCTCTTTTTGGGTTTCAAATAGTATGACTATTGTGTTCTTAGACACGCTTGTCTTTGAATTTATACTGTTTGAGTTTCACTGAGATTGTCATATCTGTACATCTACTGGTTTCACCAATTTGATAACTTTTCATTTATTATTTATTTGAATATTTTTACCCCATTTTCTCTGCTTCTTCAGTAAATTGGAATTTTGTTTTTGTCCCATAGTCCTTAAGGCTATGGTCATTCTTCTTTGGTTTTTTTCTTTTTCTTCAGATTAGATCATTTCCATGACCCTATCTTCAAGTTTACTGACTGTTTACTTTGTCACCCCCCATTTTCCTGCTAAGCCCTTTCTATGATTTTTCTTAAAAATATAGGTACTAAACTTTTCTGAAATTTTCATTAGGTTCTTTTCCATTCCATTTCTCTGCTGAGATTCCTGCCTTTTCATTCATTATGAGCATTTTTTTCTTCATGTAATTTAACATAATTGATGATTATTTTAGAATTCTTTTCTCATAGTTCTAACACCTCAGTCATCTATAGATTGAATTCTGTTGTCTTTTATTCTGATAATGAGTGACAACTTCTTATTTCCTCATATGTCAAGTAATTTTGGATTGCATTCTTGTCATTGTAAATATAGGTTGTCTTTAGACTTTGTTATGGTCTCCTGAAGAGCATCACTGTTGTTTGCTTGTTTTAATTGGCAATTGATTTAACAAGATTCAAACTTTAAACCCCATTTCATGAGAGGCAATTCAAAATCTCAGTTCAGCTGTGTTGTTTGAAGCCTGACTCTCTCTGTGTCTCTCTCTCTCTCAGCCAGAAATTTGCATAGAGTTAATACATAGAATTTGGGGGCCACTCCTCCTTTCTGTTTCCTTCCCATCTTGAAATCTCTGCTACGATTGCCCAGAATAATTCTGGGGTTCCTAGCAGAGTTTTAGCCACTGTGAATGCTGTTATTATAATCTCTTCCCAGGCTAAAAACCATACAGTATAGGAAAATCAACCTTGCCATTCTTTTTTTCTGAATGTAGACTCTCTTCTAGAAAATCCCTGCCTTTTGTGTATGTGTGTGTGTCACTCTCCACTATATTTAAGTAGATTGCTGCTTTTCTTTTTCTTCCTTTCCCCTTTCTCCTTTCTCCATTCTTCTCATTCCTTCTTTTTCCTCTCTCCATTCTTCTCCTTCCTTCTTTTTTCCTCTCCCTTTTCACCTCTCCTGAGCACTTTTCTCCCTCACTTCTTGCTTTCTTCATTTCTCTCTCCTGTTTCATTTGCTTCCTTCTTCTTCCTTCCTCCTTTCCTTCCTTCCTCCCTCCATCCCTCTTTTCTTCCTTTTGTTCTTCCTTTCCCTTCCCCCCCTTCTTCCCATCCTTTCCCTTCTTCCCTTCCCTTCCTTGTCCTTCCTTCCCATCCTTCCTTCTTCCCTTCCTTCCTTCTTTCCTCTCTTCCTACCTTTCTTCCTTCTTCCCTCCCTCCCTCCTTTCCTCTCTCTCTTCCTTCATTCTTTCCTTCCTCCCTTCATTCTTTCCTTTTTTCCTTCCTTCCATCCTTTTTTCCTTCCTTCCCTCTTTCTCATGTTCTCTCTCTTCTATGTTTCTTTCTTCTTTCCTTTTATTTCACCAGAATTCATCATTGTTATCAGCAGAAGGATAGGCTATGGTAGGAGATTCAAGTTCAAGCAAACCTTAGGATGATAACAAATGCTTCTTTGACATCCAACAAAAAACAAATCTTTTATTATTCTAACCTGAATAATAGATATGTTTTCATAGTTATAAGATAAACCACATATACTAGTCCATTTTCACACTGCTAATAAAGACATACCCAAGACTGGGTAATTTACATAAAAAAAAAAGGTTTAATGGACTCACAATTCCATGTGGCTGGTGAGGCCACATAATCATGGCAGCAGATGAAGGACGAGCAAAGGGACTTCTTACATGGAGGCGGGTAACCTCCATGTAAGTAAAACCCCTTATAAAACCATCAGATCTTGTGAGACTTATTCATGACCATGAGAATAGTAAGGGAAACCACCCCCATGATTCAGTTATCTTCCACTGGGTCCCTCCCACAACATGTGGGAGTTATGGAAGCTATAATTCAAGATGAGATTTGGGTGGAGACACAGTCAAACCATATGACCATAATCTATTCTATGTAAAATAGTGTTATAGTTGAATAAGAAATAATTTCCAATAGCATTTTCAAAGCTGTTCTAGGCTGTTCTTGCATCACTATAAGAGAACCTTTGAGACTAAGTAATTTATAAGAAAGGAGCTTTAATTGGCTCACAGTTCTACAGGCTGTACCAAAAGCATAGGACCAACATCTGCCTCTAGGTGGTCTCAGAAGCTCACGATCATGGTGGAAGGTGAGAGCGGAACAGGCACTTCACATGGTGGGAGCAGGAGCAATAGAGCAAGGGTGTGGTGGTCGGGGTGGCCACACACTTAAACAACCAGATCACAAAAGAACTCGCTCAATATCACGAGGACAGCACCAAGACATTAGAGATTCACACTTATGGCCCAAACACCTGCACCAGGACCCACCTCCAACATTGGGAATTGCATTTCAACATGAGATTGGGGCAGGGACAAATGTCCAGACTGTATCATTCTACTCCCCTCACCCCATTCTCACATCCTTCTCACATTTTAAAACACAATCATGCTTTCCCAATAGTCTCTCAAAGTCTTGACCAATTGCAGTGTTAACCAAAAGTCCAAAGTCCAAAATGTAATCTGAGACAAGGCAAATCCCTTCCACTTATGAGCCTGTAAAATAAAACAAGTTATTTACTTCCGAGATACAATGGAGGTACAGGAACTGGGTAAACCTTCTTGTTCCAAAAGGGAGACATTGGCCAAAAAAAGAAAAAGGGCCTATAGACTCCATGCTAGTTTGAAACGAAGCAGTGTAAGTCATTAAATCTTGAAGCTCCAAAATATTCTCCTTTGACTCCTTGCCCCATATCCAGGGCACACGGGTGTGAGGGCTACAAAGCTCCCAAGGCCTTGGGCAGCTCCACCCTTTGGCTTTATGGAATTCAGACTTCACTGCTGTCACAGGTTAGTGTTGAGTGTCTGTGGCTTTTCCAGGCACAGGGTGTAATGTGCCAGTAGATCTACAATTCTCAGGTCTGGAAGAGGGTGGTCTTCTATCTACAGCTCCACCAGGTAGTGCCCCAGTAGGGACTCTCTGTGGGGGCTCCAACCCCACATTTCCCTTGGCACTGCCCTAGTAGAGGTTCTCTGTCAGGGCTCTCTCCCTGCAGCAGGCTTCTGCCTGGGCACCCAGGCTATTTCTTATTTTCTCTGAAATTTAGGTGGAGGCCACCAAGCCTCCTTCGCTCTTGTACTCTACATGCCTGCAGGCTTAACACCACACAGAAGCTGCCAAGGCCTATAGCTTGCATCTTCCAATGTGGCAGCCTGAGCTATACCTGGACCCCTTTGAGCCATGGCTGGAGCTGGAGTGGCCAAGATGTGGGGAGCGGTGTCCTGAGTTTTTGCAGGGTAGTGGGGTCCTGAGCCTGGTCCCCAAAAGCATTCTCCCTTCCTAGGCCTCTGGGCCTGTGATGGGAGGGGCTACTGTGAAAGTCTCTAAAATGCCTTTGAGTCCTTTCTCCCATTGTCTTGGCTATCAGCATCTGGCTCTTTTTCAGTTACGCAAATGTCTTTAACAAGTGGTTGCTCCATAGCCTGCTGGAATTTCTCCCCTGAAAAAGCCTTTTCTTTATCTGCCACTTGGCCAGCCTGCAAAATTTTTAAACTTTTATGCTCTGCTTTCTGTTTAAATATAAATTCCAAGTTTAAGTCACTTCTTTGCTCCCACATCTGAGTGTAGGTTGTTAAAAGCAGCCAGGCCACATCTTGAATGCTTTGCTGCTTATAAAGTTCTTCTGCCAAGTATCATAAATCATCACTCTTAAGCTCAAACTTCCACAGATCCTGGGGCATAAACAGAATGCAGCTGTGCTCTTTGCTAGGGTATAATATGTGTGACCTTTGCTCTAGTTTCCAGTAAATTCCTCATTTCTATCTGAGATCTCTTCAGCCTGGACTTCACTGTCCATTATCATTATCAGCATTCTGATCACAACTATTAACCAGTCTCTAAGAAGTTCCGAACTTTACCTCCCCTCATGCTCCTGTTTTCTGAACCTTCCACACTCTTCCAATCTCCACCCATTACCCAGTTCCAAAGCTCCTCCCACATTTTCAGGGTTTTTTTTTTAAATAGCAATGCCCCACTCCTCAGTACCAATTTTTTGTTAGGCCATTCTGTTAGGCATTGTTGTAAAGGAATACCTGAGACTGGGCAATTTATAAGAAAAGAGGTTTAACTGGCTTACCGTTTTGCAAGCTGTCCAGGAAACACAATGCCAGCATCTGCTTCTAGGGGAGCCTCAGGAAGCTTCCAGTCATGGTGGAGGCAAACAGGGAGCGGGTGTCTGACACAGCGACAGCAGGAAGTGAGCGGAAGTGGGGGGTGGTGGTTAAGTGTGTGCCACGAGAGAGAGTGAGGGGACTGGTAAAGTGTATGGCACACACTCAAACAACCAGATCTCACAAAAACTAGCCATCATGAGGGTAGTGCTAAGCCACGAGGGATCGGACTGATGGCCCAAACACCTCCCCACCAGGCCCCGCTTCCAACACTGGGGTTACATTTCAACACAGGATTTGGGCAGGGGCAACTATCCAAAGTATATCAACAACCATTTACTCATTTTCCTTTTTATAGAAAAGATACCAGAGGACAACCAAATATTATTTTTTCTATCTAAAGTATTTAATATTCTTATTTATTTTAAATACCCTAATTTTTAATGCCTCATTAAAAATACCTTGGAGAAAAGAATTTTGAAAGTATGTCTGCCAAGGCTACCACTGTCAGGTCAGCACTAGTTTTCAAATGCCGTCAACTTTTAATAAACCTTGGTAGCCTGTTTTACCCCTAAAATTAGAAAAACAGTATTAAGAAGCTGATTTTAGGGTAGAAAAATAATGTAGCTAATGATCTTTGTAAATAAGCAAAATTTAAGACTTAAGTGAGCAAGAATTTAGCTTGGGCAAAGATTAATGGATAAAAGAGATTTTATCATCCTTAATGAGATCTGAACAGGATTGCTCTTCCAATTTATCAGAAGAGTAGTCATTAAATTAAGGATAAAATATTAGCACCTACCAGAGTTTCTCTACTCTTAGTCAATTGGGAATGGCCATAGTGTTTAAGAACAACATTGTTATTTATAATGATGTGATAAAAAGAAAATTAATGGCCCAAAAGAAAGAATGAGTTGTGATTACAGCTCTTGACATACTAACAGCTTACTGCGGCAAGCAAAGAGACATGAGAGTGCATGTGGCATAGACAGGTTGGTCCCCATGTGCTTCTGTGTAGATATATATGTGCTATGCATAAATAAATATATATATATATACATTATGTTCTTACATAACACTTTGAGTCTTATCTAAAGTAGATTTTATATGTGGCAATAAGTATATCGGAATATCCTAAGTCCTGATGTAATCAAGCATTTTATTGGTAAATGAGCAAATGTATAATTTTGTCTCATGAAAATGTTATTTTTATTTATTTATTTATTTATTTTTGAGACAGAGTCTCTCTATGTGGCCAAGGCTGGAGGGCAGTGGCACAATCTCAGCTTGCTGCAACCTCTGCCTCTGGGGTTCAAACAATTCTCCTGCCTCAGCCTCCCCGAGTTGTTGGGATTGCAGGCATGCGCCACCATGCCTGGCTAATTTTTGTATCTGTAGTAAAGATGGGGTTTCCCCATCTTGGCCAGGCTGGTCATGAGCTCCCCTCAAGTGGTCCACCTGCCTTGGCCTCCCAAAGTGCTGGGATTTCAGGCATGAGCCACCGCACCTGGCAGAAAATGTTATTTTATGAACAAATTACGTATATGAGTAGCTAATATATCACCAAAGATGGTCTCAATGGCTCATCCAGACTGTAATCTGAAGACTTTAATAATCATTGGATAAATATGCATGATTTTTGCAGTTTAATGAGAAAAATAAACTGACAAATTCTATTGTCTTTGTTTGATTCCGCGTCACAGTAAGATTTAATGCCTGCCTGCTTTCATTTGCAGGTGCCATAGTATCCACGTGTTGAAACTGTGGTGCATTTCAGAAGAAGTGTGCAGACATGAGTATTGCTTCTCAGCTTTTGCTCTTGGTACCGGAGCCTCTTCTGTTTTCTGGTCCATCCAGCCCCCAACTTTCACTGCTCAGCATACTCTGGTTCTGCATCAGCCTTTGTATTTTAGCTTTCCCTTGTCTCCTCTTGTTTTTTTGATGAGATGAATGAGCCTATCGACGATTTACTTTTCAGGCTCTTTTGTACTTTGATTTTCTTGATACTCATTAGTGTAGCTGGTCTCAGATCTGCTTCTGCTCCTGAATTTCAGTATCTACGTATACCCTGCTCCGCTTCCGTTATTCATCTAAATTTTGACTTTCAGCTTCATCATACTTTTGATGGACTTAGTTTTCTTCTGGGGCAGTTTCTGGTATACACAGCAAGTTGGTTGTCACTCCTGGCTTGTTAGCTTCTCAAGCAACTTCGAGGACTTTGTTTTGCCTTTAGGCTATGGCATTACTCATTCCAATCCTACAGCTGACTCTGGAATTCCATTTCCTGCCTCTCATGTTCTTTCTTTTTCTTTATCACCATAATTTCAATACCATGTGCCTCTATTTTGGTATTTGTTTTTGGTATTTGGTATTAACCTGATAGGCCAGAAAATTAAAATAAATAAAAAATAGCAGTCCTAATGCATGTCCTCCAAGATGGTATCATCCATTTGCTACCACTTTTTCATGATTGTGTACGCATCTGTATTACTGAGGTTCCTTGCTTATTATCCCTGACTATATGACTCAGTTTGGAAGAGTATTTAGAGAACAGTGGATTGTTATACTGTTGAAATTACCTTGCTTTTTATATGTCTCATTAATCATTATGTGAATACTGGTTATTGCTCAATTTAGGGATGCCCTGGGGCTACCGTTATGGTTCACTGTGAGGTGATTGCTATTGAGTGAAGGGGTTACGCTGTGGGCTGCCAGGCAGATACCAACATTCTTTGGTGCTTCGGAAGGAAGAGCTCCTCATGCCCCTCATCTGCAGTTTAATCCTCAGACCTATCAAAATTCTGACTCTTCTTCCTATGCGCAAGTTGTGACTGTAATTATACTGGTGTTGGTGTCTAAGTAGGAAAAAAAGAACTTGTAAAGGCCGGGGTATGGTGGCTAACTCCTGTCATACCAGTGCTTTGGGAGATCTAGTCAGGAGGATTGCTTGAGGCCAGAAGCTTGAGTCCAGCCTGTGCAACATCGTGAGAACCCCATCTTTACAGAAATAAATAAATAAAAGCTGGGCATGGTTACCCATGCCTGTAGTCCCAGCTACTCGGGAGGGAGAAGTGGGATCAGAGTTTGAGGCTGCAATGAGCTATGATTGCACCACTGCACTCCAGCTTGGGTGAAACAGCAGGATCCTGTCTCTAAAACAAACAAATAAACAAACAAACAATCAAACCCCTCTTTTTCTTGGGAGCATCTTCTTGAGAGACAGAATCCAGAAGTTATTGACTGATTTAAGCAAAAGCATTAATTATTTCAGTGGTTCCTGATGATGACTGGCAATTTGCTTTGTTTTTCATAGGAGCGTTTTATTTATTTATTTTTTGGTCTTTTTAATATCTTTGTAGAAGTCATCTCTTTCAGGACAAATAAACAGGCCAGCCTTCATAAAAATGGTCATTGGTATTACTGGGTGGTTGGTCCCTATGAATGCCAAAGTTCCTTATTATTTAAACAGCTTGCATGGAATAAAAACCACCCACTCTCTCACTTGTGTTTCTGGGGAGGTAGATCCGAAGGAGGGGTTTTGTTTCCTAAGCTGAGGGCCTCCTCCTGTCAGGATCAGATAGATGGTGTGTGAGACTTTTGAAGCTGTTTGAGCAGCCGTGGAGGCTGCAAGTATGTAGATGTGTGTCACTTACACACTCACACACACGTCCCACAATAAAGCTATCGGCTTGGGACTGGAAGTGAGAAATCCCACTTTCCACTCCACAAAGAGACCTAAAGTTTATACTCACTGCTGTGAATTTTCATTTTCATCCTAATTTTCTTCTTTTCAGAGTAAAATCTGAAAAGGGAGAAATGAAGATAATACATCACAAAACATGAAAATCAGGAGAGAATTTTAACTTCCCCTTTCATTCTCAGAAAAAATACATACATAAATAAAAATACACACATGTACATACTTACACATATATGTAAAGTATAGCTGAGAGATCTCTTAACAGGGATGCCCTTAACTTTTGTCTTCCAGGACTGTGACAGTGTTTATGATGACCCGTTACTGAAAGGATAAGAGTTTTTCATTTGCCTGAACTACTTTTTTCCCGGACACGTCAGGTTCTAAAGGCTTTGTGGAGCTACAAATGAAAACAGACAACCTTGCTGTTGTGTTACTATGGTCATCTCTGTAATGCACTTTGGAGCCCTTTGGAGACTCTCATAAACAGAAGTTTCATCTGAAATGGCTGCTGTTAAGGTTCCTATTTATGGTGTAGTGAATATTTTATTTTTAAAATAATTCCATTGTTTGTCAGCATAATAGATGGAATTTTAAAATAATTTTCCAGTAGTAGGAAAGGTATTATTTTTTGATGTCTGTGTTTACAATGTTTATAATAAAGTGATAAGGACTTCACACAGGTTTTTTGCTTTTGTTTTTTTTTTTTTTTTTTTTAAAATAACCCTTTGACCATTTGGAGCTGGCAAATACAATTGGGGTAAGCAAATCTCTCTCATTCCTTTTGCTTGGTCACACAGTATGAACCACATCAGACGGTGACCATTCTGCCCCTTCTAGAATTCCTGGGAAGATCAGACCACAGTCTCCTTTAATGATTCATCCACTCCTGTGCTCAGCAAACCACACTGCTGGAATTTCTTATTACATATACCTTGAAGCTTGTACTTGCCCCTATCTTTTTCCCCTTGTTTTCCACAGTTTGAGAACCTACTTACTCTAACAATTCTTTACATACTTAAAGGTTGTTTTTAAAATGTTATTGCTGTGATTACTATGATTAAATTTTTAAATAATTTTTTAAGGTAAGCAATCTTAAGCATTTCAGTATTTTTTTGTATGTCTTATTTTCTACTCTGTCGTGTGTCTATTTTGGTATATAACTAATATTCATCATCAAAATTATTATAAAGCTTCATCGTTCGCAAGGCACTTTCATATTCATGTTCTCTTTCATTTGGTCCTTCCAAGAACCTTGTGATACACAGGGAGATGATATGTTCATTTGGTTAGGCCAGACAGGAATGAATCTGGAAGGAGGGTGAAGTTATTCTAATGTAAAATGAAGAATCTTACAGAGAAGGAGATAGATATGAGAGCATGAAATGGTGCTACGATTTGGTATTTCTTTTGCCAGGCAATATAGGAGACATGTATCTGCCTAGGGTAGCTCCCCCTGTTCACACCCACTAATTGTCATATCAAAATCAAAGTCCCTCATTTTTGCAGACTCTTCTAGTTGGCTGGACACTAAATTCCACTGTAATTGAGCTGGGGCACAAATGTTCAGCATGTTGCATATGCACACGCAGATTTGTATAAATGAAATGTATTGGTTACCCACATTGTGGCTACTAGGTGCTCTTCATTCTCCCCTCCAATTTGTTTCCCTTCCATTTTCTGTCCAGTCCCTCTTTCACTAGATGGGTAGGGGAGAGGGGGGAGTTCAGACTTGTCATTATAATAAGATGTCTGGGATAAAGTTAGCTCACAAAATGTTGAAGTCACCTCCATTTAGGTAAACCTCAGATAAGTCATTTCTCCATTATTTTTTTTTCTGAGCAACGCTGAATATAATTTAAAAGCCGAATGTTTTATGTTGTATTAAGAAATAAGAATTATTTACAAAGAATAATTCACTAAAGAACGAACAGATAAACTCAGTCCCGGAATGTTTAAAACCCTAGAACTTCGTTACGCCATGATGAGACCAGGTTGCATAACAGAAGCGCGGGTCTTGTCTCCACAGTGAGTTGATTGGCAGATGATGGGTTGTGCTTTGAGCTTGCCGGGGACTGTCTGTCTGTCTCCAGCTTGAGGAACAAGATAGTCTAAAACGCTGTTAGGGTTTTTCTGGTAGATACTCAATGGCAAAAATTTCTCACAGTCCCCTGTCCCACAAAGAAAATAACCTCTTTTTGAAATTGGAAACTTTGAAGGAAGATTTATTTTTGGGTTTATGAAACCCCGAAAACACCATCTGGTGCTTTGGGGTTTGCAGGCTGATGGCTTTGACAGTCCTAAGTTTGGATTGGCCCCCATCCCCTCTTCTAGAATTCAGTGTCTACATTGATACCAAAAAGGCTAGTCTTCTAAACTTACCGGATAACTTGTAAAAATCAGTAGGATTTAGGATAGTATACCTGTGACTTTGAAAGGGCAGTTTTACTGTTTGTTACACGCTGCATTAAAGAGTCCAGTTTGTGAACTCCGAGCTTCCACTCTGCTTAGCTTTCTTGCAGGAGCGCTGTGTAATTTTGGTTTTGTTTTGACAGTTGGTGACCTTTGACCCCTCTGAGTAAAATGTTTAGGCTGAGGAAGACTGAAAAGAGCTTTCAGATGGGATATTTTCAACCTCTTTCAAGCTAGAGCAATCTTCCCCCTCAGCACAGCAAACCCTTATATAGAAGTGGTTTCAGCCTCTCTCCAGTGTTCTGGTGGAACAAATCAGATCAAAGCCTTTCTTAATATGTTTGAAAAATGCACATCCGCATTGCAGAGCAAAAACATGTTATGGAAATCAATAATATCATATTCAGGCAGCCCTAACTTCAAAGTGAATCCTATGTGTGTTCTCAATTTCAAAAGAAAATGGGGAAAATGAGAACAGGGTGCATAAGTTTTCTCTGCTTAATTCTATTTGTAACTGAGCTGAGATATCGAATGTCTCTTTACTGCTTTTTGGCGGGTCCCTAAGGACTCTGGGTGTGGAGCAATCTGCTTATTAATTGCCTGCACCTGTGATAATCTTGAGCACTTAGGTTACAAGAGTGGCAAACTTTCTTCCACTCCGTGCTTTGCAATGCAAATTATTTACATTTTATTGAAAAAGTAGCATTTTAGAGGAGAATATAAAATGAGAAACACAAAAATAACATAGATTAACCTTGCAAATTCTGTTATTGAAAATTGTTTTTGAATTGATAGTTTGTTTTTTTTTCCCCATTGTTAGTTACAATATTTGTTGAGGTCCCATTATAATGCTGCCTGTCACTTTCCATGGTACAGTATGATTATATTTGTAAATTATATAATGTTTGGGGGTAGGATTGAATTTTTTAACACATTGAATATGCTTTATAATAATATTAGAACACAATTGTAAGTGTAATTTTATACATTTAATTATTTAGTATGTAATATCAATACTTACTTGACACCTGCATCATGCATGCATATATTCTCTTATTTGCTGCAAAGTAAATATTAGCCATATTTTGCCGGGAGGATTGTATAAAAATTAATTCACTGGTTTACTCTTTTTTTCTCTGTGCTTCTTTCCTGAAATGGTGATGTTGAACTGTAATATTGTGGTATCCAGGTTCAGGACTCAAAATTCAAAAGGAGATGCCCAGCGGCTGAGTCTTGATATCCAGTCTGTTTCTTAGCTTGGCTGTTACCTGTTGAACGTCATGTCAAAGGTCAGGCAAGGCAATATGGTTCTTTCCACAGCAGTGTGTCTTATTTTGCTTCTCAATATCTAATACATTTACTTGCTTGCAACCTTTTCCCAACATAGTGTAAACATGTCAAAGTTTATGTAATAGACTGAGATGAAACTGTTTAAATTGTGGGTTTTAAATGATACTGCAGAGTCATTTGTTTAGAAAATGGGGAGACTCCAAGTTGACCAGATATGATATACTCAGATACTCGTCTAAATTGATCCCGGACCTGACTCATCTGTGAGTGACTTTTGGTTACCAGAACTGCCTATCATTTCAACTTAAACTTCAAAAATGCATCAAGGATTTTGATAAGCTTTCTTTGAGTTTACTTTTAGATAATTCCACCAGATGTAGTTTATAGACTAAAGTGTGCCTCTTGACTCTTTACAAAAGAAAATTTCATCCCCTGAGATAGTTCCTTCTTACGCTGCTCAGCACTGGGGTTGTAGAGACAGAACTGCCTTGCATTTCAACTTAAACTTCAAAAATGCATCAAAGATTTTGATAAGCTTTCTTTGAGTTTACTTTTAGATAATTCCCCAGATGTAGCTTATAGACTAAAGTGTGCCTCTTGACTCTTTACAAAAGAAAATTTCATCCCCTGAAATGGCTCCTGCTTATGCTGCTCAGTAACTGGGGTTGTAGGCAGACTGACTTGGACTGCTGTCCTTTGGACTATGTTGGAATTGGTAGGAAAGAAACGGTAAGCGTTGTTAAATGAATACACAGATAGAAGCTCAGGATTATGGAGCCACCTTTCACTGGCTCCTCTCTTTGTTATCCCTATATCCTAGCTGTCACTAGTTTGTCAAGTGTTATAAAAATATTTTTGAGTTTTGACAGTAGCATCAATTTCCGTTTTCTTAACTAGTAGCACCAAATAAACTCCGTCCTGGGGATTACTGTCCTTCAGTCTGCTGATTAATTTGGTCAATGTTTGCCATAGTTTTCTTAGAAAGGCACGTTTAAAAAAATTACATGATGTAGAGTTAGATGAACCCTCAGAATCCTGACTCAAGAATTTATCTCTGAAACTATGATATATACACCTCTGAGATCTCTCTCTCTCTCCACACACACACACACACACACACACACACACACACACACACAAACACATATATATAAAATCATATGTATGGCCATTGATGCTTTTAAAAACCTTTTATTTTTCATCAAGAAAGAGCAAAAAAAAATTCTGCCCAGTCTTTCAAGTTAGCAGATTTGTCTTTTCTCCAAAATTCATGAATCAAGTTCTAATTAGTGCCAACAAATCTACTGAAAAGGATTTTCTAAAAAAAAAAAGGAAGCTGGGTGTGGTGGCTCATGCCTGTAATCCCAGCATTTTGGGAGGCTGAGGCGGGCAGATAGCTTCAGCTCAGGAGCTGGAGACCATCCTAGCTAACACTGTGAAACTCCATCTCTACTAAAAATACAAAAAATTATTCGGGTGTGGTGGCACACACCTGTAGTCCCAGCTACTCGGGAGGCTGAGGCAGGAGAATCGCTAACCTGGGAGGCAGAGGTTGCAGTGAGCTGAGATCACACCACTGCACTCCAGCCTGGGTGACAGAGCAAGACCCCGTCTCAAAAAAAAAAAAAGAAAAAGGAAAAATGAAAGCAATTTTATTCCACTATTCCAGTGAGGTTTGCAAACAGAGAGATGTAGGCTTGGGTGCAAAACAAAGGTGTGTTCCAAGAGAACAAAGAGAGTTCATGTTTTATAGAGGGAGTTCTTGTCAAGTTCCCACGCTGGTCCACTTCCTTAATGGTGACTGCTTGGCACTTGTTGAATTCTGACTGGGTGATGCCGGTTGCGTGCTAATGGTTGATTCAGGTGGTATGGACGGGAATAGAAAGCAATGAAAGTCCTAAAGTTAAGTGAGTGTGGGAGTTATCCAGAAACACGGAGTGCATGTGTGACTTCTGGTCAGCAAATGGCTGTTTGGCACTGTGTTGAAATTAGGTCCAATTAGCCACTCAAGATCTGTCTTGAAGGACTGGTTCCTTCAGGGTTCACATTTGTAAGCTCCAGACAAAGTTTGTTACTATTCCCTGCCTCATTAAATGCTTCATCATTGGGTCTTCTTCATTTATTTTTTGAACACTAAATTTTACCAGTGCAAACCACAGTTTGCTTCAAACCCGTAACAAGAGTTTTCTAGCCTTGACCTCTTGATCATTGGTTTGGGATTTTTATACTCACATATAACCATGGTTTTCTGCAATATTATGGTAAGAATCTCAGTCAAGTTGTTTGTAAAGGGAGTGGGGAAGCTGTATTTTTAGTATTACAGTGACCCCTGGGTCCTGGGGTAAAGTGCAGTTGCAGAAAAAGAAGTCCTGACCAGTTGAGGAACTTTGGCCTTTGGCTCAGAAATATGTCCTGATGGGTTTCTGGCTGAATTTCCACAGAGATTCTTAGCACAATAAAACTGACAAGCATGTTTTTCTCATATGTTTATAATGTAGTTTCTCAACAATATGTGAACACAATTGAAGCATTAGAAATAATCTTGAGATTCTTGAAGTTCACACACATTTGTCTGACCTCAACAAATGCTATAAGCAAGGAATGTGGAATCCCTAGTTCAGAAAAACCGAATTAAACGAGATAATAATGTATGTTAAAGTACTCCGTGGCTTGTAACTTCCATCCAGATATCATATTTCTAGTTTGATAATTTTCTTTTGCTCCCATGAAACAAGGTTCAGGTTAGGTCAGTGTTTATGTCATTAGTGAAACACAAATTGAATGGGGTTTAGAATAAGAATTGACTCCTTTCTTGTTTCTAAATACCAGAGATATCTGTTGTTTCCGCCTCTGCAGCATTCCTTTTATCCCTATTGCTGAGGAAGGTTGTTGTTTATATGTCAAGAGTCATTGATTCTCCATCTGAGTCTGTGTTTTTCGAGTGTGGCTCATTCTATTATCCAACTCCGTAGATGGACAGTAATCTTAACTTGACCAATTAGAATTCTCTGTGATTAGTTCATGGATGGGCATAGGACTGATGCTAGCTCAGTAATAATCATCTAGAACCTCCAAAATAAGTAACCTTATAGTTTCTGGTATGTATGTTTTTAATCGTGTGGGGGTGAGCCTGCCTGAGAATGAAGCCAACGTGAAGAGAGGGATGAAGAAAGGAGACACTTTCCTGTTGACAAAAGTCAAGCTCCTGCGTCTACCGCATCTACCCGTGCTCAAAGTCAGTTCTCTTGAATTTCCCAGCTATGTGATCCAATAAACATCTCCATCTTTTTGTCTCTTTGTTTAATTAGTTCCAGAGAAGTTTCTCTTACTGGCAGTGGCATGTTCTGTTTTAGTCTCTCTCTGTCGTTCATTGACTGGCTAAGTAGCTGTGTTCCCTTGGGCACACCACCTAAATTTTATCAGATTGTTTCTCCATCTGTAAAATGAAATTGTATAACTTAGATCTCAAACAGAAAGCATATGGCACAGTGAAATTAGAATACTGCAAGGAGTGTTTATTAATAAAGGTGTGGGGAACTGGGTAGTACTAGATGAGCTGCTAACACCCCAGCTCCAAAGGGATGAGAGAAGGAGAGAAGGGATGAGAGTATCTGAACCTGAATATCTGAACCTGAACAGATAGTCTCGCAGAGGATGACACCTTGAAGGAACAGTGAGCTGTGTCCTGGACAAAGTTAACAGGAAGGAACCAGGGGAATAAATTTGCTGTCTTCTGTCTCCTTCCCGCCATCCACCTCCTGTGAGGATTTCCCACTCGCTAAACCCAGCAGGAAGGCAGAAGGAAGAGAGCCTGTTGATGTGGTTGATGGAGCTCACCCTGTGGAGGAAAACAACAATAACAACAGCAACAAAATGGGAGTGGGGAGAGTGGACCTGGAGGGACATAGCAGATAACCTTGAACTTGGCTTCTGTTTCCAAAACTAAACAGGAATCAGTGAAGGAAGTGGAATGAAGTGAGTTTGAAATTAATTTGGATCGATGTACATATGTGAGAAAGAGGAGGAAAATATTCGAATTTGTTTTGTTGTTCTTTTTTCAAATTTAACATTTTAATTCATAAAGTTCGATTAATGTCATTTTATTACTTCCAATGATATGGACAAAAAGGGTGAACATATGTGCTAGAGAAATTAGATAATACCATTGTTCAAGTTGTTCTTGAAAGTTTCTTTCAATAATTAGAATGGGATTTTATCTGAGCATCAATTTTAAAAGTAGAAAAAAAAAACTAATTTCATTTCACCTACAGTGGAGTTATATGGCTTTAAATCACTCAACTACATGGGCTTAATAAAAGTACAAAAAACAGACACTTTTTTTTCTTTTCTTGTTTCCAATATAGCTGTTAAATGCAGACCTGGTATTTCATCTGGTTTCTCTATTGAAGAAACAGTAATTTGTTTGGTGCTGGAAGAAAAGCTGACTGTGTGAAGCTTATTTAGAGACAGTGACGTTTGTACAAAACCAGGGATATTGTTCTTCATAGGCAACTTAAGGAGTGTTCGAGAGTGACTTTGACTCTACCCAGTTTTTTCCCCACTGACTTAATTGTTGAGTAGGATGTGTCTCCCCCTGCATGGCACATAGCATGCTCAGGGAGAAAGTAATACTTTTGCATAATGATATGTAGGTCTTACTAATTTACAAAATGCTCACTCAATTCCTGTTCTTTTATCGGAACTGTGTTCTTATAAATGTGAAGTATAAATATATGAGTGTTAACACGTAGCATAGAAAGTCCACCTCCTTCTTCTTGAGAGCGATGGCCTATGTCTCTAGCAAAATGAGCAGGTCAGGCTCCTCCTGTCCTGCCTTGCTGCCTTCCTCCTGTACTCTGAGCTAGGGAGAGTCCACATATGGCCAATGGCAGAAGTGCCCACTCAGTGTAGGTGTACCTTGTGCATGGTCCAAAATGCAGTTCTGCAGACCCCTAAGACTGTTTTAGCCACTGTGAGTTGCAAAGTATGCAATGTCTCAAGATTTTATTCATTCCCAAAGGCATTCCCCACAAGGGGTTCAGCTTACTGCAGTAAAAATAGACTTCATTGAAAAAGAATGCAAACATATGATCTTCATTGTCTTCACAAACTTAATTAGAAATCTTACCAAATTAATTGAGATATATTCTCAAAGAATATTTTTTATTAGTTGCTCAAGGAATATCTACAACATATAAAGGAAAACAATAACTAACTGGAGGACTTGCTCTAGGCAATTTCTACATAGTGACAGACAATGCAGCACTGGCCACACTTATTCCCATTTGCATTGGGGCCGTCTCCCATCACTGCCATTTGCATTTGTGCACTCTGTGTACAGATTCCTTAAACACAATGGGAGATTTCAAAGCTACTGGCTATGACCCAGAAAAAAAAGTAATCCACCTTTACTTGTGAGAAGCAAGAAGTTTGGTTTCAAAGTAAAAATAGCTATTTTGGTTTTTTTTTGATTATGTGTTACTGCAGGAGATATTGAATATACATTGTCACATTTACATTTCTACTCACACAACAGCATAGGTGAGGGCTAATATCCTTATTATTACTATTATTTTTTGAGACAGGGTCTCACTCTGTCACCCAGGCTGGAGTGCAATGGTGTGATCTCAGCTCACTGCAACCTCTGCTTCCCAGGTTCAAGCGACTCTTCTGCCTCAGCCCGCCGAGTAGCTGGGATTACAGGCACACACCACCATGCCCAGCTAATTTTTGTTTTTAGTAGAGGCGGGGTTTCACCATGTTGGCCAGATGAATCTCAAACTCCCAACCTCAAGTGATCTGCCTGCCTTAGCCGCCCAAAGTGCTGGAATTACAGGCATAAGCCACTGCGCCTAGCCTACTTTCAGTTTTTATCTGGAATTTTATGTTGATTTTAAATAATTTTTTAAATCATCTAATCTTTCTAAAGTAAAATTTTCCTGAAAGATTACTTTTAAATCACACTATTTCTTGGCTATGTACTTTTGTGTATGTGTTGCCAAGAAGAGAAAGATAAGTTGCTGCCGTATAATGATGTTCGTGTATATTAATAAAGAAAAGAGGAGGAATGAATTTGTTGGCAAATCTTTGGGATGCGGAAGATAAATCTGGCTCATGCTTCTTATCAGTTAGTTAATTTCTGAAGTTTATTAATTCTATTCCAAACTATGGTGAGTAATTGAAATGCAAAGCTTGGCCTGGCGTCCTTTAGTATTTTGATGGGCATTTGTAAGTACCTCTTTAGTATTTAGCAGTTTCTAAAGATTACAGGTTGTCTGAAACCCAAGATAATGAGCAATGTATTTATGTATTCTTCTTTTCATATCTTATTTCTTTTTCTGGCATTTCTAATGAGATCAGAATAACTGAAGACATAGAAACAGATATCTGTGGCAGGCTCATGGTAGGAGGGTCGGCATTTAAGTTTGCTTTAGTTTTGAACTCAGGAGTAGCTGATGTTTGCCATGAGCTGTCTTGAAGTTACCTGACTCCAGCTGGTGCCAGCTCAACTCTGAATTGCAGGGATTTACGGAACAGAGAGTCTGGAAGGCAGCGTACCTGGCTTTCTGATTGGTGAAGGTTTGAAAAGCAAGTAACTAGGGAGAGTTTTTCTTTCCAACACAACTTCAGTACTTGTGGAAGTTACCTTTTTTTCTAGTTATCTTGTTGCCTACGTATCATTTGTAACTTTTCATGGACATTCCTGTGATTCCCAAATTAATTTAGGCAACTGTGATGTAGCATTTGTGGTGTTTATGGTGTGATAGCAACAGTGACAATGTTTGAAGGTTTGTTTGTTGTTTGAGAGTTGAGAATGTTCAGCTCAACCATGCCACTCCCCCTTGTTTGCTTATACAACTGATCAGTTATGGTTGAATTAAGTTGATAAACACACTTCAGCTTAGAGCTCTCCTCAGCCTCTCGCTGACTTCTATGATTAACGTTACTTAGGTGACATTTGGGAAACTATGAAAATGGTTCAAGTGACTCATGAATGGAGAATAAAATTCTCTGTTGCAGTTCACCTGAAAAATGAACTTGGCTTTGAGTATCAGCAATAGAATACCCAACTTTTATCTTGAGGTGCTTTAAAGCAAAATATCTTTGAAACATTTGTTTATTTTACTGATTGATGTGTTTTGCAATTTTAGAACTAAAATGAATATTCTTTGAGGGAGAAGAAAACCACTGGAAGTGACATTTTTGCTAAGAACTCAAGAGTTACTATTTGTTTTCAAATAAGGAGAAATGCTTCATGTGCTACTCTTTATAGAGACCCTTGGTTCATTTCACAAATAATTTCTCAAAATATGAGATTTTTTTTTTCTTTTTCTTTTCTTTTTTTTTTTTTGTGAAGCAAAGTGAAAATCCTAAGTTGTGCATCTAAATTGTCTGGAACAAGCTCTAACTGGGCATTTGTTGCAGGAAGATTCTTGACATTCTTGATGTGTTTGTTGGAAAAATGAATTTACTTACAACAATAATCAGATAAGTGCTATCTGCAGTAGACAGCTTTGACTTTGAACTAGATCCTCTACTTGTCCAAAGTTGACCATCAGGAGATGGAAGAACGAGGTGTGTGTATGTGCGAACTGACAGGGTAGAAGAGCAATTGGAGCAGTGAAGTCATTTGTTTCTTATCCTTTATAATAGCTGCCATAGACTGCTCATCTCAGTATACTCTCACGTGGATTTAGAAATGAGGGGTTTGCAAGCCGTTATGTCTTGGACAACTCCTCATTGCTTACTATCACCATTAGAAGCAGAAGATCTAAAAATCTTGGCTGGAGTGGCAAGAAAAGTCACCACTAGATTCTTGATCATTAGTTAGACCCTAGTTAGACAGCATACTTTCTGCCATAGCTCTGTAAATGCCTCATGAGTTGCAAAGTTGTTATGAACCCAAAATGGATGCTTTATCAGTAAGTCATTCATTGCTATCTAACTGCTTTTGTAAACAATTAAACAGTGCCTTGAACTTTCCAATACTATACTACTATCTTAATTGGTAAAAGGCAGCATGAATTTGGGATAACTGAGGCCAGCCTTTCAATGACTGAACTAGACAGTGAAAAAATAACAAGCTATGAACAGGATTATCTTGTATTGAAGATACTTTTGGCATCACCGATACTGTAATGTATCAGTAAATTTATTCAAACTTAAATGTTAACATATATACTGTGAACACTTCTTCTTGATACAGTATTACAGTATTTACCTCATAAGACAGAAATAAGAAACCATATTTTCCACGCTAATAGGCTATGTAGACTTCTTGGGAAAATAGGACATACAATGAGAAAAACCTTCATAGTCGATTTTCATGATCACAGAAGATTTTAGATTTGAAAGAGGCTTTTTGACCTCTCAGATCAAGCTCCTTCACAATGTATTCTGCAGAACAGTAGCACACGGTGAACATTCTTGCAAGTGATTCCCCAGTTAGCTCTCCAGCTGTAGAGATGCTCTTTGTTCCCCCTCCTACAAGTATGTACTGATGCCCACTGCTCACTGAGTAGTCACCAGTGGGGGGCCATTCTGTAGCTCATCCATCATAGCTACAGAATGAGTAGCTAAGAAGAGTTGATGCTGAGGAGACAATTTTGTTTCTCTTCATCATAGATTATGCCCATGGCACCTGTTATTGTAATCATATACTGTAATGAAATATTGTGTAAATCAATGACATATGATTATGGGAAGAGAACTATATAAATAAAAACTAAAATTGAACTTTAGCAAGACCCTTGATTCAAAAAACATTACAATCAAATTAGGAATGACCTATCAACTATAAACAATTTTTAAAAATCACATCATAAGAGTCTGTACTCAGATTTCATTTTCATTGTTTTAATATTATTTTAATTAAAAGAACCCAAATCTAAAAATCATAGATGATGTATAGTAACTGTGACTTTTATACACACACACAAAAGGGAGGGCTGTGCTGGAAACTCTACTCATAGTACATACTGAAAGTAGAGAACATGGCCACCTAGAAAGTAAAAGTGAAGATTTATTTTTTGCCATTCATTGGTTATGATTATTCCCTTTGATAAACTTTTTCAATAAAGAAAGAAACTACTGGTGCTGCTCACTTGGTTAAGGGAGATTCTACCACTGACTGTGGTTTCCTATGAGCTAGTCACAGGGCATATACGCATATTAAGCTTCTGATAACTTCTGCAGTAAAGAAATTCAAGTACGTTTATTTAACTTAGTGTTTCACATTTTTTGGGGATCTTTCAACTCTTTTCTGATTCACACTTTGGGAAATTATAATTCTAAAGTAAAATGTTCAATTCCCTACTATTGGTAATATATTAGCAGTGTTAAAAGCTATCCTATGTCCTATGGGGCAAAGATAATTCAGAGATAGGCTTAAGTCTCATGAGTTTACTATTTAATGTGAGAAAAATATACATGCATAATTAAATGTAATATACTGAGACAGATACAAATATGATAAGATAGATTAAAAATCTTAACTTTATATTTGAAGATACTGGGACACAAAGAGGTTTAAATATCTTGGTTATAGTTGAGCAGGGTAGCATGAACTAGAAGCCTGATACATCCTAGTCAGATATTCTCTTTAGTTCATCATGAAGTAGAATGATATAAGTTATACACACTGAGTATGAGAAACAGAAAGCAAAGTTTCACAGTTTTCAGTGAAATTAGTTATTAAGAGAATTGAATTATAAAAATAATTTTGTAACTGATTCAGTTTCCTAATTTTGTTTTATGGAATGTGGACTAATGCATATGAGAAATAATGTGTATCATTTCTAGTAGGCTTTATTTTAGGTATTTAGTTTTTAAGGCATTATTCTCCAATAAGCCATTCAAACATTCCTCCTGCCCCCAATATTAGTATAAAAGTTTTTTTTCCCCTGGAAAGACAGTCTGTATTGATAGCCAGCCAATCACTAAAATATACAGAATGCCACCTATGACTAGGACAACTAAAGCCTCATCTTCCTATGTTATAATATCAAGGAATTTTGGCCTGGCATGGTGGCTCATGCCCATAATTCCAGCACTTTGGGAGGCTGAGGCAGGCAGATCACTTGATGTCAGGTGTTTGAAACCAGCCTGGCCAACATGGTGAAACCCTGTCTCTACTAAAACTACAAAAATGAGCTGGGCATGGTGATACACACCTGTAATCCTACTCAGGAGGCTGAGGCAGGAGAATTGCTTGAACCCAGGAGGTGGAGGTTGCAGTGAGCCAAGATGGCACCACTGCACTCCAGCCTGGGTGACGGAGTGAGACTATCTTAAAAAAAAAGAAAAGAATTTTTAAAATATGGTTTTATTGAAAAACATATTTCTGGAAAGTCTTTTAATAGTTTGTTCCAGTTTACTAGATTAAAAGATCAGAGAAGAGAATACAGTTAGTTTCTTTCTAAAAAAAATCTGCTATATATATGTATATAGAAATATATTTTATGAAAATAATATTCTTAAACAATAAACTTATAATGGTTACTCGTTGAGGGGTTATTCTTGGACAATAAACTTATACAATGACAGAATATCATCTATTATTTTTTCCTTATTGCAGTATAGGTTTCTTCCTAGGTACAGAAAAAGAATGAGTTCAAAAAAGAAAACACGTATATAACAACACCTAAGATGTTATTTGGAGTAGGTACAAATGTTGTTGTTTCTTTTTTTCTGTTTTTCAGAGACAGTGTCTCACTCTGTTGCCCTAGCTAGAGTGCAGTAGTGTGATCATAGCTCACTATAACCTCAAATTCTTGGCCTGAAATGATCCTCAAATGACCTCCTATCTTAGCCTCCAGAGAGGCATGACTACGGAGGAGACACGCACCATGACACTCAGCTAATTTTTAAATTTACTTTTGTAGAGATGGCATTCTCACTATGTTTTCCAGGCTGAGTATGAATTCCTGGCCTCAAGTGATCCTCCCACTTCTGCCTCCTAAAGCGCTGGGATAGCAGGTGTGAACCACTGTGCTCAGCCTGCTGTTTCTTTTTAAAATTCAATGTAGTTGTCTAAAAGGCAAGAGACAATAATGTATATTTAAAATAATGTACAATATTTTCAGTTATAAAATTGGAGGATTAAAAATCCCCTTAAAATTTTGAAATAGTGCACTTGAATTTTTCATTATTTTATGACCTTCTCTTTAAGCCCTTTTTCTATCTGAAAATGCTTTTTTTATTTGGCAGATCTGTTTGGTTGTAAAATATAATTGCAAGGCGTTAAACATATGTCCCTATTTTCTGGAAGCGAAGTCTAGAAATGCCTGCATAACTGAGCAGTTTTAGAAGTAGAGGAAAGGCATGTCAAAAACACAGAGACATGAGTGTATAAGCTTTGTCCAGAGAGCAGCTGAAAGTTGAACGTTCCTTATAGCCCATTTTGCCTGGAGCTTGGGGCATGCGGTTGGAGTGTATAAAATAATTTAGGGTTAGATTGACAAGGGACTGATGTGACATGTTGATGACTTTGAATTATTTCCTTAAACAATGGTAAACTTTGAAGGATGCTGGAAGTGGGGAAAATGTTTAGGAGGAATATGAAAGCAAGATTTTTTTCCCTCTAGCATATCTGATAGAAAAGCACAGACTAACATAGTTACAGACTATGTGGGTTTTCTGTTAAAAACCAGACATCTCAACTATCATTGCCTTAGGTGTTCATTGCCCCTGCTTACCCCTTAGGTATCACTGCCCCTGCTAAAATAAAAAAAGAAGAAAACTGTTTATAGTTTCTCTTGCATGTCAATTATTCATCTTAAAGATGAAGCAGCTGCTTTAAGTGTACATTTATGAGAGTGTTTCACTGAAGCAGTATTTTGTCCCCTTGGACAATCTTCCTCCTTTCAGAGATCGTCACTGCTTTTCCTTTATGAGAGCTCGAAAGAGTATTGAGTATTGAGAAGATTGAGAAAGGGCAGGTTTAAAACAAGCTCTGAAGGAGTTTGAAAGTGTAATGTAACCTGAAGAAAGGTAAACCAAGGGGCAGAAGATGGGGCGGTCGGGGTCGGGGGAGAAGCGAGGCGAAGTGGGGTGGGGACTCTTGTGAAGTCCAAGCATGGTGGCTCATGATGTGAATAGATCCAAAAGATGTTTTGGTAGAACTGCAGATTTGGATGATTGTAAGGGAGAGGAAGAAAAAAAATTAGTAGAGTTTGTTATTTGGGCAACAAACTATACGGTGAGACAGGAACACTAGACAGGTCAGAGAGAGGTGAGATAAAGTGCCTTGCGAGTGCTTGGGTGTCTGTTTCCAGACTAAAGAGTCTGAAGCATTTTTAAGAAAACTCTCCATGCTTATCAAAATTACAGGTTCATCAAGAGCTATGATTCCTGCTTCCTGTTAAACTGCCTAATGTGATTTTTAGCATAGCTCCAAATAGATGAATGAATGCTCACTCTTCTCTTTTGATTTGGACAGGGCAAAACAACCCAGGAGAATACTTGTGTTTTTTTGTATGTCTTTATTTATTGGTACTATCGTTTTGGTAGCTCCACACAATTAGGTTAATATATGTAGTGTTATTTAAGAGGAGATGTGTTATCCAAAAGATAAATTCAAGTCTGTATAACAACAGGCTGATATATTGTATCTTTTACTGAAGGAAGTAATTCTGTGTCTAATTCTGCCTTTACCGTACAAGAAAATAGCTATTCCTTAGTGTAAGAAATGTTTGTTTGAAGGAGGTTGAAAACATGTATTTTTGTATATAGTTGATTGTGAGTGATACAAAAAATGAACTTAGTAAATATCTGTTATATTCTACCAGAAATTTGACATTCATTGCAAATTGGGCAATGCTATTTTACATTAATACTGAAATGAAAAGAAACATGTAAAATGAATGAGTTGTATTTTATAAGGTAGAACCACTTTGTGGGTGATGTATTTGTAATGATATCTTATATATTTTTTGATGTGAGGAAAATATACGTTGTGACACGGTGTTCCAAGGTGATTTAGATTTCTGTGGGACAAATGAACTGGGATTTTTGATTGAGACGGATACATCAAATTGTTTGGTTTCATATTTGATTTTGCTTTATGTGTAGACTTCATAATACAGTTTTGATTATATAAAAGGGAATTCATTCAATAAACTAGAGTTAGAAAATCATTTTAAAAATTTAATGATTTAATTAAGTTTTGTTACTGTCACACTCTGCATTGCCAATTAAAAATTGGCAAGGGCCTCATCTGTCTCTTTTTTGGACAGTATTAGTTTAGATTTGTTTGTTCTGTGTTTTTATAAACAGTGATAAATACTAATTTCTTAAGTTGTTTTTCCACATCCAGTGAAACTACCAAGAAGAAAAACAGTAAGAAATTTGAAGCACTGAAATGCACAGGATTTGCCTATTACATTACTCCGTTGATTCAAAATCTGACATTTTGTGATCATGTCTCTAGAGAACATTTGATTTGCTTTATTGTATGGTACTAGGCTTTGCCAGAATACTGAAACGGTTTCACGTCCTAGCACTCAGTCGAGGACACAACGAAGCTCTCAATTGCATTGGACCTTGGGGCCAAGAAGGGAATGAGTCAAGATGATGGTCAAGCCAACAGTGAGGAAGAAAGAAGAGCTAATTTCATGAACAACACAACTTTCTGCAATGCGTTCACTGTGAGGAGTTTGTGAAGGAAGCTCAGGTTTATACTTCAGGATTATGTAGGTATTCCTAGGGTATTGGTTATAGAAATACCATAGCAATCAGAGAGAGACTTTGACCAGATGAGTCACTGTGGCGATTCATATTCATATTCTACCTATATTTATTTATATAAGAATCTATGCCCATGTAGCTCTGGACAATTTGATGGCTTGAGAAATTTTACTGACAAGATGAGGGAAGAGGAAGACAGTATATAGATTGTAATATTTACCCAATGGGCAGGAGTTGGCCCTGGGTAGCAAAAGATATGGTTCTCCAGTCTCCTAGCTTGTTCAACCTGCTGCCTACAAGCTGCATGTGGCCAAGGATGGCTTTGAATGTGGCCCAACACAAATTCATAAACTTTCTTAACACATTATAAAATTTGTGATTATTATTATTATTAGTTCATCAGCTATCTTTACTGCTAGTGCATTTTATGTGTGGCCCAAGACAATTCTTCTTCTTCCAATGAGGCCCAGGGAAGCCAAAAGATTGGACACCCTGCTCCAGACTTTCCTGATGAACCCCCTGTCCTATCCCCACTGGTAATTAACCATAAAATTTACCTTTAAATATGCTTCTGAAGAAAACATAATATATGTTTTAGAGATAATAGATGTAGATCATTGTTAGCCATCTTCTTTAATTTTGGAAAAACAAATTTAGTTCACCAAAATTCACCCCTACTTCGGTCAAACTTTTAAAGACTTAGCACCACAGGCTATCGGCAAGCAGGAAGTTATGCTAAAAAAAGCATTGGATTTTCTCTATACCATGGAAAGTTTGAAAGTTATTACCAAAGTTGAGAACTGAGCTTCTGATTATGGTGGTCACTAGTCACATGCAGTTATTTAAATTTAAGTATAAATTAATTAAAATTAAATAAATAAAAATTTAATTCCTTCCATAGTGCTGTGTGGCTCATGGTTGCCATGTTGGATTGTCAGAAACATTTCCATCACTGCAGAAAGTTCTATTGGGCAGCATTGGTTGAGAAATTCTGTGATCATGTTGCCTAGAAAACAGTATTCTACTTAGGGTACTACTAGGCACAGTGACAAGCAAAAGCCAACATTTCAGTTCCAATGAATATTGGTCACTCATTAACCTTCTAACGTAGATGTTCCCTGGTCTCAGGAAGCTTTTTCCGTGTGGTGAAGGTTCAGGCTCCTCCCACCCTGTGATTCTGCTATGTCCTAACTCCCTGGAGTCCTGTTTCCAGCTGCTGGAAGGGGAAAGAGAGGGCACTGGCTTCTTAACCATCTTGGCCTGAAAGTGATGAAATTATTCCCTCATAATCTATAGGTGAGCAGAAGTTATGCAGCCCATCTAGATGTCAGGCTTTCCCGTAGCAACTTTATCTTATGATAGAAACCTTTGAGAAACCACCAGGACAGTTTCTCAGTAGTGGAGAAACCCTGCAAAATAAACGTAAAATTTATGTGGAAAAGTAACTAATGGTCAAGGGTTCGTTTTGTAAGTTGTTAAACTAATGACATTCTTTCATCTTCAGCATATATATAACTGTTTTCTACCTTTTTAAATGAACTGGCTTTCACACTGTAATTTGATAATCTCTAAGAATCAATTAATATTATTTTTATACTCTTAGTCATGAAACCTCTGTTTTACAAACTAAGAACAACTCAGTAAGACAATGTCATTTTTACTCATCCTTATAAAAAGTTGTAGATTCATGGCAAATTTAAATGAAATTGATTATATATTTATATGTAAAATCTTATATATAAAAACCTACATAAATGTATATATAGTTTTTTTTTATTTTCTAGAAGCAATAGTGATAGTCTTTGTTTCTAGAATTTTTCCTTTGTGCATTTAAATATTATATAATTTAGAAGAATAGAGTGTATATAAAATTACGATTTCATGTATTATATGGAGTAAAGTACACTTGCAAAGGAGTGTCCCATATTGTTATATATATGGAGCTGTTGGCAGAACTCTTATAAAATTGTCTCTTGTAAATCAACACTCAAAGATAGATTTCCAGATGACCCATACCCAAAGTGTGCATGTTATATGATTGTAAATATGGTAATTGGATATCCAGTGTAAATACATACATCCTCAGTGAATTATGAGGTCCCTTATTGACTTTGGTACTTGGGAGCACATACAAAAATAGACAGTGGTGCAAAGTTACCACTGTATCTAGATTCAGTTTTAACCATTGTCTTCCCTCCATCCCTCTCTCCTATCTTTTATTTTTAACTTTTAAATTCAGGGGCATATGTACAGGTCTGTTAAATAGGTAGACTTGTGTCATGAAGGTTTGTTGTCCAGATTACTTCATCACTCAGGTATTAAGCCTAGTATTCATTTGTTATTTTTCCTGATTCTTCCCCCTCCTCCCACTGACCACTCTCTAATAGGCCCCGTTGTATGTTGTTCTCTTCGTGTCCAAGTGTTCTCATCATTTAGCCTCCACTTATGAGTAATAACATATGGTATTTGATTTTCTGTTCCTGTGTTAGTTTGCTAAGGATAGTGGCCTCCAGCTCCATCAATGTTCTTGTAAAGGACATGATCTTGTTCTTTTTTATGGCTGCATAGTATTCCATGGCATTTATGTATCACATTTTCTTTATCCAGTCTATCACTGATGGACATTTAGGTTCATTTCTTGTCTTTGCTATTGTGAATAGTGCTGCAATTAACACGTGTCCATGTGTCTTTATAATACAATGATTTATATTTCTATCAGATAGAGACAGGTATATGCTCTATCTGTCTATTTATCATCTATCTATCTATCATCTATCAATCTATCTATATACCTGTTTATCATCTATGTATCTATCTACTAGCAATCATTGCTTTGCAGAAGTGTGGGATCGTAAAAATGACCTTTCACACTGACATTGCACAAAGCAATGTTAATTATCAATGGGAAAAAATAGTCTTCTTTCATGACCTTTAAAATTTTTGTCAAAACATTAAAAAAATTCTTTCAGTCTTAAATGTGTAGGAAAATTAAAAATCTGTAAAACTATTTATTTAGTATATTATTATTTAAAACAGAAATATTGAGAATTAAAGTGTTTTATTTATTTGTAAAAACTTACCAAGCGTGGTTGGAACCAAGCTTGCTTTCTTTCTATATAACTTATGATGGGGAGCTAATATCTTTTCTATGCCTTGGTGAATTGCCATATTCCTTTCTAAGTTTAGATCAGCTTCCAACATTTTACCCTTTGTGCGTGCAATGTCACGAATTATCCCCAAGAGTTTTTTTTTAATGTGAAAATTTTTCTGACACCTCTTCCTCTGGGACATTTTCTTTCTTTTCATCACAATCACTTTCCTCATTTATGTTGGTAAGTTCTCTTTCACTAAATGTTTATGGATACATGTCTAGCGTCTCTGGAATGGTGGTAGGATCCACATTCCCATGGTCAGCTATTGATGAAACATTCTAATTCCATGTCCAATGTCAACACTTTCCTTTATTTGCTGTAATTTCATCTTTGTTGGCCAATTTCTTTTGCTTATCTATTTTTGTAAAATGTCATGTGGGATATCGATGGAAGATAAGGGGAGACATAATCATATGCTTTTCTGTCTGTGCGTGCAGTGAATAAGGACAACAACCAATCACCAACAGACTTTGAAAGAAGTGACATCAATACGATTCCCATGAATTCTTAAGGTAGTGATTTGTTGACTGAAGAGCTAGCTGTGACGTTTGACCTTCAAGTGTTACTCCCACTTAATATATTGTGGTCATTGAAATTGGAATCATAATGCTGGAGACTGATGTTGTTTAAATAAATCATGGTAAGTGCATTTGCATATATTGGAATCATGCAAACAAAGACTGCCTCGTGTGTGTGTGTGTGTGTGTGTGTGTGTGTGTGCCCGAGTTTCTCTTGTTGGAATCTTTGTCTGGCTCTTAGACTGTTTCCCATTCTCTGCTATCATTGCTACTGCTACATAACGTATAAAACGAAGCCCCTGAATCCTTTTATTTACTCTCCCACAATGTGTTGTTGACATATACAGGGGCAGGTTTGAGAAAAGTAAGCACCAGCATTGAGTGAAGTTCATAAAACACTTACTTTTGGAAATTGAAAATTGCATTAAATTATAGAAGGCTACAGAACACTGCAGTCTGTAGAGGGTGCCATACCCAGGTGAAGCTATAGAATCTGTTGATGTAATAGCATTCTAATTTAAGAGTAAGATGTTCATTACTTGAAATAGAAAGTATAATTTGAAACTAGTTAATTACTGGGTTTTGAAAAGAACAATGCTGATATTTACAAACTAGATGTGTCTTTGGTGTGTCTACAAAGCAAATTAAAACAACTTTAAACTACATTTTAGTAGATAAGGTTTTCCTTTGAGTTATCTATAGTGGAATCTAGATCAGTGCTTTGTAAACTTTAAAATGCATTTGAGTCACCAAGTTAAAACATAGATTCTGGGTGGAGTGGGGTTTGCGTTTCTGTATTTTTTACCGGCTCTCAGGAGTTGCTGATGCTGCTGACCAAACACTAAGTGTAAAGGATCTCTAGCGACCTAGGTTCTGCTTTATGAAAATGTTGGAAGCCAGTGGCTTGACAAAACTGCCTTATTTAAAATTGCTTTATCTGACCATTTTCCTTTTTCAAGAAAGTGGAGAATATCCACGTGTTAGAATAACTTTGGAACCTTCCCTATCTCTCAAGCTTCCCCTTGTGTCTCTCTTCTTTTCGACACCCTCCGAAAGACTCATCTTCCTCTGACTGCTACGTCGTCGCCTTCCATTCATTTACCAGCTCACCAAATCTGGCTTTAATTTGCATCTAAACGGTATGACAAAGACTTTCTAAATACAAATAGGAACCTCTCTGTGTCAACTTGTATGGTATGTTTAAAAGGTCTGACAGACATTGTTGAGCTCCCCTAATGAAATCCTTCCCTCTTTCGTGTGTCTGGAACATCAATTCTTCTCTTGTTTCTTCAACATGTTGGTGTTACCTGCTCCATTTCCTGCATGGGCAACTAAGTTTGTCCAGTCCCTTTAACGCTGGTCTCCCTGGGATTCATTCTCTTCCCTTCTAACTGACCAGGTGCTCTCCACCCATAATTTCCCCCCATGACACCTATTACCATATACATTTCAGTGACTGCCAGCTTACGATTTTTCTACCTCCCAGACTGCCATAGTTCTGCTCCCAGTCTAACTGTGTGAGCTTGGTCAAAGTTCTTAACTATTCTGCTTCTCAGTTTCCACCTACAATATTCTTGTGGGGATTAAACAATTTACCACATGTAAACTGCCTGGAAAATGCTTAGCACTTATTAAAAATCACAAAATTCAAGCTATTAAGCATTTGTTAAAATTTTGAGCAACAAAGGGAGGCTTTTTAAAATATTTACATTACATTCTTTTTTTACTTTTTTTTTCTGTTATGTTGCATAATTTAGGTATATACTTAAGTGTTTTAAATAACAAAGATCATGAAATTCCTCTAATTTTCTTTTCAATTCTCTGCGTTGTACAGGAGCAAGCTACAATAAATGCATTGATTTGAATTACTCTAGGATCAGACTGCCTAGAGTTGTGGCTTTATGTACTTAGTAACGTCTGACTTAATGGATGCATCTAATGTGTAAGTATGACATATTTTCTTGGTCATGTTTTTCGTTGTGGACATCCCTCTCCATTTAAAGCCATACCACATATAACCATCCGTTTTTATCAAGGATTACATTATATGTCAAATATTTGTCTTTATAGTTGGAATTTTTGGAATTAGTCACATTTGGGAAATATTTTAAGCAGATTTTGAATTTACGATTCTATTCCTTTATATTAATAAAAACATGGTATTAACCTAAGACCTAGCCTAAAGAATTTTAGAATGACAAATGAGCTTGATAACCAATTTATAAATAAATGATGCATTTAGTGCATTTAATTCAATACACATTTATTAAACGTTAATGAAGGGTCACTAGTTGAAGTGACCCTAAGTCTTGCTGGCCTCAAATTTCTAATGAGGAGACAAATATGTAAATAAATAATTATAGTCAGGTATGTTAAGTTATCTGGAAAATGGTGGTAAAACATGCTAGTAAACCAAAGGAGGGAACAGCTAATTTGTCTAGAGAAGTCATGGGGATTTTTGAAAAGGAAGTGGAATTGTATCTGGAGGACATCACCAGGAGTGAGGGGAAATGGAATTTCAGGCTTGGAGAAAAGTAGGTATAAAGACATTTAAACTCAGAAGAGCACTGTGGGTTTGGGAAAATGATACACAGGTTCATTCCATAATTTATGTGGAGGCCAAGCAAAAGCACTCATGGAGGCCCCAACTGTGTTTAGCATCTTCCTCTTTCTCCTTACAGCTTTGTCCCTACTTTGATTGGCCTCTGGGCAGAAGAGCAGACACACTGAGCCTGGGGGATGAACACCTCACTGTCCATCTGCTCCGGTGATAAGCCTCACTCTGGCCTTGAAGAGGGCTTAGGACACTTGAGGAAGAGAATTCCAGGGCTTCAGGGTTTCAGAGTTCTGGGTCTAGAAGGGTGAAGGCCTGGGCTCTGTGGGCGAATGTCTCTTTGGTCCCAGGGAAGATGGCCAGAGCAGGAGTTTCTACAGCCACACCCAGAACAGGGGGCACCGTGGCAGGTCTGAGAATGGAGCCCAAGTTCCTTGTGGCTCATAAGTGGGTTGCTTAGAAGTGGTTAGGTTTGGAAGATGGAGCTGAGCATCTGGATTAGGATCAGACTGTGATTAGATTTTTAAAAATATAATGACCATTGCCTTTGACTACATAATCGGTATAATCTCATTTTACTGTGTGGAATCAAAAAGTTAAACCAGAAAAATTATACTCCTCAGTTACTGACATAGCTGTGAATCAATTATTGATTAATGATAGGATTGTTCATTTTCAAAGAATTACAATGCCAAGAACTATACTTAAGCCAAAAGTTATGTGGGACATAGTAAATCTTTTTTTTTCTCCTTCAAATTTGATTGTGGCCAGAACTTTAAATTTCATAGTGGTTCAAACAATTTAAACACAGTCTGTTAGATGCTGTTAATGTCACAAATGAAAGAATTGTGATTATGTTAATCCTACTTGTGCTATAATTACCCTTTCTTATAACTCATATATAGCTAAAGTTATTTTATAAATATCTAACATAAGGGTGCTTATATTTCTTAAATATTAAGCTTGATATCCATGAGTGAGGCCTAGCAAATACTTAGCTAAAACTTGCAGCCAAGGTAGAAAATTGTAATTAAAGAGCTATATTACTTTAATATAAATGCAAGACTTTTTTCTTTTACTTTTTTTCACCATTTTCAATGTTTTTCTAGTAAGTCTAATTTCTATCTGAAAGTATTCATTATAGAACATAACTCAAATTTGCAATGATTCTACCAAATTTGCGAAGAAATCCTGTGATTGCCAGTGTTACAATTGGGAAATCAAATGAAAAGAAAAGATTAAAAAAAGAGAAGTATGTAAAGAAGGAAATGGAGAAAAAGAAGAAAGGAGAGTAAGAAGTATTAGAAAATTGAGGGACAAATGAGTTCTATGCACTGGATAAATTCTTGGTGATAAGGTGATGACTATTTGTCCCTTAATGAATAGTCACCAGAGATGTATGTTCTACAGATGTGCAGAATATGGAAGACCAGGGTACAAATTTTGCTATAAAAATTCTATTTCCTGAGGGCAATGGATAATAAAAAATTAAAATTTGGTTGCATTTTGTTAAGTGCAATTTTAAAAAATGTGTTTTTTAACCCAAAATATGAAAACCAACCCCAAATCTTTATTGCTCCCTTCAACTTTGGAACCAAATTATGAACATGATTTTGAGTTCTAAACTCTTGTTGCAACTAATCAAACACTGATTTTTCAGGCTCCTCTCTTGTGAATCTGAGGTAACTATGATAATAGGATACCACTACACTATACCAGTAAGCTCTCATTTCACATGCCCCAAAGATTAAAATAGAAAGAAAGAAAAAATGTTCCCATGACAACTGTAACTCAAAATGTTGTCTGAAATCTTTATTCTCCTCAGTTTCTTGTAAGTAGAACTCATTTATTTTGCCAGAGAAAATTTAATGTAGAGGAGATACATTGGGTGTGGCAGGAAAGAGTCACTTTTCTCAGCAAAAGACATCTTAATGTCAGTGCATATTCTAGAATTAGCAAGGCTATTAAAAGGCAGGCAGTTGCACCATCTCATAAAAATAAAATAAAACAAAACACTGTTCAGCTGGCCAGTACAGACTAAAAATCTTTAGTGTTAGATGAGACATCCAGCTGCCTCAGAAAAAACAGCTTTGTTAAATTGGCCAGATATTGTAACATTGTGTAGATAAAATCTTGGTTCTATAAAGGTTAAATTAGACAATATCAGGTTTTTCTGCAAGTTGATGAATATGATTCAAATGACTGGCTGAAACATTAAAAATTCAGGTAAGAAAAGTAGTGATTTGGCCTTTAAAATACATAAAAAATGTTAAATTATTGAGGTTAATTTGTTTCCAGTTGGTTGGTAGATATTACCTAAAAACTTAAAACCATTCCTAGAGAAAAAAAAAATGCCTTATAGAATAATGTTAGATTTTTCTGTCCAAATAATAACTTTGTACTATTATAGAGTTCTCTACATTTTTCAAGTTTCCATTTATATTTTCTCATTTAATTCTCCAAACAATTTTTTTTTTTTTTTAACAATACAGACAAATTATTGTTTCCAGTTTGGAGACTAAGAAATTGAGTGCTGGGTTAATTAACTAGCTTCCAGAGGTAGATCATTAGGATAATTCCCCCCATATGGTTTTCACTTCCCAATCTCTAATTTTATTCCCTTTAAATAGTCAGTCTTCCCCTGCACCCCCTCCGCTTTTGAGCTTAGTCCTGTGATTGTTTCTGGCCAATAGGATAATAGCAAATGAGGTGCAAACAGAGGCTCGACAAGAGCTTGCGCATTGCGCATGTAATTTCTTTCCGCTGGGAATCATTCCACCCCAAGTGAATGAGCCTGCGCTGGACTTGAGGAAGCCCAGCCGAGGCCTCAGAATATGTGAGATTATCTGAGACCATCCATCCCAGCAATCCAACAAAGTGGGTAGAACCCGCCGTACCCCCGCGGAGTCATGTTGTTGCTCTAAGCCACTACATTTCAGGTGATTTGTTGAGCAGCAAACGAGAGTTGACGAATCTAAAGTCAGAAAATGCTAGTGGAAGCAACAGGACCCAGAACCCCATCATAAATGGGTAAGTGAGTATTTTACAGAAGGTGGACAAAATAATCGAAAGGGTTATAAAAATGGAAAAGGGAGAAATCAAATCCTTTTTATACTGAGTATCAAAGACTTCAATTTTAGTTTATTTTTACGAAATTCTTCTATCTTTTAGTTAAAATAGCTGTTAACTCCAGACACATTTTTCTACTTCTGTATTTGTCCTGTAGTCTCTTGCAACATAGTATGCGGCTTTTATGTGGTTAAATTTTCTAGTAAAGATGTAAGATAAAACTGTTCGGGTTCATTTATTATGTTGACATATTTATAATTCATGGCACATGTATTTTACCTTATTCAGGTCTATAGAGTTGGATAAAATAATCAAAAAATATAAAGTAATATTTTTTATTTTTAAGCTGCTTTCGATAGTGGTTTTGTAATCTCAAATCAGTAGTTCAGAATTGCTTTAATATACAACAGGTTATTTTTTGTTTTTGCTGATTGTGCAAAATATCCCAATGGGAAAAAAAATCATTTTTCAGTGTTTGTCATCTTAGTAGTTGCCTTGGTGGATTTCCTTCAATTCTTCATCAAGTTTTCCACTGGTTTTGTACCAAAATTGATCATTTTCAGGTACAAATGTTTTTAAAATGAAGATTTAATTTGCAGGGAGCTAGGGAAGAAGGTAAAACAGTGGCTTTTCAAAGGAGGCTGGTAGTAACTTTCAAGTCCAGAGCTGTAGCATGGCTTTATAACACCTCACTTAAAAAAACATATATCTCACAGTAAAGTAAACATTTTGACAAGGACCTAGACATCAGTTGGAGCTTATCCAGTATTAAACAGAAACACGTGCTTTGTTTAAGGCATTTGCAGAAACAAAACCATCTTGCCTTCTTATATTTATTTATTTTTCCAGTTCAATCTTTGCTTTATGCCAGGTCATGGCAAAAGGCGGCCAGGGAGTTAGAAACAAAGGCAGATTTTTTCATTTCATCTAAAAGCTGAATCAGTCTCTCATCCTCCTCTTCCCCAAATGCCTTTATCCATTACCTCAAGCGCAGGCCCTCACCCTACCCAGACTTACCCCTCCACGTGTTAATACATAGACATGCTTTGGTCCAGTGGTAACTGTAAGTGCCAATGAAAAGGGAGCTGAACACACACCCCTCCTGTTGAAGAAAATGCTGGGAATCCATTCTTTTTGGTTTTATTTTCCACCTTATCTGAGTTATATCTGCTGGCATGGCTGTTCCCTGTGATATGAGAGGTTCCCATTCTGGAAATGGGGGGAACACTTTTCTCTTCTAAACTGAAAGTTTAAAACATTGTTAATATCTTACATAACAGTGCCAGGAGAGAGTGTGCATGCTTCTTCTGGACCATACAAGCCCCCAGATTTGAGGCACTACAACAACAGCTATGCAAAACCAAATAATCAAGTGACTTCTGTCCAGTAGGATAAACGAACGCCAAAAAAGGAAATGCACCTCCAACCCATGATATTTTTGTTTGTTTTTGTAGCAGTGATGTAACTGGTTAATTAACGCTTTCACTTTTCAACTCATTACAATGATGTGACTTTGATGCCTTTCTCAGCTCCACTCAGAATAAAAAATTGGGGGTAATTTTAGAAGTTGTAGAGATGATGAAGCACTGACAGTGTTTTGGGTAAGTTTTTTTACAAGATGTTTTCTATTTTCAAATTAAAAGGATCTTCTTTGTAAGGTAGTTTTACATATTAAATTTCAAATTACTCATTTACAAAATTTAAAGGTAGTAAAATGGTAAATATTTCCTTAAAATATTTAAGTTTAATATTTCCTTAAAATCACAATTGTAACTGATGTTTCCACGGTCGCCCATCTGTGGAGGGGGAGGACAATATGGTCATAAAAGCGACTCTAGATCCAAATGGTAATTCCAGGGCTCATGCCCAGCAACTGGTTTTCTGAAAGGAGCTTGAGCTATCTTGTTACTTCTTTTGAGAATTTCTTTCTAGACTTAGGCAAAAGAAAGGGAACTCACAAACATTTTCCCATTAAGAACACCTTTTAGAACTGGGCACTGTGGCTCATACCTGTAATCCCAGCACTTTGGGAGGCTGAAGCAGGTGGATCACTTGAGGTCAGGAGTTTGATACCAGACTGGCCAACATGGCAAAACCCCATCTCTATTAAAAATACAAACACTAGCCAGGCGAGGTGGTATGCACCTGTGATGCCAGCTCCTCAGGAGGCTGAGGAAGGAGAACTGCTTGAATTTGGGAGGCGGAGGTTGCAGTGAGCCGAGATTGCGCCACTGCACTCTAGCCTGGGAGACAGCGTGAGACTCCCTCTCAATAATAATAATAATAAAAAGAACACCTTTTGGTCATTAGGACTGGCTCATGCTACTCACTGACTGGAGTCTATTTTGTAGCCTTGTCATCTTCTCTTACTATTTCCAGTATCATTTTTTGGATACCACTGGCAGCAGTGGGGATCTTGTCCTGCCATCCTCAGAAGGGCTGTGAGCTGAGCCACTCCTCATGGTGCTGCTACCTGAGGTTAGACCACATCACTCTCCCTGCGTGAGATTGGTGGGAGGCCTGTTTTTTCACAACAGTACTAGGTCCACATCTTACCAATCATCATTCATTAAAAAAATTCAAATTCCACTCTCTCTCTGTCCTTCACTTGGACTTCAGATTAAATTCTCCATATCTTCCACTCTATTTTCAGGACTCCTATCCCACTTTATTTGTTAATTATTATTGGTCCATTGGTTCATGGCAGCTTTTGTAAAATTTAAGAAGTTAGTTAAAGAAATTGGATCATTGAGTCTAGTTGTTACCAAACTAAGTATCCTGGGGTACATGAAGATCACAGGGAGCATGCTCACATGGAGAGCTTTAGGGAACAATTTTCAGACTCTGAACATTCTATGTGTTTACTGTCCTTTTACTTTCTGAGAAGGCGTTTGTGTTTGAAGACCCAAGCAGGTCTTCTTTCTACCTCCCCTTTCAGAATTGCCCTTATCCTGTTTATAAAGAAAGGCATGCCTTTCACTCATTCAGAACCTTATTATTGTTTGGTGCCCCAGGGTGTACAGACTTCTGGGATGCCAGACAAAAAGATCATTTGAAATATTGTTGTTGCTAAGCCTTCTTTGATCAAGACACCATGAGCTCATGGTAAGTCTTATAACAAGCTCATGTTGTTCTGCCTTATATGTATTTTTAAGTGAGAAGAGTTGCATGTTGCAACATTCTGAGGTCATGTATACCATGAAACAGGTCAGCAGGACTAGACAATTTTCACTCAACAATCTTGCCTTCTTTGGCTATGCACGTGTCTGTGGACATCTATTTCAAATGAAAGAGGCAGTGTAGCTATGAACATGGACTCTGGACTCATATAGCCCTCGTTTAGAATCCATCTTCATTACTCACCAGCTCTGTAAACTATAGGCAAGCCTCAGTTCCTCATTCATAAAAGACCATTAAAAATAATGCCTACCTCATAGGGCTGCAATGAAGATTAATAGAGACAATGCTAGAAACGTTTTTCAGAGAAGAATCAGAACAAAACAAATGCTTAACAAATGCTCATCTCATATGTAACCATGTTATAGATTTCCTTATCATAAAGTTACAAAAAGGAGAACACCCTCAGGCAAAACCAACTGTCCAGTTGAGTTTTAAAGAATACTTAATGTTTTCCAAAGAAAGTCTGGCTTTTGCCCTTGTCTCATAGGAGGTAATCTCTAAATCCTTGGGATATCCTATCTGCTAAATGTATCTCTGTCACCTGCAGGCTTTGGGCCAAGCAGATAATAACACTATGATTTAGAGCATAGGGGATTTGGTTATGCAGTATCTGCTGGACTTCTGGAAGGGCTGGAAATGGAAATCAGTCATGAGCGCAGTCAGTCATGCCTGGGTGAGAGAGTCCCAGTAAAATCTCTAGACACCAAGGATTGGATGAACTCCCTTGTGTGGAAATGCTTTGTGCATATTGTTACACATTGATGCTTGGAAAGTAACACTATTCATAATTTCATGGGGAGAGGACAACTAGAAGCTTCATATTTTGTGATTTCCAGGACTATGTCCTATGTACCTCTTTCCTTGGCTGATTTTAAAATCTGTATTCTTCAGCTGTTATAAATTGCAACCGTGAGCATAACAGCCTTCAGTGAGTTCCGTGAATCCTTCCAGCTAATTATCAAATCCAAGAGTCACTGTGGAGGCCCCTGAACTTGCATTTGATTGTCAGAAGTGAGTGCAGTTTTGTGGACTGTTCTCTCAACCTTGCATCAACAAAACATTTTTTTCCTTGTATGCATGGCTTGATGTTTTTGTGTTGGCCAAGTTGGATTTTGTGATAATTTGTCCAGGAACTCAACAATTAACTTTGTCTTTCCAAGTAAAAGCACACATGGAAGAGAATTGCTTCTCCTGACTGATAATCAAGGAAAAACCTGGAAATGCTTAGTGGTGACTGTTCCTCATGCAGCTGGCATAGAGTACCTTGGCTTCCAATCATTACCACAGGGCACTCAACATGGATGAGGAACTGTTACCCTCGACAAGTCAGTGTCCACATTGTCATGATTAAGTGGGAAAAAGTTTGTTACTTTCTCTATCCCTTCCATTCCAGTGAACGTGGTGCAGGAAGTATAGATATCCAATTCTAAATTAAGTGATGCGTGGATGGTAATGTATTCTATGTAGCTTCAAAGTTCCTTTCTAAATTCTCGGACATGCTTTTTATGTCTTTAGATGCTCACTTTACTCCACCTGCTTGCATTTACTAGGCACTGTAAGTTAGGAGTTGTGAGGGTTAACTTATGGGTGTACTTGGCTAGGCTATGGTGTGCAGTTGTCAAACACCAGTCTAGATGTTGTGGAGAAGGTGTTTTTTTTAAAGATTTGCTTAATTTTTAAATCAGTAGACTTTAGGCTGGGCATGGTGGCTCATGCCTATAATTTCAGCATTTTGTGAGGCCAAGGAAGGCGGATTACTTGGGCCCAGGAGTTTGATATGAGCCTGGGCAACATGGTGAAACCCCATCTCTGCAAAAACAAAAAAATGCAAAATATTTGCCTTGTGTGGTGATGCACATGTGTGGTCCCAACTACCCAGGAGGCTGAGGTGGGAAGATCACCTGAGCCCAGGAGGGCAGGCGGCAGTGAGTCAGGGTTGCACCATTGTACTCCAGTCTGGGCCACAAAGTAAGGCCTTGTCTCAAAATAAACGAAAGAAAAATTAATAAATCAGAAGACTCTAAGTAAAGCAGATTATCCTCTATGATGTTGGTGGATCTCATTCAGTTAATTGAAGGCCTTAAGAGCAAAGACTGAGGTTTTCCAAAACAAATGCCACTCAAGCTCAAAAGTATGACATACAAACCCGCCTGAATTTCTAGCTTTCAGATTTCGGAAAATTCAGGAAAAAACATCAGCTTTTTCCTGAATTTCCAGTCAGAAGGCCTGTTCTACAAATTTCAGAGTTGCCAGACCCTATAATCACGTGAGCCAATTTCTTTAAATAAATCTCTCTCCCTGCTCTGTCCCTCTCTGTACATTCTAGTCATGTTTCTCTGGACAACTCCAAAACAGGAGTGGAGGCACTTGAGCGTTATCTCAAGGTCATCATTGTTTATGAGCTTGACCTAGCCTACTGGAATAAAGGAAACAATAAAAATAGAATGTCTGTGTGGGACAATGTATAGAATGCTTTTTCCATTTTCCTCAAAGTCTTTTGTCTATTTCTTGTGTGAAGATAATTTTTCCAGGAATATATTGTTTCCAGTATATTTCCAATGGATTGTTTCCCAATCTTCCAGGAAGTACACATTCTGCTAATAGTATCCACAGAACAATGACAACTCAGAAAATCTAGTGGAAATTTCTAGCCTAAACCTAAGGACAACAATGGCAAACCTCTGTGAATTGCTGATCATCCTCCATGGGATAAACACTATGGATACATTGAATCCCCATCATAACAATGCCCCGTAGTCATTATGTCTCCTGTTTTAAAGATGGAGAAAGTGAGGCTCAGGAATCTTAAGAAATTATGACAGTTATGAAGGCAGTACAAACAGAAGCAGGATTGACAGTCAGGATCTCTGATTCCAAAGTTCCTTGTGTTTTGCTGCATCAGTTAAAAGGTTTTTTTCTGGTCAAGGATGGAGGGAAGAGTTATTGGCTCAGCCTCATATGGTAGGCATACATGGTAAAATGGTACCGCTACCTGAAGGAGGCTTTATCTTGGTAAGTGAAATGAGATTGTCATGCAAGAGATAAACAGCACAGGCCAATAGGGCATACGTTGCCACCAGAAGTCTGGGTTGCCATGTCTAGGGAGTCATATATGTAAGTCATGAATTGCGGGTACCAACTTGTAAGAGCTAGACCAGAGACACGGACTCAGAGCTGGAGCAGCTAGAGGAGTAGCTGGAGCAGCTCTGAGTCCAGAGGCTGAGTTCTAGACTGCATTCTAATTTAACTGCTCTTTGACTTGGGACAGTTATTTCCACTTCTAAATGGCCTAAACTTCCTCACCTATAAAAGGAAACTGGATTATAAATGCTTCACTTGCATAGGTCTCTATTTAAAACGTGGCCCCCAGCAGAGTATCTGGTGGCTTTCTCAAGCAGAAATGTATTTGTTGTGCAGTTGCCCTGTTTGAGTCACCTGTACTTCTCATTACCTGCTCTTTCTCACAGTGTATTTATCTAGATTAGTTTTAGAAAAAAAAATAATCCTGGGTAGGAATAATAACACTGCTAAGAAACACTATTTTAGTTTCTTTGGTCTTCCTTTTAAAAGCCTGAGTTGTGGTCAACATAATCTAGGGAAAGAAATTATTTCAGAATGTCAGCACATCACCTTGAAAAAGTTTACCTCATTAAAAACGTGTCTTGAAGTGTGCAGAAGAGGGATAATTTGCATACTTTCGTTTCCTGCAACAGCGTTTATCCAAATTACACATCTGTTATGTCCCTATTTGCCTGGAGCAATATAGAATGCATACTCTCTTTGGCAGAGAAAATTAACAGTACATTAGGGAACTTTAATTTCTGGAATAGCAGTTCAGATTTAGTCTACTCATTTAATCCAAGATATTAATATCATTTTGGGAGCATGATCCTTGGGAGAGTAAAATTCCATGTAAATGGCCATCAGCATCAATTCTGTGCTTCGGTTTGACAATCACGCATTTAATATGTGCTGTGAGCAAGGACCAAAGCCAGGTGAGATGTATAAATAAAAACAACTTCTGTGAGATTCAGTTTCTTCACCTCTTGTGAAGTAATACAATTATTTCACTGAAATGCTAATGATTATGGTATATACCTCAAATAAGAATTAAATGAGATGGTGGATGTAAAATGCCTGGCACAGCTCCTGGCATGGTGGAGATACTCAATAAATAGTAACTTCAAAGCAAAAAGTGTAGCCCTTGTTGCCCTGAAATAATTGAACTCAACTAAAGGGAATCTAATAAGAGATTCCAAACAATAAACTATAATGTAAGATGGAATACAATCAGTTCTTATTTCATAACAAAAATGGAAAAAACAAAATTGAGAAGCATAGAGAAGAAGGAAAATAGCATTTTTTTCTAAAGAAATTCCGTGAAAATTCATTAAGAAAGTGACATTTTGGCTGGATGTGGTGGCTTATGCCTGTAATCCCAGCATTTTGGGAGGCTGAGGCAGGGGGATCACTTGAGGTCCGGAGTTCGAGACTAGCCTGGCCAGCACATTGAAACTCTGTCTCTACTAAAAATACAAAAATTAGCCCGGTTTGGTGGTGGACGTTGTAATCCCAGCTGCTTGGGAGGCTGAGGCAGGAGAATCGCTTGAACCTGGGAGGTGGAGGTTGCAGTGAGCCAAGATTGCGCCACTGCACTCCAGCCTGGGGTGACAGAGCAAGACTCTGCCTTAAAAAAAAAAAAAAAAAGAAAGTGACATTCTTTTGGACCTTATTGGAGAAATTAGGTTTTGATATGCATTGTAAGGGTATTTGGTTTTTAGACTTCTTAAAATAGCAGCCATGTGATCAGGACAATATAACTAAGAAGTTAGACTTCCATGGTAAAGGAGTGTAATCCTGCAATTAAAAGTAGTTTCAAGTGGCAAGTTTCATCAGAGCCCTGTCTCTAATTTTGTCCTAATCAGCCCTTTTGTCAGTGACTTGATTATCACCTTATCAGATGATATGAAAGTGGGAGATAATTTAAATCCAACGAGTGGGGTCGATCTAATAAGATGATGTTTGAAAGCAATAAATACATTTATAGTTCTGTACTTAGGTCCACATAATTAGGCATGAGAGTTTAGGTTACAAAGAAACCCAATGGTTTTAGTCAACTGTAAGTCCTTGCATGACGTGGCATCCAAAATTTCACTGAGATTTTTCTCTTCATTAATAAAACCACCTCACTGAATAAATATCCAATTAGGTCCTTCTGTATGCAAAGAACATACAGCAGTACAGAGTATGCATATACATGGACAGTATAATCTTGAAACTAAAATTTCAGTAAAATGAAGAGAAGTGAAACAAATTTCACAGTTAAATGTTCCACAACGATTGTGGTAAGTGATGAGAGGGAGAAGCGCAGGGTGGCATCCATGCACATGAGAAGGGGACCTGAACTCTCGTCAGAGTCAGGGAAGCCTTCCTTAAGAAGTGATTTTTACTGAGATCTGAAAGATGAGTAGGAGTTAGCCAGGTAAAAGACAGCAAGATGGTCTCTCAGGGAGAGGAAACAGCCTATGTAAAAAGGCCATTGAACTGTCCCACAGGGGCTCATACGTATTCCTTCTGCTTCTGACAGTTTGATGCGGATGCATATGGGGGCCTTGGAAGATATATACTGATGTATGTACAACTTATTACTACCAATTTGGAAGATAATTGGCACTAGCTTTGAAATTAAAACACTCTCATACTCCATAGCCAAAAATTAGAATACAGAGTGAGAAGAGAAGACGTGCCAGGTTTGAGCCTTAAAGGCATTTAGTTAAGTCGGTAAGACTAGTGAGAGCTGGGTAACTTATATAAGGTGGATGTGGTCAGTGTTATGAAAGAGATCAGAGTAAGGCTTTGTAAAGCATAGAAGATATTTCTATTTGCCTAGAAGGTTAGGTAAAGATTTATCAAGAAGATGACATTTCAGTTGTCTTTACAGAAAGATCTAATTTTGTCGGGCAGAGTTAGGGTGTTCTCAATATAGAAAAAGACTGGTTAGAAGAGAGTAAGACAGCAAAGATGATTTAACAGAATTAACCAGAGAGGTGAGAGGGAAATCAGGAATGTGTGGGATGATGAAAATTAAGAGAAAAAGCATTATAAAGAGAGAAGGGTCACAATCTGGAATGATTTGACAGAGCTGAAATAAGATGAGGACTGAACTATATCCACTGTATCCACTGAACTGGAAGTCATTGGTGAACTTGGTATGAGTTGATTGAGCTGTAAACATGAAGTGAGCAAGTGGAAGTGGCAGGTATAGAGTGGGAGATAGCAAATAGAAAACTCAAAATTGTGGGACTTGAAGGGTAGGATCCTTGCTATGTTCATTTTTGTGTTTTGGGAAGGAAGTATAGAGCTATAGTCATGTAGTACTCATACGGAAATTAATTTCAGTTGGTGGATGTATGAATATTTGGAAAAAGAAAGGTTAATTATACTAGAAATAGGACAAGACTTTGGGGAAAAAGTGTTGAGAGTATACTCTGGCTCTAGCAAATTACTAACTTTGTGACCTTGGGCAAGTCATTTAACCACTCTGAGCCCTAGTTTCCTCATTTATAAAATGAGTGTAATGGTAATTGACCTAGTTTCCCAAGAGAGTTGGTGAGAGTGTGAAATGGGAAACTTTGCATGAATGCGCTTTATAGACTGTGGCGTGCTTATCGAATAGACACTCATGTTTTTGTATTGAAGGATTCGAAGCTGTGTCAAGGGAGACTGATGAGACAGTCTGCTCATTTCTTCTTCTTGGACTATGTTTCCCTATTGCACTTGCAGTGAGGTGGCCATGTGGTTGGGTGTGAGCCAGTGACATGTGACCACAGGTGACATATCCTCCAGACTCAACCACCGAACCCTCCTACAAGGGCTCCTATGCTGCCTCTACCTGTGCTTCTGTTGGTTCGATGCAGCTGCATAAGGGGGCCTTGGAAGATATACACTGATGGATATCCAAATTGTTACTACCCATTTGGAAAATAATCTGGTACTAGCTTCAAAATTAAAACATTCTCATACTCTATAGTCCTACTATTCTACTCCTAGGTGTATTTATTTCAGAGAATCTTGCAAATGTGCGTTAGAAGATATATGTAAGTGAGTTTATTGGTTACAATAACCCCAAACTCATAACAGTACAAATGCCTATCAACAGGAGAGCCAAATGTCCATTAACAGAAGACTGGAGAAAATAATTTATATTCACAAAAAGATTATATAGTAATAAAAGCCAGTTACTGCAACTACATGCAACTACATAGGTGAAAGAAAGATAATGGTAGATGAAAGAAACGTGAGTGAAGAAGAAAGTGAGTGAAGAAAACAAGTCACAGAAGAAAATATATCTTGTGATACAATTTTTTAAAACTAAAAAAAAAAAAAAGACAAGGAAAGGCAAAACAAAGCAACACATTTTTCAGGGCTGTAAGCATTGTGATTTTTTTTTAAAGAGGAAGGGAATTGTATAAATAATCTATTATTAAAATAATGATGCAAACAAGCACCCCAAAACTCAGAGGTTTACATAAAGTAACGAGTATTATATTATCTATCTGGTTTCCAAGTCAGCTGTGTTTGATCTTGCCAGTGCTTGGCTGATCTTGGCTGTGCTCACTGCTGCGTCTATGAAGCTACAGCTGGCCTGGTGGTTCTACTAATCTTGGCTGACACATGCTTATGGCTTGGCTGTTGGCTGATCTAGGATGTCCATGATTTAGGGTGACACAACTCTGCTTCACATATCTGTAACCATCCAGCTGTCTAAGCTGTCTAAGCTGTCCGAGTTCTCAGATCGAAGCCCAGAGGGAAAGAACAAACAAGGCTGACCCTGCCAGGGGGCACGCAGGAACATGTGTGTGCTTTCCAAGGCTCTGCTTCCATCTCATTTGCTTACAGCACACTGGCAAAATGAAGTCACCCTAGCAAGCCTGGAATCAGGAGGAGGAGTCCTCGTAACAGTATAGAGCAAAGGACACTTGCGAGGCCAATAATTAGGGTTATTAATGCTATCAGTCCACTACAGGAATACAGGATCATGACAACCCCTATCAAGGAGGCAGGGGGTGAAATGGAGAAGAACACACAGTCACTAGCAGGTTGCTGGTAATATTTTAGTTCTTAAGCGAGGCAGAAGTTAGAGGTTTTCATTTACAATTATACTGCATAACTGACATACACATTACATATATTTTTGTATAAGTGCAAAATCCTATATATTTTTTGATTGGCAAAAAAAGCAAAAATCTTTCAAATGTAAGAAAAACAAAAGCTGAAGGGCTAATTTGGGAAGTCCAGTGGCAAACTGAGCCTTTGGATTCCATTTCCAGGTTCTGCAAAATGGGGTATTGTCTCTGTTTAATAGAAGATTGTGACTTTGACAAAGAAATCACTTATTAAAAGAAGTTGAAGGGCAGGTTTGCCAACTGGGGAGAATAATTCTTTCTCTCTTCTAGAGACCTCAGATCAAATTTCAACAATGTAGAAAACCCACGTTTATTCTGCTCTACTTTCCCGTCTTTTATTCTGTTTGTTTTATTCCTGGAACAAAGATACCACAGCTTGTCTTCGAAAGACTTCCATGTGAGTTTGAAAGGGTGTAGAATTTGGAACATGCTCTAGCTTAGATAAAACTCCTAATTTTTTTTTTTTTCAAAGCGCTCCTCAATCAGACCCAGATCCCAGACCTCCGGGGTTTGATTCATTCATCTCTAGCTGAGACTATGTTTTCTAGCCTCTCTCCGGAAGACTGGGAGATTCACTTTAAAAAGACGCTGCTACTGCTGCTTTTTCCCATCACAAAAGAATTAATGTTTGCACAGCCCTTTGAAGATGTGGTGTCATGCATGTGCTATTATTAATAATAAAATACAGATCTGCTTCCACACCATCTGAAAAACAGGGTTGTGCCACCATGAAAGAGCTTTTATTTCTACCAGGTCTTCACGATGCATAGCTCAGATCCAGCTCAGCTTCAGACTGGGGAACCATGTCCTAGAAAATGGGTAAAGAGGGGAAACAGCTGGAGAGAAAAAAACAATGCACAACACCCAATATGTTAAAAAATAAAAATGAAAAGGAGGCTTTAATCACCATTCAAGATCACTACCCCTGACTGCAAGCATTTTAGATAGAACTGGGCTTGGGACTCAGCACCTGCTAAAGATGGGGGCCTGGTGAGTGGATCCTGGATTCTTTATGCATTTTGAAGTAGGTAAACATCCCCAGGTTCATAAGCCTGTTCAGACAGGAAAGAGAGTACTGATTGCAATCTGCTGTTAGTCTTTCCTTTGATATTTGTTTAGTGCTTTGAGTCATTCTTTCTCTTTTTCTTCTCTGAAACCACTAACATTGCTCCTCCAGTAGCTTTTTGCATTTACAAGCTACCTTGCCATGCCTGGGTTTTTGGGGAAGGGGAGATGGATGTAAAGTGAGGCTACTGTAAACAACAGTTCAATAAAGGCTTCAGAACAGGGCCCATTTAGGGAGGCAAGTGCAAACATTCCATGAAATACAAAGAACTGCTTCTGTAGGCTCAACTCACAACAGGCACAGCCACTGGCAAAAGCAGCCTGAGAAGGAGCAAATTTGAAAGCTAGGTCCATTCTTCTTCTTCTTCTTTATTTTTCTAAATCTTTGCACCTGTCTTTGGTGGCAAGATTCTCAAGGCATTTTGCTTGTTTCTGCTCCCCCCTCCTCCCCGCACTCCATGCCTCTCTGGGGTTCCACTTGTTTTGGAACTGGTGATTCAAAATGGACTCCAGCATTGTTTCTGAATCACAAAGAGTTTGCAGAAGAGGGAAGTATTTCTTGCTCCATTCCAGGGTCCAACACGGAAGGTGTTGTATGGAAAAGGGAGCTGAAGGGGGGAAAGAAAGAGAAAGAGGAGGGAAAAAAAAGAGGCAAAAGTAAAAAACTCAAAGAAATCAAGACCATGCTGTGCAAAATTGTTACAGCTGTTTCTGTTTTTATTGGCTGTTTCTTTTGGCTTCATTTTCCTAGCAACTGCAGTTCATATGAGCAGGAAGGCATACAGCATGGCCGGGCTCCACGGTGGTGGGCGGAGGGGGAGGATAGGGAAAGGGACTGAGAAGAGGATGGAAGGGGATGGGTGTGGAGGCTATGAATTGTGGCACAGTGCTTAGAGCGGACACACATCAAAGCATTTCTTTCTTGATAGTTTTGTGGAAGCCTTAGCAATAGAATTCAGAGGCATTTACTGGAAAGCTCCTAAAAGCATCCCATCTCCATGGCTGGATCAGATTGGTGGTTTGTTTAAGGCAGTATACTACCCTTGAAATGATGCTCTGTTATCTCTGAGGAAATAATGTGTCAGGACACATCCCCTCCCCTCTTCCTCCTGGATGGTGATTCACCTAGACCAGTGCACAGGGCAGAACATACGGGGAGTGTATATTTTCCCTGGGGGACTCTGTTTCTCATGGCTGCAAATGGAATGAGTTATATGCCTGCTCAGTGACCCTGTGAAGATATTGGCAGCTGGGATACAGTGCCTCAGGGCTTGGAGCAAGTTGCTCACCCACCTTGATTCCCCCTGCAAAGCAGCTGGAAGGTGAGCCAGAGACAGGCATATGAAAAAAGCTCACAATGACTCTCTGTCTCTTCTTAAAACTTCCTATTAAATATATGATTTAAATGACATTTTTAAGGTTTATAAGACTGCTTACACTGGAATTCTTGAATCTGATAGTATTTTTAACTGCACTGGCCCTAACACACACACACACATTCACACACGTGCACGCACACACACAAACATGTTCACACTGACTCTCTTAAACTAATTTTCCATACTCTAAGGAAATATCATTCTAAAAGTGAAAACTGTGTCCCAAATGAGGGCAAGTGGGTAAGAGAACTGGAAGTTAGAAGATACAGCAAGAAGAAAAAAGTATTTATTTATATTCGGCTTGCAGTTACATCAAAAGGGAAAATACCATAAAAAGTTGATCTATAACAACAAAACCCCCCTATATCTGGTGATAAAATGTTGTTTGCATGCTTGCACATTTTAAACAAATTCCAGCGATGCTGTAGAATGAAAGGTGAGGCCTAATCCCAGCACCCATGCATTGGTTTTGTTTTGGAGAGTTGGTTTTACTCTGAACTGGGCTTCTGACTTACTTGTCTACTGGAGGGCAAATCATAACCAATATACCTCAGTCTTGTCATCTAAAAATGAAGGTAGATTTGGGAAGATGGACCAATTAAAGGTTGCAAAGCATTCTGAATCTATAAAACCATGTGTAATTACAACCATTAAACCTAATAACACAATTAAGTGTTGAAAGGTTGTGTCTTGGTCATTTTGTTTCCTGAATTCAGGGAGGGACTCCTTCAAAGCCCATTCTATTTACTTTCCCAAGACAATTGTCTCGGTGCATTTTGTGTTGCTGTAACGGAACACCTAAGACAGGGTGATTTATAAAGTAAAGCAATTGATTGGCTCTAGAGGTTGGTAAGTCCAAGATTGAGGGGTTGCATCTGGTAAGGGCCTTCTTGCTGTGTCATAAAATGGCAGAAAGCATCACATGGTGAGAGAGAGCAAGAATAGGCCAAATTCAGCTTTTATAACAAGCTTCTGATAATAACATTATCCATTCACCCAGAGTCCTCATGACATAATCACCTCGTAAAGGTCCTACCTCTCAACACTGTTGCACTGGGGATTAAGTTTCCAAAACATGAACTTTGCAAGACACATTTGAACCATAACAGAAATTAATAAATTAAAAGAAAAAACTGGTGATTTGGACCAGTGTGCTCTTGAACAGTTATGTATTTTGAGATACACCAAGCTTTTTTCTGCTAATTATTCTAATATTGTTCTTATGTTCACTATGTTACTATTAAAAATTTTTTCTACTATGTTATTATCTTATGTATTAATAGTGGTTAATAATACATTTACCAAATATTAACTTTGTTTAAAAATTTTCAGTTGGGGCAATTTAGCAAACATAGAGTAAGCCTGTGTCTTTTGAAATAGAACTCACTAACCTCTTAACACAGGAAAATCAGTGATTTTATTAGATGAGAAATACATAGAGAAGCTATTCTCTGGGTGCAAAGATTGAAATTGTTTCTTGTGAAAGACACTAGTTTAAAAAAGACACAAGAGAAACTTTATAGGTAGTGCTGACACGTAAAGCGTTGGAGAATGAGTTGTCCTTTCGCACCTCAACTTCTCACTCAATGTCATGGTGGGTAAAATTATTTTGCCTTAGGCTTTAGCTGCAAAATGGGTTGATAGCACTTGACCACAGATGGAATAATTACATGAGGTTTGGAAGCCTACAGCATTTTTACTGAGGACATTTCCCCCTTGTGCATCTGTTAACTGTTATTACAGATTTGAGATACCATTAATCAGTAGCATCTTTAGCAAATGTAGAGTAGATTGTTGCATACTGAGGTTCAGCCAGGCACCCCCATTAGTTGGCATACATTGGATCTCACTTGCAAAAACATGTTTCTGCTATTATCCTTACAGAAGGCTGTATGTTCACACACATGCACAATTATGAGACTGAACGCTCCCTTCTTCTTTGGGTTGCTCTTTGATCTTTTGTTGTTTTGCTCCTTGTGTCCATATGGAAATGTTAGCAACCAGCCGGCAATTCCTTCCCATTATGATTCCTCCTCCATCATCTTTCCCCTGTTGTTTCTTGTTTGCGCCAGGCTCCATCCAGATTGATGCCAACATTTCAAAGGGGCACACCTCATCAGGTTCAAAAGCTCAATTTGCTTTAAGTAGCCAGCAAAGCTTACCCTTATTTTTAAGTACCTGTTTATACCTGAGTTTCCCTGACATGCAATGACAACTTGGGCATCTCAAGAGAAACAGTTTCTTTGTGAGTCTGGGAGACCTATGGGATTAGGCAGGGAGGTCATAAACGCTGTCAGCATTGAGCTTGTTTTTAATGGAGTACTCTCTGGATTTCCATTTTGGTCTTTACTGACTAGGAGTACATATAATAACACACAGGCATGACCTCATCCAAAGACAATTTATTTAAAATTTCCAAACCCTAAAAACGCTTAATTTGTGGGTGGTAGTTTATAACCATTTCTAAAATTTCTTCCTGTCTGTAGTACCCAGTAACTTTAGTCCTGGAAATCTCTCTTTATTATACTGGAAAATACCAAAGATATGAGAGCATAGAAATATGTGCTTACTAAGGGAGCTTTCTTTCTCTTAGAACCTTCTGAAACTCCTCCCTGGGAGAGATTAAATAAAGTCTGTGCTTTCCCACTTTCCAATTCTATCTCCACACATCAAACAAATGAAAATCCTTCCAAAACTCATCTTCCTTCATGCCCACACTCAAATATGCTGTTTCATGTGGGTCGACCAAAGTATTTTTCTGATTTTTCTCCCCATCTGTTCTTTGAATAAACATGTATCCTAAAGAGCAGGAGGACTTAAAGGATCAAATTTGGTTCCTGTATTTGGAAATGCTATCAAAAGACCACACCGCACTTGGCCATTTAGTCAAATGAGATGCCATTTGCTTCTAATAGCACTTAATTACTTTCCACATCACTTCTTCATCTGCATGACTTAGCTAGTGTGAGGTTGGGAAAAGTTAAAAGAAAAAAAATCCCAGGTGTGTAAGCTGGTAGACCTGCTGCGTTTGACTGTGTTTCCACCAGACCACTGCCACCAGTCCTTTTAGGTAAGCACATTGGCTGTGCCCGTGTCCGGAATTGTAGAACCAAATAACCAGAGATGTAATCAGTTGGTTTTTAACTTTTTAACTGGTTGTTTGGTTGCCCTAGACAAACGTCTCCATTTCCTTCTTTTGTAAATAAATTAATACCTGGTGAGATGTAAAAGCCCACTTGAATGGAAAACAACATGCTCTGATGAAATTCTGAGAGAAGATACAACCCAAAGTGTGAAAAATTCAAAGCAAATTATAGTATCTTCAAGGCAGAATTTGGTTACCCTGATTAATTAGGGTTTTTTTTCTTCAGATAAAAGAGAGTGGAGAGTGGAGTAAAGAACTGCCTAACCTAATGCAAGTTTTCAGCTTTCAATAAGTACTTCCAGCTTAAACCCTCTGAATAGTCTGTGAGTATGTCTGTTCATCTGAATTGAATTCTGGTGGCATAATGTACAAAGACTAGCTGTTTTTTTTTATCACTGTTTAGTTCAAACCTGGAGTGGACAAACTTTTTTTTAATTAAAGCGAGATACTAAATGACTTAGGCTTAGGTTTTGCAGATCAAAAGCAAAATTGAGGATATTGTGTAGGGACTTCTGTGACAAGAAAGACAACTCTTGCTCCCCCCTCACCATCGTGTTTGTCGGATGTGCCCTTCTGGATGGTGAGTATACTTCGTACACAGTCACTGTCAGCTGGAGGGAAACTTTCTGCAGACATTTGAGGGACTAGGGCCCAGTGGGCTGGCAGGACTGTGCGGGGCTAGGGAAGGATGGGTGGTTCCAGGCATAGTAACAGAGGGGAATGGAGGTGGCGGGGGACACCCTAGAATGGTCTCTGTGTCCACTGAAACAGCACACGTGGGCCATACAAAAATAGGCATTGGTCTGGATTTGGCCTGAGCTCCAGCTATCTGTTCTACATTTCCTCTTAGCTACTTGGCAGGCTCTTTAAAGAAAGACATTCCAAACTGAACTCATTATTACCTTCTTCCTTCTGTGCCCTATTTCTATAAATAGGACCACTACTCATCCATTGCCCAAGTCAGAAGCTTTGAGTTCATTTTCCACACCTTCTTTCCTTCATCTTCCTTTGTAATCTCCCCTCCCCCGCCTTTTTTTCCCTGCCATATAGCTACTGGGCTGGAAGCAACTAAAAGACAAGAATACATCTGGCTTATATTTATGTGATGAACCCTCTGTAGAGTGGCTGACACTGAGTAGACTTTTAAAAAAATCAGTTGTGAAATTAATCTATCCATCACCAAGTCCAGTCAGTTCTTCTTATTTTATTCCCCCAACTCAAAATTCTTCAATTGGTTTCCTTTGAATACAGAGTAAATATAAAATAGTTACCAGACTGTGCAAAACTCTTCCTGTTTTGAGTTTGCTTATCCTAAAGAATAACCATAGAGAATCACGTTAAATACCCTAACATCTCTCAGCTGTTGTGTCTCTGTCAGGCCATGTTGTTTCCACTGCCTGAAGCATGATTTTCCCCCCGTTTATATATGGTGACCCCCCCACCTCATCCTTCCTGATTTGACTTGGTTATCACATGCGGAAAAGCTCCCTAAATGCCAGCCTATTCAGTAGGTGTCTGTTCTCAGAGCACCAGGCTTCCACCTCTTTCAAAACACTTCATTAGTCTGGATGTGGTGTCTCATGCCTATAATCCCAGCACTTTGGAAGGCCAAGGTGGGTGGATCACAAGGTCAGGAGTTTGAGACCAGCCTGACAAACATGGTGAAACTCTGCTTCTACTAAAACTACAAAACTAGCCAGACATGGTGGTTGCACACCTGTAATCCCAGCTACAGGGGAAGCTGAGGCAGGAGAATTGCTTGAACCTGGGAGGCAGAGATTGCAGTAAGCTGAGATTGCCTCATTGCACTCTAGCCTGGGCAACAAGAGTGAAACTCCAAAACAACAACAAAAACAAACAAAAAACCCACTTCATAGTCCTGAGATTACTTGCTAAGTGCATTTAGCCCTTACTAGATTACGTACAGCTTGAAAGCAAGACTTTGCTTCTTTGCATCCTACTTTGGTAGGTATATAGAAGCTTTCAAAAATTCAACTCAGGTATTTGACCTCACACAGAGAGATGTTATGTTGCTGCTAAGTCAGACCCTCACTGCAGCTAAAACAGGCAGCTCTGCAAGCAGAATAGAAGTATGGAGATGAGCAGTATGTCTCCTGTGGTAGGCCAGAAGGGAAACGAGAAAAATGGGGGGAGGCAAATAAATAGGGGAAGCAGCATTCCCAGCAGGAAGAGAGGCACTACGTCTCAACAACCCTAACTGAAACTCCTTTCTATGGCGCTTTTCCTTCTTTTGCAGTTTAAAATGGCTTCCATCACTTTTATAATGTTATTTCAACCTGGGAAAAGTTAGTTTTCCAAATCTTAAAATGCTTGATGTAGAGTTGAGCTAGGGGGAAGGGAACCCAGAAGCCTGATATGCCAGTAAAAGGGTAAACATTTCTTACCAGTTGGGCTTTTGGCTTCTCTCTCCCTGTGCAAACTGGTAAAGGGATATAAGGATCACTGTTTATGTTCTCCGTAAATGTATAATTAATGAAAAAGGATTTGTAAGGTTGGTCTTAAGCTTTAGACAATCTTGTGTGCTTTGCATGTCTTTCTGTATGGTTCTGTTGAAGAAAGGGTGTCTTGGGTTAGGATTCAGGCCCAGGACCCCATAAGCCTGCTGTTCAAGCCAGCTCAGCAAAGTGGTCAGTGGCAAACTTGGCTACAGGCCTCCATCTTGTTTCATGTCCTTTGGAACATAATCTAAGCGATTGGCAATACTTTGTTTTAGTCTTTGCCATTTTATAGTGGTCGCTATCTTCTTGTGCTGAATCAGATAAGCCTGTTTGTCAATCTGGGTGTTGCCAGCTGATCCATCAAAGGCAGGGTTTACAAAATATCTTAAGCACTGATCTTGAGAGCAGTTTAGGGAGGGTCAAAATCTTGTAGCCTCCAGCTGCATGGCTCCTGGGCCATGGTTTCCAATCTTGTGGCTAGTTTTTAGGTCAGGCAAGAGGGAAGTATATGTTGGTAAGTGGCTGTTCTCATCTTTGTTTTAGGCTATAGACTGTAAACCTGGCTCCTCCCAAAGTTGGTTCAGCCTACGCCCAGGGATGGGCAAGAACAGCTTTGGGGCTGGAAACAAAATGTAGTTGTTTGGGTCAAATCTCCTTCACCATCTCAGTGACAATTTTGCAACGACAGTTTCAAAAGCTGCCTATCACTCCTTTAAAAATAACTTGTACATTCATAGTTAAGTCATAACCTAATTAGGGCTCATTCACCTGTAAGGGTAATTTCTGTAAAGTTCAAAAGCGGAAAATCTTAACTGCTTGGTGTGGCTAAAGTCAAGTAACAAGGGATTTAAAAGGATTTTCTTAAAGAGTGCTCAGCTTAATTAAATGAAGATATTCAAGTTATAGGTATATTTAAAAGTCCTTTATATTTTTCTCTTCTTGAATCTTGTTTTTCTGGAAAAAGGCTCTTTTCTTCTCAGTTAACGGAATTATTTTTCTCCACTTTTTGTCTTACCACTCTTAATGCATGCATAAAAGGCCCTAAAATAACTTCTGGTAGTATGGGACTCCTGGAGGAAAACAGAAGAGGTGCCACAAACCCCATTTTGAGAAAAAAAAAAACTCTGTTTCTTTCATGAAAACCCAGGAATTAAAAGGAGATAGATCCTTCTCAAAATCAAAGGCTCTGTTATGTTTTGCATTGTGGTTATTTTACTGTTTTGAGTTTTGGGGGAATCAGAAATTACTTCAAATTATGAGAGAGCTTTGTTGTGTGATAATGTTGGAAGTAAAATTTTTGGTGCTGCAAAGGAAATAGCATTCAAATATGAATTTTCTCAGCAAGGCAATTTTATTTTCCACAGAAAGGGTGCTTCTTGGAAGCCTGGTTCTCATAAGAGCACATCAAACAATGCAAATCAGAGGTTTGTTTTTTTTTTAACCCCTGATGCATTGGGTCCTTACTGCTGTGTCCTATCTCCATTGGCTAGAGTTGGACCACACAATCTAGACTGGTCTCAATTGGCCAAAAACTTAAAATTTTCCTAAACAGGTAAACACATGATGGAGAACAAAGGAAGGAAGGGGGTTATTTAGAGGAAACTAGGAGAATAATAACATTTCCAAATAAGGAAGAGGCATAGGCTGTAAGCCAGGAAATGCCTGGGTATGTTCAGACATGTCTGAGCAGGCTGTAGGCTAGAACAAATAACTTGGTTAAAGTACCAGGACATAGAATGTACTTACTCCCTACATAGGGCTTAACAAAGAGTCGTTAGCAAAAAACAAGGAAGCATGAAGGAAGTTAGTTTTTAAAAGAGACTATTATTTCTAACACTTACTATTTATTCTTTAACAAAAAGGGAAACTTTGAAGAGGAACTTTTTACTTTTCACAATAACTAGGTAGAAAATACACTGTAGGAGATGGCTAATAGTTATAAATCAGAGAAGCATGCTCTTGGCCACCTGGAAGACAAGCAAACATCCCCACCCCCCAATGGGAGATGAGACTCCAATCAGGGATGGACTGATTAGAAAATAAGCTAATTAGCGTTGGGTTGACTGGCAATGAAATGTATGGTAGAAGCACTACATCATCTCCTCCCATAGCATCTATATGGTCTTTCATAAATTAAGCATTAAAATAAAAGCATAGCAAGGAGGTCTTAAGACACTAATCTACCCTTTAGTAAAAGGGTTATAAAAGATTTGTAAAGATTTCACCTCATGGTCCAATTGGTTATAATCCTAGATGGAATAATCTATATTGGGGTTAACATTAATAAACTAATACAAGGGTAAAAATTTTGCTTTGAACAAAATTTGCATGTCATAGTAAAGGCTAATAAAAAGTTTTTTGAATCATCATTTTGGCAAAATAATTTATGGCAATCTGGAAATTGTCCTTCTTGATGCCTGGCTTTTTGGATGGTTAAGAGGGCCCATGAAACATTCAGAAAAGAGGTAAACAGGATCATCTGACATATTTAGTCACATGAGATTGCCAAAATGATGTCTAATATTCTTTAAGTTTTATTTTGGTGAATAATACTAATATATGTGACAAAATTGTATGGGATTTCTGAAATTCTAATGTCTAAGTATATGCTATCAATCATCATTAAGGGTAAAGTTATTGTAAACCATGAAGATAAATAAACTTGTCAGTCATATTTTTAACTGTAAGTATCCTGGAAATTTGTCATTCATAGACAATTGTCTTGTTTTGTTCCTTCTCAAAAGACAGTTTACAATCAAGCTATATTAAGGACTTTAACAGGTGTTCTCAAATGCAGGTTTTTAATAGTTTTAAAGATTGTAACATTGAAATGAAGAATGTAAGGGACTCATAAAAAAGTGACATGTTGACAAACATCAAGCAAAACAAAAGTTAACTAAGCAGACTACACTCAGAAAGTTAAAGCAACCTTTTTAACTTTTGCTTGAAGTATTGCTGATCCTTGTTTTGATTTTCAGAGTCAAGGAAAGTTATTTTAAACTATTTATGGCCTTTAATAATTAAGTTATACTCCTGTGAACAAAATTTGGAGCATGTTTACTTTTCTCTGCCTGGTTCCTCTAGAATTTGGAAACTATCTGTGAGTACTCTTAACTTATGGCAATATAATTGTTTGCATCCCTGCAATAAGAATTCATTTTTCTTTGTCAACAGTATACAATTGGAAAAACTGATTATTTTACCAAGGCTTTGACTGAAAGGGTGTGTTTCCCTTTAAGGAATCAAGCCTGACATGTGAAGCCAATAAAAGTCCCTTGGGGAGAACTGGTCTCATACCTTGTCTACGCAGTCCCGGTACAGGGTTCCTAACCTGTGGTCAGTAAAGAATGCCACTTTCTAGCAGGTCTGGGAGCTCTGAGTTTATCTTGGTAGTTCAAGAGTAGAGGATCAGCTAACGCATAGGTATTAGAGGATACAAACCCATGGCTGGGCTTGGCTTTAAAAGTCTTATCTGAAATTCCTTGTGGAACAGAGTTTCATCAAAGCCAGTCCAGAAGGCCTATATAGAAATAACCATTCTTGCTGCACTTTATGCAAATAACCAGGCCAAATATAAGGCTAAAGTTTATTCATAATTAGTTTTTACCAAAAATGAGAACTGGAGAAAAAAATTTTGCTCCAAAGCTTATCATACATTTGTCATTAAATCCTAGTCTCATTAATTGTTTTTAAGCTTTTTGCCTACATTTTAGACTAACCCTACTTGTTCCTGTGAATCAAGTGGTGATCTTCTGCAGCTTGGAAAAAAAAAGGGGGATGAGTGATGTAAAAATGTGAATCAACATGCTGGGTCTAGGCAATTATTTTGCAAAATCTGCCAGGTAATGAAAGTGAGTAAGGTGCCCATAATCTGGAGGTTTCTTTGTTTGGGAAAATAAAACCAAGGAACTTCATAGACCCCAAAAGGAGAATTCTGTATCTTGGCAAGTAAAATTTTAGATGGAAATTACCTACCACACCACACTTGTGGGAACTCCTGTCCTCATTCTACTGTTTGCAATAGGGTTATACAAGGTAACACCTTCTAACTGATATATTGAACAGAGAGTTTGAACAGAGAGTTTCCATTGCTGTAGTATTTTGCTTAATTTTTAGCCTCATAGTAGGGATAATAGTTGAGAAAAAGGAAGCATGAAAGTTTTACTATTACTGAGTCTTCTAGGACTTTTTATTGGGTTTAGTAATGCAATTTTAAATAAAACATGCTGCTTTTGGATTAACACCTCTAGTAAAGTAGAGGAAAATCTACAGGTACTTAAAAATCAAACCAAAATTATTGACAGGCTCAGGGAAAATGCTGGCTTCAGCCCCAAGTGGCTATAGTCCCTCTTTAATAAATTGAAGTCTTCTTTATAGAATTGGTTAACCCCTTTATTAAGCACTCTTTTGAATATATGTCTTGTACTGATATTTGGACCCTGTATACTCAATACTATAACTCAAATTGTTTCTTCTTGCCTAGAAGCAAACTCCAAATGGTGCTGTAAACTGAACCACACATAGACATGCCATTCTTCTGAGGACCCTTAGATCAACCACAGGAGCCCCAGCTGCTGTTCCCCATTAGATGCCCCTTTTTAGCAGGATGTAGCCAGAAGAAGTTGTTGCCCAAAACCCGTAACAGCAGTTGGTATGGCATTTTCACAGAGAAGCATGTTATAGGAAAAGGCGTCCTTGGAAAGTTACTGTTTTTTAAAGCATCTCTGGAAAAAGTTTCATGTAAAGTCCTGCTCTTAGAGCCAGGTCAGCAACCTTCGATATGCAAATGTCGGCCATTAGGAACTGGATCCACCCAAACATTCCCTAGGCCCTCCTGTCCTTTCCCCACATGTTCCTGGCAACATGGCTGCCCCCACATATCCCCGCATGTGTAGAACATCATGGCACTCTGCATTTGCATATTCAAAGGCTAGGGTGGAAGGGCCAGCTTTTTTGTGGGCTACATCAATGACATGCCTAGTCAAACCAATCCCCTGAGCCCTATGCAAATCAAACACTGCCTCCTCCAGCCTCTGCATATATACCTGGCTGTTATCCACGGCAGGTGGGGGACCTCCTCCTTTGGCTTTGGCACCCCCCCCCTCCCTCTGTCTGTAGTGGGGGAGCTTCTTCCTTCTGTCTTCTCCCTTCATTCTTACCTATTAAACTCTCTGCTCCTTAAAACAAACAAACAAAAAAGTGATTTGAAGACCCAATGCATGGAATTTGGAGTAGAAGTTCCCCTAACTGGTTTTGCATCACACAGGACAAGGTAATTGCAGGTACTAGTTACCTAGACAAAAAGTGGCTGAGTCTGATGGGGGCCTGCCATTTGCGGACAGCACTGAGGTTAAAATTTTGTCTTAGGGCCATAGAAAGGATGCTGGAATAACTCCAGACAATGTTATGAGAACCTTGAGACTTTTTCTTTATGTTATTAAAATAAGAAGAGTCCAGAATGATTACTGTGATCAGTGACTATAATATCTTCTATATGCACGTCAAGATTAAAACACCCAAGTGATAGCCACAAAATCAAGTGATACATGCCTTAATTTGTTTCTTTCCTTTCTGAAGGCTAGGTAGGTAGAGAATTACAAATGGGCAAAGGTACAAAGGGTAAGAAATCATATCAGTGCATTAATTCAGAACATCCGAAACAGGGCCTGGTGGCAATGACACCAGGAGAGAAGATAATATTAACATAGCTATTATTTGGGTATCAGCATTATATTTTATAATGTGTCCATCATATAATTAGGCATTGTTATCAATAGCAAATATATGAAATCAACCTGTGTCCATTAATAGATAAATGGTTAAAGAAAATGTGTATATACATATGCACACACTGTGGTATATATACACTATGGTATATTAGTCTCCCTCTCTCTCTGTTCCCTTTCCTATCTCTTTCTCTCCTTGTTATTGTTCCTTTCTCACTCTCCTCTTCTCCTCCTTCTCTGTATCCTCCTAACCGCGTCCTCCTCAAAGTGGTCAAGGACACAGCTACAGAAGCTGTTCCTTACCTGCCTTCAAGGATGGCTTTGGCTTTGCCCTAGGCCACAGTGAGGGTGATGCCCAGAGCCTGGCAGGAGGCTGGGGATTGGATGGAAGGCTGCTGATGATTGGACAGGGTCAGAACGGCCTCACCACTTATTGAGTACCTGCTATGTGAGAGGCAAGGATCCATTGGCTGAGAGGGACCCACAGACCTGGGCTTGCCTCTCCAATCCCTTGTTTTGCTGTGTGACAGGGAGAAAGTCACCCTCGCTGGGTGTCTGCTTCCTCATTGGTGAATTGGGGTAAAATGCCACAGGGCTGTTGTGAAGACTGAATGAGAACATGTATGTAAATTACTTGGTGTAGTGCCTGGCTAGAAAATAATGCTGGAGAGAGTGCCATAATCTTGGCTGGCATTATTTGTATTGTTAGGCCGTCCTGGAAGCTTCTCATTTATTATTTCGTTAAATCTCTTCTTTTTATGAAAAAAAAAAATTTGCTTCCGAAAGGTAGGAAATCCTATCATTTGTAACAACATAGATGAACCTGAAGAACATTTTGTTAAAATTAATAAGCCAGACACAGAAAGACAAAGACTGCATGATCTCACTTACATGTGGAATCTAAAAAAGTTGAACTCATAGAAGTAGATAGTGGTTACTAGGGACTGGGGTGGGCTTGGGAGTGGAGGACATTGGAGAGACGCTGGTAAAGGACACAAAATGGTTAGATAGGATAAATAAGTTCAAGTGATCTATTGTAGAACATGATGATTACAGTAAAAAGCAATGTTTGTATACCAGAAAATTACTGAGAGAGTAGATTTTAAGTATCCTTACCACAAAAAAGTTTTAAGTATTTGAGGTAATGGATCTGTTAATTGGCTTTATTTAGTATTATGCAATGTATACACGTATCAAAGCACCATGTTTGTACATCATAAATATATTCAGTCTTGTCAATTAATTTAAAAATAAGGCATTGTTAAAAGCTCTTTAATATGCAATGATGATTAGGATATTATGAAGAAAGAGAGGCAGTAGAGGGAAAATTATACACTGTCAGAGGAAGTTGCTTTTTTGAATTTCATAAGGAATACAAGAAAGTACCTGAGTCTATTTTCTGTTAGACTTTCCAGTTACAGTCTTTCTTTAGCCATGAAGGCAGGAAGTTAGATGAATTTGGTCTATTACTATAAAGGAGGAAAAACTACAAAATTGCTTAGAGAATGCCTATTTCACTTTCTTTTCCCCCTGCCTTCCTTCCACTCCTGTAGAAAAGGGATACAAAATTTCCAAAAACTCCACTTTCAAATTATTTTTTCTATTAGAAAATAGGACATTTTAATAACTGAAAAACCCTCAAAATGATGCAATTAATTTATCAAACTTGTGGCATAGGTCCTTTAGGGAGAAGGCTTTCTGTGCCCTCCTATCTTCCTTTTTCTGAAAAAGAAAATAATATGGTATGGTTTATTAATGATCATAATTAATTACAAGAGAATAGAATTCATTTTGGTCCTGAAAATGTTGATATGGGTGGGCATGGCAAATAGTGTTTTCCCCCATTTTTCTGTCTTTCTTTTTTTTTCTTTTTCACAGTAGGGAGGAAACTGGCAGAAATAAATGAACCACAAAATTGTGGACAAATAAGACCACTGGAATTAATGAGCTCTCTCCAAGTAGAACTTTCTCTGAGGCCAGGTTTAGTATCTGGGAAAAAAACAAAGAACAACCAGTATATTCTTTTGGGGCTTTAAAGATGGGAACTGTTTCCTCTGCATGGTAATACAGAAAAAGGATTTACCCCATAAAATTTCCCCAGGAGTCCTCACTAATAAGATAGAGTCAGCTGAAAATCACTTTGCTCGGGATAGACTGTGACTTCTAAAAGGCCTGTTGAAATTAATCAGTACCTTCCTGTCTTATGCTGCCTTTGTGTTTCACATCCAAGAGCATTCGTTAGGACAAAGTGAGGAAGACATGGTTTCCTGGACACGGGGCTCTGGTGGTCTTGGCAGGCATCACTTAGTTGTAAGGGCAGGTGAGCTGAAAGCAGCACATCTTAAAGGTTTTGTACGTTGTAGCTGACATACATGGTGAATGGGGCTGACAAGCCTCGGTGTTATCTACTTTCTTCATTCTGGATTATTCTTCTGTGGAGCAGTTCATGGAAAGCTTCTAAACCAGTAAAAGTCTGAGCGCACCACTAGTCAGAAATTAAAGGGAGCAAGCAGCCAGGAGAAATATCAAGTGCTCAGTGCTGCACAATACACTGGCAAAATAGTATATTCCTTTGGGGAGACCCCAGTGGTTCTTTCTAAGCCTAGTGTTTTCATGAATTACTTTGAGATTCCATTGGAAAAGATGTTGTCCTTTTATTTCAGGCACAACTTGTTTTCTCATCCGTTGGAGTATAGTATTTTAGAGGGTTGGGACTGCCTCTGGTTGCATTTCTTTGGGCTTGCTGTAGAACCTTGCTGAGTGCTATGCAGAAAGAAGACACTAAATAGAATTGGAGAAATTGAAATTATAAAAGTCAGTGACTGACTTTATAGCCCTTGTCCTAGAGCAAGAGAGGCCTACATTTTTCTGTCGCTTTTGACATTTGAAGAAAACCTTTTAGGTCACTTTGTTTGTTTATGCGTAAGTCCTTTCTTAACGACCATAGTAAAACTTTTTTTTGTGATACAGTTTCTGATTCTTTCCTTAATTGAATGAATAAATATATATCTCTTTATGTCTCTCCATCCAGAAAGTTTCATTTCTAATCTGTGACCTCAATTGCTAATTCCTAAGCTTTTGCTATTTTCTTGTGCATCCTGGATCCATTTCTGAAGGATGATGTGGCAGAGATAATGCCATGTGTTTGCCAAATTTTATTTTCCTCCCTCTTGTGTGCATAGTGAGTCAGCTTCTTGGTGCCACTGAATTAGGCAGGGCATGTGATGGATTCTGGCTAATGTGAGGTGAAAGGAAGGAACACACGACATTTCCAGGCTGAGACCACAAAAAGCTCCTGAAGGATTCTTTGGTCAGTTTCTTTCCCTGCTGTGGAGGATGTGAGGGCCTTACTTCGAGATGGAAAAGCTTCCAGATCAAAGCCGTTGGATCACGGCGAGGACACCTGACAGGGAGAACGGCCTGGTCGCACTGTCAGAATTTGCATCTGTTTTGTTAAATTACTAAGATGTTGGCGTGGTTGTTCACAGAGCATGAGAGCAGACTGTTCTAGATAGTTTGATACTGACACACACAGTACTTGTTCCCTCCCCCACCCCCCCTTATGTTTCATCACTGGGATAACAAGGACTGAAAACAACAGTCCTGAGCTGAAAACCCTCAGTTTTTTTGGGTGGCAGCCTCCTCAATTATTATTGGTGTGCTCGTCACATCCAGTGAAAAGGTAGAATAATGTGAATAAGATGTAAATTGAGGGCGAGATGCCATGGTGGGAGAAAGTCAGTGTGTTGTAGTAGACAGCTCTGGATATGATTCCCAATTTGCCTCCTAATAATTCTCTTCACTTGAGCCTTGTTATTTAATTTTGAGTCTCAGTTACCTCATAATTAAAACAAGAATAATAACATCAACTTTATAGAATTGACAGGAGAACGTATTTGCATATACTTGATTCGCAGTAAAACCATTAGATTTGGTTTCACCATTGATAAGTTACATGACATTGAGAGAAACACTTGATCTTTGTAAGCATTAGTTTCTTTATGTTTCTTTGTTTATTTTTTTTTTTAATTTTAAGTTCCGGGATACATGTGCAGAATGTGCAGGTTTTCACATGGGTATATGTGTGCCATGGTGGTTGCTGTATCTATTCACACATCTTCTTAAATCCCTGCCTTCACCACCTCTCCCCCTCAACAGGCCCTGGTGTGTGTTGTTCCCCTCCTTGTGTCCATGTGTTCTCATTGTTCAACTCCTACTTATGAGTGAGACCATGCGGTGTTTGGTTTTCTGTTCCTGTTTGCTTGCTGAGGATGATGGCTTCTGGCTTCATCCATGTCCCTGCAAAGGACATTATCTCATTCCCTTTTATGGCTGCATAGTATTCCATGATGTATATGTGCCACATTTTCTTTGTTCAATCTATCATTGATGGGCATTTGGGTTGGTTCCATGACTTTGCTATTGTAAATAGTGCTGCAATAAACATACGTGTGCATGTGTCTTTATAGTAGAATGATTTATATTTTTTGGGGTATATGCCCAGTAATGGGATTGCTAGGTCAAATGGTATTTCCAGTTGTTGTTCCTTGAGAAATCACCATACTGTCTTCCGCAATGGTTGAACTAATTTACATTCCCAGAAACAACATAAAAGTGTTATTATTTCTCCACAGCCTCTCCAGCATCTATTGTTTCTTGATTTTTTAATGTCACCATCCTGACTGGTGTAAGATGGTATCTCACTGTGGTTTTGATTTGCATTTTTCTAATGATCAGTGACGCTGAGCTTTTTTTCATATGTTGTTGCCACATAAATCTCTTCTTTTGAGAAGTGTTTGTTCATATCCTTTGCCCAGTTTTTGATGGGGTTGTTTGATTTTTCTTGTAAATTTTTTTAAGTGCCTTGTAAATTCTGGCTATTAGACTTTTGTCAGACAGGTAGATTGCAAAAAATTTCTCCCATTCTGTAGATTGCCTGTTTACTCTGATGGTAGTTTCTTTTGCTGTGCAGAAGCTCTTTAGTTTAATTAGATCCCATTTTTCAATTCTGGCTGTTGCAACTGCTTTTGGTATTTTTTTGTCATGAAGTCTTTGCTCATGCTTATGTCCTGAATCATATTGCTTTTCTTCTAGGGTTTTTATGGTTTTGGGTTTTACATTTAAGTCTTTAATCCATCTTGAGTTAGTTTTTGTATAAAATGTAAGCAAGGGGTCCAGCTTCAGTTTTCTGCATGTGACTAGCCAGTTTTCCCAGCACCATCTATTGAATAGGAGATCCTTTCCCCATTGCTTGTTTTTGTCAGCTTTGTTGAAGATCCGATGGTTTTGGATGTGTGGTGTTATTTCTGAGGTCTCTGTTCTGTTCCATTGGTCTATATATCTGTTTTGGTATCTGTATCATGCTGTTTTTGGTTTCTGTAGCCTTGCAGTATAGTTTGAAGTCAGGTAGCGTGATGCCGCCAGCCTTGTTTCTTTTGTTTTTGTCTTGGCTATACAGTATCTTCTTTGATTCCATATGAAATTTAAGGTAGTTTTTTTCTAACTCTGTGAAGAATGCCAATAGTAGTTTTATTGGAATAGCACTGAATCTATACTTTGGGCAGTATGGCCATTTTTATGATATTGATTCTTCCTATCTATGAGGATGGAATGATTTTCCATTTGTTTGTATCCTCTCTTATTTTCTTAAGCAGTGGTTTGTAGTTCTCCTTGAAGAGGTCCTTCACATCTTTTGTTAGCTGTATTCCTAGGTATTTTATTCTCTTTGTAGCGAGTGTGACTAGGACTTCATGTGCCCAGCAAACCCCTGCTTATTTTGCTTTCCATGTGCTTGGTAAATTTTCCTCCATCTCTTTATTTTGAGAAGAGATGGAGTCCCTTGAATAAAGATAAATAAATAAAGAGATAGAGAAGAGATGGAGTCCCTTGAATAAAGATAAATAAATAAAGAGATGGAGTCAAAATAAAGAGATGGAGTCTCCTGAATATAGCACACCAGTAGGTCTTGACTCTATCCAATTTGCCAGTCTGTGTCTTTTAATTGGGGTATTTAGCCCATTTATATTTAAGGTTATTATTCTGATCTGTAAGTTTGGTCCTGTCATCATGATGCTAGCTGGTAATTTTGCACACTTGTTGATGCAGTTTGTTCATAGTGTTATTGGTCTTTACATTTTGGTGTGTTTTTGCAGTGGCTGGTACTGGTTTTTCCTTTTCATATTTAGTGCTTCTTTCAGGAGCTCTTGCAAGACAGGCCTGGTGGTAACAAAATCCCTCAGCATTTGCTTGTCTGGAAAGGACTTTATTTATTCTTCACTTATGAAGTTTAGTTTGGCTGGATATGAAATTCTGGGTTGAAAATCCTTTTCTTTAAGAATGTTGAATATTGACCTCCAATCTCTTCTGGCTTGTAGAGTTTCTGCTGAGAGGTTTGCTGTTAGGTAGGCTTCCCTTTGTAGGTGACCTGGACTTTAACATTGGCTGCCCGTAACATTTTTTTCCTTCATTTCAACCTTGGAGAATCTGATGATCATGTGTCTTGGGATTGATCTTGTGGAGTATTTTAGTGGTGTTCCCTGTATTTCCTAAATTTGCATGTTGGCCTCTCTTGCTGGCTTGGGGAAGTTCTCCTGGATAATATCCTGCAGTGTGTTTTCCAACTTGGTTCCTTTGGCCCTGTCTCCTTCAGGTACTCCAATCAATAATAAGTTTGGTCTTTTTACGAAGTCTCATGTTTCTTGGAACATTTGTTCATTCCTTTTTATTCTTTTTTCTCTAGTCTTGTCTGCATGCCTATTTCAGCAAGGTGGCCTTCAGAGTCTGATATCTTTTCTTCCGCTTGGTCGATTTAACTATTGATACTTGTATAGGCTTCATGAAGTTCTCGTGCTGTGTTTTTCAGCTCCATCAGGTCATTTATTTTCCTCTGTAAACTGGTTATTCTAGTTAGCATCTCATCTAACTTTTTATCAAGGTTCTCAGCTTCTTTGCATTGGATTAGAACATGTTTAAGTTCCTTGTAAATTCTGGATATCAGAATTTTATCAAGGTTCTCAGCTTCTTTGCATTGGGTTAGAACATGCTCAGTGGAGTTTTTTATTACCCATCTTCTGAAGCCTACTTCTGTCATTTCGTCCATTTCATTCTCATCCAGTTCTGCACCCTTGCTGGAGAGGTACTGCGATCATTTGGAGAAGAGGTACTCTGGCTTTTCAGGTTTTCAGCGTTTCTTCATTGATTCTTTCTCATTTTCGTGAGTTTGTCTAGTTTCCATCGTTGAGGCTGCTGACCCTTGGATGGGGTTTTTGTGGGGGACTTTTTTGGTTGTTGATGCTGTTGTTGCTTTCTGTTTGTTTAGTTTCTTTTTCAATGGGGAGGTCCTCCTTCTGTAGGGTTGTTGAGGTTTGCTGGGAGTTCGCTTCAGGGCCCTATTCATCTAGTGCGCTCCCATGCCTGGAGATGTCATTCAAGGAGGCTGGAGAACAGCAAAGATGGGTGTCAGCTCCTTCTTCTGGGATCTCTGACCTCAAGGGGCACAAATCTGATACCAGAAGGATTGCTCCTGTATAGGGTGTGTGACAACCAGTTAGAATGTCTCACCCAGTTGGGTGGCACGGGGGAACAGGACCCATTTTAATGAAGCACTTTGTCCCTTGGTAGAGGGGGCATACTTCACTGGAGGGGAAACCCACTCGTCTGAGCTGCCCAATTCCTCAGAACTAGCAGGAGGAAAGGCTAAGTCTGTTGGTCCACAGACTGTGGCTACTCTTCCCTCTAGGGGCTCAGGCCCAGGGAGATTTCAGTTCTGTCCCTGAGCCTCTGGCTGGAATTGTTGGAGTTTCTACAGGGAAGCCCCACCCAGTGAGGAAGGATGTGTCAGGATCAGGTCTGAACAGACACTCTGGCCATAGTCTGCCACAGCTGGGGTGTTGGGCTATGGGGGAGGCCTCTTGGGGACCAAGCTGTCCAGCCTCCCTGGCTCCAGCAGGGGAAAAGTGAGGCCTGGAGCTATAGAGATGGATGCTGCCCTTCCCTTGCCCAAGGAGCTTAGCATGTTCTGCAGTTATGAGTCACAGTTCTGGCTGTTGCCCATCCCCCCTGCAAGGAGCTGAGGTAGCCCCAGCTGTGGTGCTGGTCGCCCCTCTCTCCAGGAGCTTGGCAGGCTTAGGCATATTCCAGCTGAGAGGCTGTTGAGAATCTGTGCAGCTCCAGGGTTGGGACCTAGGCCCTGGTGGTGTGGGTTTGTGAGTGGGATCTTCCGATCCACAGGTTGCACGGTTCCGTGGAAAAAAGCACGGTTTCCTTGGCTAGGTAGCAAACTCACTCACTGCCTCCTTTGGCTGTGGGGTGGAGGCTCCCCTGCCTTGTGTGGCTCTGAGGTGGGCTGCCGCACTACACTGCTCTTCCTTCCTCTCCATGGATTACATCAGCCACCTAGTCAGTTCTGATGAGAAAACCTGGATACTTTGGTTGCCAGTGAAGGATTCACACACTAATTATGGTGTTTTTCAGTGGGGAGCCTCTGATTGCCACTGTTTCTAGTTGGCCATCTTGGCCTTGCTTCCCTCTTTATGTTTAAAAGTAGAAGCAATACCTGCTAGTGGGATTGTGGTAGGACTAGGGAGAATGCATATGTTTTGCAGTGCCTGGAACATAATAGGTGCTCAATAAATGATGATTCCTACCAGGAATCTATGAGCAGAGTCATTGAGATTTATTCTGCACAGTGGCATCTCCAAAGGCTGGGTACTATACATTAATTAAAGTCATGAAGATGTTGGGCTTAATACCTAGGAGATGGGTTGATAGGTACAGCAAACCACCACGGCACACATTTATCAACGAAGCAAACTTGCACATCCTGCACATGTGTCCCGTAACTTAAAATAAAATAAAATAATAAAGTCATGCAGAGGCTCCCTTACCCAAGGCTCCATATAGAGCCAAACAATTCCTTTTGCCTTTTTGTAATGTGCAGTGGTGCAGATTAATAAAGTGGGATTTTAAAGTGGGACTATCCTTCATTGTGCTAAAGCCCTATTATTCAACGTTTTTAAGAACAACTCTTCAAGACCATTTTGGCTTCTGCATGGAGAGAAGTATGCTCTTACCTTATCCTGTGATTACGATGTCACAGATAATTCTGAGTATAATTTGTGGTTAAAACCTAGTTTGAGTATTTTTGCAATTTTTAAGACAGCACAGACACCATCTATCCCTGCACTTTCACTTCTTAGTATTTTAAACATTCCTAATCTTTTTTTTACTACAAAAAAATATATGTATACAATGGAAATGTAAGATAGGGTTTGCTCTCCTACATCTAGTGACAGCCTTTCCTGTCCTGATTTGCTCCCAATGTTTGACAGTTGGGTTTATTTAAGAAGTGGAAGCACAATTATCAAGCTAGCATCTTGCATACATTATCTTGTAATAATTTGCAGTACAATAAACAGCTGTTAATGAAGAGTCTCAGAGCAGAGATATCTGGTTTTATGATTTACTCTATAAAACTAATTAGAAAAAGAAATCTTTATTGCCTCTCATAGTCATCTAGCTCCTTCACATTTATATCTATGGCATACTTTTCTTCATATTCTGTGAGTGACTGTGGTCAACATTAGCTCATGCTCAAGACAGATTAGGACGTAAGTGAACTTTCTCTTCAATCTCTGCAGCGATCATTTTTATTGCCTGCTTCATATATGTTAGGCCTTCCATGCAAAGGCATTCCAACACCTCTTGGCTGACTAGGCCCACCTGCTAGTTATTAAAGGAAATAATTTTAAGTTGCCAATGGCTTTATTATGCGTTAAATAACAGCATGATTTGAGCAAGTCACTTATGTCTTTCCTTATCTGTAAAATAGTGACATTTGACTAGATGACATATTATCAATCTTTCATGGATTAGGATTCTTTGGAAAACATGAAATTATGCCAAGAGCATGAGGGCTTTAAAACAGAAGGCTGGAAGGAAGTGATGCTGAGCTTAACCAAAAGAACTAATTTCGAATGATAGACTACACTGTAAACATTCACAAATGTTTGTGGAACACATACCATATGCATAGCACTGTGTTTTATAGCAGAAGACAAAAAATGCAGCAGACACCATTCTTGTCCTTCAGGAGTTTTCAGTTTGGTCATGGAGACATGCATATAATTTTACGTTATATAATTAAATTAAATTAATTAATGTCATAATGGAGACACAATCAGCATGATGATTATTGGATGTCTGTATTGGTCTGTTTTTTCCTTGCTATAAATACCTAAGACTGAGTAATTCATAAAGAAAAAAGTTATATTTTGGCTCATGGTTCTGCGGACAGTACAGGAAGCATGGTGTTAGCACTGGCTTTTGGTGAAGGGCTCAGAAGCTTACAATCATGGTGGAAGGTAACAGGGGGAGCAGGCCTGTCACACAGTGAGAGTGGGAGCATCAGAGAAAGAAGGGGTAGGTCCCAGTCACTTTTATTTTTTAAATTTTTAATTTAATTTTTTTTGAGATGGAGTCTCCCTCTGTCTCCCAGGCTGGAGTGCAGTGGAGTGATCTCTGCTCACTGCAACCTCTGCTTCCTGGGTTCAAGTGATTCTCCTGCCTCAGCCTCCTGAGTTGCTGGGATTGCAGGTGCTTACCACCATGCCTGGTTAATTTTTGTACTTTTAGTAGAGATGGGGGTTTCACCATTTTGGCCAGGCTGGTCTTGAACTCCTGACCTCAGGTGATCTGCCCACCTCAGCCTCCCAAAGTGCTGGGATTACAGGCATAAGCCACCACACTCAGCCCCTCAGACCCTTTTCATCAACCAGATTTCATGTGAACTAACTGAGCGAACTCACTCATCACCAAGGGGATGGCACCAAGCCATTCATGAAGGATCTTCCCGCATGACTCAACCACCTCCCACCCGGCCCCATCTCCAACATTGGAAGTTACATTTCAACATGAGACTGGATGGGAACAAACATCCAAACCATATCAGTGTCCATTTTAGTTTAGCTAGAGTTTGGTAGATAATTATAGATGTTTACTGCATCAAAAATAGGATCACTTTTAACGATGAAAACAATACTTGACGTAGTTACCAGCATCCTATTTGGAGATTTAAGGTTTGTTTGCTGGAAGAAAAATAATGTTTCACATGTTCCCTAGAAACACATTAAAATCTAACAAGTTCTCCATTTCGAATTTCTAGGAAGCAAAGGAGCTGGACTCAAGAGAAAAAAGACACAGTTTAGTGGCTTAAAACAGCCATTTCATTTTGCCCACAATGTTGGATAGGTAAGGAATTTATGAAGGAGTCACTGTGATCTCTATTCTGCAGGGGTTCATCTGGGGTTGGAGGCTCCGCTTCTGTGATGGCTTCTTCACTCACATATTTGCACCTTCATATTGCTTGGTCATCTTTGTCCACATAGTGTCTCATTTTCCAAGGCCTCTCAGTGTGCTTTGGGCTCCTCATGGCAAGGTGTTCTCAAAGTAGCCTCACTTTTTACCTGCTGGCTGGACTCCAAGAGATCAGGACAGAAGTACCCACTCTCTTAAACATTAGGCCCAGGAATGGGCCTTGTCTAGTCAAAGCTGCCAGAGGGAATACTTCCCTTGACGAGAAGAGTGTAAAAAACTTGAAGCCATCTTTAATTTGCCAGACACTCTTTTGGGCACATAGTGTGATATGAAATCCTAAAGTCTTGATTTTTCATTTATGTGTTTTTTTAATTTTATGAGTAGGAAATAAAAATGCCTAATCCAACCAGCTTTCTCAAAAGTGCACTACTGGCATTTTGAGGGAGACAGTTCTTTCTGTATACGTGTGCTAAAAGTGGTAGGACATTTAGCATCCCTGGCCAGCACTCACTAAATACCTAACCTCGTGATTAGACGATACAAACACATGATCCAAAACATTTGAAAACTCCCAGTGGAGGAGTGGGCAGTGCTTCTCCCAGGTGAAAACCACCAGTTTAATGTCTTAAAATGGCAGATTTCATAGTGAGGTGCTGATGAGGTTACTGTTTGGCCTGTTTGGACATGGATAATAATGAAATGGTTTGTTTCAGTCTAGGCAACTCACACTTCTTACTGAGACTATGTCCTATGTGTTTCTATCATTGCCAAATGTTGCAAAGCTATAAATGCATATATTATGCACACCCTGTCCACAAGTGAGATGTAATTGAAGTCATATTGGTCAGTCATCAATAAAAAATACTTCATACTACTTTCAAAAAGAGAAATATATTTATTATAGAACATTAGAAAACACAGACATACCTGGAACCACACAATTCAGATGTGACCACTGTTTATATTTTGATGGATATCATGATTATTAATATGTGTAGCTATATGAAAGGATTTCATATATTTAGTAGATTATATACAGTACTTTGTATTACTCTCTATATACTACAGTATATAATACTTTTTGTAATACACTTTTGATAATTCTTAAGTCTGAGAAAGCAATATAAAACATTAATTAACTAATGTGTTAAATATAGCCAAAGGATAAAACTATGCAGGGGAATGTCAGCTGGAGGTACTGAGGAAGGAGGCTTAATCTAGAGCTTGAAGAATGAGTAGAATTAAAATTGACAAGGTTCTAATCAGTAACTCCATGATCAGAATCAGCATAATACAATTGGAAGACAGTCTAGATTGTACCTGTGTTATTTTTCTCTAATTTTGATAAACATGTTATTTTTTTAAAATTAGGTTTTACTGTACAAAACTTTGAATTTGAAAATGTTTTTAAGAGCTACAGGGAAATTGGGAGGTGTTCATTTTTTAAAAAAACGCTCTCTTAAAGATGTCATTAAAATTTGCATTGTGTTCTAAATAAACCAACAGCTGGACTCAGTGACAGCTGTGATTTATTGGTCCTGCATGTAATGGTGGGTGGGGATTTCAGAAGTTGGTGAGTGATAAAACAATGAAAGATACCCTCTAAAGATCACCCATACTTCATAAGATCAAATCCAGAAATTATATTTCTTACCCCAAAGTGAAAGAAATGAGAAAAAACCTCTTTATTATTCTCAATTTACTATTATCACGATAAAGGTTAGACAGTCATCACCAACTGCCTTAGCAATAAATATTATATTCTAAACAATATTAACAGATTTACTACTTTTACTCATGATATCAATAACTATAATCACTAATATATGAATGAAACAATTAAAAACAGTGTAAGTCACATGAGGTAAAGGCAGAAACTTAATTTTATTCTCTCCCCTTCCCTACCACTCAAAAGTAACTAATATTTGGTAACGTTGAATGACTGATTTGAATGAGTGAAAGTATCCACAGTAAGAACTATACTTTCTTATGAAAAATGGGAAAAGAAATAAATGGCATGAGCAAAAAGAAGGAATTATGTCCACAGCAAATCTGATTTTTGCCTATAAAAGCTGGCCTGTAAAAATGCCATTTTTATAAAATTACAACTCAGTGAAGTATAATCTACCCAACAGCAAATCCAGAAAATCTTTATATAAACAAAATGACCTTGAGGTTGTTGCCTGCATCTGTCTAGCTAATTAACTATAGCTAATGTAGCTAAAACTGATGTAAGGCAAGATATTAAAACCAACTAAAGGATTATTTTGTTACAATTTAAGAGAGTGAAATTGTTATTAAAATTATTACAATTGTAAAAGGAAAAATAGAATATGGTGAATGATGAAACTACATTATTTTAAACAGTAACTAGTATAGGGTAAATTACATAACAGGCACTATGTAAACATTTGTCCTTACTGAATGAATGAATGGTCAGTTTGTATTATATTATAATAAAGATTATACAACAGGAAAATGGCTACTGAGGGTGATTTCTAAAGGAAATAAGCATATTAAAATAGTATTTTAAGTTTTTATAAACCTTTCATTAAAAAGTAACCATCCCAAAATATACTAGGATAGAATCATAACGATACATAGACCAACACATTCTGGCCAAATAAAAACAACATATCTTGGTTAACTGATAATTCAAATGCCTCATTTGAGAAAGTTAACATTGCAAGTAATGTTATTGTACATGGTAGGAACCATGGAAAGAACCACTATTAGGCACTACAATTGTTTTTAAATTTCACTGGTCAAAAGAAGCAGTTGAGGTACCTACCAAATGTCAGATTTTTTGGCCTCAACATTGAGTGATGGTGATTCAGCAAGTCCAGGTGAGTTCCCTGAATTTGCATTCGTAACATGCATTTCAGGTGAGTTCTAAGCCAGTCATCTGCAATCTGTATTTTGTAAAACAGTTCTTGGCATTCCTGCTGTTGTGCCCCCACTAATAAGATTCAATCCTTTAGTAATTAATGGACCTGAAGTTTTGTAATTTTGGAGTGGTATTTTTGTAGCTTCTGGGCATTCTTTCAGGGCCTGCCTTCCAACTGGATCAAATTTTTCTAAAGTCGGCTTTGTCTCTGAAATAACTACCTTTGCTCACTCAAGACATAATGTTCACAAGTAAGCCTGGTCTAAACATTTCATTCTTGTGTCATCTTTATTGGGTTTTAATAACCATGTTATACAAGCCATTTTTCCCTTCCATACTATGAAACAGATTCAGTAGCATTAGAATCAACTGCATTAAAAATTGGGTAAATGCTGTAGCCTGAATGTGTATGTCCTTGCAAAATTATTATGTTGAACTACTAATTCCCAATGTAATGGTATTAGGAGGTGGGGCATTTGGTAAGTAATTAGGTTATGAAAGCAAAGCCCTTATGAATAGAATTAGTGCCCTTGGAGACTCCACAGGGTGAGCTTTTCTTCCCTTAACTATCTGTAAAGACACGGAGAAAAGATTGCTGTCTAGGAGCTGGGAAGTGGGCCCTCACCAGACACCAAATCTGTCTTTGCTCTGATCGTGGGCTTCCCAGCCCCCAGAACTATGGGAAATAAATTTGTGCTGTTTATAAGCGACTCAGTCTATGGTATTCTGTTATAGCAGCCAAACAAATAAAACAGAAGGAAATATTTCCACAAGAAACCATGTAAATCTGGTGCTTTTTCAGAGAGAGTTAGATCTTTGAGCAAGTCCTCTATTTCTTTGTATTGGAACTCTGATATTTTATCACTCCTAGAGTAAATTTTAATTTTTGGAAAATTATACATTTCTTCCATGTTTTCAAGTGTTTTTGTTGGTGTAGGGTTGAATAAACTACTTTTATATGCTTTAAGTGTCTTTCATATTGATGGATATTTCTCCCTCTTCTTATTTTGTGTATGACTTTGATTTCTCACTCCCTGCCAACCTTCAGTTAGCTTACAGGTAAGCCATGGAGAAAATGGCAACAAATACTTTAAAGAAGATAATTTTTAAAATGAGAATAAAAATTTAATTTGTTTAGAAGATGGGAAAGGTACACATTGGCATACATATTATATAAATACAAATAATATCTGTCATTTCCTCTTCCAGTTAATCGTATTAGTGTCATTGACAAATGAGACCAGTAGCGTTCTAGTGCATTTACACCATATTTATATGGAAGTATAGGTAAAAATAATACACTCTATCTTAGTATATGTTGGGGCAAAAGTAATTGCAGTTTTACCATTACTTTTAAACGGCAAAACTGAAATTACTTTTGTACCAAGCTAATAATAGTATATGTTGAATATCGAATGTTTAATTTTTGACATTGATGTGTCAATGTTGATTACATTTTGAAGACCTATCAGTTTATAGTGTGTGTGTGTGTGTGTGTGTATGTGTGTATCTCCATGAATTTAATTAGGTTAAATGTTTTCAAAGGGTAAAATGCTTACAGATTGACAAATTTTTAAGTAGCTGATTAAGAACTGAGACCAGAAAATATTGCAGAATGAGACAGACAGAAAGAAAATCAATTGTGTTCAATGGATGTGAGCGTCAGATGGTCATTTTTCCTTGTTGAATCCTCTCTAAATTTTTTATTTGATTGTTATTAGTCATAATTATGTTGGCTAAGCTGAAAAGTAGGAGAAATAATTGTAATGTTAAGTGTCTTAATTATATTGGTTAATACTAGTCACATTTTACTTCCTTCTTTATTTTTGAGACAGGGTCTTGTTCTATCATTCAGGCTGGAGTGCTGTGGCACGATCATGGCTCACTGCAGCCTCAACCTCCAGGGCTCAAGTGATCCTCCCTCCTCAGCCTCCCACATAGCTGGGACTATAGGCATGCACAATGCCAATGCCTGGCTAATTTTTAACTTTTTTTTTTTGAAGAGACAAGTTATTCATTTCATTCTAATAGGTATGGTTCTGATAATTTCATGGGCATATAAATTTGTAGAAGGAAGATACTTAAGCTTTGGTCTTCTCTGTGTATAAGAGTAAAATTTTCCTTTCTACAAAGCTCATTTGTAGCACCACAGAGGTTGTTTCCTGCCTGTAGGTCACTGATAGATGGAAGGCAGAATTATAGTAACTTTTTCAGCACATCTTGACACCTGTAGTCTTTTCTTTCCCTCGGGGGTGGGGGTAGGGTGGGGGTGGGGTGGGGGTGACTCTGGTTATGTCCGGAACTGTGATGAAAATGCTCTCTGTCACAGGCGGCACAAGGTGCCCTGCTAGTGCACAATACCTAATGGATAATGATCGGACATATTCACACCTTGAAAATGAGGTGGTGAATTTTTTGAATTTTCTTATAGAGTTCAGCACAACGAAGAGTCCCCATGGAGATACACAGGTTCAAGATCTGTCCCAGCAATAGCAGGTGATGACAGAGGGCTCTGTTTCAATATGTTTTGTACAGGAAATCACAGCTTTGGTGTGCTGAAGCTGGTACGTTTTCATCAGGTATACACTAGTGGTGTTACAGACTTGTAGAATCTGTCATTCTGAAAGTATTCTGAGAGCCAGAGAATGACTCTTATTCCAGATGACACTGGCATCGCCTGGCATTGATAATTAAATGCATGAAGTGAGAACTTCTCTAAAAACAATAAAACAAACAAATACAACTTTGACGGCACATAACAAGGTGGGGTTTTCAGGTTGAGAATGGAATGAAAGCTTTCAATCTAATTTACAGTCACTCTCATATTACTGCACAAATTATAGACAGTAAAATCCACTGCAAATGCAGGTAAAATCAGCATTTGCAGTGGTTTAATCCCATTCAAATTCTTTAATAATTGCAGATTTAAAAACGAAAAACCCCTACCAGACAATTGAAGTTGGGTTTCAGACTGGCATCTACGGGCTGTTGTTCTCCTGCAAGAAAAGGAATTGTAAGTCGATTAGTACTCTAGTGAGAGTCTATATTGAAAACCTTACTAAAAGTGACCCTGATCCGGCATGGTGGCTCACGCTTGTAATCCCAGCACTTTGGGAGGCCAAGACTAAAGGATTGCGAGGTCAGGAGTACGAAAAACAACAATAACAACAACAACAAAAAACCCCAAAAAACCTGACGCTGATTGTGTAGTTTTAAGTTTTGACAGGAAGACTGTGAGGTGTACTATAATATGTGGTGGACCTTGTCCAATACCATGTATGAAAAATGCAGGTAACCCCATTGGTGTGGAGGTTTGCGTTTTCCCACTTGAGCACTTCATCTGCATGGAGTAAGATAAGGGCGGTTGGGACTAGTCCACCTGCCTCGTTTCTCCCAGAGTCATCTGGCTTAGGTCAGAGTTCCATGGCAATTAAACCCTTCCTCCGCTTACTCAGTGAGTCACCACTTAGCTGAACAGACACAGCCACCTCCTGAGGTCGTGCTGGCTCTAAAGGTCTGCTCCCCCATGCATTGAGGAAAAGGACAGGGTCAGTAAAGGAGGCTCACTCTGGGTCATACTGACCTGGGATCCTAGGAGATGGGCACTGGACTTTTTAAAATAATAATTTCCTTTCTAATCCTTTCCTCATGCATTTTTTTCTTGTTCTCTAATTTGCCCCAGCTCCTTTCTTAATTCTGGAAATAGGTGTTTTCCGGAACGCCTTGTTAGGATAAGCCTAGCTATCACAGGTCATGTCTCTGTGGTGATGGTGTATCACTCTTTGAAACTGTTTTCAGGTACCTTGCCAGCAGGATTTCAGCCTCTAAATAGGGTATTTCATGGAACCTTATGAAAAGGCTGCTTTCCTACCACGTTGTGAGGCTGTGGGTTTATAGCACTCCTAGATATTTAGATAGACCAAGAAAATGTAGTCAATTAAGAAAAGTGTGATGTGTTTTAATGACCTGGTGGATTCAATTATTCAGGTTCAATTTCCTTTCTCTAGGATGTAAGTAGGTTTTAAAAAATTTCACTTGGTAAATTAACTCCTTAATTGAAAGGACCTGGTCCTCTGAAGACAGTGTCTGCAATGAAGGGGAGTCCTCTCTCTCCCGGCCCTGGTGTCTACCTCTAAGTTATTCCTGATGAATGACAGCAAGTTCATAGCTTCAGGTATTTATCCCTTCTTTCATTTCTCAAAGCTGCCTTCTGTTTTCTTTGTGTTTGTCTTAAAGTTCGGTTTGGACGTGCACTGGAGGGCTTTAAGGGTTTCACCTTAAGATTCTTGGACTGAAGTCTTTGATTTGAGTTCCTGCTGAAGATCACCTGGGACTTAGCAGTCCTGCTGTGAGCAGGATCACTTAGTGGAGGCTGGGCCCATCCTGGCCCCTGGCAGTACTATGGGGACAGCTTAGCCAAGTGTGTGTGCTCACAGACATACCTAGAAGCTCCGTGGTGACTTGCAACTCCAGGGTTCACTTTTTGGCTTTAAAAAAGTATTCTGAGGCTCATTCCTGTAATCCCAGCACTTTGTGAGGCTGAGGTGGGTGGATCACATGAGGTCAGGAGTTTGAGACCAGCCTGGCCAACATGGTGAAACACCATCTCTACTGAAAATACAAAACAATTAGCCGGACATGGTTGTAGGTGGCTGTAATACAAGCTACTTGGGAGGCTGAGGCAAGATAATTGCAAGTGGTTGCAGTGAGCCAAGACTGCGTCACTGTACTCCAGCCTGGGAGAGAGAGTAGGACTCTACCTCAAAAAAAAAAAAAAAAAAAAAAGAAAAGAAAGAAAAAAGAAAAGTGCCCTGGGATGATCCCACACTGTTTTACCCATTTTTAAAATAATGACCGGGCATGGTAGCTCATGCCTCTAATCCTAGCACTTTGGGAGGCCAGTCATCTGAGGTCAGGAGTTTGAGACCAGCCTGACCAACATGGAGAAACCCTGTCTCTACTAAAAATACAAAATTAGCTGGGCGTGGTGGCACATGCCTATAATTCCACCTACTTGGGAGGCTGAGGCTTGAACCCGGGAGGCAGAGGTTGCAGTGACCCGAGATCGCACCATTGCACTCCAGCCTGGGCAACAAGAGCAAATGTCTGTCTCAAAAAGAAAAAAAGACCAGACAGAAACAACAGACATCAGTCGAGTGTGTAAACAAATGGAGAATGAGGTCATTTGTTTACTCATCTTCCTCCTTGTTTTCATGTCTTAGTCTATGGGGATTTGGAATGGGGTTGTAAAAGTACGACAGCCATGGGACCTTTGGGTTGTCCATACTATATAGTTAAGGCTTTTCTGAGCAAGAGTGCTAAGATTTCAAACAATTCTTTTGTTTTTGACCTAATGATAAATGTGAGAGAAAAAGTAAGTTTGTTTGCTTTTTCAATTCTAGAAGCATCACCCATGGATCTACAGGCTCCTGTCCTTTGGGATACAGACAGTGGGCTTCGAAGCTGAGGGAACTGATAATGGTTTGGCTTTGTGTTCCCACTCAAATCTCATCTCGAATTGTAATCCCCAGGTGTTGAGGGAGGGACCTGGTGAGAGGTGATTGGATCATGGGGATGGTTTCCTCATGCTGTTTCTGTGACAATGAGTGGCTTCTGATGGTTTTATAAGGGGCTCTTCCCCCTTTGCGCTGTCTCTCCTGCTGCCTTCTGAAGAAGTTACTTCCTGCTCCTTCCTTTGGTCGTGGTTTTAAGTTTTCTGAGGCCTTCCCAGCCATGCAGAACTGAGTCAATTAAACTTCTTTTCTTTATAAATTACCCACTCTCAGGTATGTCTTTATAGCAGTGTGAAAATGGACTAATACAGGGACATAAATCTGAGCTGCCAGAGCTATGAAACAGGACTGGAGGGACCGACCTTGCAGATATGGTCACCCTGGCGACCAGTGCTTGTGCCAAACACTTGTCATTGTCTGTCTGGGTACCAAAGAACCAGGGAAACAATAACTTGCATTCAGCAACATGCTGTCTGCGAAACTCTGTGAAGACTGTTGGACCCTTTCTTCCATTTGATATGACCCTCAGGTGGTCAGAAACCCTTGCTCCTCGGTTAGAAAACAGATGTTTTTAGGCGAGGAAACCTGTATATGACCCTGTTGTGGCTGTTTTGGGTGTGGTACAGAGCAGACTTCCTATGGTAAGCTTTCCTAGGAATGAGGCTTAGAATATGGTTAGAAATGAAAGGGACGGGAGGAGGAAGGAGAGGAGCTCCTTAACCTAGGAATTCAGACGCAGCTCTGCTGGATGCCTCATGTCCTGAAGTAGGAAAATAGTAGCAAAACACTGAAAGGATTTGTTGAACACTGGACCACTCTCAAAACAAAAACAGCTCAGGCAAATGGAGACCAAGAAATATGGAAAAATGCCTCATAATTTCCCCTATAACATGTCTCTCTGGTTTTCTGTGAGAGTGCTGTTCTAGCAGCTGGCTCCTGCTAGAGACAAGTCCTGCTGCTGAGAGACAAGTCCATTTAGGGTAAATGCTGAAGTAACAACAATTTCAGGTAAGATTCAGTCAGAAAAGCGGTTTTTAGGTAATTAAAATGTATACTTAATCTGAATTATTTTCTTTCTTTTCAACATTGACTGAATTAGTTTCAGTCTAGAGAACAAGTAAAGTTTTATTATAGTTTCTGTTTTTGTTATTTGGCCTACCATGTTAATTGATCATTTCAGTATTTTAAGGAATATAAACCATTTTCCACGGCTTAGTTGAGGAATCACAGACTTAGAATGTAGGCAAGCCAGAAGACTATGCCTCAAAAGAGTCACTATGTCCCTTGGGATGAACACTGCCCTTTTTATCTCTGTGTTTCTTTGAGATTTTAACATTTATTGCCCACATGATTATAATATCTTTTGGGGGCACTGAAAAATTGTGAGACCTGGCTGCTTCCACACTTACGCAGCAAGATTATTTCTTAGTATGCGTTTCTTGAAATGTGGATCACAGGCAGTTATTTGCGAATGTTTCAACTGGGAGTTTTGTAGCTGTGGTTCCTGTCAGTGGGATGGCATTCCTTGTTAGGTTGGTCCAGTATTCTATTGATTAGTTCTTCCTTCTACCCTCCAAGGACACTGGTTTTCTTTGCAGGATGTATCTTGAGTCTGTGTTAAACTTCCAGTGTTAAATGTACTGTAGGCTTCTCTTTGCATTGCTGAAGGGAAATTTTCAACTTACCCAGCATTCTTGTATATAACAAATTGCATTTTGTGTTTCCAAATGCCTTGTACCACCAGCATTGTTTATTTTGGTCTGGAAGTCCTGGGGACCTCTTGATCTTCCTGCTTCTCCTAGAAGCTGTGCTGTATATTTCTAGAATGTCCAATATATTGAATGATGATTTACATTTTCCACAGAGTATATAATTTAAGAGATTGTTGTGATCTTCTTTTTCCTGATATGCTATTACACTCAGGAAAAAAACAAAAAACTCCTGTATAAGTGTTTGTACCTCACCTCTTATCACTGTCTCATCACTAAACTGTGCCTTAGTCTACTGAGTTAAAAATAATTATGATTCAAATAAGAAGTCATTTGGCCAAGTCTGACTGGCAGGCAGACACGGGAAATCACGTGCCATTTTTAAGCTAAAATGCCCTACTTTTTATAATGTTTTCATTTTAAAATGTGGAAAAGGGTGACATTTGGCTGTCAGAGATAACATGTTTGACACATTTTGCATTTCTGCCTTTGTGATTTTTAGTTTTGGTTATGAACTTGATTTAAAGTGTCTTAGAGCGTGAGTACAGGATTTATAAAGTGAAAATTCTTTCTTTCACTGTATAGATTTAAGACTTTGCTGCTTGGTATACTAACTCATAATTTCCATAATCTAAGTTACCAAATTTATCTCCTTTTTTTCCTATTCTTTGAAATATACTGTGTTAAATATGATGAGGGTGCATTAAACTTTTACTGTACGTGGTACTGCAGAATAGATCACCACACCCATATCCCTTTCTACATGCTCTTCCCTTCAAAAAACAGTCACAAAATACTTCAAATGGTATGGGTTCTGCAAACATAAAGATTACATAACATGAGGATGTGCTATTGGGTTTCTTGACTATCCTTGAGAACTCTTTCATATCCTGACTCAAAGGGGTGTCTCCTTGCACAGGTGACCAATTGTCCTGGTTTGCCTGGGACTGTCCCAGTGTTATCACTCAGTGTCATGTCTTAGGAAACTCTTCAGTCCCAGTTAACCAGAACAATTTGTCCCCTTACCCTGTGTCCATGTTCCAGTCTATGCACCTCCTTAAGTCCCTGGTCATGCAGCCAGTGGTATACATCTTAGTCACTCTGAAACATTCCACTTCTCTGTCCTTGGGATTCTTCTGCATATTGAACTGAGAGAAACCCACTGACAGAGGAGTTGTTTGCCCCATAATTATATTAAATGAAGCCCTTTAGAGCAGTTTAAATATGATTGCATATTAAAATCACCTGAAGCTTGCTTGTTCAATGCTTTCTTGGATTCCATAATATACTCCAGTGCCTTTCCAGTAAGTCAATTAAACATCTATGTTAAATTGTCTCCTATATTTTTATACAATCAGAAGAATCATAAATATTATACAAACGCAATCAATTCTGAATAAGGAAACTTCAGAAATGGCAGAAACCAATCAAATTCCAGAGGCCTCAATACCAGGAGTTTGTGTATCTTCGTTCTAGAGCAGTGGATCTGGCTTTGGCTACATCTTAGAATCACCAGATAAGATGTTTTTAAAATATGGTACCCAGACCCCATCTCAAACCAATCAAGCCAGAGTCTCTGAGACTAAGGCCCACTGAGCAGAAAGTTTGCAGGATTTGCAGGATCTCAGGTGATTTTAATATGTCATAAAATAAAAAATGCTAATGATTGTATCAAAATGTTTTCAGCATTACTAGTAGTCAAAGTAAAGCCAACTAAGCCAACAATGACATAGTTTTTATGTTTTGTTTTGTTTTTTAAATAGGCAAAAAATTTTGAAAATATCCAGATTTGGCAAGAATTTTGTACAAAAAAGTAAAACTGTTAGATCAATAAGTAGAAATGGAACACTACTTCTAGAGGACAATGGAAACATGCATACAAATGTGTTATAAATCTTGCTGTCTCAGTAGAGGCAGAGGTGAAAGAAAATTCACATGTGAGTGGACCTGTGCACTTCAAACCAGTGGTGCTCAATGGTCCCTGCACTAGCTAATTGATTGGTGCTGCTGCTTATAGATGATTTTTATTTACCTTGTAATTCCAACATTTCTTTAATACATTGATTATTTTAAACACCAGTAAAATCATATCTAAAAAAGTCAACCAACACATTTAAAAAGTTATCTCTTTATCTGATACTCTTCTGAAGCGTTCACTATAGCCTTTATAGTTATACTACTCATTTCCCAGTGGTGTAATGTTTGAGAAATGGGTCATGTTTATGTAGCTGCTATCCTATGGTGGAGGCTTGATGGTCTTTGCTAGACTCTAAATCCATTATTAGTGGTTGAAATATATTCATGAATTGGGCAGGAGACGGTGTGTGAGGGAAGAAACCCAACAAAATCATAAATTGTGTACTTTAAAATTCTTTGCATAAATACAGACAAGTGCTTTGTTATAAACATTGTAGATGATCATACATTATTTATTTAGTCACTTGTTTATTAGAATTAGTGTTGTTAATATCATACCAGATAATTAGGATGTAGACTCTAAATATATTAACCCACAGAAAATCTCTTTTGGGGTTAAAAGTGAATAGTTACATTTTGGAATAGAAGGCGTTATTTAAAAGTTGGAAATACATTGATCACTCTTTCACTGCGTGCATTGCCTGTATTTTAGGTTACATATATTTATGTACATATGATTAACAGAACACATAAAACCAGGTTTTATGATAAATTGTTTAACAGGAAGTTGTTATAAATGTATTAATTTTAATATATAATTAAATGCTAGATTTCAGGCTAGGTGCTTTTCATACCATATAACTTAATTCTGTAATCAATCATTCAAGGAATGTAGCATCATTCTCATTACAGATGATGAAAATAAGAAACATACAGTTACAGTAATTTTCCCAATTTTCCTGCAGTTACAAAATGCAAAAGAATCTAAGGCTGAAATCCAGACCAAAATTTTTCCAAATTTCATATTTTCCATTGACAATGCTATTGTCTATACCGTGTACCTAAATTCAAGTTTGCTTATAAGTGAAGTAACTTGTATTATCACCTTTAGGTTATATTTTAAAAATATATAATTGGAACGTGAAATCTTCTAAGTCCTACAATTGTTTCATACACTTACTTAGTTCAAAAGCTTCTTTGATGTAGAAAACACATTTTAGGTGTCCATGGGTGGACAATCACAGCACTATTGATAAATTTTCTGTATCTGTTAATACATTCTAGTGTAAGTAGATTTTGTGGTTATTGCTTTTGAGTTGTTTCATCATAATTTTAGGATGTATACTATAGCAAGTTTATTCCAATTATTAATAAGAAAATTGGTGGGACATCTGAAGAATCTCCGTTAGGTGTGGAACATGCTGGTTCAGACTATTTTAAAACATCAAATATAATACTAAAATAAAATACAGGTGAAAATAAACTATGAAACAATAAATTACCCACATATTATGTTTGTTTTAAATATCAGTGACTATTAGTAGTATTACTAATAGTAATTACCACTAATATTAATTATAACTAATGAGTTATCTTGTTATTCTGTTTTGTTTTAATAGAATCTGCATTTCCAAAAAATTCCCTGGACAATTTTGATCCAGCCAGTCTATATTATGTTTATTTTAAATCCCTAAAGTGTTACGAGTAAATAAGCTTGGAAAGTGCTGGATTACATGAAATTAGATCAATTATTTGGTGTAGAACTTCAGAAAATTTTTTAATGGCTGACATACTTTGTAAATCTCCAAAAGGAACTACAGTATGCATCATTTCTCAAATGTATTTTACCACGAAATCCTCTTTAAAGGGAAAATACCATGGAGATTGCGTCCTGTGAAACTCTCTTTGAGAAACAGTTTATGATACCTGGACTTATATGATTAGAGTGAAGATAATGAAAATGACCCTGTCTTTGGCATTAAGAATGCACCCTCCGATGACACTACTATCCCCAAATGGGGAAATACTTCTTAGCAATAACTATTATACGTAACAAACACAGTATGTTTGTCCCTGTTGGTTCACCATCTCAACATAAATTTGATCAGAAAGACAATGAGAGTGATAAATGTATTAGCATATGTAAAATAGCCATAGATAAACAAAACAAAACAACACATCATCTAATGTGGTCCTTCAGTCTATTATTGGATTAACAAGTATCTCACTAAAGGTGATGCCTAATAATATCTTTATTTAATAGCAACAGGTATGTTCTTATAAAAATTCAGCATCAAAAGTCACAAGTATAAAAGGTTTTCAGGACAGTGAAAATGCTTTTTATAATACTATAATGGTGGGTATGTGTCATACATTTGTCAAAATTTATGGACTCTATAACACCAAGAGTGAACCCCAATGTAAGCTATGGACCCCAGATGATAATGATGTGTCAATAGAGGTTCAGCAGTGGTAACAAATATACCTCTTTGGTGGGGATATTGATAGCAGAAGAGCTGTATACATTGTAGGGGTAGCAGGTATGTGGGAAATCTCTCTATCTTTCTCTAAAAATGCTAAAAAATAAAGCCAACTTTTTTTTTTTTAAGAAAGCAAAACATACACATTTCAAAAACATAAATATCTTATTTCTTTCTTTTCTAGTAGAGGCATAAGGTGAACAAAGATGAAAGAACAGTGTAGGTGGGGGATTTTAATGGATTTATAGAAACTTTATGCTCTAGCACATTTCACATAAAATCAACCAGTAAAACGTTTTGCACATGGGTAGACAATCACAGCACTATTGATACTAGGTATCTAGGTATCTAAATGGCCCAAAGTTTAGGTGCATTTCCTTTTTCATATAGTTATCACCTACTGGTAGGAAAATCAGTTTTGCTTCAGAGAGGAACAAACATGCAAATAAACATACCCTAGAATATTATTATTGACACCCAAATTTGACATTACTTGAACTTAGATTTATTTTAATGAATTCACAGTTTTTATTTAAGAATACAAGTTTTCTTTTTTTATAGCTCTTGAGTTAGTGATAGAAATAGTAACTTGGAGGCTATGATAATGAATTTATAATGAAACATCATTTAAGGAAGATTGGACAAAGCACATGTAATCTGGAAAAGGATTTTACATTCTACCCAATTTAGTCATTTCACATTCTATGTCTCACATGTAAATGTCCCAACATTTACATGGGATCCTGGGGATGTGTGGCCATCTATTTTTAATTTCAAGATATAAGGTATTTGGTTTCCTGAGGATGTATTATTTTCTAGTGTAAAACTCAGGAAAATTACTAAATGATGAAGCAAAATAAAAAACAAACAAGAAGGAAACAAGAAAAAAAAAACAGATTATCCCAAACCTTCCTAACTCAGCTGCACAAGTCTGTCAACTTAAACCTTTTTAACACCTATGATATTGATGGAGAGGCCAATGTAGTGGAGTGCAATGGACAAAGAGGAAAGCAGTACTCAAATCAATTATCTCCCCCTGCCCCTCATCCAAAGGACGGCGCCCCTGTGATGTGAGGATCCTTTTCTGGGATACCTTTGGCTAGTGATGGTGTGATGATAATAACCCATCTATGATTTGGGCTTACTGCCACTGGTGCCGCACCTCAGAAGCTGGGCTGAAACCTGACTTCACTTTTACTGAAGTGTCATGCAGAAAGCAATAGGCACATTTCAGTAACTCTCTTCTGAGACTCTTAATACTTTCGTGTACATTTGCCTACAATAGCAGGCTTTTCACTGGCTTATTTCTTTCTAGAACATTATTACTTCTTCACTTGAATTAAGACATCAGTATCTGATGCTTAAATAACATTAGCTCAAGCATTTCTATAATATTCTTGGTAAAGCAAAGTTCAGAATAATTTTAAGGAAGAATTTTTTTTATCAGTTAACAACAGCTTGCAAAAGAAAGATTTTTTTTTTAAAAAAACAGTATTTTCAATGATTAGCCATCTTACATTTTTATCTCATTATCACTGAAGACAAGAAAACTACAATAAACATTTTAGGGACACACTCTATGCGATAAGGAAAACTAATTAGTAATAAGTTTAGGAATATTAATTGATAATCACAGATTTGTGGGAAATTGTTAAATTTCCTCAGTATTAACTGGCTGCTTAATTTGGTATCTTGAAACAATGACACCTTTAAATGCCAGTACTTTGTTGGGCTGCAGAGGGATCAGATGTGCTTTCTTTCTGACTAAGTGGTTCTCAGGGAAAGTCCTATTGGCATTTGGGTACAAATAGGACTTGCACCCAAGTGAAATGGTTTTGGTGAAATGTCTAGTTATTGGAGGATGTTTAATCTACTGCTTGCAATTATCTCTCTCCAGGCATTCTGACAACCAGAAACCTGCTCCTTTTCATACATTTCCTGATGACCCCTAGGAGACACATTGCCACTACAGATGAGAAACTGCTCTCAGAGGGTTATGTTGACCTAATTCATAAGATAATCTACTCTGAAAAAGTGTTGTACAAACTGGCAAATATTTGATGAATCAGAACACATCAGTCCTTTTGAATGAGATTTAACTATAATTTGTTTCTGGGTGCTAGTAATTTTTTTTATCTTGTTGTCCTAATGAAGACCAAAGCAATTTCCCTCTCCACGGGTTCCCTTTATCACCCCACTGAAAGTCATGTCAACCTAAGGAAGGTTGCTGGGAGTGTTTTAGATGTCTTCAATGTAAAAATTTCCAGAACATCTGCTAGGGAACTCAATTTCACTTCAATATATATAAGAAGGAAATTGACTTATTCTTTAATGAATGTATTAATTTTAGTATGAAAATCACAAATATTATAAATAAGTTTAACTTATTTGCTTATTTAAGATGAAAATTTTAATAGGCAGATTAAATCTAGTAAAAGGTTAAGATTGCATATTATCTTTAAGAAAACAAAGATAATGAAGTTAAGTGCTGTAGAAAACATGAGTGGTAAGCCTACTGCTGATTAGAAATTAGTACCTGGGGTGACCTGGACTTAATCCTCACCTTACGAGGCCTCAGTTTTTTCACGTATAAAATGAGGGCTTTCCACGTTATCAATTAGGTCTAAAATACATCTTTCTGTAACATCCAGTTAATCTCTACAAAAACAAGTAAAGAGCAGAAGCAGCATCTAAATTAGAAATAAGTATCCCCAAAATCATATGTTTCCATAGTCAAAGGAGATATGATTCAGGAGAAATGGACAACTGGATTTCATTTTTAATCATACAACTAAATTAAGGAAAAGCTAGTTTACATAATGTTAACTTCTTGTGAAATTCTGGGCAAGGTAGCAATGCTATCATTTTTATTTTGGAGACTTGGGAAATAACTTGGGAAAGTTACATATGATCATGTGGATTACTGGAGCTCTACTCAGTTCTTTTTTATGGGTTGAATTATTATGATACACAGTACTGAAAATCACATGGAATCCAGACATGATTTAATACCACAGGCTGCCAAAATCATGATAGGAGTCCATTTAGTTTCTTGTCAGCTGTGTTTGAAGGGCAAATTAATTCAAAATGGAAGACAAGTGAGATATTATGTGAACTCTTATCTTGTTTGTTCCCCTAGGAAAATAGATTAGTAATTCTTATCCCAGGAAAGGTTGAGAGTATTCACCACCTGCCAACAGTATGTTTATGCTCATTCTCTCAGTTTTAATTCTTTCTGATGTGGTTCATGAGTTCCAGAGATGAAGGACTTTTTTACTGTTTGACCTAATGTATGTAAAGTTCTAAAAAAGCAATGCTGACATTAACCTGTTTACTATATTCATTCATTGTCTATACCTACAGAGATCCAGCTTTATTCCAGCCTCTGTGTTAGGGGATTAAAAAAAAAGTGAGCTGAACCTCTCACAGGGGTTGTATAGTATACAGGGAGAAACACGTTCAAACAAATAATTGCAATTAACTTTAATTGTTATGATAAGGGAAGGTAGAGTACTAGAATGGAATATAGAATATCCATTAGATATATCTAATATGTATGATGTATTTCCTGCAAGAAAATTTCATTTTGTAAGAAAATATTTTACAGAGAAAATATTAATAGTTAAGTCTCTCAGGAAAATTGGAGGATATGCTGAAGTTCAATCCCATGGACAAGGAGCAGGTAAGTGGAGAGAGCATTTTGTTACTGAAACACCAGGGGTTTAGTCTTCATCAGGCTTGTCCAATCGACCACCCACAGGCCTCTGGTGGCCCAGGATGGCTTTGAATGCAGCCCAACACAAATTCATAAACTTTCTTAAAACATTATGAGATTTATTTGCAATTTTTTCTTAGCTCATCAGTTATCGTTACTGTTAGTGTATTTTATGTGTGACTCAAGACAATTCTTCCAATGTGGCCAGGGAAGCCAATCACTGAGACAACAAATATTGCCAGGCTTTGTTTGAGTGATGTTGGCAGAGGAGATGAGAGCTAAGTCTCAAATCTGTCTCCCTAGTCAATGAAAATTGGGGATTTATGTAGCAGGGAAGGAATGTCGCTACATGCAGGGAAACAGGAATTAGGGGAGAGGTAAGGAAGAGAAGTTGGTCAATAGGAAGCAGTTGATTGGTTAGGAAAGCAGGAATTAGGAAGGGATCTGGCATCCCATTGTTCGCATGTGGTGATCTGGTGAGTTTCAGTTCTTTGATACTGTCTGGGAGACCTGATGGTTAGTTTCCCGGGGAGAACTCAGGTAGGAAAATATAAGTTTCCAGCCTTAAGAACAGGAAGCGTTAACTTTTATGTTTATTCAAAAAGACTGTAAACATCAGTTCTATGGGGAAATTGAACCAGTTTTAATTTTAGGTATAGGAGCCACAGGATGAAGGCATAGAGGGTGGAGAGCCTGGTATAGTGAGTCACTGGAAATATCTAGGGGGCTTGTAGCTTTGTTACAACTGGGGAAGTTGAGATGAAGCAGGCCACAAAAGTCACTCCGTGAATATTTTGCATTTCTTGCTAAAAAGCTGAGATTCCATCATATTTGCTTCCCCAATGTAGAGTTCATTTAGCCTTGGGGTTAAATGCAAACTCATCATTGGATTCTTGAGGTTGCTGGATATTAGAACATTATCTTCTTTAAACAGCAATTAAGCTCAATCTTGAGTAATTTGTAAAATGTATTATTTGACATAAATACATAGTAAGAGCCAGAAAACAAATTTACCATGAAGTTTAGAGATTAAACAAGAGATTGCAATAACATTTCTCGAATAAAAGGAAAAGTCAAAACTCCATGTCCAGAGCCCTGAGCCTTTGCCGTGACACTCCTTGGCCACTAGAAGGAAAAAAGGCTTAGAGAGTGGAATAAAAGAATCCTTTGTCATGTGAGAAGTCCAGTAGAGTTTCACGTTAGTCTTTAGAACTTAAGAATTAAGTCAGTCCTGAAAGCAATCACATGCTCCGGAACAGATTTTCCAGCCAGCATAAGTTGATGACTGATATCTAGGCAGTTTTGTCACACTGAAGAATGACATAGTATATCATATTACAACACTATTATAATATGGCCAGTAGTTAAATAAAACACTATCTTAACATGAAACCAATACAGAGATGTGACAATAATAATTATTTTCCCTTGAGTTTCTCTTATTCATGGCGTACATGCACTTTATTTAATTTTTGAGGGAGTGATTGATAATTTTTTATGTAAAAATGATTACTTCACAGGAATTCAGTAACAAATGTCACATTCAGAACAAACTGAGTTTAGTATTACTTAGCTAAACTGAAAATACTGATAACACAGAGTGGAACATAAAATCATTTAACTCAGTATTATTTCAGCAAACAACGAGGGAAAACATTTCAGTTTAAAAAAATCAAGTGTTTAAAGTTCCAGTCACTTTAAGAAAACTCAAAAAGGCTATTTTTCTAAAGAGTAAAAGTGTGGTTGGCTGGCACAATAAAGATGTTAACAAAATTCTGCTTTCTGTTTCCATGTCAGACATTTGAAATCTTTTTGACTCTGGCAAAGTTGCTTCATTTCTCATCTCACTTCTCTAGTTTTGAAAAGGATATAAAGATTTATCTATCTTTTTAGTCTACAGTCAAATGAGACAATGTCTACAGACTATGTCACTTTATACAAATGCAAAGTAGCATTATTATTCTGTAGGTTAGTGACTATAAACAATCTCTTGAAGATTATGGTAATTTTCTGTTCTTTTCATGGAATTTATATGACCAGTTTTGTGCAGGCAAGCTTTCCATGCTTTAGATAGATTCTTTAATATGTTGAAATTAAATTTTAATTCATATTTTTGAGATTTTCTTATTGCCTTTTCATGATTTTGTGGTTGCCATGTTTTTACAATTCAGAAATTTGATATCATAAGATAAAAATAAAACAAGTGTATTGCAACACCATTTCTCTCAAACTAAAAAATATAGAAGAGAAAGAAAGAGCAGCAATATTATTACTATCTAAATACAATGGCTATTAGTAGCTTGTATATCCTGCCAGTCTTTCTATGTATTATAAATTTATAATAATGTATATTAATATTTATATACATTATGTATATTAATATATTATGTATATTATTAATGTAATTTTATATCATAAGGATTTTTTTAGGTAGCACTACCATCCCATTCCCCTCCCCATCATCTAAATCAGAGGTCAGCAAATTCTTTCTATAAAGGACCATGGCTAACAGGCCATAAACATCTACTCAATTCTGCTATTGTAGCAACCATAGACTATATGTAGATGAAGAAGTGTTGCCATGTTCTTATAAAAGTTTATTTACAAACACAGGCTGCATATTGAATCTCACTCATGGCGCCACAGTTTGCTAACCCCCATTTAAATGATTATAAGTCATTAAATAATTTAATCATTAAATAATTGTATTTCTCTTCAGTGGTTTTATATTTCTTTCTGTCTCAATTAGGGTTTGTCATAATTACTACTTAATGCTAGGTTTAATTATATTTTCTCTATAGTAACTCTCTAAGAACATGGTTGGAGTACAGTACTTAAAATCACCATGCTATAAACTAGATCACCGGAAGCTATTCATCTCAAAGTAGAAACTTTGCATCCTTTGGTGCTTTTTTCATTTCTTCAATTTCCCCCACTTCCCAACCCCTGGCAACCACATCTCTCCTCTCTGCTCCTGTAAGTTTCACTTTTTTCAGTTTCACATATAAGTGAGATCATGCAGGATTTGACTTTCTATGTATGCATTATTTTGCTTAATATAATGTTCTCTAGGTTTATCTATATTGTTGCAAATGGTAGGATTTACTTTTTTAAGATTCAGTAATATTTAATTGTATACATTTATCATATTTACCCATTCATTCTGATGGACACTTAGGCAGACTGCATTTCTTGACTATTGTGAATGGTGCTGCAGTGAACATGGGGGTGCAGACATCTCTTTGAGTGAGTGATTTTATTAGCCAAAGGAAATAATTATCTTTTTAATTTTTTAATGAAGTGAAAAATTAACAGTAATTCTCTTTTTAATTTTTTGAGGACTCTCCATATTATTTTCCCAAAATGCCTATACTAATTTACATTCCCACCAACAATGTATAAGGGCAGTCTTTTCTCTACATCCTCACCAATATTTGTTATCTTTTGACTTTTTGATAGTAGCTGTCCTAAAAAGTGTGAGATGATGTCTTCCTGGGGTTTCAATTTGTACTTCTCTGATGATTAGTGATGTTAAGCACCTTTTCATGTACCTGTTGGCCATTTGTAGGTCTTCGGAAAAGCACAGGAAACAAAAGCAAAAATTAAAAAGTAAAACTACAGCAAACTAAAAAGTTTCTGCACAACAAAAGAAAAAAATCAATAAACAGACACAGGAGAAAATAGGTAAAAATGATATATCTGATAAGGGGCTAATATCCAAAATATATGAAGAACTCATACAACTCAATAGCCAAAAACAAAAACAGATGACCTGATGAACAAAGGACATGAATAGACTTTTTTTTCAAAGTAAGTATACAAATGGCTAAGTTATTTACTTAACCTATTTTTCACAGGAGTCATAGTTTTCCTTTTGTTTTCAGAAATGTGCTGAATCCTCTGAGGCCTTGGATACCTTATTTTACCCCCATCACTTAGATAATTTAACTTTGTAAAATTCTAGGCTTGAAGATTTTATCCCTCAGCACTTTGAATATAAACATTAATTTAATGTCTCCTTTTAAGTCTCAAGTTGCTTTTAAAACTTGATTTCGATCTAATTTCGTCCTTTGTAGGTGATTTGGTCTCAGTCTCTGGAAGGTTTTAGAATTTTCTATTCATCCTTGTTTTTCTGTTTTGTTTGTTTTTTTGAGACGAAACCTCAGTCTGTCGCCAGGCTGGAGTGCAGTGGCGTGATCTCGGCTCCCTCTGCCTTCTGGGTTCAAGCAATTCCCTGCCTCAGCCTCCCAAGTAGGGACTATAGGCATGCGCCATCATGCCTGGCTAATTTTTTGTATTTTAGTAGGATCAGGGTTTCACCATATTGGCCAGGATGGTCTCCATTTCCTGACCTCATGATCCACCCACCTCGGCCTCCCAAAGTGCTGGGATTACAGGCATGAGCCAGTGCTCCGGCCTCACCCTTGCTTTTTTTAGCATTCTCTGAAGAAAGCTTAGTTGTAGTTGCCTATTAATGTATTTATTCATTTAGTGGCAGTCTATGAACACTTTTAATTGGAGAATAATATTTATCACAAATTGGGGGATATTTTATTCCCTAATTTAGTAAATGTGTCCTTCTTTCCATTTTTTTTTTAAATTTGGACATTCCTATTACATAGATACACTTTTCTTCCTATATTCTTGTATATATTCATTTTGATTTTAGAAATCCTATCCTTCTATTCTTTCTGAGTGCCTTCTGAAGTTATTTTACTTGATCTTTTAGCTTTCTAACAGTTTTCTCTGCCGGTGATCATTCTGTTGTTGAAACCACTATTGAGTTATTTATTTCAACAATTTCATTTTTCATCTCTAGTCTTTTCAATTACTTCTTCCAGCTGATGATCCATTTCTGTGTCTGGAATGCAATGTCTTCCCTTATCTACTTGAGCACATTTATTATGCTTATTTTAAATTCTTCTTCTGTCTAGCATGGTAAATCTTTTTCATTATGGTTTTAAAAAATATTGTATTTTTAAAATAGCAGTTGAGTATAAATGGTCCAGCAGTTTTCTTCAAGAGATTATTTTTCCCAGGGGATAGTAAAGTGTTCTTGGGGAAAATACTGGCAAAATACTAGATTGTATCTCTCCTGGAAAATTTCAGAAGGAGAACATGCTTCAAGGAGGAGATTTTTTTTTTTTGTATTGCAGTTCACTCTCATTTTCCTCTCCTGGCAATACAATATTGCTCTAGGAAATTTTATTAAGCTTCCAACTCAGTCAGTGCCCTTTGCCAAGTACTGAGTCTGTGGGTTGTAATCCTCTAGTCCCCAAGGTATTTAGGTCAGAGGAGGACATGCTCAGGGGCTACAATGGGTCTACATGTGTTTCTATCTACCTGTTCCCTGACCTGGGCCACAATATTACGCTCAAGTTATACTGTAGTTTCAAGCTGGTGCCAGGCTGCTATGACAGTGGATCTTATTCTATATTATGTATTTTATTTTATTTTCATATCCTACAGAGGCAGTGGAGGGGCAACAGCGTACCTAAAGTGATGCCAAGGGAACAATGAACAAATGACAAGAAAACTCTTATGCAGTCTATCCCCAGCTGTGGCTCCTAGGCTTCTCACACTTGTGTTCCATTCCTGCCCTTGGAATAAGTAACAGAACTCAGTTCCTTCTATTGTCCTCAGAAAAATAGTTTATCAAGATTTCTGTGATTTTTTTCTCATACCCATCAGTCCCCTTCTGACTTCTGTGACTTCTCCAGTATTGCATTAGGGTGGAGGAGGCACCTAATGCCAGGGTAGTTCACCATCTCATCATGGGCAGAAATGCTGTTGTTTCTTTAAGAAGAGTTTATGGAAACTATGGCTCTGATTTTGGATAAGCTGAACATGCTCAGCTATTTTATACTTGAGTGATATTTTGGCTGGGTATATAACTTTAGAACCACAATTTCCTTCCTTGGTGCTTTTTAAGTATGGTTCAACTGCTGGAGGAATTTCTGACAACCGATTATTTTCCCTTTTAAAGTGTCTTGGTTTCTCTGCTTTCATTTTCAGGATTGTTTCTTTATGTAGAAAGTACACTAGTTTAATGGTTTTGTGCTGAGTCTATCCCACAGACTCTGGCCAAGTGATGGTTGAAAGAAGTACTCAGACATAGGTATGCAGTGAAAGAGTGCTAAGGGACTGCCCAGAGAGTGAGCAGTCTCAATAAGCTGGTGCTGCTTGCTTTTATTCACTACTCAGTGCAGACATAATGCTGAAAGCCTGGAGCCAACACAATCTGTGGGTAATTTACATTGTTGTCCCCCCTTTCAGGAAGCAGTCATGCATGTGGATGAGCAAAGGTCGGTTTTAGGATGACATGAATAAACAAGCTATTTAGATAAACTCCCCTACATTCCCTTGTACCTACTCCTCGCCCTTTGCCTCAGGGTAAGAGTAGCCACCTTCAGCTCATTCTTCCCCAAAGCTTTGAAAAGCCTCCCTGCCTTCCAAGAAGGTTTGCATATTTCCTATAATTTGTCCCACCTTCCTGACTGACCTCTATCTACAGTCTGGTCATTAATCATATAATAACATTTTTTTTTCCCTGAAATATCAAATACTTCTTGAAACTGCAGATTCAATCATCTTTAATCTTGAAGGTTTTTTTGAATTAAACCTAAAAGTCTTCTCTGTTTTATTTTTTTCCTTCTCTTACCTTTTTGAGGCACCAATTATGCCTGAGTTGAATCACCTTTGTCTGTATTGCACACATGTTATTTTCTTTAGAAACACTTTGACGGCTAGCTCAGTTTTGCCAAGTTCTTCTGTGTCCCTCTTAGTCTTTATTTTGCTCTTCCAATGGGGACCTAATTTTGTGACAGTTTTATTATTTGTATCTTGTCTCAAGCTCTGCCAAACTCAACTCGTTTTTTTATCCTTTAATCTAATGTCTCCCTGTTTCTATCTTTAAGCCTTATATCTCTGCATTCATCTCTTATTTCATGGATTTGGTATTTCCTTTAATTTTGTTTGAGTTCTTGGAAATGGCTTAAGTCATGAACTTTAATCTGCCCTGTAGAAACATGTTTTGAGAGGTATTATTCACCATTTGTTTTCTCTGTTTCTTTCTAGCTTTTTGAAGAGACTTAAAAAAATATATATGCTGCACTTGTTTTCTGATTATGCATTATTTTTGAATATGAAATCATAGTTTGACCTTGCGTTTTTGCCATCTTGAATGAATCAAATGAATTTTTAGGTATTACCTTAGCCACTCTTGTTAACTTAGTCTTTTGTTCTGATTAACAGAATATCATTTTGGCCCTTCATGTGTGCCATACAGCTAAAGAAATTTGTGCCCCCAACACTCTTTCTGGGATTAAAGTTCTGGGCATCTTCACTTTGTTTCATTTTCATCTCTGTCTCTATTTGACTGATACCCAAAGTTTTTTATCATATGTATATTCAGTTTCAAGGTTATAGTGAGGGTTAACTTAAATTAAAAATGGAAGCGAAGGAAGCAGAGCTGTTAATAAACTGCCGTCTTAAAATGGGAATATATCTATTTATTTTGAAAAACAATTTAACTCCCTTTCTTTCTGTCTTATGGAAACACCATGCTCTAGATATTTTCCTAAAAAAAGCCACCTACCAAGATCTCTATGCTTAACCAGAATGGAATTGTCAGAGGCTTTACAAGTAGGGTTCTTCTTAACCTTTTCCAAACTAAATTCTTAGGCAGATCTCCATCTCTCACATAAGTCTATTGTCCCACACTTGAGAAAAGAGAAAAAAACATTATCTTATTCTTACATTGTTCAAGTATACCCAGGGTTATTTCTTTCCCTTTTCTTTTATCATTACACAAATAAATCAAGTCAGATTCATTGAATCAGTGAATTATAAGCCTCATTTTCTCTAACTTTACTGTCAGTAATGTCCTTGATTAGTAATCTGATCATCTCAAGACTTGAGAGAAATAAGAAAACAGCTCTTCTCTATGAAACTATTGGTTGGAAATCCTTCAAATACCAGATAAACTCATTAATTCAGAAGAAGGGTAATTTCATTATGATATAGGGAACTCATAAACATATGATGCTTATTTGCTGTCTCTAAGAAATGATGATATTTTCAGACATATTCTTGCTAATGCACACTGGGAGGACCAGGTGCTGTTGTACCTTTTTCCCATAAATCACTATCAATATGGAGTACAAAAAGTTCAAAATGTGATTTAAAATTTCTTTGCTATCACGCCAAATCAAGTGATACATTTTCCTTATGTTGAATACAGTTTTTAAATTTTTCATTAGGCTAAATAGTGAGAACTCATGGACACAAAGAAAGGAACAACAAAGAAGGAGCTTACTTGAGGGTGGAGGGTGGGAAGAGAAAGAGGAACAGAAAAAATAACTATTGAGTACTGGGCTTACCAACCGGGTGATGAAATAATCACCTGCTCTCAAATTCCTGACCTCGAGTGAACTGCCCACCTTGGCCTCTCAAAGTGCTGGGATGACAGGCATGAGCCACTGCTCCCAGCCTAAAAATTTTCATTAGGCTACAAGTTAAAGGTAAAATTTTTTTATATCCACTTCCTGCAAGGGAAAGAAATGCCTTCTGTATCATCATAAAGAGTACACAGGAAATAGGGAATGCTATTCATTCTATTACTTATTTGGACAAGGGCATTATTAGCATAGGCATCACTGGCATTGTGTCAGCATCCACAGTCCTGTTTAGTGCTAATCTCCTACTTTGAGTTAAATAGAAGAAACATCTCAAAGCTTGGAGGCTGCAGTATCTGATAGACAATGCTGATAAGCATACAACAAAACATAAACAGAATATTAATTTCAAAAGTGTTAAAATAGCTCAAAGACAATCAAAAGGATTAAGGCTTGTAGGGTCAGATTCGTAAGAATTGCATAGTTAGTTTCAGTTAGCAGCAGGGGAATTCACTGCTTCTCTTTTGCTTAGATATATCTATGTCCAATGAATCATTCAGGAAATATTTATTGGGCACCTACTGTCTGAGATGCAGCAACGCTGGAGACAGAGTGACAGAAATAAGATAAATGAGGCATGGGTTCCTCGCTCTAGTAATTTACAATGTAAGAGGGCAAAGATTCTACATAAAATAGAGGTTAGAAGACTGTGAGTGGTTTTGGAAAGATTTACTTGTAATAACCTGGTTCTCCATGTATTCTTGTGCTGTGTTGTTCCATATCATCAACTGAATATGAGATTTAGCTCTTTCTATGAATTCCACATCAAATATGTGATGAACAACAACAAAATAACAAAAATACTCCCAGTTTCGGTATTTTGCATATGGTTTGAAGGTCTGCTGGAGAAACGAATGGATCACATCATATAAGCAAACAGAAGCTTTAATTTCATATTAGAATTCCAGTTATTAAAATTTATTTGGGCATCCTTCTATCTTGACACCCATCTAGTCTTTGCATGTAAGTACGATTTTCATTAAGAACTGGTATGTTTTTAAGATTATGCTCTCTATACTCTGTCAACCGCCTGAAAATGTGTATAATCTGTAGATCTCTAATAAGAAAAAAATAAGGTTTGAGTAGATAGGGAGATTTTATTTTTTCATTATTTTGCATAGCATCCACCAATGCTCATAGTATACTATTTATGAGGTGTGATACATACACAGGGCATTGCTTTTCCATGGGGATCCAATTACTTCTGTATGGTCCCTTTACGTGGAACAGGTAACCTGACAGCATTTATTCATAGAAGGAAAATTGGTCATTTGAAAAATGGCCCATGCAACAAGTCTTAGAATCTCAGGACGTTAGATCTTGAAATTGTAGAGATTCTGAGCTTAACCACTTTTTGTTACAGCTGAGAAACTGAGACATAGAAAGGCCTGCCCAAGGACACCTGCCTATCTTATGACATCAAGCAATTTATAACCTTCTCTGATAGCTCCTAAGATTTACATGAAATAGAGTGGTGGTGTGAAGTCATAATATACGGTTTTTAGGACAGGATTTCACCCTTGATAATTCCTTTTAAGACTCTTAGAATTTATGTGATTATTCCATCTCCCTGGATTGATCATTTCTGACACTTTATAGTTGCAAGTTAATGCACAATCCAGATCCAAACAATTTCCATAAGAGAACAAATATCAATTTGCAAGACAGTATGGAGTTCGATTTTAATTTAAAAATTGAGATGAAAATCCTGCTCAGAATTAAGGTCTGTCCTCTTCAAAACTTTCTTAGCACTTACTTGTATCTTAATGTTGCTGTTATATCTTTAGGACTTATTTTTTATGCATTATATTTTCTTAACTATCAGAAATCTCAAAGCAGAGGCGATCATATTGACACCTCCCTTCTGGTTTAGCCCAGTGCTTTCACACTGATGTTTGCTCAGTAAGTATCTACTGCCTTAATGGCAGTAGATTTTAATTTTAATTTACTGCTTGCTAAATTTTAAATTTACTGCTTGCTCTTCCCCTTAAAAAAGATGTATTGTAATAAAGGTAAAACAGAGCAAAGACCTACACTGCATGTGAATAACTAGCTTCTCTGGCTGATTGAAACTGGCTTTTGCCATAGTAATATATCTAATAATAAGTAAGACTGATTTTTCTGTTCTAGCTATAAAACATTTTATTCTTTCCCGTGGTCAAAATGTTTTACTTTTATGATATTTCTTTATTTCAAAGCATTAAATGTACAATGACTTACTGTGTGGTTTCCTGACCTTTTTCTTATTATATGACACTGTTTCATTTTTAGACCTGACTTGCAATGTGGATTTATTTTGGCAGTCACATTGTGTATTAGTAATAAAGATGATGGTAGGACTTGGTATTTTTCATACCATCGTTATTGCTAATTACTGACTACAAATTATTTGAAAGGATTTTTCATACACTATCTCCAGATTCATCCTTTGGACCATTTTCTACTATACGTGAGGCTGGTAACATCAACCTCATTTTATTAAGATCATCAGGGTTCACTCAAGCATGACTATATTTTAAAAGTGTTATTCCACATTGAGCTTTTGCTTACTTTCATTTTTAATGGAAAAAGCTTAAGGCCCTTTGGGTCAAACCCATTTACAATCAATAGCACAAAAAATCATTAAAAAATAAAATAATTCATTATTGATGAAGCTGGATGATGGCATCATCCCATGTTAACATTTATAAGTTCCAACAGTTAATAATAAATCTATAGCATGGGGAATATAAAATATTTAAAAAATGAATAATTGATTTGCTAGAGGATCATTTATTAAGGTTAGAAGTGATTCGCCAATATGGAAATGAGCAGGTAGAAGCAATATTGTAATTCATTCTTGAGAAATTACCACTTGGTTGAGGAGTAGGAACAATCCAGAGAGAATGATAGAAAAGTTATTAATCTCAACTAATTTATTTGAAAGAAATATGTAGATTACAAACAAATGTTTTCTTTGCAGGCTGAAGCTTCATTTCTGTCATTAGCCACACTTCCAGAGTCTTTTGGGGTGACATATTGCTGTGTGGATTAAAATTAGTATAATAGAAATTTACAGTATAAGTAGTAGGTGACAATGTGTCTTTAATCCCCCAAATCACAGTGCAATGATATTTCTTCCTGTAAACTTTTGGGAGTAGCATAAGCTGCCCAAAATTGACTTTCTATTTTTGAGAAACTGTAAACTTTATTTCTAGGAGGGGAAGACCATATTTCCCACTACAAAGAAGCCAAATGTGTGCAAGTGGGTGGAATAGATATATCCTTTTCTTGGTTCTTTCCAACTAATACAGAGATATTTTGACATAAACACAGCTCCTGCCCAGTTAGAAGTTAGAAGAAATGATACAAGGTGCAGTGTTAGTTTTTCTGGTGCTGTGCTAAAGTTGGAAATCAGGTGGTAGAGCCTTCAGAAGCTAGACTCAGCCTCTTTTCTGCAGCAGCTTCTGGGCTGGGTTTGACTCTCCTCTGTTCTTTTCAACCCTGATTTTTTAACCCTTGCCAAAACTTCTTACCACAATTTCTGACTAAATGACCCACAGTCGCCGTTAACATCTCAGTACTACGTTTTCTTCATCTATAAAATGAAGAATAAGAATTGTAACTATTTTATAAGATTGTTTTGAGGATTAAATGAGCTAATGGAAAAAGGGCTTAGTATGGGCCTTGGTTCACAGTAGGTATATAAGGAATGTTCGCCATTATCATTTTTATCAATCCATATAGTTGATATCATTAGATTCCTGCTGAGGTCACTGGACTAGACCAAATGACCCTTTGTGGCTTCCTTCATTGATTTTGTAAAAGGCTATTTATTTCTCTGTGGCAGCAATAGATTTGAATTCCTGTACAGGATGAGGATGTGGTTCTCAAATTAGCACTACACTTTCAATACATAATAAGATATCATTACAAATGTCGTAAATACAGATCACAGAGTAATTTTGGAAATAGCCAGTCAACATTCTAGGGCAAAGTTGAGGAAATTTTATGGTTGAGTTTATAATTATATTTCAGTGGATTCGAAACAAACAATCTCTTTGTGGCTGGTTTGGGTGGCCTGGTCAAGGTCTCACTTTTTCTGAGGTAGGAGACTGAGTCTGGGAAATGACTGAAGACTCTCTCTGTTTTCCTGAAGTCATGGAGCCACAGGTTCACAGAAGACCAATATTCCCACATTGCTGGGAAAAAGCTAGATTGCTTCTTTACAAGAGTCGCTGTTGAACTCTTCCCTGAGTTCACTCAACATTATTAATAATATCTGCATCATGCACTTAGTAAAAGATGAACATACCAACTGCGCTTATAATAGAAAGTAGTATTTTTCACCTAAAGTACTTTGCATGTTTAAATTAACTCTGTATATCCATGACTACTAGGAAGGATTATTACTGTTTCTAAGTGGAAGAAATGAGGCATACAAATGTTAAGTGACTTCTCCATGTGAGATAATTTTAAAGTAAAGCTGGGAATGAAATATTGGTTTCCTGATACCAAGCTTAAAGTGTGAGTATATACTTGTTCTTTGATGAAAAGTGGTTATTTTTCTGTTTAACTTTTTTTTTTTTTGATATGGAGTCTCACACTGTTGCCCAGGCTGTAGTGCAATGGCAGGATCGCAGCTCCCTGCAATCTCCTGGGTTCAAGCAATTCTCCTGCCTCAGCCTTCTGAGAATAGCTGGGACTACAGGTGTGTGCCACCATGCCCAGCTAATTTTTTTGTATTTTTAGTAGAGACAAGGTTTCACCATGTTGGCCAGGATGGTCCCGTGATCCGCCCGCCTTGGCCTCCCAAAGTGCTGGGATTACAGGTGTGAGCCACCACGCCTGGCCCTGTTTAACTTTTGATGGAAAGAGATCATTTTTTAAAACTTTGATTTCTGAAGGGTTAATTTTAACTGATGGAATGGTATCATTCTTTTAACTTGAAAAGAAGGTCTTTTAACCAAAACCACTTACTTTCATCATCCATATTCTTCCCTTCCCACCAGGCTTTCTTCCTTCCTTCTTATTTTTATTCACTTACTTGTCCCACAGTTTTTGCATGTCTATATGTCTACTATGTGTCATGCACTCTGTTAGTTTCTGGGAATGTCAAGATAAGGAAGGCATCATTATCACCTAAAAATGTCTCAGTTCAATGCAGAGGATGGACAAGTGAATAGATGATTATAATTTAACAATCAATTATTTTATGCCCACTCCATTAACTACTAAATTATAATCATCTACAAGCTCCCAGAGAGCAGAGACCATCTGGTTTCTAGCTCAATGCCTGGCATACAATAAATACTTAATAAATATTTGTAGAATTGATGAAGTAGATAAACAAGAGGAGGGACAGCACATCAGAATGGATGGCTAATTTTGTAGCGCCAACTTCCACAGAATTTACCAGAAGATCTCACTACATGCTGTATTCTATAATTCTCAGAACACATTTCATCCTAATAGGTAAAAATATTTAGTGCTTTGCTTCCTCATTGGAAATATTATTTTTATATGCTAGCAAGAGATGAGGGTAAGAAACAAAGAGTAGACCCAAGGTCAAGAACACGTGTTTTGTTTTTCAAGTTTATGGTAATTTTGCCACTTACGTCATTCCTAGTTCATAGTATCACATAGGTGATGTTATTGGAAGTATCTGTCCTTGCTGTTACTGATTTCAGCTAGTACCCAGACCATTCATATCACTGTTATCCATTTTGTTGGCTAGTCTACATCTCTGCAGGTGAAGGATGCTTTTCAGTGATGGATGTTTTAATTCTCTGTCCAGTCTAATATTACAACTCAGCAGATTACGCCCTTTGCAGTGTGACATCTCCCACTGTCAGCAAATTCCTCCTGATATTTAAATGACTGATTTCTCTCCTCCTACTTTATTTTGACCCTTTGTGACAATATACATAATTCTTCTACAATATTTTTATTTTACTCTTATAAAACTATGTACTAAATATTAAAAACAATTTGATATATTGAGAATATAAATTAAATATCCATATACTCACTAACCTTCCTTTCTCTCTATTACCTTTTAGTATTGATGCAAGTTTAACAGAATTTTTTCTTAACGTCACAATTAGATGGGTCATTTAAGCTGTTAGGGGACTGGCATAAATAGCCAAAATCACCTAAATATCTTAACTCAAGAAAATAACCTTAGTCATTTTCTTTGTCTGTTACATACTTTTCATGCTAAACTTAAACCAGAAAACAGATATTCTAGATTTTTCCTCTCTGGATAAATGAAATATATAATCCTTTGAATTGATTTTAACTAATTTGATTATTTCAGTCATTTTAATCTGTTCCTCATTCTTCTATATATGCATTTACTTATTCATTCACTCAACAAATATTTACTGATCACTGATAAGACACAAAGCAAACAGGATGTGCTGAGGATAGAACAGAGACTAATTGCAGGGGAAAAATTCATCAAGATGCAGCTATCAAAGGAAGCATTCATTTCACTTATCAATGTTAAATTACTTTTTAAACAATTTGTGCATTTTTTATCGTCGTTGTTTTGAGACAGAGTTTTGCTCTTATTGCCCAGGATGGAGTGCAATGGTATAATCTTGGCTCACTGCAACCTCTGCCTCCAAGGTATCAGTGATTCTCCTGCCTCAGTCTCCCAAGTAGCTGAAATTACAGGTGCCCGCCACCATGCCTGGCTAATTTTGTATTTTTAGTAGAGGCGGGGTTTCTCCATGTTGGTCAGGCTGGTCTCGAACTCCCGACCTCAGGTGATCCGCCCACCTCGGCCTCCCAAAGTGCTGGGATTACAGGCATGAGCCACTGCAACCAGCCTTTTTTTGTTTTACTTACATGTGGATTACCTCACACTTTTTTTTTTTTTTTTTACAAATATTTAGCATGAGTAATCAATAACTGAGTTTTCTTTGTTATTCCTTCCTTTAAAAGGTGCCTTATCAAGTTTGCTGATGTGCCAAATGTGAATGAAAGTTTTGAGCTCATTTTTATCCTTGAAGAGGAATATTATGCTAACTTCAACATAACAGCAACTCAACTTTCCCCATTCACAAAATTTCTACATTGCTTTTCACTCCCTTATGTTCTTCATACCTCAAATTTCAACTTTTCCTTGAGATCTAATGCCTTACTCCAGAAATCCAGAAACTGGATTTCTGCTTATGTTAAGATAGGCTAGGATGTGCTTCAGTTAAAAATTAAATCCGAAACCCCAGTGGCTTAACACAACAAGGTTTTATTCTTGCTCATACCACATGTCCCATATGCGTCAACTTGAAGTATGAAGAGAAGCTCTGTTTCATAGTCATCAGAGATCCAGACTAACATTGCTGCCACTGAGTCAGGGGAAGAGAAATTGGAGAATCACATAATCGTTTTACTGCCCCAACTCAGAAAAAATCACATGTCCCAAGACTATGAGTATATTTCTTTCCTGATACATTTTATATGCTCACTTCCTAGTGTATATATCCAGTTTTTGTCTTTTCATGATCTGTAGTCATCCAGCAATATTTTTACTTGTGTATCCTTTGGTTTCCTTGAACTCCATATTTGGCTTCATAATCTTTCTTTCTCAAGCATCTTTTTTTCCTGAATTTCTAATTTGTTAGCCAGTGCTCCTCGTCAACCAACTCAAAAACTTAGAGTTGCTTTAAATCCATTTCTCTCTCTCTCTCTCTCTCTCTGCCATTCCTCACAGCCTTAAGTTCTAGTGGTGGCTGCCTTGGCATGATCTCTTTCTGTCTTCACTCTCCATTCCCATTGCTGTGATCTGGTCTGGTCTTCTTCACTGTTTCCTGATGCTTAGGCTACTGAAATAACCTTCTTAAGGCCGCCAATGAAATCTTTGTATAACTACCAGAGTAATCCCTTTTAGCATTTTGCTTATATTCACAAAACTCTCCATCTCTTTATTGATACTGAAATCTAATTTTCTCTGCCCTTCTTTCATGGCTTTTCCTAAATTGTTTAATACCCTAATTGCGACCTATTTCTGAACATATATCCTCTATTTTCACCAAGCTAGTCAGTTTTCTATGTTACAAAGATACTAGTCTCTTCTTACTTTGGACTTCCTCATCTCAATTCCAGCTGCTCAAAGCCAAAGCCATCCCTTTATGCCTAGCCTAAGTATATCTTTTCTCAGAGTCTTCTCTGCCTGCTATTCAGTTCATGGATGCTTTTCTGCTGTCAGCTACTCAAGTCCTAGTTTAGCACAAGGTTAGCATCAAATCACCAGTTATTTTGAATTCATTCATTCATTCATTTGGTATTAATTGACTGTGTGAGAAAACATGTACACTGATGTATATGTAGCAGTTAATGAAACAAAGATGTTTCAGCTCTCACAGAGATTACTATGCAATTGGGCAGGCAGGCATTAAAGCAATGATCATAACAACATAAATATATAATTGTAAATGACGATTATGGGCATCAAGGAAAGTTGCTGGGTACTCTCAGAGAGAATAACTGGAAGAACTAATTTGGAGAAGCAGGAGCGTATAGTGCTAGGTGCAAAGACCCTGACAGAAGGTGCGTCAGTTCAAATTGTAGCCTCACCACTGGTTAGTTGTGAGATCCTGAGTAAGTTGTTTAACCTTTTCAGGCTGCAGTTTCCTTAGCTACATCATGGGAGTGATAATTGTACCCACCTATGCAGACTGTGTGGGTTAGCTTGCACGAAGTCCATTTATTTCCAACTCCATCTCTCTTACTTGTTTTCACCATGGCTAGGACTAAAGCACAATACTCAATCTCAAGCCTTCCTTGCAGCTGAGGCTTTGAGGTCATGTAACACAGTCTGGTCCTGGGAAGAAAATACCAGGGGTGTCTAAGAAAGCCTTTGCTTTCCTGATGTGAAATAGTGATAAAGATGTATTGGTTTTCTATGAAGATCAGTGTGCGATGGCTAAGGTCATGCCCTGTGGCTTGTCACTCTCCAGTGGAGTCTTACAGGAAAAATCCATGATCTGAGGTCCCTTAGTACACTTTTTATTATCACAGTGTGGAAATGCCTAACCATGAGAGATAGTGAGCTGAATCTGAGCTCTGTCTGCCTCCCCATCAATGCCTCCCTGCATGCACTGTGCCAAGAGATGATGCAGCACTTTATCCTCAGGCTGAGCTGCTAAGCCCATGAGCCCACACAGAGCCAGATGGAAGTGCTAATGCTTGAGCATCCATTCTCTGACATTTTCTCGATAAGCCCATACAGAAAATTGAAAAAAACACTAAAATAGTTTAAATACACAATAATCATTAACATCTTTAGGAGGAAGCAAGAAAAATCTTTTTGGCATTCCCACTGTTGGCATGATCCTAGCTGTGCACTTTCAACTCAAATGTGGCATTGGGCCATGGTATAAATTGCAGAAATTAAAGAAGCTCCTGCCCTAGGCAAAATGGTTTCAGGCCTTTGCATGCCCTTTCTAGTGCCTCTTATTTCCTGTCTTCCACCTGTTAGCTCACAGTGACTTCTGGCTGCCCAAATAGCCCCACTGTCACCAGCCTAGGCCTGTCCTGTTCAGCAATGCCCAGTATCCTCAAATTGACTTTGTTCACAAGGTTCACCCAAATAGGGCTTCAGTTCCTCTCAAGACTTTATCCTTGGCTAGAGTTAATCTGTTAAACAAAATCGTGCTCGGGTACTGATGAGATTATAGCAAAAAGCATTGCAGAGTCAAATAATTTATTTGTGAGTTAGTAAGAACTCCCATAAAAAATCTGAAGAATCAGATTGTATACAAATAACATTTGTTGAATACCTATTATGAGCTAGCACCTCTTACAATGCTTGGGTATTATTATGTGCAAGGAGGCTTTGTATATGTCTATGTAATCTTCTTAACCAAATGACATGGGTATTATTATCACTCAAGTGCAAATGACGAAGTAATAAAGTTATAGAGCTTCCATATAGCTAAGTAGTTTCAGCTCCCAGTCCGGTGATATTTCTTTGTTGAAGATGAAGTACAGTCTAATGGTTAAGACAGAAATCTGGAGCTGTCAACCTAGTTTTGATACAGGCTTTGCTGCTAATTAACTGTGTGGCTTGGGACAAGTTATTTAATATTTTTGTGCCCTGTTTTCCTCAAATGTAAAATGAAGATAATAATCATTCCTAGCCCATAGGATAACTATGTGAGGATCTAATAAGGCGTTGTCTGTAAAGGGATTAGACTAGTATCTGGCACCTAGTAAATGATCATCAGTGTGTTGATTATTACTCTGGGCAATAAGCTCTTAGTGACTGGGCATTTTTGGATCTCTAAAACAATATCACATATAAAACTGTCTACCAGGCAATGCCTGTATGTAGCTCTTTAAGAGATATGAGAACATGTTGCTAAAGGGCTTTGTAGAATATTCTTCCAGGTAGACTCATTATTCTCAGTATATGTGGGATGTTTTAGTTACAATATTCAGTGTAGGCCAGGAGAGAGAAGTATCACTTTTAAATAACTGTTTAGCCATGAGTCTATGACTTCAGCTAGTCAATTAGCTTGTTTTCCACAAGTGTTCCAGGATCTTCCAGAAAAATTTATGTGTCCCTTCCTGAGGTAACCATCTTGGCCTATTACACGTTGACATTCATGGAAAGTTTTCAACCCATCCTATATTGCTAAATTACAGTTGCATTGATCTTACATAGATCACTTTTATGGCACAGACATCTAACTTAGGGTATAAATATCTCGTCCTGCTAATGTGCTTTGTGTGCAGTGTTAGAGAAGAACTTAACAGGGGGTTGGGAAGGCCTGTCGCATATTTCCTAGCATGCGGTGGTGTCCACATATTTTGTTGCTGATGTGATCTAGGATGACACCAAAGCTAACATTATCAGAGTAAATCAGCCTCCCTTACTTTAACCGAAAAGGTATCCTCTCTTCACTTAAATGTGTATCTGCAGACACATGAGGTCATGAAGGCATTGTTGCAGCCAAGCACCATCGCAGAGAAGACCCCCATGATCTGCACCTCACAAATCCTACATCTATCAGCAAGTTTGAGTTCAATTCAATCCAACAAGCATCCATCAGAGAGCTTTGCCCTGGAGGTTCTAGTTCTAAAAACAAAGTGGTATAAATAATGATACCATAACCTGTTCATTGTTCTAATTAGAAGTAATACAAAGAGCAATGATATAGGTTTGAAAGGGAACATGGGGCGTTGTCTTACCCAACTGCAAAATGCTATCAGGCTAAGCAGTCCAATCAGGCTATACATATATTGTCTCATTTAAGATCTGCACAATACAGGAAGGTGGGCATTATTTTCATGCCTTCTTAGAAGAGTAAATGGATACTCAGAAGGTTAGGTCATTGGCCAAAAGTCACAGAGCTAATAAACCAGTGGGCCAAGATTCAAGTTCTCACAAACTGACTATGCAACACAAATTCTTAAACCCTCTATGCTATTGATCTTTTATATGACTTCAGCTTTTGCTGTGTACTCTGGAAGACATTACTTTTTTCACTGTCACTTTTTGTCCCCTCTTTCGTCCCATAACAATCAGGAGAACTATAATAGTTGTTACTACTCTTATTTTAAATTAATTAGACTGAAGCTTAAAACATTCAGTAATTTGCCTAAATCAGAAAGTTAAGAGCTAGAGTTTTAATCAATCTAATCCTAACTCTAAAGATATATATATGTATTTATATATAAAAACATTATCGGACTTTTGTTTTATATATTATATATCTATTCTTTATAAAAAATGCTTATATTTTATTAATATATATTTTACATAAAAATTTGTATTTTATAAAAATTATATATTTATATATTTAATATGTAAATTTTAGTGAAAAGAATGTCATTATTACATTTATAAAATAATAGCAGTTTGTATTTGTTATCTCTATTTACTTTTTGCGGGTCCCACTCCAAATTTTGTCAGGTGGCCCTTCATCTCCAGCTAATAAGGACTCTCACTGAGAAATCTAATCCAATAACTTATTCCATGGTGTTATAATTAATGAATATCAAGAGTCAGACTTTACAAAAATAATGTATACCTGCTGATGAGATTCCAGGCACTCAAAATTATTTTGGACTGGAGACTCCTCTTACTCCCTCTCAAAAAAGTATAGAAATACCCTGCCTAATTCTTACTCTTTACTGCCATAATCATCCCATGACCTGACACCCCATTTGCAGACTCAGCCCAACCCAATCTCTAACACCTCGACTGTGGTCGCTTCTATGGCTCTGATCTGGTGCCGAGTGTCTACCTGCCCCCTCAGGAACAGGCACCCCCCAAAACCACACAACATGCATATGCCTAAACTATGTAATTCTTCTTGTCTAGACTTTGAAACTTCCATACTCCGGAAACTTCTACCCTATTACCAATGAACAACGTGCAGACAAGAAGCTGAACCTTGCTATGTGGTGCATTCGTTCCCTATGCTGTGTGACAAATTATTGCAATCTTATCTGCTTGAAACAATACACATTTCTTATGGTATAGTGCCTGTAGGTTGGAAGTTTAGGCGCAGCTTAATTAGGTCTCAGCATCAGAGTCTTCCTAGGCTTTATCTAGGTATCAACCTGCTCTGTGTTCTCCTTACAGATTCATCAGGGGAAAGACCTGCTTAATTAAATATATTGCTCTCAAATTACTGGCAGAATTCATCTCCTTGTATTGTAGGAATGAGATCACAGTTTTCTTACTGGCTATTGGCTGGGGCAACATCAGTTCCTAGAGGGATCTCTAGCTTTTTGTCATGTAATCTTCTGCCTAGGTCCCCTCTCAACATAGCAGTTAACATCTTCAAAGCCAGCAAGGAAGAATATTTTGCTCCAATCTATTTAGACAGAGTCCAGTGTACTATAACATAATTATGAGAATGCCCTCCCATCACCTTTGCCGTATTGTATTGGTTAGAAGCAAGGCACAGGTTCTGTCAGGATTCAAGGGGAATGGGTTATACAAGGTCATGACTCATTGTGGGGTCATCTTAGGGTGTGACTGGCACAACTGGTAAGAGTTTTCTTCAATACCTAAGACTATTCATGTGGACTTCTTGGAACTGTTACTCCGAGATCCCCATTTTCCCTCTTTGTAATCTGCCCATTTGATGGCTAAGTTGAAATAAGCACAGGCCAGATAGGCAACAGGATGAGGCAACGATCTCTACTGGGAACTAAACATTACTGAATTAATTATAAATATGAAGCAGGTAAACTTTAATTTTTACATGTGATTTCTTATAGAACAATTGAAATGTAATGAGAACTCTCACTGAAATGAGAATTTTTGAAAGCGAACTTTTCATCTATTCAGACCTATGCCAAATAAAATTTCAATGCACACATAAGAGTGACAAGTGGTAACTCCCCTGCCCTGAGTAACAGCCTCTTAACTGGCACCTGGTATCAAGTGAAATTCTGAAACCAAGCAATGCTTGACTGACTACAATTTGTCATTATTAACTGTTTTATCTGAGTATGTTTTAAGCCATTTTATTGGCCTTTCAAATATTTGTCTCTTGTACAACATTGTTGTTCTAGGCTCATCCTAATAAAATGTCATTTTACATTAGGTGCATGTAGTGATTTTCTTATTCTGAAGATTAAATATTTTTGTTAACAGATAAGTTTTCTCCAGTCCCCTAAATAAATATTTAATAAAGATTTAAATATATTGCTTTCAGGGGGCATCAAACTCTCACTCTGACTAGGACATTTATAAGTTTCCATAATGCCATGCGTATTAGGAACTACTTTTCCTACGTACTCAATTTTTTTTCTTTGAATTTCTACAAACTTTAATCTGATGCTTTGCCATAAACTAAATTTATTTTTATTATTTTATTTTACTTCATTTTAGATTCAGATGGTGCACGTGCAGGTTTGTGACATGGGCATATTGCATAATGGTGGGGACTGGGCTTCTAGTGTATCCATAATACAAATAGTTATTCAGTTTTTCTTTTTTCTTTTCTTTTTTTTCTGAGATGGAGTCTAGCTCTGTTGCCCAAGCTGGAGTCCAGTGGCCTAGATCTCAGCTCATTGCAACCTCTGCCTCCCACCTTCAAACAATTCTCCTGCCTTAGCCTCCCGAGTAGCTGGGATTACAGGTGCACACCACCACACCTGGCTAATTTCTTTGTATTTTTAGTAGAGACGGGTTTCACCATGTTGGCCAGGCGGATAACGAACTCCTGACCTCAAGTGATCTGCCTGCCTTGGCCTCCCAAAGTGCTGGGATTACAGGCATGAGCCACCATGCCCAGCCGAGTTATTCAGTTTCTTATTACCAATTGCTTGATTAAGTTTTCACATGTTGGTTATTGTACCCCTCTGGTCCCTATACTATCTACTTCTCTGTTCCCTTAACTTGTCTCCACCTACTTGCAGGTTTAGCTCAAGAGACCTGCCACCTCTTTGCCCATGCTCTTGTTCTGAACTGTGACTGGAAGTGTGATGGTGATTGGCAAGCACATCTTGATTTGACATTTTATAGTGCATTACCATTTATAAGCACTTTAGCATGTTTATCTCTTTTGCTTTCCACAATAACTCTGTGAAATAGTGTGTTTTCAAACCTTTCCTATGATGGACTTCATTTAGATGGGAAGAGAGAGATCATATGCTTTGTAATTAACTTTTGTGTCTTTTAATGGAGCAGCAGAGAGCCCTAGAACTGGCCACTCTGTGATTTAGCTTTTCTGATATTAAACTGACCTAAATCTTTGGTAATATCAGTAAGTCCAAACTTGTCACAGATTGAGGAATATAGACTCAAATAAACCACATCTTGACCCCATCTAATCACATTGAAACTCATCTCTGTTCATCATGGCAAGATTGGTAAGAAATGTTTTTAAAAATTTTTATTTTCACATGACATTAATGACAAGATAATTTTAAAAACTTACTTTGGGTGAATAAAAATGTGTATATATACCAAGTTTAGAATCTCTTACATTCTGCCAAAGTAGTAAATTGGAGACTAGAAATGCAGCTAAAACTGATAAAAGATGGAGTTACACTTAGAATGGCAAAAATATAGATCAGCTGAAGCAAGTCATTAGAAAAGAGGAGGCTGAGCAAATTCAACTTGCCCAGACCTGTCAGGCTGTCAGAAGTACTTTTTCCTTCTAGATATGATATAATGTGATTCATACAGAATGAATGAATTCGTGTTTTCAATCCTGCAAACTCTTCTTTATTCTCTCCCTCTCTCTTTCACACACACACACAACCACACAAAGACACACACACACACACAGTCGCTTACATATTAAGATTTTATGTAATTCAAAAACACATTATTATCAGAATAAAGATAAAATTCACTAAAACCTGAGGCTCTATTAATTAAATCCTTCAACATTTTTCATTGTCAAATATTATATGGTTATTTTCTATGTTTTATATTCTGTGGTAGACGCTATTGAGTGAATGAATAAGAAACATGAATAAGAAACTGTCCTAGCTCTCAGCTATACAAATATATTTCCTTTCTTTATATACTTATTCTATAAGCTTTTTTATATTACTATTATTTTTATTTTTTAAACTTTTTGGTTAAAAATGAAGTCACACACACATGAGCCTACACCTACACAGGTTCAGGATCATCAGTATCACTGTCTTCCACCTTCACATCTTGCCCCACTGGGAGGTCATGTATGGAGCTGTCATCTCCTATGACAACAATGCCTTACCTTCTTCTGGAATCCCTACCTCCTGGGGGAGCCTGCCTGAGGCTATTTATAGGTAACTTAAAAAATACATATATATCTTATAAAAGATGTTTATATAAATATTTATATATTTATAAAAATGTATATTTTTATATCTATGTGTAGAGAAAGAATACTTTCTTTTTTTTTTTTTTTTTTTTTGAGACAGAGTTCAATCTTGTCATCCAGGCTGGAGTGCAGAGGTGCGATCTCGGCTCACCACAATCTCCCTCTGCCTCCTGGGTTCAAGAGATTCTCATGCCTCAGCTTCCTGAGTAGCTGGGATTACAGGCGCCCACCACCACACCTGACTAACTTTTGTACTTTTAGCAGAGATAAGGTTTCGCCATGTTGGCCATGCTGGCCTTGAACTCCTGACCTCAGGTGATCCGCCCACCTCGGCCTCCCAAAGTGCTGGAATTACAGGCGTCAGCCACTACCAGAAAGAATACATTCTAAAATAACAATAAAAAAGAATAGTGAATACATAAGCCAGCAACATGGTCATTTATTATCATTATCAAGTATTATTTTACTGTACATAATTGTATGTGCTAGATTTTTATAAGATTGGTAGCACAGTAGGTTTGTTTAGCCAGCCTCACTAAAAACACGTGAGTAATGCGTTATCCTACTGCATTACAGGGGCTGTGACATCATTAGGCAATAGGAATTTTCCAGCTTCATTAAAATCTTATGGGAGCACCATCGTATATGCTGTTCATTGTTAACCAAAACATCATTATATGGTGTGTAACTGTGTCTCTATGGATTTACAGTTAATCATTCATTCTCTTTTCAATTCCATGCATTCCCATGGCAATCTTTTCAATGCTCCCTGCATCCATTGCTACCTGAATGCCGATGACTGCAAATCAATATCTCCATTCCAAGCTTGTTTCCTTCTGTCTTTACACTTTTAAATATTTTTGGGTCCCTCCTATTAATTGCTAGCAGGATATCCCATAGAAAAATCCATGCATTTGAGCCACAATTATAACCTTTCTCTTTAGACTTACTCTTGCCCTTTTTCACATACATACCAAAAACCTGTATATAACTAGAAAGTTCTACATTTTTGCCAGTGCCTAATCTCTTATATCCATCTAGATATTATAGATGTTCTTCATTTACAATCTCTTAGCCTATCATCCCGTCCCCAGTGCCAGCACTGCTGCCCTATTTCTGGTCTTTGTCATCTCTCTTTTGTGGACTATTTTAAGTGTTTCCTCATTGAGCTTTTTTCCCCGTGGTTTCTCCATTCAAGTCTATTTTCCATATTGTTGCAGGATGTTTTTGTCTTTTAAAGAAAACCGTATAATTTTACCCCCATGCTTCAAATTTACTGATTATACAATAAATCAGTATCATCTATGCATGCCATCTGAGGTCTTCAATGATTTGACCTTTCTCTACTGACCCGGCTTACTGTCCATTTTCAGCTGCCTTCCAGCTACACTTCCACCACAGGTCCCTGGGTGCACTTGCTCCTTAAGGATGTCATGTTGTTGTATTTATTCCCTTTGCCTCCAAGGTTTTCTCCTAATGCCCTCCTCTGTGATCTGCCTGGTGACTCTCTACTGATTCTTTAGGAATCTACATGAAGCCTCATCTCTTCTGTGAAAACTCACAGCTATTTTCTCCTAATTCTTCCGAAGGGACGTGATAATTTATTTTGTCTGCTAGTATTTTATTTGTTTCACTTTGTTAGCCTTTAAAACAACTGTTTATTTATACAAATAGACATCCGTTTTGTTTCTTTGAGACGGAGTTTCACTCTTGTTGTCCAGGCTGGAGTGCAATGGTGCCATCTCGGCTCACTGCAACCTCCATCTTCTGGATCAAGTGATTCTCCTGCCTCAACCTCCCAAGTAGCTGGGATTACAGGTGTGTGCCACCATGCCTGGCTAATTTTGTATTTTTAGTAGAGACTGGGTTTCGCTATGTTGGTCAGGCTGGACTCAAATTGTTGACCTCAAGTGATCCAGCCTCCTCGGCCTCCCAAAGTGCTGGGATTACAGGCTATTTTTTGATTTAATAAACCAAATGTCAGTAATTTCTACCTTCAGGGTCTATCACAAATCTGTGTGATTCAGAGTAGTTTAATAAATTAAAGCAGGGGAGAGCAATGAAAACATTTTATCAAAATACTGTAATATAGAAAATTAAATGAAATATAATATTTTGAAAATAGGATAGATTTCAATGCAGTTTGCCAGTAGAAAGTAATACCGGTAAGATTTTCGCTGAGTCACCAGTGTTTATTGTGGAAACTGCATAAACATTATATATACCAATCTTTCTTTTTCTCCTTTTCCCATCTCCTTCCCTTGCTCCTTCCCTGATTTCCTCCTTCTCTCCCTTCCTCTAGCTTTTCCTTTCCTTTTCTATCTTTTCTTCGTCCATTTTCCATGCTCTCATGGAATTATGATGTCAGTACTCTCTCAAATACTAAGCACTGTGCTTTTGTCTTCATTACATATTTATTGGATAATTCCGGGAACCCATTAAAGAAAGTCCATTTTGACATTTTTTCCTTATTGAATGATACACAGCCATATGCAAACCTATTCTAATGAAAAAGCATTGACTCCATTGAGTTAATAAGTTAGGATGGCAACCTTGCAGCCAAAGTGAACTGAAGTAAAGGACACAGCCATCCTTATGCCTCAGCTCGCTTTTGGTTCTCTGTGGACTCTACTTCTGAAGTCTGGTCTTAAAATTTTATCGTGATGTTTCTGAGTCCATCATGACAAGGCCTTTCCTTTCCTGTTTGACTGCTTTGTCTTGAGAATTATAGCATCTAATCCAGTGTCATAAACTCAGATATTCTGGGAATTTTAAGAGATGGCTGGGAAGTGATGACTCCACTGGGTTGAATACAGTCAGTGCGTGAGACGTACACAGCACTGTATATAAGGCATTCATCTGGGGCTCTGATGTTATGGACACATATCATTCTGTGTAGTGACAGGCAGGCACTAAGGTTTCCTTCCTGAAGCAGTTTCTGATTCCATTATAAATTTAACCAGAAAACCCAAATCTTACGTGCATTCTTTCAGGATTAATAAAATAAGCCATTTTCAGTTTACAATCAGAATAAAATATACGCCAACAAGGTGCAGACAAGGTGGCAGTGAGTGAGTCCTGTCCTTTGCAGAAGGTATTGTATCACCAGCAAGTAGGTGGTGAGGAGGGGGATGCATGCAGTTCTAAAGTTTCTTCAGAAAATATCAAATACTTGCAGAGAGCCTCAGTGAGGCACTTGACTTTGCATCAGCTGACTCTGAATCAGGCATGTAATGTATACCTTCCCTTTCATCCTCCTCTGCAACTGAAAATGCTGGAGAAAGAGGCTTATCCCATGGGAGGACCCATATTTATTTGATAAATCTTTGACATTGATTTTTTCTGGTTCTTACTATTAAAAACATGAAATGTGGTTGTTTCTGTGTTTCAAAACATTCATGTATTGAACACTGAACTTAAAAACATTAAAACATGTATTTCAGATTAGTTCCTTCATTTAAAAATTGATTACCTAAAACTTCACTATGAAGAACCTTCTTGGTCTCTGAGCCTTGTACATGCTCTGTTGTCCATAATACTCTCACATATTGCCAATAATCATGCCCTCCCATTTGTCGCTTTCTATCTAGTCCTTCATTCATTTGATATGTGTCAGAACTATTATATGTCAGCAACTATGCTGCATCCAAAGAAAGATGAAACAGAACAGAACCAGAAAGGGTCTCTACCCTCATGGAGTAGACAGTCTAGTGAGAGCAGTTAGCAGTCAAATATTCCATGAACTAATATAAAACTGTGACTGCTATGGGAAGAAGTATATGATGCAGACAGAAGTATACAAGGAATGTGTACCGTCAGGAACATTAAGATGGTATCTCCAAGTAAGTGAACCAGGAACTGAAGATATTCAAGGAAGGTGAGCGTTAACTAGATAGTGAAGGAGGGAAAAGTATTTTAGACAGAAAGAACAGTATTTGTTTGATTTTAAATATAGATGCTCCTCAACTTACCATGGGGTTATGTCCTGATAAGCCCACCCTAAAGTCACTGGAAGTCAGTGACTATCTTACTGACTTACAATGTGGCATGGAAGCAACATCAATGTGCAAGTTAATCCCACATTTCAATCTAACCTTCAGCAGGCTGGGTGAGTGCTTTTGGGAAAGTTTCCACCCAGAGGTAAAACATACCCTTATGGCTTCTTCTTCTTTGTATATATATTTTTTGAGACAGAGTCTAGCTTTGTTACCCAGGCTGGAGTGCAGCGACATCATCTTGGCTCACTGCAACCTCCACCTCCCAGATTCAAGTGATTCTCCTGTCTCAGTCTTCGAGTAGCTGGGATTACAGGTGCCTGCCACTACGCCAGGCTACTTTTGTATTTTTAGTAGAGACGGAGTTTTACAGTGTTGGTCCAGCTGGTCTCAAATTCCTGAGCTCAAGTGATTCGCCTGCCTTAGCCTCTTAAAGTGCTGGGTTTACAGGCGTGAACCACTGCAGCTGGCCTCTGTATTTTTAGAGACAAGGTCTTGCTAGGTTTCCCAGGTTGTCATGAACTCATGTCCTCATGCGATGCTCCTGCCAACTCGGCCTCCCAAACTGCTGGAATTATAGGCATAAGCCATTTCACATAGCTTGTGGCCTCTTTTAAGAACAATAAAGTGAGCTAAAATCACTAGTTGTGTTTTATTTTCTTTTCCACTTTCTTCAGATCAACTGTACTAAATACAAATCTCTTCCCTTAGCTGTTAAGAAGAAAGGGACCCAGAAATCAGGAAGTATGCCATCCTGCTGTAGGCTATAGAGGAAATTTTTGGGGGAAAAAAGGTTTCTTAATATTTTAATATCTGCTTTGTTCCATTAATTTACTGTTAACTTTTTCTTTTCTGTGTTACTGATGGGGTTCAGGACACATTACTCCAAAATACAGCACCTTGGCACTTGAGAAAACAGCAGAAACAGGAAGGTCTCCATCGTCTTCCCCTTGGCCTTCTCCCCTAAAGCAGGTCACAAGGCCCTCCCTCGTTCCAGAGGTGCTGTCCCTATACACGGAGGAAAGGAGCACCCGTATCTCTGAAGATGCAGGGACACAGAGAAGAATCTGTGTCTCCTTTGAAGAAGACATTCTTGATTCTGTCTTCAGTGACTGAAGGCAGAATCTGTGTCTGTCTTCTTCAAACAGGTCTTGCTACTTCCTAGGTACCCCCAGTTATTACTCAAAGACCCCCCATTTGTCCAGTCAGGCTTTTCCATGACTGTCCACTTTACCAAACCTAGCACAAAAACACATATATTTTCCTGGTTTTTTTTTGGCTGGCAGGGTGAGGGTTACTTTCCTTTTGAAGGCCCCTGTGTCAAATAAAACTTATATTAAATAAATTTGTATGCCCTTCTCTCGCTAGCCTGTCTTTTGGTATAGCTGCCTCAGCCATGAACCTACAAATAGCTGAGGAAAGAACTTTTTTTCTTCCTATAAGTGCTTTAGAATATTGAACCCAACTTCCTCTCAAAAATCTGAATTACCTTGATTATTTTTGATTATCATTATTGTTATTGTCATTTAAGAATATAAGATTGGGGTAGATTGGTTGTATCAATGACTCCAATTCTTCACCCTTCCCTGTGGCTGTGTTCTAGGCTATATGGGTGGAGGCTATTTCCCTATCCTTGAGTCTGAGCTGGGCTTGCAACTTGCTTTGGCTAATGAGACTTAGTTAGCAGACACAGCACAGGCAGAGCTGGAACACACCCTGTGTATTTCTGCTGGCCTCCTGTTCCTCTGAAATTGTAAGGAGAACATGCCCAGGCTAGTCTGCTGGAAGCCAAGCCACATGGAGGAAAGTCAGATCAATCATCTCAGTTGTCCTGACTGATGCCATCCTCATTAGTAACAGAGGGGTGAACTGCAGACATGTGAGTGAGCCCAGCTAAAATCAACCTGTCTAGCCAACCCTGGCTGAGCTCACCAAAGTGGGCTGGAGGCTTGTCAGCAAAGGGCTCATTGTTTTAAGCCACTGAGTTTTGGGGTGCTTTGTTATGAGCATTGTTGTGGTAACAGAAAACTGATGCAAGTCTAAGTTATTATTTTTTTGTTTTGTTTTTTGGGTTTTCTTCTTTGGGATAGGATCTTGCTCTGTTGCCTTGGCTGGAGTGTGGTGGTGAGATCTCAGCTTACTGCAACCTCTGCTTCCCAGGCTTAAGCGATTCTCCCACCTCCCAATTAGGTGGGCATGGTGGTGTATGCCTGTAGTCCCAGCTACTAGTAGCACATACCACCACACCTGGCTAATTTTTGTATTTTTTGTAGAGGTGGGGCCTTGCCATGTTGCCCAGGCTGGTCTGAAACTCCTGGGCTCAAGTGATCTTCCCACCTTGGCCTCCTGAAGTGCTGGGATTATAGGCATGAGCCACCATGCCTGGCCTAAATTCTTCTTTGTAGTTTTGTTATTTCTTCATAATTTTCTTCAGTTTTACACATTTGTATGTCCAATGGAAGCCAGTGGGAAAATTGTAAAACAGATGTTTAGCTATTAGTAACTTCCAGGAGACTTTATATTCCATGAAATGTGATATACCTCATCTTGAACACTGGACATTTCAGGGGAAAAAAAAACTTCCACTTTTCCCCATAAGTATGAGAAAATACACAGTCAGTTTATTCCAATGATTTCTTTTCTTTACCTGTGAAGAAACTGAGATGACCACATGACTATGTTCTAGAAATGACAATGCCATACGGGGAGAGCACAACCATTTGGTTTTTTAATGACAGGTACATAAAACTATGCTGCTTTGAAACATTATTGCATATAAACTCACATTACTTTTATTAGTTATAAAGAAAGTTTCTCATATTCCTGCTCTTTAGAAATGTACCTGCCTTCTTAAGCATGAAAAAGTGACTGCACTGCCAAGTTTGACAGCTGATTCTGTATAACCACTTAATTCCACATCCTTGGAAGGAAGTGACTCTAAAAACAAATGGACACGTTCTGAGTTATATAAGTAAGGGTGGCATACACAACCAGCAAAATCACCATTATGTATTACTTATATCTTTAACTAGTTTATATTAAAGACAGTTTTGAGTTTATTAAGAGAATGTTAGGTTTAATTTGGATTTTTTTCTAGCTACTCACATGCCTTCTCTCTGCCATAAGTCCTAGGAGATGGGAAAACTGCCTAAGCAGTAAAGCCCTCCAGCCCTCAGGGAAAAGGTAGCAGAAGGAGAATACAGGGAATGAGGGCCATGGGGTATGTAAGAGTTCCTGGCTAACTTGGAGGGCTGCTTTAACACAGCTCATGCTATGTAGGTCATGGTAACTGAATAGATAAAGATGGCCTGCTTCTCTGAGGAGTGATTCCCTTTATCTTGCACATCATCTCTGTGAAATATACATCTATTTACAGTGTCTTTAGTCAGAGATTAATTTTCATCTTTAGATAATGTTGAAGTGATTATTTCACAGACTATGCATATGAGAGAATAGCATACAACATTAAAGGTGATTCCTTCAAATAAATTTTACTGGCTTGAGAAAAGTTTTATTATATACATGAACAAGGCCAGTCAATGGTATCATCATGATTATATTGCATTTGCATTTATTTATTCATCCTATGGGAAAGATCAGACAAGTATACCAGAGTGGTTATCTCTATATGGTAGGTTTATAATTGCTTTATTAATCTCTTGTGTAATGTTTTGAATTTTCCAATTTGAAAAAGTAATTATATAAGAATTTATTATTAGAAAAATCAAAATGTTAATTAAAATATTCTGATTTAAGGTACACTTTGAGGACAAGGAATCTGTCTTACTTATTTCCAAATTCCTAACACTACACTCAGTGCTTGGGAGGTGGTAGGAAAAAAATTTCAAAAAACCACATTTGATTAATGAAAGGAGACACTGAAGTAGGATTCAGTAGGTTGAATAGGGGCCTCAGTTGATAAGACAGAACACCAGTGTTATCTTAAGGTGCAATTATTAAAAAGCAGGAAATATTTTTAATAGTTACTGTCACTCTTATCCTAAAATAAATAGCAGCTACCCAAGACCTAGGCATCATTTTCATCAGACAGTTGACAACCATTGGGTTGTCTCTTGCTCTTTTTTGAAAATTTGTATAACAAGCATAATTATTTCTGAATCCAGCATTTTCCTATCACACAATACTGTAATAAGTATCCAGTATAAGAGAGACTTTGAATAACAAAGAGAACCAAGGAAGCATTTATTCCTATTTTGATGAAAATTTCATTCCTTTCCTCCAGGAAATGTTCCTTGATTACTGCAATGACTTTTCTACATAACTATCTTCACTACCTGTTATTATTCAGCCAAACAATATGACAAAATCATACTGTTTTCCATATATTCACTTTGCTAAAGTTCCCCCAGGCAGGAATCATGGCATAGAACTTTATTTTTCTATCACTGGACTAATATGCACGCAGTAGCTGTGCTATTCATGAAGCACTGATGTAAACTTTTGCATGTGTTGGCTCATATCATTCTCTCAACAGTCACAGGAAGCATGTGATTCTTCTTCTTACTTTCCAGATGAGAAAGCTGGACAGAGAGGTTAAGGATCTTGCCAAGGTCACATAGCTCATAAAGAGTAGAGCCAGCTGGGCGAGGTGGCATAGCTACTTGGGAGGCTGAGGTGGGAGAATTGCTTGAGCTCAAGAGAACTGCTTGAGCTCAAAGAGAATTGCTTGAGCTCACAGTGAGCTGTGATCTTGCCATTGTACTCCAGCCTGGCTGACAGAGCAAGATTCTGTCTCAAAAAAAAATTATATATATATATGTGTGTGTGTGTGTGTGTGTGTGTGTGTGTGTGTATTAAAAAAAAAAAAAGAGTAGGGCTTCGCTTCAAAGTCCCTGCTCTTAATCACAAATTTATACAGCCTCTTTAATATTAGAAAGTACTTAGCAATGTGTGCCAGGTGCTTAGAAAGAAGGCCCAGGTAATTTTGTGATTCCAAAATCATCTTAGACTATAAATGGAGAAAAGTCATAGTATATCTGATATGTTTGACAGGAAACTTTAAAAGATTAGCTTTACTTTAAATGAGAAATCACAAGCAAATCACCTGTTAGTTATTGTTTGAATTACTCGGGAATATGAGAAGCTGTACCTTCGGGATGTGTGTTTATGAGGATACATTATACCACCTGCTTGTGCTAGTGGGAGAAGTAAACATTTTGGCCCACTTTTCTTAATTCTACATTTTGTTTTGGTTTTTATTTTGCCATTCTAGCAGATTTTAATGCATTACATAAAAAAGCCACAAAAACAGTAAAGACAACCCTTATCTGTTTAAATCAGAAGGTAAGTTAGTGGGATATGAAGCCTTTAAAACAATACATTGAGTACAGAGAGTCTGGCCCAGTCTCTGCAGTTGCTGAGAACAGAGCAGTCAGTCTTTTAGGAAGTAGGCCCCCGTGGAGTTGAAAAATACTCTGAGGACCAGAACATGACCTGGGATGGTGGGCTTCAGTTTTTTCTTTCAGCTTTGTCCAACTCACATGCGCGCTCTGGGCCTAATCATTCTCCTTCTCAGTCTGAGTTGTCTTATCTGTCATTTGGGGAAGTAACAGCAGGCTTTTCCTTGGAAAGCATTTTGAGCCCTTTCCCTGAAAGGTTTTGGTTGTCCCCTGTTGTTATTAATATGACCATAACACCGTTAACGGGCCAGCCCTGACTTGGAATGGAAAAAGTGAGCCGACCTTGCCTGATGTGACTGTCACCCTATGAACCAGTTAGCTTGCTTTTATATGTGACCCTGATGGCCTCCTGCTACTCGACGGAGCCCAGCCTTTTGAAAGCTGGCCCAGCTGGCCTAGTTCAGAGCAAAAGTGGACCTTGCAGACACAACACGTTAAGGGCTTTTTGAATGATCCAGCTGGTGTGGGTCTAGGTTCTTTTTGTGCCAAGTGGAAAATGAAGTCTGCATCCATCCTAGGGAAGCACAGCATGGGGGACCAGTGCACACATTTCTTCCCTTTCCCTGAAATTTATATTTAGTCTGAGCTGCTGCATTTATACCCTTTCTTACCTACCACTAACCACGAACATTTCCAAAGTCCATGCACTTTGCCTTTTGGCTTTGAATCTTTCAGCTATGATAGAAACTTTGTATTTTATGTCTGCTTGGATGAAACTGACTCCTCTGAGAGAGAAGACAGTAATTGCCTTTTGGGTGATTTCACCTCCACTCATTCTTTTCACATTCTTAGAGGGTTTTTGATAGACTGAAGAAACAAAGCCTGCATCCTGGGCTGCATCAACATAAGAGCAGACTTCAATGGCAACAGCCTGTTTATAATCTCTTGGGCCCATTTCTATTTTCATTTTCCTGTAGATTGAAGTGGATGTAGTGCAGAAAACAATAGCAGGATAATACTCTAATCCTCTTGGTTCTCACACGTGTTACTCACTAGCATGCATTCAGGGGTGCATGTAAGAATCTTCCATCCTTATACCCATGGGTAAACAAAGGATCCCACAGGCTGTTGCCTATCCCTAGGGAATTAAAAACAAATGTATATACTATAATATTCCTGAAGATTAAGTTATTTGAAAGGCATTTTATTTTATAATCATGCAAACACATCTGTTCTTGTTTTCCAGGCTGGTAACCAGATCTCAAAGGGCCAGTAAATAATCCCTCTTTTCCTTTCTTCCTGGCTACCCTACCGGCTCTCCCATACCCTTTGCTCTTTGATGCATAAGATGAGATGGGTGGGTAATCAGGCACTGAAAATCCACAGTTGGCAAGGGTCATTTTTCATTTATTATTTCTTCTGGTGCCTTGACTTTGCCTGACTTTCCGTGGTTAAGGAAAGGGGTGGGGGAAGAGGTTGATGAGAAGGTCAGTCTATTGTGTTGCCTCTGGGTCTTGTGTATCTGCTCTTCCTAAGTCTGTTTACACTTGGAATCACTTGACATGCTGCACATTCTTCTGTAAAATGTGGCTTTGAGCAGCAGTCTTTAGGCACTGGGGGAGGCCCACTGAGTAAGATTTGAATAGCTGAAAGAACTGGGGGGACACTTTTTTAACTGTCCTGAAGCCTAGGAGAAGATACCTTTCTCAGTTAGTGGTGATCACCTGGAATGAATGATTCTGTAGTTTTTCTTTGACATAGACTAAGATATATAGTACGCATAATACTTGGAAGTGTTGTTCCTTTATAGTAATCAAGTTCACATGGGGTGGGTCCATTTCTGGTTTACTAAAAGGAAATGACCATTATAAATGCTAAGCACTGCCTTTATTTGAATAAATATTATAAATGATAGAATTAAATACTACAATAGACCTTTAGAGATTATCTGATTTATTGTTGGAACGCCAGTAAAATTACATTGAAAGGGGGGTGGATCCAAGATGGCCGATTAGGAGCAGCTGAGGATTGCAGCTCCCAGTGAAAGCGCGGAGGGTGAGTGGACGCCGCATTGCCAGACAGATTTTTATTGCCCACAGACCAGGAGATTCCCAGGGGGAGGAGCCCCACGGGTCGCCAGCGCGGCTGGTTTGGCCGGCGCAGCAGTTTTTGCCGGCGCGACTGTTTTCGCCGGCGCTGCTGTTTTGGGCGGCGTCCCGGCGCAGCGGTTCCCCATACAAAATACGTGGGTCCGGGTGCCGTTTTAGCTGGCAATTGGAGCTCCGGGAAGGCAGAGCCGCCCATTCATCTGATTAAAAAAGGGGACTGAAACAGGCAGCCAGGCCGGGAGATTTCCCAGGCAAAAAAAAACGCCACGAATCTCCGCGCCCGCGGTTTCAGCCGGCGCAGTGGGTCGCCGCACGGGAAATCACACAGATCCCGGCGCCTTTTCAACAGGCGGCTGGAACACCTGGGAGACTCTGAGGCAGGGAGCCAGGTGATCAGGCTCGGCTGGTCCCACCCCCCACAAAAAAAACAGCCATCGGAAACGCTCTGGATCCAGAGTTTCACAGCAAGCACAGCTGAGCCCGGGACGGCCCAGCTCTGTGGGGGAGGGGGCGTCCGCCATTACTGAGGCAGTCTGCCGCTACAGAGGTAGTTTGCCATTGCCGAGGCAGTTCTCCACTACACCGGTATAAACAGGACTGCAGGGAAGTTCATACGGCAGCTGGGTGGAGCCCACAGCAGCTCAGCAAAGCCTCTGTAGGCAAACAGTGACTAGGCTGCCTCATCGCTGGGCAAGGCAGCCCTGAGAAAAAGGCAGCAGCACCAGGGAAACTCATAAATAAAGCCCTAACTCCCCCGGGACAGAGCACCTGGGAGAAAAAAGGGGTTTATGAGTTCTGCTGCAGCAGACTTAAACGTACCTGCCCAGCAACTCTGAATGAACAACGGAGCTCACAGCTCAGCACTTGAGCTCCTATAAAGGAAACTCGGTCTCCTCAAGCAGCTCCCCTCATCCCCCGTATATCCAACGAGTCACCTCACAAAGGAGTGCTCAGACGGACATCTGGCGGGTATTCTTCTGGGACAAAGATAGCAGAAGAAGAGACTGGCAGCAACCCTTACTGTTCTGCAGCTGCTGCAGGTGATCCCCCCAGGCAAGCAGGGCCGGGAGTGGACCTCAGCAGCCCTACAGCAGAGGGGTCAGACTGGTAGAAGGAAAACTAAGAAACAGAAATAAATAACTTCATCATCAACAAACGGGACGTCCACTGAGAGACCCCATCTGAAAATCACCAACCACAAAGACCACACATAGATAAATCCACAAAGATGGGAAGAAACCAGCGCAAAAAGGAGGTAAACACCCGAAACCAGAACGCCTCTCCTCCTACAAGGGATCACAACTCCCCACCAGCAAGGGAACAAGGCTGGATGGACAATGAGTGTGATGAAATGACTGAATCACGCTTCAGAAGGTGGGTAGTAAGAAACTTCTGTGAGCTAAAAGAACATGTTCTAACCCAATGCAAACAAACTAACAACCTTGAAAAAGATTTGACGAAATGCTAATGAGAATAACCAACTTAGAGAGGAATGTAAGTGAATTGATGGAGCTGAAAAACACAACACAAGAACTTTGCGAAGCATACACAAGTTTCAACAGCCGAATTGACCAAGCAGAAGAAAGGATATCAGAGGTCGAAGATCAACTCAATGAAATAAAACGAGAAGGAAAGAGTAGAGAAAAAAGGGTAAAAAGGAATGAACAAAGTCTCCAAGAAATATGGGACTATGTGAAAAGACCTAATCTACGTTTGATAGGTGTACCTGAATGTGAAGGAGAGAATGAATCCAAGCTGGAAAATACTCTTCAGGATATTATCCAGGAGAACTTCCCCAACATAGGAAGGCAGGCCAATATTCAAGTCCAGGAAATACAGAGAACACCACAAAGATATTCCTCAAGAAGAGCAACCCCAAGGCACATAATCGTCAGATTCACCAGGGTTGAAATGAAGGAGAAAATGCTAAGGGCAGCCAGAGAGAAAGGTCGGGTTACTCACAAAGGGAAGCCCATCAGACTCACAGCAGATCTCTCAGCAGAAACCCTACAAGCCAGAAGAGAGTGGGGGCCAATATTCAACATCCTTAAAGAAAAGAACTTCCAACCCAGAATTTCATATCCAGCCAAACTGAGCTTCATAAGTGAAGGAAAAATAAAATCCTTTGCGAACAAGCAAGTACTCAGAGATTTCATCACCACCAGGCCTGCTTTACAAGAGCTCCTGAAAGAGGCACTAAACATAGAAAGGAACAACCAGTACCAGCCACTCCAAAAACATACCAAACAGTAAAGACCATCAACACAATGAAGAAACTGCATCAACTAACGGGCAAAACAGCCACCTAGCATCAAAATGGCAGGATCAAATTCACACATAACAATATTAACCCTAAATGTAAATGGGCTAAATGCCCCAATTAAAAGACATAGACTGGCAAACTGGATAAAAAGCCAAAACCCGTCGGTGTGCTGTATCCAGGAAACCCATCTCACATGCAGAGATACACAAAGGCTCAAAATAAAGGGATGGGGGAAGATTTACCAAGCAAATGGAGAGCAAAAAAAAGCAGGAGTTGCAATTCTCATCTCTGATAAAATAGACTTTAAACCAACAAAGATCAAAAGAGACAAAGAAGGACATTACATAATGGTAAAAGGATCAATGCAACAGGAAGAGCTAACGATCCTAAATATATACGCACCCAATACAGGAGCACCCAGATACATAAGGCAAGTTCTCAATGACTTACAAAGAGACTTAGATTCCCACACAATAATAGTGGGAGACTTGAACACCCCCGTTGTCAATGTTAGACAGATCAACAAGACAGAAAATTAACAAGGATATCCAGGACTTGAACTCACACCTGGATCAAGCAAACCTAATAGACATTTACAGAACTCTCCACCCCAAATCCACAGAATATACATTCTTCTCAGCACCACATCACACCTACTCTAAAATTGACCACATAATTGGAAGTAAATCACTCCTCAGCAAATGCAAAAGAACAGAAATCATAACAAACAGTCTCTCAGACCACAGTGCAATCAAGTTAGAACTCAGAATTCAGAAACTGACTCAGAACCACACAGCTTCATGGAAACTGAACAACTGGCTCTTGAATGTTGACTGGATAAACAATGAAATGAAGGCAGAAATAAAGATGTTCTTTGAAACCAACGAGAACGAAGACACAACATACCAGAATCTCTGGGACACATTTAAAGCAGTCTCTAGAGGAAAGTATATAGCAATAAATGCCCACATGAGAAGCAAGGAGAGATCTAAAATTGACACCCTATCATCAAAATTGAAAGAGCTAGAGGAGCAAGATCAAAAAAACTCAAAACCTAGCAGAAGACAAGAAATAACTAAGATCAGAGCAGAACTGAAGGAGATAGAGACACGAAAAACTCTTCAAAAAATCAACAAATCCAGGAGCTGGTTTTTTGAAAAGGTCAACAAAATAGACAGACCATTAGCCAGATTAATAAAAAGAAAAGAGAAAATAATCAAATAAATGCAATAAAAAACGATAAAGGGGATATCACCACAGATTCCACAGAAATTCAAACCATCATCAGAGATTATTACAAACAACTCTATGCACATAAACTAGTAAACCTGGAAGAAATGGATAAATTCCTGGACACATGCATCCTCCCAAGCCTAAACCAGGAAGAAGTCGAAACCCTGAATAGACCAATAACAAGGTCTGAAGTTGAGGCAGCAATTAAGAGCCTACCACCCAAAAAAAGCCCAGGTCCAGATGGGTTCACAGCCCAATTCTACCAGACATACAAACAGGAGCTGGTACCATTCCTTCTGAAACTATTCCAAACAATCCAAAGAGAGGGAATCCTTCCTAAATCATTTTATGAGACCAACATCATCCTGATACCAAAACCTGGCAGAGACTCAGCAAGAAAAGAAAACTTCAGGCCAATATCCATGATGAACATAGATGCAAAAATCTTCAATAAAATACTGGCAAACCGATTGCAACAGCACATCAAAAAGCTTATCCACCATGATCAAGTAGGCTTCATCCCGGGGATGCAAGGCTGGTTCAACATACGCAAATCTATAAACATAATCCACCACATAAACAGAACCAAAGACAAAAACCACATGATTATCTCAATTGATGCAGAGAAGGCCTTTGACAAAATTCAACAGCCCTTTATGCTAAAAACTCTCAATAAACTAGGTATTGATGGAACGTATCTCAAAACGATAAAAGCTATTTACGACAAACCAACAGCCAATATCATACTGAATGGGCAAAACTAGAAGCATTCCCTTTGAAATCTGGCACTAGACAAGGATGTCTCTCTCACCACTCTTATTCAATATAGTACTGGAAGTTCTAGCCAGAGCAATCAGGCAAGAAAAAGAAATAAAGGGTATTCAAATAGGAAAGGAGGAAGTCAAATTGTCTTTATTTGCAGACGATATGATTGTATATCTAGAAGACCCCATCGTCTCAGCCCAAAATCTCCTGAAACTGATAAGCAACTTCAGCAAAGTCTCAGGATATAAAATCAATGTGCAAAAATCACAAGCATTCCTATACACCAATAACAGACTTAAAGACAGCCAAATCAAGAACCAACTGCCATTCACAATCGCTACAAAGAGAATAAAATACCTAGGAATACAACTAACAAGGAACGTAAAGGACCTCTTCAAGGAGAACTACAAACCACTGCTCAATGAAATAAGAGAGGACACAAACAGATGGAGAAATATTCCATGTTCATGGCTAGGAAGAATCAATATTGTCAAAATGGCCATACTGCCCAAAGTAATTTACAGATTCAACGCTATCCCTATCAAGCTACCAATGACCTTCTTTGAAGAACTGGAAAAAACCACCTTAAACTTCATATGGAACCAAAAGAGAGCCCGCATAGCCAAGTCAATTCTAAGCAAAAAGAACAAAGCTGGAGGCATCACACTCCCGGACTTCAAATTATACTACAAAGCTACAGTAATCAAAACAGCATGGTACTGGTACCAAAACAGAGATATAGACCAATGGAACAGGACAGAGACCTCCGACGCAACACAACACATCTACAACCACCTGATCTTTGACAAACCTGACAAAAACAAACAATGTGGAAGCGAGTCCCCTGTTTAATAAATGGTGTTGGGAAAACTGGCTAGTCATGTGCAGAAAGCAGAAGCTGGACCCCTTCCTGACACCTTACACTAAAATTAACTCCAGATGGATTAAAGACTTAAACATAAGACCTAACACCATAAAAACCCTAGAAGAAAATCTAGGCAAAACCATTCAGGACATAGGTGTAGGCAAGGACTTCATGACCAAAACACCAAAAGCAGTGGCAACAAAAGCCAAAATAGACAAATGGGACCTAATCAAACTCCATAGCTTCTGCACAGCAAAAGAAACAGTCATTAGAGTGAATCGGCAACCAACAGAATGGGAAAAAATTTTTGCAGTCTACCCAACTGACAAAGGGCTGATAACCAGAATCTACAAAGAACTGAAACACATTTACAAGAAAAAACAAACAAGCCCATTCAAAAGTGGGCGAAGGATATGAACAGACACTTTACAAAAGAAGACATACATGAAGCCAACAAACATATGAAAAAAATGCTCATCATCACTGGTCATTAGAGAAATGCAAATCAAAACTACATTGAGATACCATCTCACGCCAGTTAGAATGGCGATCATTAAAAAATCTGGAGACAACAGATGCTGGAGAGGATGTGGAGAAATAGGAACGCTTTTACACTGTTGGTGGGAGTGTAAATTAGTTCAACCATTGTGGAAGACGGTGTGGCGATTCCTCAAGGACCTAGAAATAGAAATTCCATTTGATCCAGCAATCCCATTACTGGGTATATATCCAAAAGACTATAAATCGTTCTACTATAAGGACACATGCACACGAATGTTCATTGCAGCACAGTTTACAATAGCAAAGACCTGGAACCAACCCAAATGCCCATCGATGATAGACTGGACAGGGAAAATGTGGCACATATACACCATGGAATATTATGCAGCCATCAAAAACGATGAGTTCGTGTCCTTTGTAGGGACATGGATGAACCTGGAAACCATCATTCTCAGCAAACTGACACAAGAACAGAAAATCAAACACCGCATGTTCTCACTCTATAGGCGGGTGTTGAACAATGGGAACACATGGACACAGGGAGGGGAGTATCACACACTGGGGTCTGTCGGGGGAAAAAGGGGAGGGATAGTGGGGGGTGGGGAGTTGGGGAGGGATAGCATGGGGAGAAATGCCAGATATAGGTGATGGGGAGGAAGGCAGCAAATCACACTGCCATGTGTGTACCTATGCAACAATCTTCCATGTTCTTCACATGTACCCCCAAACCTAAAATGCAATAAAAAAAAAAAAAATTACATTGAAAGGGTTTGAAAAGAAAGGACATTTAAGACCACCTTAACATATTTTTCATGTATATATATATATATATATTACAACTAAAGACTGACTACTTGTAATTAATAAAACATATCTACCTATTTGCAGATTTGAAAATCAGGATCAGTATTTGGTTCATGTTTTAGAACATAATCAAGTAGTATTTTAAGTTGATCTTAGGTATCAGGATTTGATGGATGTTAAGCAAACTTGTGATTAAAATGCATTGTTAAGCAGTGAGCTAAGATTGTGCAACTGCACTCCAGCCTGGGTGACAGAACTTGAGTCTGTCTCAAAAAAAAAAATGTACTGTTGATTTTTAAAATTATTAATAATGATGAGTAGACAGAAATTTCTAGGCAAAAATGTCCCTTACAAGGAAGAAAGTCATTGTGTTTCCAAAACAAATTTCTTTTAATCATTTAGGAAATCATACACATCTCTATTACCTCATTGTAAAATAATCCATAATTTGACTATTTTAAAAATCATTAACCCAGTCTAATCTCCCCAGAGTCATTACAGCCTAAGTACAAGAGAGTGAGTTTTTACAAAACCTGAATCTTTTAGCTTACTCTTTTTTTTTTTTGAGACGGGAATTTCACTCTTGTTGCCCAGGCTGGAGTGCAATGGTGCGAACTTGGCTCGCTGCAACCTCCGCCTCCTGGGTTCAAGTGATTCTCCTGCCTCAGCCTCCCAAGCAGCTGGGATTACAGGCATGTGCCACCACACACAGCAAATTTTGTATTTTTAATAGAGACAGGGTTTCACCCTAGCGGCCAGGCTGGTCTCGCACTCCTGACCTCAGATGATCCACCCGCCTCAGCCTCCCAAAGTGCTGGGATTACAGGCGTGAGCCACCATGCTGGGCCTCTTTTAGCTTCCTTTTGATTCTGGCTCTAATCAACATTTTTCTGGGTGACCCCACCAAAGGTTTATACTCTAAATCTGTTTCCCTCCTGAACTGGAGCTGCATGAAACCAAAGGATGTTTACGCAGCAGACCATAGGTTTCGTTTCTGACAACCATTTCAACAATAGTGGACACAGGTCTTTACTAAAATCTTTTTTTTTTTTTTCCTTACAGGGTCTCACTGTATCACCCAGGCTGGAATGCAGTGATGTAATCTCTGCCTCCTAGGCTCAGATGATCCTCCCTTCCGACCTCAGCCTCCCCATTAGTAAGTATCATCTGAGCACGGGAGGCAGAGGTTGCAGTGAGCTGAGACCACAGGGACCAGAGGGACCATAGGCATGCAGTACGACGCTGGCTAACTTTTTTGTATTTTTATAGAGACGGGGTTTTGTCACTTTGCTCAGGCTGGTCTTGAACTCCTGGACTCCAGCGATCCACACAGCTCAGCCTCCCAAAGTGCTGCTATTACAGGTGTGAGCCACTGTGCCTGGCCTACATTTTTTGTTTTTTTTTATACAGCTGTGTCTTTAATGTTACATCTTTTAAAAATGTTGCCAATGATTAACCTGCGTGTTTCATATAAACTTCTGGTGACAAATTATGAGTACAGGCCAACTTATTACCACACTTTTGAAGATGATTCTAACAGTTGCACGAACTAATTTACTGAATCTTTCCTCAAACCTGTTTTACCTGTCTCTATCTGTGGTTTTGTTCATACGGTATCTTCTCATCAGTCTTCTGGTAAAATATTATCTAAATTTCTTCCCAAAAACCATTTGTGGAAGACACTTTAAGACTTGCCTTTAATGCATGTGAATCTCATTCTTTTTCTCCTCAATTTTAGGTTCAGGGGTGTATGAGGTAATTCTTGTGTTGCTATAAAGAAATACCTGAGGCTGGATAATTTATAAAGAAAAGAGGTTTAATTGGCTCACAGTTCTGCAGGTGATACAGGAAGCATGGTCCTGGCATCCACTCAGCTTCTAGGGAAACCTCAGGAAGCCACACAATCATGGCTGAATGTGAAGAGAGAAGTTGGTGTCTCACATGGAGAGAGAGGGAACAAGTGTCGGGGAGGTGTCACACACTTTTAAACAACTAGATCCCTTGAGAACTCAGTCACTATCAAGAGGACAGCACCAATCCATGAAGGATCTGCCCCATAACCCAAACACTTCCTGCCAGGCCCCACCTCCAGCATTGGGGATTACATTTCAATGTATTTGGGTGGGGACAAATATCCAAACTATATCAAGGGGGTACCTGTGCAGGTTTGTTACATTAGTATATTGCCTGTTGCTGGGGTTTGGTATATGAATAATCCCGTCACATCAGGTAGTGAGCATTGGTATCTAACTATATCTAACTATCATTAGCTTTCAACCCTCACCCCACTTCCACTCTCCCGTCTAGTAGTCCCCCATGTCTATTGTTTTCATCTCTGTGTCCAGGTGTACTCACTGTTTAGCTCCTACTTGTAAGTGAGAACATGCAGCATTTGGTTTTCTGTTCCTGCATTAATACACTTAAGATAATGGCCTCCAGCTACATCCATGTTGTTGCAAAGGACATGACTTTGTTCATTTTTATGGTTGGATAGTGTACATGGCATGGTGTAAATGCCATGGTGTCACATTTTCTTTATCCAGTTAATGGGTATCTAGATTGATTCTATGTCTTCGCTATTGTGAATAGTGCTGTGATGAACATACAAGTTCATGTGTCTTTTTGGTAGAAGGATTTAACGGATTGCTGGGTTGAATGGCAGCTCTGTTTTAAGTTCTTTGAGAAATCTCCACACTGCTTTCCACAATGGCTGAACTAATTTCCACTCCCACCGACAGTTTATAAGCATTCCCTTTTCTCTGAAACCTCATCAACATCTGTTATTTTTTTGACTTTTTAATAATAGCCATCTTCACTGGTGTGAGATGGCATTTCATTGTGGTTTTGATTTGCATTTCTGTAATGACTAAAATCTTTGGTATTTACTTTATTACTTCTTTTTATTGCAATTTTATTGGATTCAAATTTATTATTTCACAGCTTACATTTTATTTGTTATCTGTGTTTCTAAAAAGATAATCCTTTCTATAGCCTTTAATTAATAACTACATTTGGTTCTTTTAATAATAGTTTATATTCCATTTTATCTCAGTACTTTGAAAAATTTTGAAAGAAACATTCTCTTGCTTTACAATTCTGCCTAATATGTCCCAAGCCTTATTTGACTGGGCTTATTAATATGGCTGGGAGGATAGACAGATGAACATTGAAACCAAAAGCTGAATTGAATCATTCTTTTTCAGTTCAAATTGTACTTGAATCATTAAATACTTTATATTTGTATTCTTAACAATAGAAAAATTATGAGATTAGAATAAATGAGTGATAGGTTCTAATTGCTTTTCCCTGCAATTAACAGTATTTTATGTTTAGTCCTCAGCCATGGTATTTATTTAGAGCGTCAGTTAGGTATGATGGGGAGTGAAGTAGAAGAAATGACATATTAGAGTCTCCAGGAAAGAGGTTTGATTTGGAGGTTGAGTTTAAAAAAACAGGTTTGCCTTTTTGAGAATCAGTTCCATGGGGAGACTCCTATGGGACTTATGGGACTGTACTGGGGGAAAGTGGCAGACTTGCAGCCATTGATTTGAAGCATTTGCAGGAGGGTCAATTTAAGTGGATGCAGAGGCCTCCTCCCCCTCCCAGGACATCTATTTTCATCAGTTGATGTGCAAGGAGGAATATGTATGTCCGTATGTGTGTGTGTGTGAAGCAGGTTTGGGAAGAGGGTGATGCTATTATCCAACTGCACAGGGGATAATATGAATGGCAGAAAACTGGAAAGCAGGGTGGTTTATTTCCTGGCCTATGCTCAGACGCCAAGTTGACTCTGATGCTCATCTGTGAGGTGCAGCTAAAGATTTTCAAGATACTTGGAAACTCCCCCATGGTAGTCTAAGATCCTCCAATATTCAGTTCTCAGAGGTAAAATGCAGATATTAATGTCAACATTTCACTTTATCACATGCTTCTGAGACAAGACTTGGGCAACAAGTTTTAAAACTTTATAATGAAAACTAAGGTAACTGGTACATTAATAATTCCAACTCTATGTCAGTGTCATGTGCTAAAGGATGAACTTGTAGGTATAGAGAATTACTGATATTAAAAAGATATAATCATCCTGATTTTTTTAATGAAAAGGGGTGCCTACAGAAAGCCAAACAGCAAAACAGCATTTTCTGAGAAACTTTTCATGTGTGGATTATAACCAGTATTAGAAACTCTTTGTAAATATCAGTGACTGGGATTGTTTCTGACTCCAGCGAGTCACTGACTATGTGACTTTTGACAAGTCTTTTAACCCTGTGTCCACAGTTACTCCATCAGTGGAACTAATTTGATACTCGCTGCTCTATAAACTTCAAGAAGAGTGCCTTAGTAATAGTTTATTTTTATTTACTGTGTTAGTGACTCTACAAGCAAGTTCAAGCTTAATTGTGAATTATTTATCAGGAAACTGAGACACCAAGTTTTAGGAAATCAGTTGCACTTCCCATGGCATGGCAGATTTCTCACAGAAATCCCTATGCCCTTGCTCTCTAGACAAAACACCTGTGATGTCATTGAATTCATGAATGCCATCTATTATGATGAAAAGGATAATTTCTTTTTGTCAACAGATATAAATATTTATATTTCTAAAATTTCTGAATGGAAATAAGGTCAGTACTTTTTGCCTGGAGGAAACGCCCTGCAATGCAGGGAAAGGGAACTTAAACATAATCTGGCAATCTTGCAGAGCTGAGGAGACAGAGATTGGAGTTCAGGAAGTCAGGGAGTCTAGAGTTTCTGAGGCATAGTACCAAGAGGAGGAAATTATACAGAGAAGGAACTCCAGAAATGTGCAGAGGGGTCTTCTTGAGCCATTGGTTGAATTACAGTCTTTAATATGCATAAGGTAAAACTACACAAGACCAGATAAGAACAACTTCCAAGGAAGTGACTATTACTTGAGACAAAATTCCCAGAGCTCACACAGAACTAAGAATTTTTTGTGTTACCTCTAAGTGAAGAGACCTCATTGAACCACTGGGCATTCACTAGGTATCCTTAAAATGGCACAACTTAGAAGCAGGGCTAAATTAGAGCTAGTATAAAACTACTCTAAGCATTCCCCAAAAGAGCCTAAAACTGTATGACAAATGGATCAAACTAGCTCACAATTAACTTAATTACCTTCAAGAAAAAGTACAAAAGTCTTTAAAGTAATACAATGAGATCCATCATTCAAAAATCAGAAAAATCTAAATGAATAGCCTTCAATAAAGAAATCATGGCTGGGTACAGTGGCTCACACCTGTAATCCCAGCAATTTGGGAGGCCAAGGTAGGTGAATCACCCGAGGTCAGGAGTTTAAGACCAGGCTGACCAACATGGAGAAACTCTTAACTCTATTAAAAATAAAAAAATCAGCCAGGTATCCTGGTGTGTACCTGTAGTCCCAGCTTCTCAGGAGGCTGAGGTGGGAGAATTGCTTGAGTCTGGGAGGTGGAGGTTGTAGTAACCCAAGATTGAGCACTGCACTCCAGACTCGGTGACAGAGCGAGACTCCATCTCAAAAAACAAACAAACCCCCCCCCACACACAAAAAAAACCCAGAGAAGTCACTACATATTTTAAGAAGTATAAAAAATATAATCAATAACGAGGAGGGAATCAGTCAACAAAAACAGATCAAGAAATGACATAAATGAAGAAATTAAGAGACAAGGACATTAAAACATGTTATAAATATAATTCATATGCACATGAAGTTAGAAAAATACGAACATGATGAGTAGAAAGAGGAAATATAAAAACAATGAAAATGTAACTTCTAATAATGAAAAAATGCAATAGCTGAAATAATATATATCATAGATAATAATAGTTGATTGTATATGTAAGAAAAATAAAAAGCAGTGAAATTGAAGGCGTAAACAGGAAAACAGAAAAAAAAAAACAAAATAAAGCATGAAAAAACTGAAGAATAAAGCATCAATGACCTATTGGACAATATCCAGTGATATATATTTAACTGAAGTCTCAGACTGTAGGTTAAATAATATTTGAAGAAATAAAAATATTTTTCAAATTGATAAAAATAATAAAATCTCATATTCCAGAAACTCAATAAATCCAGAGTAAATATGTTCAAAAACATAAACAAATCCACATCATAATTAACATGCAGAGAACAAGTAATCCATGTAAAATCTTACAACTAGGTTACATAGAAACTGTGCAAGCTCAAAGAAAATGAAATGACATCTTTTGAGATACTGAAATAAAAACTGCAAAAATGTCAAATTAATATTCAAAATCCAGTGAAAATACCTTAATGATTACAAAGAAATAAAGTTTATCAGGAATGATAAATATGTGGGTAAGTATAAAAGATATTTTCTCATTTGTAAATTTCTTCAAAAAATAATTGTCTAAAGCAAAACCAGTAACAGAATATAGTGAGATCTATAACATAAAGCAGGGTAGGGCAAAAATAGAGCATGTTATTATAAGATTTTTGTACTATATATAAGTGGTGTAACATTTGAAGCTATATTATGATAAGATAAAGACGCATATTATAAATATATATAAAGCAACCTCTCAATACATTTAATAAGCAAGAGGAGGTAATATGAAATAATGATAATAATAATAATGATAATAAAATAAGCTCCATTAATCCAAAAGGAGACAGAAAAAGAACAGATGAAAAAACAGTGAAAACAAATAGCAAAATGGTAGATTTACTAAACCATACTGAAAATTGCATTACATATAAATGGTTGAAAATGCCAATTCAATGACAGAGATCGTCTGGGAAAATAAAAGCAAAGAAGTTCCTACTATATGCAGTCTATAACAAACCCACCTTAAATGTAAATATAAAAGGGTTAAAAGTAAGAGAATGAGCAAAAATAGACTATCCAAACACTACTTAAAAGTAATCTGGAGTGTATATATTAACACCAGGTGAAATAGATTTTAGAATAAAAAATCACCAGTAATAAAGAGGGTCATTTTCTAACAATAAAAAACTCATCAAGAAGACACAGTAATCCTAAAAGTGTATGCAGAATTTCAAAGTACATGACATAGTTGAAAGAAATAAAAGAAGAAATACACAAATTAAATTTTAGAATAGATGATGTTAACACTGTTTTTCAGTAACAGAGACCAACTAGATAAAAAATTAATAAAAACATAGAATAGTTGGGCAACATTATCAATCAATTTGATCTAATTGTTATTTATAGATTATTCCACTGCAAAACAGCAAAATACAAACATTTTTAAAGCACACATGGAATCTTCATCAAATAGACCATTTTCTGAGGATTAAAAAAAATTCAACACATCACTAAGATTGAAATAATATAAATATATTATTGACCTCAATAGAATTAAATCAGAAATAAATGGCAAGAGGATAGCTGCAGAAATTCCCAAATATTTGGAAAATCACGTATTTCTACATACCCCATGGATCAATGAAAATATGACAAAATAAATTGTCTGCATAAAAACAAAAATACATCATGTCATAATTCATTGAATGCAGCTAAAGTGGTGCTTAGGGGAGAAATTAATAGCATTAAATGCTCATATAAGAAAATAAAATAGTCTTAAATCAATGATTTATGTTTCTACCTTGATCAAATTTGGTTCAAAGTAAGCAATAGGAAGGAAATAATAAAGAAGAGTATAGAAATCAATGAAATAGAGATGGAAAAATAACAAAATAAAATATGATTCTTTAGACAGATTAATAAAATTGCTACATCTTGAGCTAGATTAATGTAGGAAAAAAATCATGAATACCTAATATTAGAAATGAAGGAGAGAACATAAATACAGATCCTAAAAATCATAAATGGATAAGGAAATGTTATAAAAATTTTTTTGCCAATTTTCAAAAGTGTGATGAAATAAATTCCTTGAAAGAACAAAAATAGACACAAAGTTTACCAAGAAATAGATGCATGAACAGCTTTTTATCATCAAATTTATAATTAAAGTTCTTCTCACAAAGAAAATCTAGCCACAGTTGGCTTTACAGCTGAAATCAACTAAATATTTAAGGAAGATATTATACCAATACTATATAAACTTCTCCAGATAAGTGACACACAATACTTTTATTTTATTAAGCTAGCATTGCCCTGATACAAATACATTACTTATATATTTATGTATTCCTCAAAAAAAGAAAAATTACAAACCAATAAATCTCATTTTCATAACTACAAAACCCTTCACAAAAGAGCAAATCAAATCCAGCAATATGCTAAAAGGATAATACCTTATGACCACTCGGAGATTATCCCAGTAAAGCCAAGTTGGTTTAACATTTTTAAAAAAGTAATCAATATAAATTATCAACTAAAACTGCAATGAGATGCCTCTACTCACACTCTGTAACAGTTACAATTAAAAAGATAGACATTACCATACGCTGGTGTAGCTTTGGGGCAACTGGAACTATCACACAATGCTGTTGGCAATGTCAAGTGCTACAGCCCCATTTAGGAAAACAGTTTGGAAGTTTACTGTCAAGTTAAATATACAGCTATTACATGACTCAATCATGCCATTCCTATGTATTTTTCCAAGAGAAATGAAAATATACAACTATACAAAGACTTATGTGAGAATGTCCATAGCAGCTTTATTCATAACAGCAAAAACCCAAAACAATTCAAATGGGTTGGCAGATAATTGAACAAAGAAAATTAACAGGTAAATAGATAACAGACTACAGTACATTTTAACAAAGGAATGTTACTCAGCAATTAAAAGGAACAAATTGTTGACAGACCCAATAACTTGGGTTAATCTCAAAAACATTATGCTAAGTAAAAGAAGTTAGACATAAAAGACTAAATATTTTCTGTATAATTTCATTTATATGACATTCTGGAAAAGGCAAAATTATAGTGACAAAAAGTACATGAATGGTTTCCTAGGTCTGAGGGTGGATGTAGTGGGTTGATGACAAAGGTGTGGGTAACAAAAGGGGTTCCATGTCATGAGTATGGTGGTAGCTATAGGACTGTATACACTTGCCCAAACTAATTAAATGATATATTTAAATTGGGTGAGTTTTGTTGTAAGCAAATTATGCATCAATTTATCTAATTTTAAAAAAGTTTTTTTCAACCACACTGTAGCTTACAATACATTTATTTTTTCACTCATTCACTTAACTAGTTATAGGACTGAGACTCTGATGATTGCAGCCACGTGTAAATGGAACATGGTCAACATGACTTGACGATGAAGAAGCTTACAGTTTAGTTGAGGAGAAAAACAGAACCACCAGTGTAGCACAGTGTCCAGAAGTGTCCAATATGAGGCCATGTGGGAGGACTGTTGTTACCAGATTTGTGGGATAACAGGCTTGTTGGGAGTAGTGACAGCCAAGTGGAAACCTGAAGGCCTTCTAAATACCGTACTATATGATGACTGCCTTTCTGGACTTCAGGCCATGTAACTTTTAAAACTTTTGCTAGACTATACTTCAAAGCTAAAAAATCAGGACTGCACCACAAAATGATTTCCTCTCTGGTGAGATGAAGGTAGTGAAATAGACAATGGTGTGAATGGTGAGCCTTATCACAAGACAAGACATATCTGTGTCTTGAGTACCATATCTTATTTGTATGTGCATGCTTAATGAGCCATAGAGTATTTGAATTAAGCACAGAAGTGCTCTATAAATTATCTGTTGAATAAAAAATGAAGGGAAGGCTGGGCAATACCTGAACCAGGAACCCAGTGGCAATGAGGCATAATGGACTGTCTTGGGACCCTGGGCCTATGTGTGAACTGTAGCTTTCACTGTTGATAATGGGAGTTAGTTGGTCTGGTGGCAGCATTGCATCTGACAGGATGGTTTTTAAGTGCTAGGTTTTCAGGTAAAATGCGTGGTGACCCACCTCTCCCTGTTGTTTTGCTTCTTGAGAAAACAAATAGTAAGCCTGGAGAAAAGCTTTCTAGCACTTTTAAAGCTGTAACAGTAGAGAAAACTCATGTCTCTTTAGGTTATTTTTAATCCACCTTACTAGGTTGAAGAGTTCTTGATACACACACACACACACACACACACACACACACTTTTTCCTCTAAAAACACAGTAAGTGTATATTATTTTAAACCACTTAGATGCAACCAAATTACAAGGGTCCTTATTAACAATAATTGATTTAAAAATAAAATCTCTGGTCATTGTAATTTGAAATCTCAGTGTTATTCAGGTTGTGTTAACTGAGAAAAAATTTATTATTTGGTGTCTAAGAAACAATGACATAATACACAACTGGTTAAATAACCCAAGATACAGAGGTCATGAAAGTAAAAACATGGAATTTGGTCTTTTGTTCTTTTTTTTTTTCTGTAATAGAAATATCTTTCTGTTCTCTTTCATATTGTCCTTTATTACCTCATTTTATCTTTCCATCTTTCTGAATTAATGTGGTTTTGTTTCCCGTTTTTCTTTCTTCATATTCCTTAGATTGTGGAGTTACTATGTTCTTTGCTTAAATCAATGGTTCTCAAAGTTGGGCACATGTGAGAATCACGTAGAATCACTGTGCTTGGTAAACACAGATTGCTGGGCTCCAACTCTAGTGTTTGATTCAGTGTAGGGAGAGAAGGATGTGTATGAGAATTTGTATTTGTAACATGTTCCCAGGTGATGCTGCAGGCCCAGTTACCACACTTTGTGAAACACTGACTTATAAGTCATCCGGTTGATAGTGACCAAAGGACATCATGAGTGTTCTTCTACAATGGGCTAAAACAGAATTTAGATGGGCTGGAAGACTTATTGCATGAGATCCATGCAATACATCTTCAAGCTCAAGGTTAATGGCTGATATTGCTTTTACCCTGGAGATTAGAGATATTGTAGAATCTTTTTATAGTTTTTCCAGTAAGATTATAAATTCAGAAAATGAACAGTCTTGGATCTTGTATCATTGACCCTTCTCCCTGATAAATTCCTTTTCTTGATTTACATAATCACCTTGCAGCAATTTTTAAAGTTTTGCTGAATATCTTCTACTGAAAATATTATAAAATACATACCTTATCATCAAATGGTTCTGGTATCTGAAGAAAATGAAAATAAATGTTTCTATGTTTTTTAGCAGGCCAAGAATGGAAAAATAATTGGTTAACAAGAATGAAAACAACCTAAGAATATTTATTGTCTGTATAATATGCATTTGACAGAACTGATACAACACATCTTTACTTGCAGGATTGGTAGTTATGCCTTTTCTACATGATTTGCCAAAAGTAACAAAATTAATAAATAAAAAGTCTCTGAAAAGGCAGACTCTTAGTATTTTCATTAGACTTCAGAAAGTCACTCTTTTCCTTATTATTTTCTTCATACCAGTTTTTCTTCATGTGATTTTCCTGAATGTAATTATGTGTGTGGATTTGTCATCCAGTGTTTTTCTTATTCACACTTGTTCCTTTGTTTATCCTTTGCAGTAAAGCTGACTTCTCTTTTATTGAAGCTCATTCTAAGCTTCCACGTTATTTTTTATTCCTGTGGTCCTTTTAGTTGTGTACCTGAAGGGAGTATTGTGCGTTTTGTGTAAAGCACTGATAGCTGGTTACAATCAAGTTCCTATTTAGTAGCCAATTAAAGCTGGCAAGATACGGCTTGTTGCCCAAGCTCTAGGCCCTTTTGATTCAGACATGCAGTGCATACCATTTGAACTAAAGAAAATTCTCTGCTTCTGGCCCAGCTATCTCATTGTTTTTGTTGAACTGGGTGGGAGACCACAATGATAGAAGCATGGGTGAGTAAGAGAAGACTCTGGAAGAAATAGAAGCTGTGCATCCAGAATCTTAGATATTTGCTTGCCATTAAGAAGCAAACCCACTCATGATTATGGTTTACTCTTTATTTTCCAAATGTTTTTAGATTCCTTGTTCACCTAAAAATCAGATCAACTACTAAAGAGGGCCATGTCACAAACACTTGAATGTGTTTGACTGTGTGCTTAGGAAAGGGCGGTCAGTGCATACCAACCATACCGACAAACACATTACACTTTGGGCCCTTTTTGGAGCCCTTCAGGAAAGTCAATGGGAGCTTTGTGTAAACAGGCAGCAAAGAAGTGGGCTCATTGTATTTGCTTCTTTGCCTTCGGTCACCTGCATTTGGATTTTAATCTGCAGTAAACCTTGGGAGTCATTATGGCTTGATTATAGTCTCATTCTATTTGTCCCCCTTCCTTAGGATACCTTAGCAATTTTTATTTTGAGAGTTCCAATTGGTAAGTGCTCCTGTTCCCAGATAATGTGTTAGAGATTAATCAATGATGCCTGAGACTGGCATTGTTTAGGAGCTAGCAGATGTTCAAAGATTAGTAGTATGAAGAGAATTAGAGGGAAATGAGCATAGAGAAGAGTTGGTAATTGTAATGTGGGAGGGGTACTATTATAGGCCTGATAGGATGCTTTTAGGCCAAAGAGCTTTAGAAATCCATTTTTCAATTTTAATCAACCCAATATGTTTTATAGTCACATGTTGCATGAAGACATTGATATATTAGAGCTTTCTTAACATTCTCTGATCTTTGTGTGGAATTTCTCTCTTCAATCTGATATTACCATTCCTTTTTCTTTTTGCCATGAGGAAGTTTTGTTTGGCCTGGAATAAATGAAACTCAGAGCCCAAAAGGCTCAGTTAAATTGAGCTTGAAACTGAAAACCCATGACACTCTGGTGAGCACTGAGTGCAAAGAAGAATATTTGCTATGCTTCACCCCCAGCGGAATCCTCTGACTTTTCTATTTCTATTTTCTCTTTGCCTTCCAAACTAGAAGATAGAAAAATTATAAATATATAAAACTAAGCCTTCTAAGATGTTAAATTCTTATAAACTAGAACTTTTAATAATTAAGTGATCCCGATTAAACCATTGCTGACTGTGAGCAAATTTAGTGAGCAACGAAATACCCTGGCATTTTGTGTCAGCTTCCAACTGGCCAATGCACAGATGCCATGCTTGCTGCTGACAGCTATCAGACCTGTGCCAGTTGGCAGCTTCAGCCACAACCAAAGATCAAATGGAGATGGAAAAGCACTGATCTCCATTTTGCCTGCTAGGCCAGTCCTTTCCTCAGTTCAGGACTGGGACAGCCCAGTGCAGGTCCTTGATAAATTCAGGGAAATTCATATTAGAGGCATCTCTTTAAGAACTTCAGTAGCATTGATTACTGATACACCTGTCAAGTCCCTGCAATAATTTAGTTTTCATTAATGTTTCTCTACTATGGCAACATTAAACCTGATAGAAAATTCCAGCTGAAATTAGGACATAGCAACTTCGACATTTTCTACATTGTCAACTAAGATTGAGGTACAGAAGAAATGTTTTAGGGAAAAAGTTTGAAGCTGGCATTTTAAAATCTGTCTCTATTAGTTTGGTTCACTCCTTATCATAAACCTTGGTAATTACATTTTGTACATCCCTTGAGGCTTCAAGACTGACAAGACTCTGTTTAAAGAGAAAGAATGGAAAACTCCCAACAATACTTGAATTCAGCTTCCTTGATTCAGCTTATTTGGCTGCATGCATTATGACAGCATCTTTCATCACTGGAGTAATCTCATATAGTAATGTTGGACAGCGTAACAATAAATTGCTTTTATCTTGCCTTTTTCAGTTTAGAGATTTCCCTTGTAGCAAACATTTTTCTGTAGAAACCACATACATTTTTCTTAGGTTTTTTTTTTTTTTTTTTTTGGAAAAAAGAAAATTGAGTAAATGGATATGTTTTTACATCAACTTGGTATTTTGTATTTCCATGAAGAAAATAAATGCTCACATTTCCTAGGCTTTTCTTGATTCTGAACATTTATTCTTACCACATGCACAGAGAGTTCTGTATAGTACTTCTCTTAAAAGGGCCTAACCCTATGCTAAATATAGGAAGTGAGGGATGGATCATGATGAGAGAAGAAGAAAAGAGATAAGATGAAAATATTATGCTACCTAAAAGATTTTAGGCAAGGTTTCTGCACACTATAGTTTTGGTAGCTTTTGATGCTGCTGGCTTTTACTATAGCATGGAGCTGGTGCTGTTTGTATAGGAAAGATTTTGCTTTGTTTCCCTATTGCTTGAAAGAAACTTTAGTTTGTGTGTGAATTAGAAATATTCACACCCAATGCAAAAGCACCACTCAACATTAAATCAGAGTCTCTTTGTATGAAATGACTATTGTGATTCTAATTTTTTTGACCAAGATAAGGAATTCATTCATTGCAAAGTGAACAAATATAATAATAACAATGGCATATGTTAAAGTATTCAGTTAAAATAAAGTGAGTGCAATTGATTCTTTTTTCCATTTGGACCTTTGGTGCTTTGATATATTTGACATCTGTTAAAACTGTTAAAATATTAGTACGTTTTAGGTGTTTTAAATGTGTCACCTTATTAATTCTAATAATAATTCTGGAAGCAAATATTGTATTGTTTTCATCCCCATTTGTAGATGAGAAAACGGAAACAATGAAAAGTTAAGTAATATATTCAACTTATCAAGTTGATTACTGGTGAATTGAATTTAGGGAATCTGACCCCCGATATCTTGCTTTTAAATGGATGCTTTAATGTTAGTGATGGGATGTGGCTAAGGTTCACTTGCTTCTTTGCAAACGATCAAGTTGAATGTTTCTATTTCCTCTTGTAGGTACTGTCTACTGACCTTATGTTACAATAATCCACATTATTTCAACACTTCTTAACTTTTCTTTGGATCCTTCTCTGAGTGTTAAGATTGTTGAGTAGATAAACAAAATGTAATATGTTCATATAATGGAATATTACTCAACAATGAAAAGGAATGAAGTACTGAAACATGCTACAACATGAATGAGCCTTACGTGAAGTAAAAGAAGCCAGGCACAAAAGTATACATATTGCATGATTCCATTAATATGAAATGTTCAGAACAGACAAATCTAGAGACAGAAAGCAGATTAATGGTTGGCAGAAGCTGTGGGAAGGGAGGCAATAGGGACTGGCTGCTAATGTGGGTTTCTTTTGGTAAGACAACTACTTTAGGTCCCTGCTCCAGTCTTTATCTCAGAACCAAGTTTTGATATCAAGACAACAAGAAACTTCAGTTTCCCAAATAATTAATGAGCATTTCTCACTCACAGGTTACTCATCGCAGGGCCGTAAAGTTTCTTGAAAGCTTTGGTATCCAAAGTGTGGTTCTAGGCCCACACAGCCACTACTTAGGAGCATGTTACAAATGTAAATTCATGGGCCTCACTTAGGCCTATTGAATTAGAGTCTGCATTTTAACAAGGTCCTCAGGTGATTCCTGAGCATCATGAAGCATGAGAAGCTCTGCTTTAAAGAACAGGCATGTCTACACTGTCAGAAACTGATCCAAAGACCAAAATTCTGCCTCTACCAAATAATAGCCATGTAAATGTCAGCAAGTCATATAATGACTGTGAGCTTGAGTTTCATCTGTAAAAGAGATCACATAACCAACAACACAGTGTTGTTGAAGGATGATAGCAGAACCCATGAAAAGTCTTTGAAATGATGCTGGGTATACACTGTCAAAGCAAGGCTGACCTTGTGTGGATATGACTTTTGATGTCAGGATGAACTCAAGAGCAAGAGCAACCTCATCTTTTTGGTCCTGCCCCTGGAATTCCCCAGGACAGAGCAGCATGGGTAGCAGTAGAAGTGGGAGATAAAGTGGTCATGCATTTGTGGTGGCCAGGGCCCTGGAAAATCTGATGTCAAGGAATGTCCCAGAAGCAGGAGGAAGGTTGGCAGGGCTCAGGGGAGAAACCTGCTTCCTTTAGCTTTATCAGTATATTAACACACAAGGCTTTTTGCACATCTATCCCCCAAACCAAGGGACTGTCCAGTGAGAGAATTGAAAAGGGAAAACGTAAGTCAGCAATAAAGGATTAAAACATAAAAGAGAGGCAGAACTAACAAGATAGGAAAAAGGGACTGATGACCACACCCAGACTCTAAAAGAACTCTGAGGATAATCAGTTCACCCCTCAGCAGAACCCACTGTACAGGCAGATCTTCCCCGTCTCTGCCCCTGTGGGGTTTGCAGGTGAGTGCATTGATGGAAGGGGAATTTTCCTATTGCCACTGACAGGCTCAGGACACGTTTTCAGAATGTATTATAAAAACAACACTTCCTTAGCATCCCTCACTGTGGTCACACTTCCTGATCAACATGGATTTTGTTATAATAGTTTCTCTCTGTTGACAGAAATGTAGCTGGCAACCTCAGGCAGCCTGCAGCTGGATCCTGAGCCAAAACAAACACACCCTTTGGCTCCTCCTAGCTCCAGATGATTGTAGTTTTTGAATATGTGCCCTGGCAGCCTCCATGGCTATCATTGTTATTATTTCAACTTATTGTAAACTTTTAAAAATAATACAAGTAAAGATACATATTCCATGATAGGACAAGGGTCAGCTAAGTTCACCGAAAGGGGAGAAAACGGAGGGAGAGGTGTAAAACTACCGGGGGCAGAGTTCCTTAGAAATACAGAGATTCATGACCTGCTAGTTCCCCTTTCCAGTGTCCCGTTGCTTGAGTTGTTTTTCACATTTTAGGGGTGACATGATACACTGAGTGTAAAATATGCCAACATGATCTAGAATCTACTGGTGATTTTTTTCACCTGGTTTTAATTTTGGTCATCAAAAAGTTAAATAAAATAAATGGGATCTTCAGTTTCATTTTTTAAATTTTGTATTATTTCTTTCTTTCTTATTTCTATTTCTATCTCTACTTTGGTTTTGACATTTCTATTTATTAGATATTACCCCAAGCTCCTGAAATTGTGGCTAATTGAATGGGTAACAGAGAGAGTTGAAGTCTCTCTCTGCCTTTCTCCAATCTGCTCACTCATTTTCACTCATTTATGTGCTTTCTCTCCCCCATCTCTGACACATGTCAATGCCCCCCCAGACTCCTAAGCAGGTATGTGTGTGCTGGAAACTTCCACCAGGGCTTCCCCATTGTGTCCTAAAAGTCGCTTTCCATGGCACTGCTTCCTCACCCCGTCTGTTTCCAGCATATATTTCTATAACTTTCATTAAACTTTTGTTGCCTGCCTTGAGTTGTTAAGATGCTGGCTCCTCTGACCAAAAGGTGTTGCCACTTTTTAATCTTCTTCATTTGCATCCTCATTTGATCTGGCAATGTTATTTTGCACTAAAGAGACTGTGAAGATGAGTTTATAGAATTCCTTAATTCCATAATGTCTTGCTCTGGGTCACTAAAAGGGTGATGAAAGAATGTGGTAATACATCTTTATTATTTTCCAAATGTTAAAAGAGATAACCAAGCTCATGATATCTCATAGAAATCCTCTACTAAAGTAAATGGAGACAGTGCCACGCAAACCAACAATTACTTCCCGAAGACCTGAGTCCTCAAGTTAGCCTGTCTTCCTTTTACTGAGTGTCTTAACTTTGTGGTCCATATATACCATAGAATACTATAGGGCCGTAAAAAAAAGAGATCATGTTCTTTGCAGGAACATGGATGGAGCTGGTGGTCATTATTCTTGGCAAACTAATGCAGGAGCAGAAAACAAAATACTGCGTGTTCTCACTTATAAGTGAGAGCTAAATGATGAGAACATGTTGACACATAGAGGGGGAACAACACACACTGGGGCTTACCAGAGGGTGGAAAGTGGGAGGAGGGAGAAGATCAGGGAAAATAACGAATGGGTACTAGGTTTAATAACCTGGGTGACAAAATAATCTGCACAACAAACCCCATGACACAAGCTTATCTATATAACAAACCTGCACATGTGCCCCTGAACTTAAAATAAAAGTTAAATTTTAAAAAATGAGCTAATTTAAATAAGAAGCAACAATTATGTCATCTTGCCCCTCATGACCTATGACTTTTGTCAACATCGTCAGGATATATGTGAGGTTTTTCCTTCCATCAAAAGATAAAATTACAACACGTTTATTTGAATAAATCTATTTGGCTTTTAGTTGTGATTCTAAAATTGGGCAACACCTCATTCTATAAAACAGAATTTTATACAATAGAGAGTGTGTTGCCATGAGCTGAGCAGAGAAGAAAGGCTTTCAGGTAGAAAGGGTTAAAGAAGGCAGAGACAAAGAATGAAAAGTGGATTGATTATTCCAGAATAACTTTCTTTATAGGTTTAAGCAGTCGGAAATTCCGTATTATACCAGCTTAGGTAAGCTAGGTTTCTTCTGGTTGACTGCTGTCAGTCTCCTGGTTTTGTGTTTATTTGTTGTTTTTTATTTCTTGAATACTGGCCTGTTTCAGAGTTTAGTTTAATTATATGGCATTTAGCATGAGTGATTTCATTCTAGTTTTGTTTGGTCTTCTGGGGTCCATTGTAGGAGCACAGTCCCAATTCTGACCTCATGTAACTTGGTTTAGTACCTCTAAGAACGGAAGGGAGGAGCAGAGCACCCCACTGATGACCTTCTTCACCCACCAGGACTCTCAGCTAGAGGGGGACACCTACTAACCATCACAGTGCTGAGCTGCTCACGACATAGGACTAACTTGTGTAGCTGCCAAGAGAAATTGGCCAAAGAACTCAGGATCGTTTCTTCCCTGCTGTGCTCTGGGTTGTTCGGTCACATTGTCATGACAGTTCTTCCCATTTGTTCTGTGGGTGCCCATGGAAACGTACTTTACTTTGTCAGTTTTCTTATCTGGCAGAAAAATAGTCTCCATGGTGACTAAGAGCCTCAGACATAAGGAGGGCAAAAATCAGTAATGGAAACAGTAATTGAGTTTGAGAGTTCTTTGAGGGGGAGACTGAAAGGTATTGGCAATTATAGTGTAGTTGTAATACCTGCTGGAGCCAGCCTGGGAGATGCTGTACTCGACATTTTGTTGAAGTGTTTTTGAACTTCCTTGAAGCTCTTAGGGCAATGCTATCCCATAGAACTTCCTGCGGTGATGAAAATGTTCTGTATCTGCACTGCCATATGGTAACCACTAGCCACATATGCCTACAGAGCACTTGAAATATGAGAGTGCAACTGAGGAATGGAATTTTGTTTCTTTTAATGTTAGTGAAGTTATACTTAAATTGAAATAGCCACATAGACTACTGGCCTGTGTAGGGAACAATGAGATTCTAGGTATCTGGCATGTGCAGACCTTGGTAGCCCATCTTTACATCTAGTTTTCTGGAAGAAAGGAAAGCCACAAGCAAACATGGCACACTTTTCTCTCCAGCATCACCACGGTCATCAATAAGAAGCCTCCAGATGTGTACCTATACTTTCCCACTAAATTGTATATTCTAAAGAAAGGGACTATTCAGCAAACTAACATAGGAACAGAAAACAAAATACCACATGTTCTCACTCATAAGTGGGAGTTGAACAATGAAAACACATGGACACAGGGAGGGGAACTTCAACTCCAGAGCCTGTCAGGGGATGGGGTGCAAGGGGAGGGGAGAGCATTAGGACACATAACTATTGCATGTGGGGCTTAAAGCCTAGATGAAAGTTTGATAGGTGCAACCACCGTGGCACATGTATACCTATGTAACAAACCTGCCTGTTCTGCACATGTATCCTAGAACTTAAAGTATAATTTAAAAAGGGGACTATTTTTATCTCATTCACTGCTGCACACTGAGTGTAAACTGTGGTACCTATCAGAGATGTTTTGAAAACTACCAGTTGAACCATTTTCCACATGGATTAGTCATAGGATCATAAAGTGCCAAAGGGACTTTTGTGTTTGCAGTGGATCTACCCTCAATCACTTTATTTATTCCTTCTGGTCAAACTCAAATCTGTTGGTATGTCCATGCTTCTCCACTATGATTCAGTGAAATGTGGCCCTCTCTCTTCAAATCTAGGGGTAAGTCCTGATTGGTATAAAAAAAATCATGGCAGTTTGGCCTCATTCCATGGAAAATAAAGGATTTAAAGGCAGGCATATACCCTAGTTCCAATCAGTAAGATGTGAGGGATTTCTTCTAGGAGTGATTTTGGGAAAGATTTATTCATTAAAGGGACATAAAGAAAGAGGAAGCCCCCCTGCTTTTTTTTTTTTTTTGCTTCCAGGTATTCCAGAATGTATATGGATGTTAAGTCTGAAACTGCTGCGGCCATTTTGTGAACCTTGTGGGAGTTGAGCAGAGAAGAAGGAGTTGTGAAGGAAACAGAATCTTTGATGCTTAACAGCTTAATCAACTAATCCTGAAATCTGCCCAATATCTGCATATTTTGTTATGAGGGATAATAAATTTCCTTATTTTTAAAGCCAAAAGAATCAGGATTTTCATAGACTGACATCTGGGCAAGATTTAGCAGAGTCCTCTGCAAAGCTATAGTCAAGAAGTTAGCAAACACTGAGTTCTCATCTGGAGCCTGACTGGAGAAGAATCTAATTCCAAGCTCAGCTGGTTGTTGTCAGCATTCAGTTCTTTACAACTTATCAGAGGTCTTTACGTTTTTTGCTAGTTATGGCCAGAAGCTACTCTCAGCTCCTTTCTGCATGACCTTCCTTATGTTCAGCTCGCTTCTTCAAAAACCATCAAGAGAGATTCTTGTCACATGATGGGTGCTACAGTCTTACGCAATGCAATGATGCAATCATTACCATGTTTGCTGTATTCTCTTAAAAATAAGTCTTAGATCCTGCCCATGCTCCAGAGCAGAGAATCACATAAGGGCATGAGCACGACGACCACACTAGAGTACATTCGCCACAACCTTGTTATTTTAAAGGTGAGGAAATTGCTCTAGGGGGGTGATTTGCTTTCCAAAGACATAGCTGTATGGTAGAAGAACTAGGAGGAGACTCTCCACATTTTTATTTCAACCCAGGACATACTCCATTAAGTAGCTCTGTGAAGTGATACATGTCACTTAATCTCTCTGAACTTCTGTTTTCTAATTTCTAAGACAAGGCTAATGAGATCTCTCTTTAAGAAATTGTTTGGGGTGTTTCATATGATAGCACTTATAAGTGCCTATCTTGGTTTCTGCATTCACTAGATGTTAAAAAATACTAGTTTCTATATGCTCCCTTCCCTTTTATCATGCAGTCCCATTTATTTCTTTAGTAGGGAGGACTAGAATGTTTAGTTTACTATGATTTACTTTTGAAGTTTAGAAGTAATCTGTTAGGTTGAAAATGATGGTAAGCAAAGGTGTCTTGAACCCTCTCAGGGGTAGAAACCTAGATCCAAAGTTAAATAGGGATCCCTGATTTAAAAGGTGCTAACTTAATCGTGTCTTTGCTTTGGCCACAATCTCTGAACTTAAAGTCACAGAAATTGTATTGCAGAACTGAGTTCTGGGGACTTTCTCTTTAGTATTTTTCTTTTTAAAATTAAGGTCAACCAGTTCCACTGGAGGGCATTTTTTTGATGCCAGTTGATTGTCATAAATAGTACACCAATAAATGCTTTAAAGGGAGGCTGTAGGCTTGATGGTTAATGAAAATTCTTAAAGTGCTGCTGTTAGGCTGTGATTCCTGAAATGAAATTCAGAAATTTCCATGGGTTCAATATAAGTTCAGTTTATCAAGTCTGCATGAAAATTCTCATTCCTTCTTCCTGACCGACACTGAATTGTTTTATAGCAGAAGGTCAAACAGGGTATGTGTTCTTTCTGACTACAGTATCAGACTGTTGTCCTTTGGGGGACAAAGTCCTTATACACAGGTGAACTGTCATGTGTGATATGAAAGTAATGTCTTATGATAGACTTTGACAGAGTTAAGAGCCAGACTTTTGTCCCCTTATTTATTAAGTTAAGCTCCTAAGGGAGAGATGTGTATTACAAGTGTTCCAACAATACTCATGGATATTTATCCTAGGTCTTAGTTCCCTGGTGCCATTCTGGCCTTTATTGCAAGTCTGAATTGCTTTAACTATAATTATTTTGTAGTCTCGGTCTTCCCATAATAAAAATAATTAAGAGTTATCGAGATCTCACCATGTGCCAGGCCAAACTTTGTCCTAAGTGCTTTTCAAGTCCTAAGTTGCTTAATCCTCTCAAATAGCCTTGATGTAGAAACTACAATTAATGTGGATATATTATTAGAACGGGTATAGATAAAACATATGGGATCAACTTAAGTTTACCTCTGAATTTGTCTGCAAAATGCAGGATATCATTAATGATATTAGAGGGTAGAGGCAAACCTGTTTTTCTTCTTATCTGTACTTGTCTAACAGAACATCTAACTGTTTAATCTACTCTAGCCTTTGCTAAAATAAGAGGGCCAAGACATTCAGAGTCTCATCGTTTACTATGAAGACATCCCTAGGTCTTCAAAAGTAAAGATCATCTTATACCACTTTTTTTTTTTTCTGAAATACCTGGCCCATGAAGATTACTCATTAAAAATTATAGAATTATAATTGAATTTAATATTAATATGCCTTCTGAATTATAATGGATTATCTAAAATATTGCTATGTAATAGATTCATTTATTATGCACAAATATTTTATGCATAAGTAAAAGAAGAAGAAAAAACTAAGATTTACTTGAACACAATCATGAAAATAATAATAAGTGTATAATAGTCATTCCAAATACCTTATGACAATTTGTCAACAATTTTTTTTTCTTCTGAGATGGAGTCTCACTCTGTCACAGGCTAGAGTGCAGTGGCACGATCTTGGCTCACTGTAACCTCCATCTCCTGGGTTCAAGCAATTCTCCCACCTCAGCCTCTCGAGTAGCTGGGATTACGTGTGCACCACCGCGCCTGGCTAATTTTTCTATTTTTAGTAGAGATGGGGTTTTCGCATGTTGGCCAGGCTGGTCTTTAACTCCTGGCCTCAAGTGATCTGCCTGCCTTGGCCTCCCAAAGCACTGGAATTACAGGCATGTGCCACCATGCCCGGCCCGATTGGTCAATAATTAATATATTCTAGCATTCTTACTTTCATGTGCTTTCAAAGAAGGTAAGCAGTTTGTGCTGGCATCAGCAGCACTGTGCCTCCTTCTCCTGGCTGATTTTTATCACAGGAGACGCACTCATTCATGGTTTCTATGTTGAACACAATACCGTCATCATGTACTTTTACTGGATTACAACGAATTGGAGCACACTTGTAATTTCTAGTCTTGAGGAGTGCAACAGGATCATACACTTCTATTTTCAAATTCAGAATAACTACCAAATTTTATGGTTTGAGTAGTCATGTTTTAGTGGGCCTTAAGCAATCAAGCACCATCAGGATTAAAAAAAAAAGACCACTAAGACTCTACATATTCTATGTCCTGTGGATTTTTGAATAAAGAAGTTGTTTAATTAATTATGAGGGTTTTATTTATTTATTTTTGCCAGTAGCTTATGGCTGACTCTTGAAGACTAACCAATGGTTTTGAGTTGAGGTCAGGGCCTTTCTGACATAGCAGACTGCTAAATCCCACCTGGTTTAAGTATCTTAGCATCATCCAGAGGCCATAGAGAAACTAAAATCTAGTGTCAGAAACTCTTTCAAGGAAATAATACACATATTATTTTGAGAACTATTAGAGAATCTAGACCCTGCAGAGCTTCAGAGTATTACATATCAGTAACTTATAATTTGTTTTATTCTCATAATTGGCAGATTAACTGGGTAATGGATTTACTTGAATAGTTTCATTCCTCCCATATGGATGAGAATCAGAAGCACAGACATGGATGTGATTCTTTGCATGGCATCTTCATAGCCAATCAACAACTGACATTTAACTGAACAGATAGGTTCATAAGTACCTTGGGTGCTAACATAGGGTGACATTACCAATTATAGGTCCCTACTGTAACAGTGGAATTTCTCTTCATTTTAAAAAAAGTAATAACACAAAAGAAAGTTCACTTGATGTCCATCTGATATAATGTCTGAATAAATGAAAGTGTTTCATATAACTAAAGGAAAATAATTTGTTGCCTTAGACAATCAAAAATGTGTTATACTTAGAAAAATAAAGGCATATGTATTGTGGAAGAGATTTGCTGCCTTATATTTGGTTTTTGTTAGAACTCAGATGGCTGGATTAAATTAATATATCACATAGGAGAAATAAGCAGGGTATATTACACTCTGGATTGAAAAACCCTAGGAAAAGAAGCTTACAAGTCACCCCTCCAACCTAAACCAAGTGAAAAGTTGAACAAACTGGAAATTTAACAATTCTTCTTAGATCTGTAGGAGAAGGGAAGTCATAGGGCAACCTGCTGACCCCAAAATTGGAGAGACAGAGGGGCAGATCCAGAGAATCATAACTTACTAGAACAGAACCACAAGCAGAGACTTCCACAGTTCCCCACCACTGCTGGGGTAGAAAAATGGAACTGTAATTGATGAATTGCTTGAGGCTCAGTGTGGACAACTCTGAAAATCAAAAACTCTAGGGAGACTCTGTCATGGAAGGGCCCCTGCACTTTTGTGAGTTTTACTTCTAGGAGCATAACCTGGGTCTCTCAGTAAATATCCAGAAGAATTAGCTAGTGCTTCCAGCAGAGGGAGGGGAAAGGGAGCCATTCTGAAGGCACTCCATTCTTCTCACCGAGGTCTGCCTTCAGTAGAAGCTAGTTAACTAGAGCCTAATTTGCTGGGGTTTTGTCAGAGCCTAAGATGACCTGGGTGAAGGAAAATCACCAATACCAGCCACCTCTAGCTGCCCACATAGAAAGGAAATACCTAACGCTAGCCCACTCTAGCCATCTGTCCCAGCTATGATAGTGAAGACAGAGAAGCAGTTACGAAGTTCATAGTCCAGAGCCACAGGCTCACTGAAAGACTGAGACCTAATCATATAACTCTAGCATACCACTTATCCCCTCACTCACCTTACTATCATATGACTAAACTTCTACTTATAGAAGTTTATTTTACCCAATACGTTATGTGCAGCTATGAAGAAAAAATTACAAGGCATACCAGAAGGCCAAAAAACAAAACAAAACAAAACAAAAAAACCACAGTATGAAGAGACAAAGCAAGCATCAAAACCAGACTCATATATGGCAGGGATGTTGGAACTGTCAGATGGTGAATTTAAAACAACTATGATTAACATCCTAAGAGATCTAATGGATAAAGTAGAATAGCATACAAAAACAAATGGGTAATGTATGCAGGTGGGAAGTTCTAAGAACCAATACAAAATGTTAGAGATCAAAAACACTGTAACAGAAATTAAGAACAACTTTTATAGGTTTATTAGTAGACTGTACATGGCCTAGGAAAGAATTTCTCAGAGTGAGGAGGTATCTTAATGGAAAACTCTAAATCTAAAAAGTAAAGACAGAGAAGAGTGAAAGAATCAGAATATCCAAGAACTGTGAGACAACTACCAAAGTTGTAACATACATGGAATAGGAATGTCAGAAGAATAAGAAAGAAAGGAGAAAGAGAAATATTAGAAACAATAGTGACTGAGAATTTCTCCCAAATTAATGTCAAATAAGAAACTACAGGTTTACGAAGCTCAAACAGAATGAATACCAAAAAATACACTTAGGCATATTATTAAAACTACAGAAAATAAAATATTTTTTAAAATCCTGAAAGAAGTGGGATGGGGGATATATATACCTATAGAAAAACATAAGTCAGAATTTTATCCAACTTTTCCTCAGAAACCATGCAAGTAAGGAAAGAGTGAAATAAAGTGTTTAAAGCATTAAGAGAGAGAGAAAAAAATCCACCAACCTAGAATTGTGTGCCCTGTGAAACTGTCCTTCAACAGTGGAGAAGCAGTTTTTCAGACAAACAAAAATGGAAGGAATTTTTTGCCTATAGACTTTCCTTGCAAGAAATGTTAAAAGAAATTGTTTAGGGAGAAAAAAAAAATGATATAGGTTTAAAGATCAGATTTATATAAAGAAGGAAATAGCATGAAATAACAATAAATGAAAGTTAATAGAAATTTTTTTTTAACTCTTGATATCTGTTAAATCAACTACTCAATTGATTTCACATGTAAGAATTTGTTAAAAATAATAGCAGTAATATATTTTATTGCATATAAATACACATACACACAGCGCATTTGTATATGCTTATCTATAAGTGAAATAAAAGCCAACAATAAAACAAGGGACAGAAGGAGAAAGGAATTGAGATTATTTTGTTATTATAAGGTATTCACACAACTACACAACCTGTGAAGTGATATAGTGTTATTTAAAAGTGGACTTGGATTGTTTGTAAATATATATTACAAACTCTAGGGAAAACCACTAAAAAAAGAGGTATCACTGATATGCTAAGAAAGAAGAGAAAAAGAATAATATAAAATGCTTAGTTGAAGCCACAAAAGGCATAACAGATTGAGAGATAAAATCAGAAAATAAAGAACACAGGCAGCAAATACAAAATAGTAACAAATACAGTAGATATTAACCTAATAATAGCAATAATCATTTTAAATATAAATGGTCTAGATTCACCAATTTCAAGTCAGAGATGTCAAAATGGACCAAAAAACAAGACTCAAATATGTATTCTATATAAGAAACTCACTTTGAATATAAAGAGAAGCATAGATTAAAAGTAAACGGATTGAGAAACATATACTATACCAACAACAATTAAAATAAAGCGGGAGTCACTATGTTAATTTCTGATGGAGCAAACTTTGGAGACTGGGAAGTTATCAGGGATAAAAGGTGGCATTACCTAATGATAAATAGGTAATTTTCCAAAAACACATAATCTTTAAGGTGCCTGAACGTAACAATAGGGCATCAAACTATCTGAGATAAAAACTGATAGAACTGCAAGGAAAAATGGACAAACCCACTACTTTAGTTGAAAACATCAACACCTATTCTATCAGAAATGGACAGATCCAATTGGCAGAAGATCAGTAAGGGTATCGTTGAACTCAACACCATCTATCAATTGCATATAATTGACATCTATAGACTACTTCATCCAACCAAAGTGAAATACACATTTATCTCAGACTCACATGGAACTTTCACCAAGATGGACCACATCCTGGGCCATAAAACATAACTTAATACATTTAAAAAATAGAAATTACACAATGTCTGCTCTCACAGCATAATGAAATGAACCTAGAAAATAATAAAATACTTGATGATTTAACAACAATTTAAATATTGCAAAGAAGAAATCTTAAGATAAATTTAAAAATATTTTAATTAAATGAAAATGAAAACACACTCTTTAAAATTTGTATAATGCAATGCAAGCAGTGCTTAGAGGGACATTTACAGCATAGAAGAGATTTATTAGAAAAGAAGGAGACTCTAAGATAAATCATCTAAGTTCCCACCTTAGAATATTAGATAAAGAAGGGAAAATTGAATATAAAGTAAGCAAAGAAAAGAACTAATAAGAATTAGAGCAGAAATTAATGAAATTGAAAATAGAAAATCAGTAGAGAAAATCAACAATGCCAAAAGCTGATTCTTAAGTCTCTCATCAACCTAACTAAAAGACCAATAGAGAGAGGAGGGAGAGGGAGAGAGAGAGAGAGAGACAGAGAGAGAAAGACAGAGAAAGAACTATTATAAATAAAAAAAGGGAACATCATTACAGATCCCATTGACATTAAAGAATAAGCAAGCAATTTTATTATATTTATTTACTTATATACATAATTATACTTATATATTAATTACATATAGTATTTATTATTATATTATGAACAAGTCTATGCCTACAAATTTGATAACCTAGATGAAATGGACCAATATTTTAAAAGACAAAAGCTACCAAAACTTACACAAGATAGACAAATAAACCTATATCTATTAAATAAATTGAATCAATAATTAAAACAATTTCAAAACAGAAATCACCAGTCCCAGATGGTTCACTAGTGGATTTTACCAACATTTAAGACAGAAATTGTACCAATTATCTACAGTCTCTTTCAGAAGATAGAAGCAGATAAAATGTTTTCTACTTCATTCTATAAGGCCAGCATTACCCTAATAACAAAATCAGATAAAGACATTACAAGAAAACTAGAGACCAACATTTCTCATGCACATAAATGCAAAAATCCTCAACAAAATATTAGAAAGTGAAATCCAACAAAGTATAAGAAGAAATTAAACACCACTACCAAGTGAGATTTATCCCAGGTTATTTAAGGCTAGTTTAACATTTGAAAATTGACCTATGTAATCCACCATGTGAACAGGCTAAAAAAGGAGAATTACATGATTATCAATAGATTCAGAAAAAATTACTAACAAAATCTAACACTGATTTATAATTAAAAAAAAACTTTTAGTAAACTAGAAAGAGAGGGGAGCCTCCTCAACTTGATAAAAAGAATCTACAAAAACCCTACAGCTAACATTTTTCTTAATGGTGAGAAACTAGAAACTTTCCTGTTAAGAACAGAAACAAACAAGGATGCTCCCTGTCATCACTCCTTTTCAATGCTGTACAAAAATTTGTAGCTAATGCAATAGGATAAGAAAAGGAATAAATGTATACTGATTGAGAAGGAAAAATAAAAGTCTCTTTGTTCACAAATAACGTGATCATCTATGTAGAAAACCAAAAAGAAGGACGGATCCAAGATGGCCGATTAGGAGCAGCTCAGGATTGCAGCTCCCAGCGAAAGCACGGAGGGTGAGTGGATGCCGCATTTCCAAATGGAATTTTATTGCCCACAGACCAGCAGATTCCCAGGTGGAGGAGCCCCACAGGTTGCCAGCGCGGCTGTTTTGGCTGGCGCAGCTATTTCGGCCAGCATGGCTGTTTTGGCCGGCGCCCTGGAGTGGCTGTTTGGCTGGCGTGGCTGTTTTGGGGCCAGCGCAGCTGTTTGGCCGGTACAGCTGTTTTCGCCAGCCGGCTATTTCGGCCAGTGGCACGGCAGGGCGGTTCTCCTACAAAATACACAGGTCCAGGCAGAGTTTTAGCTGGTGATTGGAGCTCCAGGAAGACAGAGTTGCCCATTCAACTGATAGAAAAGGGGACTTAAACAGGGAGCCAGACCAGGAGATTCCCAGGCAAAAATGTGCCACGAATCTCAGCGCCGCTGTTTCAGGCGCAGTGGGTCAATGCATGGGAAATCACACAGATCCTGCCGCCTTTTCAACAGGCGACTGGAACACCTGGGGAGACAGTCGACCTTTCAATTAAAGAAAAGCTCTGAGGCAGGGAGCCAGGTAATCAGACTCGGCTGGTCCCACCCCCACAAAAAAAACAGCAATCGGAAATGCTCTCGATTGAGTTTCACGGCAAGCACAACCGAACCCGAGATGGTCCAGCTCTGTGGGGGGAGGGGCGTCCGCCATTGCCGAGGCACCCTGCCATTGCTGAGGCAGTTCTAACTACACCCGTATAAACAGGACTGCAGGGAAGTTCACAAGGCAGCTGGTCGGAGCCCACAGCAGCTCAGGAAAGCCTCTGTAGGCAGACAGTGACTAGGCTGCCTCCTCGCTGGACAGGGCAGCCCTGAAAAAAAGGCAGCAGCACAATGGAAACTCATAAATAAAGCCCTAACTCCCCGGGACAGAGCACCTGGGAAAAAAGGGGTGTTTATGAGTTCTGCTGCAGCAGACTTAAACGTACCTGCCCAGGAGCTCTGAAAAAACAACAGAGCTCACAGCTCAGCACTTGGGCTCCTATAAAGGACAGACTGTCTCCTCAAGCAGCTCCCTGATCCCCGTATATCCAGTGAGTCACCTCATAAAGGAGAGCTCAGACTGACATCTGGCGGGTATCCCTCTGGGACAAAGATAGCAGAAGAAGAAACTGGCAGCAACCCTTACTGTTCTGCAGCCGCTGCAGGTGATCCCCCAGGCAAGCAGGGCCTGGAGTGGACCTCAGCAGTCCTACAGCAGAGGGGCCAGACTGTTAGAAGGAAAACTAAGAAACAGAAAGAAATAACTTCATCATCAACAAACTGGACGTCCACTCAGAGACCCCATCTGAAAATCACCAACCACAAAGACGACACGTAGATAAATCCATAAAGATGGGAAGAAACCAGCACAAAAAAGAGGAAAACACCCGAAACCAGAACGCCTCTCCTCCTACAAGGGATCACAACTCCTCACCAGCAAGGGAACATGGCTGGATGGAGAATGAGTGTGATGAAATGACAGAATCAGGCTTCAGAAGGTGAATAATAAGAAAGTTCTGTGAGCTAAAAGAACATGTTCTAACCCAATGCAAAGAAACTAAGAACCTTAAAAAAGATTTGACGAAATGCTAACGAGAATAACCAACTTAGAGAGGAATATAAGTGAAGTGATGGAGCTGAAAAACACAACATGAGAACTTCGCAAAGCATACACAAGTTTCAACAGTCGAATTGACCAAGCAGAAGAAAAGATATCAGAGGTCGAAGATCAACTCCATGAAATAAAACGAGAAGGCAACAGTAGAGAAAAAGGGTAAAAAGGAATGAACAAAGTCTCCAAGAAATATGGGGCTATGTGAAAAGACCTAATCTACGTTTGATAGGTGTACCTGAATGTGATGGAGAGAATGAATCCAAGCTGGAAAATACTCTTCAGGATATTATCCAGGAGAACTTCCCCAACCTAGCAAGGCAGGCCAATATTCAAGTCGAGGAAATACAGAGAACACCACAAAGATATTCCTCAAGAAGAGCAACCCCAAGGCACATAATCGTCAGATTGATCAGGGTTGAAATGAAGGAGAAAATGCTAAGGGCAGCCAGAGAGAAAGGTCGGCTTACCCACAAAGGGAAGCCCATCAGACTCACAGCAGATCTCTCAGCAGAAACCCTACAAGCCAGAAGAGAGTGGGGGCCAATATTCAACATCCTTAAAGAAAAGAACTTTCAACCCAGAATTTCATATCCAGCCAAACAAAGCTTCATAAGTGAAAGAAAAATAAAATCCTTTACAAACAAGCAAGTACTCAGAGATTTCATTACCACCAGGCCTGCTTTACAAGAGCTCCTGAAAGAGGCACTAAACATAGAAAGGAACAACCAGTACCAGCCACTCTGAAAACATACCAAATGGTAAAGAGCATCAACACAATGAAGAAACCGCATCAACTAATGGGCAAAACAGCCAGCCAGCATCAAAATGGCAGGATCAAATTCACACATAACAGTATTAACCCTAAATGTAAATGGGCTAAATGCCCCAATCAAAAGACACAGACTGGCAAATTGAATAAAAAGCCAAAACCCATCGCTGTGCTATATCCAGGAAACCCATCTCACATGCAAGGATACACAAAGGCTCAAAATAAAGGGATGGAGGAAGATCTACCAAGCAAATGGAGAGCAAAAAAAAGCAGGAGTTGCAATCCTCATCTCAGATAAAATAGACTTTAAATCAACAAAGATCAAAAGAGGCAAAGAAGGACATTACATAATGGTAAAAGGATCAATGCAACAAGAAGAGCTAACGATCCTAAATATATATGCACCCAATACAGGAGCACCCAGATACATAAAACAAGTTCTTAATGACTTACAAAGAGACTTAGTCTCCACACAATAATAGTGGGAGACTTTAACACCCCGTTGTCAATATTAGACAGATCAACAAGACAGAAAATTAACAAGGATATCCAGGACTTGAACTCAGACCTGGACCAAGCAAATCTAATAGACATTTACAGAACTCTCCACCCCAAATCCATAGAATATACATTCTTCTCAGCACCACATCACACCTACTCTAAAATTGACCACATAATTGGAAGTAAATCACTCCTCAGCAAATGCAAAAGAACGGAAATCATAACAAACAGTCTCTCAGACCACAGTGCAATCAAATTAGAACTCAGAATTCAGAAACTAAGTCAGAACTGCACAGCTTCATGGAAACTGAACAACTGGCTCTTGAATGGTAACTCGATAAACAATGAAATGAAGGCAGAAATAAAGATGTTCTTCAAAACCAACGAGAACGAAGACACAACATACCAGAATCTCTGGGACACATTTAAAGCAGTGTCTAGAGGAAAACATATAGCAATAAATGCCCACATGAGAAGCAAGGAAAGATCTAAAATCGATACCCTATCGTCAAAATTAAAAGAGCTAGAGGAGCAAGACCAAAAAAACTCGAAACCTAGCAGAAGACAAGAAATAACTAAGATCAGAGCAGAACTGAAGGAGATAGAGACACAAAAAACCCTTCAAAAAATCAATAAATCCAGGAGCTGGTTCTTCGAAAAGATCAACAAAATAGACCACTAGCCAGATTAATAAAAGAAAAGAGAGCATAATCAAATAGATGCAATAAAAAATGATAAAGGGGATATCACCACAGATTCCACAGAAATTCAAACCATCATCAGAGATTATTACAAACATCTCTATGCACATAAACTAGTAAACCTGGAAGAAATGGATAAATTCCTGGACACTTGCATCCTCCCAAGCCTAAACCAGGAAGAAGCCAAAACCCTGAATAGACCAATAACAAGGTCTGAAGTTGAGGCAGCAATTAAGAGCCTACCACCCCAAAAAAGCCCACATCCAGAAGGATTCACAGCCGAATTCTACCAGACATACAAAGAAGACCTTGTACCATTCCTTATGAAACTATTATAAACAATCCAAAAAGAGGGAATCCTTCCAAATCATTTTATGAGACCAACATCATCCTGATACCAAAACCTGGCAGAGACTCAGCAAGAAAAGAAAACTTCAGGCCAATATCCATGATGAACATAGATGCAAAAATCTTCAATAAAATACTGGCAAACCAATTGCAACTGCACATCAAAAAGCTATCCACCATGATCAAGTAGGCTTCATCCCGGGGATGCAAGGCTGGTTCAACATACACAAATCTATAAACGTAATTCACCACATAAACAGAACCAAAGACAAAAACCACATGATTATCTCAATTGATGCAGAGAAGGCCTTTGACAAAATTCAACAGCCCTTTATGCTAAAAACCCTCAATAAATTTGGTATTGACAGAACGTATCTCAAAATAATAAAAGCTATTTACGACAAACCAACAGCCAATATCATACTGAATGGGCAAAAACTGGAAGCATTCTCTCTGAAATCTCGCACTAGACAAGGATGCCCTCTCTCGCCACTCTTATTCAATATAGTATTGGAAGTTCTAGCCAGAGCAATCAGGCAAGAAAAAGAAATAAAGGGTATTCAAATAGGAAAGGAGGAAGTCAAACTGACTCTATTTGCAGGCGACATGATTGTATATCTAGAAGACCCCATCACCTCAGCCCAAAATCTCCTGAAACTGATAAGCAACTTCAGCAAAGTCTCAGGATACAAAATCAATGTGCAAAAATCACAAGCATTCCTATACACCAATAACAGACTTAAAGAGAGCCACATCAAGAACGAACTGCCATTCACAACTGCTACAAAGAGAATAAAATATCTGGGAATACAACTAACAAAGGATTTAAAGGACCTCTTCAAGGAGAACTACAAACCACTACTCAATGAAATAAGAGAGGACACAAACAGATGGAGAAACATTCCATGTTCATGGTTAGGAAGAATCAATATCGTGAAAATGGCCATACTACCCAAAGTAATTTACAGATTCAAAGCTATCCCCATCAAGCTACCAATGACCTTCTTCACCTAAATGGAAAAAAACCACCTTAAACTTCATATGGAACCAAAAGAGAGCCTGCATAGCCAAGTCAATTCTAAGCAAAAAAAAAAAAAAAAAAACAAAGCCAGAGGCATCACACTACTGGACTTCAAACTATAGTACAAGGCTATAGTAATCAAAACAGCATGGTACTGGTACCAAAACAGAGATATAGACCAATGGAACAGAACAGAGACCTGGGAGGCAACACCACACATCTACAACCATCCAATCTTTGACAAACCTGACAAAAACAAGCAATGGAGAAAGGAGTCCCTGTTCAATAAATGGTGTTGGGAAAACTGGCTAGCCATGTGCAGAAAGCAGAAACTGGACCCCTTCCTGACACCTTACACTAAAATTAACTCCAGATGGATTAAAGACTTAAACATAAGACCTAACACCATAAAAACCCTAGAAGAAAATCTAGGCAAAACCATTCAGCACATAGGCGTAGGCAAGGACTTCATGACCAAAACACCAAAAGCATTGGCAACAAAAGCCAAAATAGACAAATGGGACCTAATCAAACTCCACAGTTTCTGCAAAGCAAAAGAAATAGTCATTAGAGTGAATCCACAACCAACACAATGGGAAAAAATGTTTGCAATCTACCCATCTGACAAAGGGCTTATATCCAGAATCTACAAAGAACTAAAACAGATTTACAAGAAAAAAACAAACAAGCCCATTCAAAAGTGGGCAAAAGATATGAACAGACACTTTACAAAAGAAGACATACATGAGGCCAGCAAACATAGGAAAAAATGCTCATCATCACTGGTTATTAGAGAAATGCAAATCAAACTACATTGAGATACCACCTCACGCCAGTTAGAATGGCGATCATTAAAAAATCTGGAGACAACAGATGCTGGAGAAGATGTGGAGAAATAGGAACGCTTTTACACTGTTGGTGGGAGTGTAAATTAGTTCAACCATTGTGGAAGACAATGTGGCAATTCCTCAAGGACCTAGAAATAGAAATTCCATTTGACCCAGCAATCCCATTACTGGGTATATATCCAAAGGATTATAAATCGTTCTATTATAAGGACACATGCACACGAATGTTCATGGCAGCACTGTTTACAATAGCAAAGACCTGGAACCAACACAAATGCCCATCGATGACAGACTGGACAGGGAAAATGTGGCACATATACACCATGGGATACTATGCAGCCATCAAAACGATGAGTTCGTGTCCTTTGTAGGGGCAGGGGATGAACCTGGAAACCATCATTCTCAGCAAACTGACACAAGAACAGAAAATCAAACACCACATGTTCTCACTCATAGGTGGGTGTTGAACAATGAGAACACATGGACACAGGGAGGGGAGCATCACACACTGGAGTCTGTCGGGGGGAAATAGGGGAGGGACAGTGGGGGGTGGCGAGTTGGGGAGAGATAGCATAGGGAAAAATGCCAGATATAGGTGATGGGGAGGAAGGCAGCAAATCACACTGCCATGTGTGTACCTATGCAACAATTGTGCATGTTCTTCACATGTACCCCAAAACCTAAAATGCAAATAAAAAAAAAGAAAACCCATTCTGTTGGTTGCCGATTCACTCTAATGACTGTTTCTTTTGCTGTGCAGAAGCTATGGAGTTTGATTAGGTCCCATTTGTCTATTTTGGCTTTTGTTGCCACTGCTTTTGGTGTTTTGGTCATGAAGTCCTTGCCTACACCTATGTCCTGAATGGTTTTGCCTAGATTTTCTTCTAGGGTTTTTATGGTGTTAGGTCTTATGTTTAAATCTTTAATCCATCTGGAGTTAATTTTAGTGTAAGGTGTCAGGAAGGGGTCCAGCTTCTGCTTTCTGCACATGACTAGCCAGTTTTCCCAACACCATTTATTAAACAGGGACTCGCTTCCACATTGTTTGTTTTTGTCAGGTTTGTCAAGATCAGGTGGTTGTAGATGTGTTGTGTTGCGTCGGAGGTCTCTGTCCTGTTCCATTGGTCTATATCTCTGTTTTGGTACCAGTATCATGCTGTTTTGATTACTGTAGCTTTGTAGTATAATTTGAAGTCCGGGAGTGTGATGCCTCCAGCTTTGTTCTTTTTGCTTAGAATTGACTTGGCTATGCGGGCTCTCTTTTGGTTCCATATGAAGTTTAAGGTGGTTTTTTCCAGTTCTTCAAAGAAGGTCATTGGTAGCTTGATAGGGATAGCGTTGAATCTGTAACAGTCTACCCATCTGACAAAGGGCTGATAACCAGAATCTACAAAGAACTGAAACACATTTACAAGAAAAAACAAACAAGCCCATTCAAAAGTGGGCGAAGGATATGAACAGACACTTTACAAAAGAAGACATACATGAAGCCAACAAACATATGAAAAAATGCTCATCATCACTGGTCATTAGAGAAATGCAAATCAAAACTACATTGAGATACCATCTCAGGCCAGTTAGAATGGCGATCATTAAAAAATCTGGAGACAACAGATGCTGGAGAGGATGTGGAGAAATAGGAACGCTTTTACACTGTTGGTGGGAGTGTAAATTAGTTCAACCATTGTGGAAGACGGTGTGGCGATTCCTCAAGGACCTAGAAATAGAAATTCCATTTGATCCAGCAATCCCATTACTGGGTATATATCCAAAAGACTATAAATCGTTCTACTATAAGGACACATGCACACGAATGTTCATTGCAGCACAGTTTACAATAGCAAAGACCTGGAACCAACCCAAATGCCCATCGATGATAGACTGGACAGGGAAAATGTGGCACATATACACCATGGAATATTATGCAGCCATCAAAAACGATGAGTTCGTGTCCTTTGTAGGGACATGGATGAACCTGGAAACCATCATTCTCAGCAAACTGACACAAGAACAGAAAATCAAACACCGCATGTTCTCACTCATAGGCGGGTGTTGAACAATGGGAACACATGGACACAGGGAGGGGGAGTATCACACACTGGGGTGTGTCGGGGGGAAAAAGGGGAGGGATAGTGGGGGGGTGGGGAGTTGGGGAGGGATAGCATGGGGGAGAAATGCCAGATATAGGTGATGGGGGAGGAAGGCAGCAAATCACACTGCCATGTGTGTACCTATGCAACAATCTTCCATGTTCTTCACATGTACCCCCCAAACCTAAAATGCAATAAAAAAAAAAAAAAAAGAAAACCAAAAAGAATTGATGAGAAAAACAAAAAGAATTGATTAAAAATAAAAGGTCCCCCAAAACTTCTGAAACTAATAAAATATATTAGGGTTGCAGGATACAAGGTTAATATACAAAAATAAATTGTTCTCATATACAAATAATGAATGAGTACCATTTGAAATTAAAAATACAATATTATCTACATTGGTATAAATCTAACAAAATATGTGTAAGATCTATATGAGGAAAACTACAAAATGCTGATAAAATAAATCAAAAAATAATTAAACAAATGGAAATCTGTTCCATGTTCATGAGTAGGAAGACTCAGTATTGTCAAGATGTCAGTTTTTCCCAACTTGATCTAAAGGTTGAGTACAACCCAAATCAAAATTACAGCAGCAACTTATTTTGTGGATGCCAGCAAGCTCTGTCTAAAATTTATGTGCCAATGCAAAATACCCAGAGTAGCTAACAGAGTATTGAAGGAAAAGAAGAAAGTTGGAACACTGAAACTGTCTCACTTCCAGGCCTACTATAAGCAACAGTAATCAAGAGACACTGTGATATTATTAAAAGAATAGACAGTTAGGTCAATGGAACAGAATAAAGAACCTAGAAAGAGACCCACATAAATATAGCCAACTAATCTTTGACATAGGAGTGAAGGCAACAGAATGGAGAAAAATGTATTTTCAGCAGATTGTGGTAGAACAACTGGACATCTGCATGCCAAAAAGTGAATCTTGATACAGACCTTATACTGTTCACAAAAATTAACTCAAAATGTATTACAGACCAAAATTTAAAAGGAAAGCTATTAAACATCTAAAAGATAACACAGTAGAAAATAAAAGTACCCTTGGGTTTGATAACAACTTTTTAGATATGACACCAAAGGCACGATTCATGAAAGAAATAATTGATAAGCTGGGTTTTATTAAAATTAAAATTTTGGGGTCTTTGAAAAGCATTATCAAGAGAATCAAAAGACATGCCACAGACTGGGAGAAAATATTTGCAATAAACACATCTGATAAAGAATTATTATTCAGAATATAACAAGAATTTTAAAATGCAATAATAAAAAAAATTCTCATTAAGTTATGGGCCAGGAACTGGGCCTGTGACTTATGCTGGTAAACATAGCGACCCAGAAAACTCAGGCAGAAGCATTGCTTGAGGCCAGAAGTTTGAGACCAGCCTGAGCAACATAATGAGATCCTGTCTCTAGAAAATTTTTAAAAAATTATTCCAGCATGATGATGTGCATCTGTAGTCCCAGCTACTCAGAAAGCTGAGGCAGGAGGATCATCTGAGCCCAGGAGTTCAAGGCTGCAGTGGGCCATGATGATGATACTCTGCACTCCAGCCCGGGCAACAGAGTGAGAACCCAACTCATTTAAAAAAGGGGCAAAGACCTTAACAGACACCTCACCAAACAGATATACTTCTTTGGTGCTTGCCAAAGAATGTGGCAAATAAGCATATTAAAGGATGGTTCAAATCAAAAGTTATCAGAGAAAGGCAAATTAAAACAAAACAGTGATATACCACTACACACCTAGTAGAATGGCCAAAACAGAAACACCAGTAACATCAAATGCTGGTGAGAATGTGGAGCAACCAGAACTCTCCTTCATTGATTTTGGGAATGCAAATAGTACAGACACTTTGGAAAAGAGTTTGATGATTTCTTACCAAACTAAATATACTCTTATAATACTTTCCAGCAACTATGCTCCTTGGTATTTACCTAAACGAATTAAAAACTTGTCTCTACCACAACACTTACACAGACATATAGCAGCTTTATTCATAATTACCAAAGCTTTAAAGGAATTAAAATGTCCTTCAGTAGGTGAATGGATAAATAAACTGTGGTATACCCAGAAAAGGGAATATTATTCAGCACTAAAAAGAAATGAGCTGTCAGGCCGTGAAATGTCATGGGGGAAACTGAAACACATATTACTAAGTAAAAGAAGCCAATCTGAAAAGGCTACATACTGTTTGATTCCAACTATATGACATTCTGGAAAACTAAAAACTATGGAGAAAGTAAAAAAACAAAAAATTAGTGATTGATGGGGGTTAGGGGAAAGTAAGGGATGAATAGGTAGAGCACAGAGGATTTTAAGGGCAGTGAAACTACATGGTGATGATGCTATAATGGTGGATACATGTCATACATTTGTCCAAATCCCTAAAATGTAGAACACCAAGAGTGAACCCTAATGTGGACTATGGTCTTTGGGTGGTAATGTTATTTTAATGTAGGTTCATCAATCGCAACAAATATACCACTCTGGTGGGGGATGTGGATAATGGGGCAAAGGGGGTATGCACAGGGTAGGGGATACATGGGAAATCTCTGTACCTTTTGATCAATTTTGCTGTGAAGCTAAAACTGCCTGTAAAAGATAAAGTCTATTAATTTAAAAAGCCCTTGGAAAAGGCTGTTCATCTTCAAGTCTCATTTGTGTGGAGTGGGTGGATGTTACCCCAACTCTAAGGTGATGTTTAGCTAGAAAATCAGACACAGTTAGAATCTGTAGAGAATTTAATTCCAAATTTCTAATGTGTAGTTTTAATTTTTAATGTGCAGTTCTATATTTTGGTTTGTGTATGTATGTAAACTGTTCAAGAACTAAACTGAGGAGGGAGGAACTTGTTAAACCTTAACAGTGAATCAGTTTAATTTGTCTCTGCATGCAGCATCATAGTCACTTTCATTAGCCAAAGCCTGTCTCCAAAATTTTCTGCTGGTCACAGCAAGTCTTCAAATTCAATTACTTGTCAGTATCTCCACTTCATCTGGAAGTTAAAGTTTCTGGTCTCAGAGTTCAAAGCCAGGTTTTAGCCATTTATTTCATCTGAAGTTTCTAGATGACATTTCCAATTGATTGCCAGAATTTTGTGGCTTCAATTTCCCTAGTCCTAAATCCAGGCAGCTCTGGCATGACTTAAAATATGGAACTTTGGGATGATATTGCTTTGCAAAATAAAGGAAAAAGGGAGCTGAGTGGAACAAGGAAGGTAAAAGAAAAGGTTGGGGAGAGCAAACAGACTGAGAAATGAATGAAGAAAAAAAGGGACTAGGAGATAGAAAGTACAAAGGTAAACATGTTTTTGGTTTTCAATGTTTTAAATTATATCTATAATATATATTGTATTTCTATAATATATCCGTATGTAATATATATGATCAATGTAATATATAGAATTTTTAAAGACAAAGGCTGGTTTCTCATAATGTTAATAAGAAATCATTCAAACAAGTCAAGTAACACAGCTCATAATTATTATTTATAAAATCCCAAAATACAAAAGTCAGATAGGAAAGTAAGAATAGAGAATTTTCACCGGTCCTGCTGATAATACTTAAAGGTATACTTAAGTCAGTTAAGTACTTTATCACCTGTTATACATAAATCAATGTCTATTTAGATTTTCTTTCATTTTAGTTTACATTTCCCCCAGTCATGTTTTATATTAAACTAACACCTATAAGTGTAAATGTTCAGCATGCTTCCTTGAATTGACTAGTTAATAAAAAGACGAAAGTGGATATCAACAAATTTATTAAAATTTTGGCCTTAAAATAATCATTTTTAAATTTTAATCAAATTTGTTACTTTTTTCCTTGAAATTCTTCCATGGAAAAATTACTGATTAATTTACCCACTGCCATTTCCAATTAATTTTTTCACCTAAAACATATTATTATAATTAGAGAAAAAATATTGGTTGAAATTAAGGATTAACATATTATTTAATTATAGAAAAATATATGTAAAAGATGACATCCATTATCCAATTTCTCTATGCACATGCACTAGGAGGTACATGGTATGTGCTAGTCTGGCTAGTCAGACACAGAATGGTTACAATCAATTAATAAACATTTGTATGTGGAAGCTTTGCATTGGTTTATACACAATGAAATCAATTTCCATTGCCAATTGCTAAATATTCAGTATAAAACTGCTGAGTATATAATTTAGCTTGACAAATAGTTGATCTGTCCCTCCCAAAACTTTATAATTTCTAAAATTCAGTTTTTGGGTTTTTTTAAAGCAGAATTAAAAGTTCACTTTTAAGCACCATGCCACTTAGGGTTTGACATTTAGTAGCATTAGAATTACTGGGCAAATAGATTTTCCATTATGAAATTAAATCTACTTTCTTCTGTTCTTAAATTTGACTTGCCTATAGTTTCGTGTGCTAACATCTAAGAAGTGAAAATAATCTGAGGTATAGTCTTTAATTTGACACACATATAGGTCTTTTGAATAAAACCCCACTAGATATTACTCTAAGCAGGATTAACCACAAGTTTCTTTGTGGAAATGAGGCAAGGGATTCATTAAGATTGATATGGCAAACACCCTGTCTGACAGATGAGAGTGAAATTAGAGTGGCAACCTGAACCTTCACATCTCAGTGGATACATGAATGGATTTGTCTATAAAGTTTAAAGGTTTACAGGGAGGCACAGTGGGCAACCTCTATCTTTGATGTAAAGGGCAAAGAAAGAAAGGAAATAAGGGGATATGTGAAGGAGAAAGCAATTTTCTGTTTCCTTCTCTGCATAACACTATTCACAAAAACATTTAATTCTTACTATGTCTTGCTGATTTGAGGTTACTTTTAAAAACCTTTTATTATCTTCCCACTGTGAGCACAGTAGAATGGGCAGCGAGACAAACAAGATAGTTTCCTGCTTTCCTGGAATTTCAGTAGTTGGGAAATCAATATACCCATAAATAATGATTACATCTTCTACTGTTCCCATATTTTCATGTACAACATTTCTTGCAAGGGGCATGAAAATGGTCAAAAAATGTTTTGGAAAAAAGATGAGATAAAACCAAAGCAAATGTTGATGAGAATGCATCCAAAATGGTTGAATGCATGAGCATGGATGCCAACATCGTTCCTTCTTGTCATGGTAAAGGAAACTGGAAGCTCAGAATGTCAAACGCTCACAAGTCTAACCCTAGTGGGGATTTCAATAGAATCAGATGAGCTACAGGATTGCAAATTTACTAAGCCTTTCAGAGAACTCTAAAAAGCCTGGCCTTAAGAGAAGACGTCAGTTGTTTTCAAAACAAGTGTGCCAAATTCACCCTTCCTGACAATCTTTTTTATTTCAGGATCTAAGCCAGCTAAATATGTTTAAGCTTGGTAGACATAGTCAACATTTAAACTTAGTTCAAATTCAAATTCAATTGCCCAAACTCTGAAATTTGGTAGTTTATCAAATTACACTTAATTTTTCTCAGATTTTTTCACTGCTCAGTGATTTAGAGTACTATGTGTTTATTCATCTCCTTTAAAGGTTGATCTCTGTTTGGGGAAGGTGCTAACATATGTATGTATAGTACTTTTTTAGAATAAATGAGCAGGGATTCTATATCGTAATCTTCTAAAATAATGTTTAGGAATTTGCATACTAGAAATATCAAATCAAAGGTTTTTTGTATACCTGAGACCTTCAAGAATTTTCTTCTGATGATAAAGTGAAAGACTTTTTTTCATATTGAATGTTCAGAGGAGTGGCCAAATTCAGATGTACTTTCAGATTGTGAAACAGCCCAAGCTATTATAGAAATATTTGGGTTGTGCTGGAAATAATATTTTTCCAAAAGGTATTGCTCCTTCCATTTTAAATTTATGTGATCTTTAAAGGGGATTTAGTTTTATGTCTCTGATTCATTTACACTTAATTCATTAAAATAACATTTGCTAAAAGCTATTGGGTATGCAATCAGTTTCGTGATCTATACAGACTTTTTAAGTGTTTTGTTTTTTTTTTTTGTCTGAGTTTGGCCAGATCTCTTAAGTTTTTTTTTTTTCTTAATTTTACAAATCTTGGGAACCTAAAAGATGTAGTAGATTCAAGGTAGTAAAATATCTGCTGTGTCCTATCAAACAATTATTTTTCTAACATTGGGATTATAGGAGAAATTGTTACCCACTAAGAAGTGAACTTTCTAGTGTTGCTAAAACAATTAAGTTATCACAGAATGACTAAAATAATGCACTGAATGGCAGTGATTCAAAAACATAGCGGCAAGACTCTGACATTTAGATGTCATATTTCCTTTGCTTTTTACAAACACATACAAAAAATCTAGCAGGGTGTATAAAACAACTAGGCCATTTTTACAAAAAGGTTTGATAAAGCAACACAGATCTGACTGTTCTACTTAGAGTGGCCAAAACTCAAAGGACACATAAAATAATATTGTTCCGGGAGCATTCTCTAGGGAAAAACAATTGCTTTTAAAATACTTGAATCAGAGGAAAAAAGATAGTTATGTAGTTCTTTAGTTCATAGGTAATTTCTCCCCTTAGATTTTTATAAGGTTGGAAAATGATAGGTAGATGCATTTTGCCTTTTCTGAAAGGACGAGAACTTTTGTGGTACCAAAATTCAAACTTTATTGTTGTTATGCAAAAAAGAGTGAGGGGGAACCCTTCTGTGATAAGAGCAAAGACGTTAGCAGGATTCAATCTGTGCAGTGCTTTATGAGCCATGGTAAGAAATTTAGATGTGGTTTCAGCTGTGATGGAAGACCATTTTGGGATTTGAGGCAGGGAAATGACATAATTTGATTTGTGCTTCATAGATCACTGGGCTGCTCTATGGATTATGGATCACAGAAAGGCAATAAGAGAAAAAAAGCAGGACCAGGTAGGAGTACCTAGAGTAGTCCAGGAAAGAGATGATGGTGATTTGGCCTACAATGGTAGAAAAATAGGAGCATATTGATATTGATATGATATATTGAAGGAGTACATAGGACTTATTGATGCATTGCAGAAAAATTAGGTGTGACTCCTTGTCTGGCTTCAGCAATTGGGAGTGTGGTGGTATCACACACTAGGAGGAATAGGTGTGGACATGGGAGGGTCAACAAATTTGTTTTGGTTTTGCCAAGTGGCTGTGTGGACTATTAAGATGATCCTTAGATACCCATGTGTAAATGTCAATCAAAATGTTGTTAGTAATAATATGTATAGGAGTTGTAAATGGATACAATTGTTAAAAAGCTTCTTAGAAAAAAGTATCCCCATACATATTCCTTTCTTACACCCCTTGCATTACTTTAATAAAAACCAGGACAATTCAAGTAGAAGACATAGATAATCTTACTTGAACACTTCTTTAAGACACATATACTTAAAGATTTTCCAAAATCTAGGTGAGGAAGATTAGCATCATCTACTTGACATTTATTGTTTGTGGTGTATGGGTTTTTTTCTGTAGTTAAATTAACTGTTCATTGTTTACATGTAATTCATCCCAAAATGCCATACTCAATCATTCTGTATGGTTATAGAGTTCTTTGGGTATTACTGAGGATAAGTAGTCACTAACACTACCACATAGAAATGGATTTATTAAAAAGGTGTTTGTTTCTGGAAAAAAGTAGATGAATTATATGGAGATATAAAATATCTTTATATCTCTCTATAAAATATATAAACATTTATATATAAAATTGTATATGTAGCCTATATATCTGTATATTTACACACACATATATCCATTACATCTTATATATTACTTACACCATTCCTCCCAACGATTTGTGAGTACTGTTGTAAATTTTCAGTCAATCAGTGCTTTCAATAACTTTTTGAGTTGAATGCAATAAGTTTTGTTCATTATTCTGGGCCTCTTCTTTTGCCATTTGCTTATGTTCTGGTGAGCAGTTTTGACTCATAAAACTTGATAAAAGTTATGGTGTTGGACCTACCACAATATTAGCATTATATCTGTAAAAATGCCAATCTCCTGGAAACTTGAGATACCTTCCAGTGATGGCTCATTATGCAGATGAAAAGTACAGGAGGCAATAAAAAATTGGTAGACATGTCCTGACATTAGAAAGTGTTTTGTTCATATGGCTGCATTTGCCAACTGTTGCATGAACTACAGCTGGGCGAATCTATGACTGGGAAAAATGCAATACTTTAGGGACTATTCTATTATGATACCATACAGAACTGGGTTGGTTGATGTCCCCAGAAAATTATCTAAATGTTTGTGCACCACGCCCCCCACCAACCCACCCAATTCACATGTTGAAAACTTAATCACCAATGTATGGGTATTAGGAGGTAGGGCCTTTGGGAGGTTATCAGATCCTAAGGAGAAGCGTTATGAATGGGATTAGTGCCCTTATAAAAGAGGACTCAGAGAGCTGCCTTACCCCCCTCTACCATGTGAAGACACAGTGAGAAGGTGCCATTTATGAGCCAGAGGGTGGGCCCTCACTAAACACTGAATCTGCCAGTGCCTTAATCTTGGACTTTCTAGCCTATATAGAACTCCAAAAAATAAATTCCTATTGGTTAAGAGACACCCAGTTTATGATATTTTGTTACAGCAATCCAAAAGGTCTAAGACAGTGATACCATTTTCAGGAACATATGCCTCATGTGAAATGGTGTATTTATTTGCATACATATCTTCTGAACTGAGTGAACATGAAATGAACTAAGAGTAAGCTGACATGGCAAGTAGCCCTCTCATAGAATGGGTCTGAAAAAAGTCTTGTTAGATGTCCAGACTGCCTCATGTTACTCTTATTCAAGCAAGATAATGTGTCAAAGCAGCAGTGCTCAATTTATTTTTATTCCATTTTACTGAAACACAAGTTTAATATTTACTTATGAAACATTTTTTTGATGTGGTATTTCCAATGTTCTAGCTAAAACTCTATCACATTTTTTCTACTCATGAAATGTATGTAAGAATTCAAGTTCATGATAATTAAAATATTATACAGATTTTATTTCACTGCATTAGCTTATATTACAAGTATGTCATTCACAAACTTGGATTCTTTGTTATTAATAATTAATTGCATTGAACACATCTCACAGCTAATGGCTGTACTGATGAGTAGTTCTGAAAATCTAAGCATAGCAAATCTCCACTTTAACCATCCAATATGTGACATCTCCATCCAGAATCAATTGAATTCTAAGACTGAATATTTCACAGTTCACTCTCTTTAGACTCACAATACAGGTGGATACTTTAACTTGAGGTATGGGAATTCAGATTAACTTGGGCAAATTTTTATTTACCATATATACACAAAGTTCAATGCTGGATTCATGCTTTTTGTTAGCTGATTTCCCACGCTAAATGGAATAAAACCATAACTTTCTCAATCCAGTATTTAAGAATCTTTGTATTTAAGATGTATGCTACTTCATCACATCAAACAAACTTTTCTTACTTCATGTTTTTAAATAAAATCATTCTCTTTTTTACTACACCTATGCCTCAACTTAGTTTTCTTCCCTGGATGCTTATTTATTGATTCCTGAAGCTAACTGGTCAATGAAAAGAAATAAAGATGCCCTTGGAATATTTAAAGCAATTTTTTACATGTGAGCTGTTTCAAATTTGGATGTAATCATTGGCAGATTTATCATTATTTCCAATATATAGAACAGAGATGAGGCTTCGAGAGGTTAAGTGACTTGACTAAGCAATATAGACAAAGACAGAGATAAAATTCCAGGATTTCTGGCTCCAAATTCAGGAGCCTTTGTCTGACATCATGATGCAGAGCTCGTTGATGGGCACACTTTTATGAATATTTCATTACCAGTAGGCTAAGTCTGTAGTAAAGGTCATCAAGAGGAAGGCAAGGCATTGTTACCTGTTGAGTAATTGGGACATTTTTCTCAATCATCTGTTTCATCCAAAGAAATTTTAGCCACAAAAATTTAATTTTGAAATGACTTGGCTTAATCTTGTATTTCCAAAGAAACATATGTCCCTCAGAAGTCTCACAGTCAGTGTTTGTCCTCTAATCGGCGGTTCTACCAATGTTGCATAAAGCAACTCTTTCTTTATGTGAATGCTTGACAGGAAGGATCTTGCACTAGGACTTGGACAGGTGGAAAAAGGCTACTGGGATTCAATAGCTACCTCTGCCATCAATTTCAAGGTGTGTATTTGTGTGTGTGCATGTATGTATATGTGTGTGTGTGTGTGTGTGTGTGTGTGTGTGTGTGTGTGTCTTGAGTAAGGAATGGTGGCTTCATATTTGCTCTTTCTGAATAAAAACCAGTCCTTTAATTTCAAATAATTATCCATAACAAATGTAAATGACAGGATTTTGAGACTACCTCTGACATTCAAATTGCCTCCATAGATAACTGATATTCTAAATTAATGATTCTTTTCCCCACCATGTTTCTTTAAAACTTTCTTTTACACATCTAATGCAACTTAGTAAAACTGTAAGTAAAAAAACTAGAACAGCACAGGAAAGTATAATAATGTAAAACTCTCTCCCCACAATGCTGTTCTCTCTATATAACCATTTAAATATTTTGTTTTTCCTATAAAATATACCATATTTATGCAATAATGGATGCATATTTCTTTTATAATAGTGGTGGTGAAGATGTATAATGCAATATGCTTTTTAAATAATATGCTAACTACTTTATCACATTTAAATCCACCTCTATGTTTTTAACAACAGTGGAGTATTTCATATATAGAGGTGTGCAATTTATTTTACTAATCCTCAAATGTTTACATAATTTATAATGGCAGAAAGTCATTGGAGTAGAAGTGTTTCATACACAGTGGTTCAATTAACATCCTTTTACTTAAATGTATTATCGCATCTGGCCCCTAAATGTATCTTTACAATCTTGTGGTACTATATTTATAGGACACGTTTTTAAAGTTGGAATTTATAAATCAAAAGTAGATTCTTTAACTTTGATAACTAGGATTCAATTGCTCTCCTGAGAAGTTTCATCATAATATACACCATATTAAGAGCATGAGAATATCTAGTCAATCACTGAGAATAGTAAAACTTTGAAAATAATTGAAATACAATAAATTTAAGATGGAATCTTTCATTTGTTCAAATTTGCATTATTCTAATCATCAGTGAGTTTGATGATATTTTGACTGTTCATTGGCCCTTTATATTTCTTTTGTTATAAGCTGCCTTTAATTGTATTTGCACAATTTTGGTTGTTGATTTCTGTACATTTTAAATAACTCTTTGTGTATGAATATAAATGGCCTTTTGCTATATGCATTGCAGGTTTTTTTTCCTGGTTTGTCATTTAAAATATTTTCTTGGTGTTTCTCACCATATAGAATGCAGTTTTTTAAAAATCATGTAAGATTTGGCAGCTTTTCCTTTATGTCTTTCAGGTTATATGCCCTACTTAGGGAGGCCTTCTGTTTTCCAAGATTGTATTTTTAGAAATAACTTATGTTTTCTTCTAGTAATTTAATGACTTACTTTAAAAAAAAAGTCTCAGTATTTGGAGCCTCTGTTCCATTTGCAGTATGGAAAAATTATATCACTAGCTAGCATACTTTTCAGTATAGGCAGCTTCAGACTTTTACCAGGCATTAAATCTGGAAAGGGGGGTTCACAGATGTTAGAGATAATAATCAGATATTAGACCTAGAAAATGCTTTAAAGATCATCTAGTGTAATGTTCTCATTTTCCAGATGGGGAAATGGAAATGAATGTGAAGAAGGCTAGAGCAGTAAAACATCTTAGTGAAGGCCCCACAGTGTTTGTGCCAGAAGAGACACCTCCTCTTCCCATGCTAGTAATGCATTCATGCTCCTTCAGAGGAATGAATGCCCTTATTCCATTTATTCCTCTCCTTCACCACTGCTAATGAGCAAATCTTGAGCTGCGCATCACATGATTCTAGTTGGTCTTGTTTTATTGATCATCCTGTTTAAGAGGATAAAATACACTTCATATTTTTGAAGAAGGGAAAAAAGGTGGGGAACCCAGCATATCCCAAATGTCAGGTTGCACATATTTTATTTCTTGCCCAGATTCAGAATATTGGCACTGGTTATTATAAAGCCCAAGGGTTATTTATTACAATATCCCTGAATGTGAAACCAACCTGATTTCCTTGTGGCTTATTTATTTATTAAACCTTTATATGAAGATTGAACACAAGAAGGTAAAGGATTGAGAACCCTGTCCAGTGCCTTCAGCAACCTCAAAGCATCTTAAATGAGCAATGTATTTTCAGCATGATTCTACTGTCTTGCTGGGTTATGGTGTCAAAAAAGTTATGCTTTAAAAGGGAATTGATATTTAATGAGATATAAAATACAGAACTGTTTTCTATCACGCTGACATCCTCTCTTCCCATTTTGTTCTCATGAGTACACATAGGTATAATGACTGGTTGCATTATCTATCTTAGGGCAGCCTTTGAAAAGACTAGGTCTGTTCCTTTGGGGGATACACTTCCTTCAAAGACACTAAGGATTCATGACGCCACCTCTTCGAAATAGTTTCTTGGGACTCAGTATTTAAACTCATGAAACAGAATGCAGGTAATTCTTAACAGTGATTATTGTTTTAAGGAAGCCACATGGCCACTTCCCCCCCACAACTTTTCTAGCTCCACAGTCTCAGGCTGTTTAAAAAATGACAATGGATATAAACAGTAATCTAATTACAGTTAGAAGACATTTACAGCTCTAATTACAACTGCTGTTATATTTTAAAGGGACTGACATAAGCAATCAACACATCCCATACAAGAATCCATCTTGCTATTATAAAAGCTACCTGCCAATTGTTTGTCAGCTGAATGACATGCAACACTGCACATATTATCTCCAGAATTAGTGACACTGACAGTGTTGCCGTGTTTAATGTATGCAGGCAGTATAATGCAAAGGCACGCAGCTTAGGAATTGCTCAGTTAGGGACTGCTGCCTTATCAATGTAGCCACGTTCATCAAGTATGTTATCAGCTTAATCTCAATGAATTTTTTTATTTAGCTCAATCAACTATATATTCATAGAACTTATCTACAATAAAAGTGGGAAACACAATCTCTTTGTTAGACATTTATATAAACACATATTTATTATATATTATATAACATTACCAGATATTTGTTATGTGTCAGGGTAAAAATTTTATAACAGTCTCATTTGAGACTTAAGACAATTCTTTAGCATTATACTATTGAATTTATTCTTTTGGATAATTTATGTTATGTAACACATACTACAAATTGTTTGAGATGGAACACACTTGTGGTTTTTAAAGGGTTTGCTAATCATTTCTATAGGTTGAAGAAAATTGTTCAAATAAAATCTCAGTCCCTTACCTTCATCATCCTTCTATAGCTAGGCACACTGACTTCCACCTCTGAGGCTTCAACCTTACTCTGGATTTCTGAACAATGTAGACAGGGCAAATTTAATTCATCCTAGGCCAGTTATCTAATGGGACTGAGACTTCATATTCATCATGCTCTGAGATCTAGAATTTGGGTGTCCTAATGCCAACCATCTAGCATCCAATAATGTTCTCTGACAGGCCTGACTACTTGTTAGGGCTCCTCCCCACTTCAGATCCTGGTCAGGGCCAAGAAATGTGTTAATAAACTGCACACCAGGGAGGAGGCCCTGCTGTCCTGTGTTCAGACCCAGGGATGATGACTTCTCATATCATGTGGCATACATACACTTACCACAGGTATCACCAATCCATTCTTCTAGCACCTTAGAACCCAACCTGCTGCCTTCTGGTCTGAGTATGAATGGATGCATGTATCAGAATGGATGCATGAACCATGTGGGCACAGCAGCTGCTAAAATAATAAATTACTTCCCACTAGTTGGTCAATAGTTGCTGATCCCATACTTCCCCTCACTCCCAATGTTCCACCCTCCCCCTCCTCTATCATGGCCCTCTTTCAGGACTCCCAAATATACATATTATTCAACAACCAAAGGGTAGTCCCCCCAGCACACAACAGACATCTGGCAGCCTACTCACATGATAGCCTGTATCCATTCTGCTTGATTGGTGAGCGCACCTATTGTACTATGTCTGCTTATGTTAGCATTAATGTAACATTACTTCTGTTGTTTACCTTGCTGTTTTGCCTTTGACTTAGACAAATAAACTGCCCTCTATTTTAGGCTACAAGACAGGTTTTCTGGCATTTCCTTACTTTTTTTTTTCCTCCTAATGTTCTCCATAAGAAATCAGTCTACCCTCTCACAGACCCTACTCCACAAATGATGGATTGATATTTTCATATTTAAATACTATTACTTTTTTTAATCACGCAGCTATGAACACCATTACTTTTTAGTCAATAGAAAAGGAATAAAGAGATACTAAACTTGCAAAATGGAGAAATTTTAAAACAGGAGTGTGCTAATGATAGAGTAGTTTAACTAGATTGTAGGTCAAGGCAGTTGGTCACATCTCTGATTCAGTGACATTAGGAAGACATAATTACAGCAAGACAGCTGCATTCATGCCAACGTGAATAGTTTCTTGAGATAACTGATCCCAAAGGATGGCAGGAATCATTTTCTTATGTATTCTATGGGCATTTGTTTTGTCAGAACGTAACGAATTATACATAAATCCTGTTTCATAAATGGTATACTGTGCTTTCAATATAGCCCAATATGTCATTCTGTCAGAGATTAGCAATAGCAAACTGTTTTGTTGACTGATTCATTACTCTTAGCACCCAATTGAAAAAATTATTACCAAATTTATGATGAAAATTTTTCTTTAAAATAGTTTATGCCACAATAATAATAATACAGGCATTTTTATTTTTTGCATGTTAAAAGTGTCTTCCAAGCCACTGACTTGTCTTCCTCATCACCCTGAGAATTCCTTATAGCATTAATGAGGTATTAGATGACTTTATAAATGATGTTTGGTTACAATAATATGAAATTTGACAGCCTGAGTAGCTTTTTAAATTGTACTTGGTATTTTTCAGGAAGCTCTGCAACCTGACTTTACATTACCTCAAATTTCTTGTTTTTTCTTTCATATCCATTCATCTTTAAAGTGTCTAAATGCCCTTGCTAAATTAAGAACACATGACTTTGGCAAACCCAATAATTGCGCTTACTATGCAGAAGACTAAACTCAAAGATTACATCTAAATTGGCACCGCTGCATCAGAAACAGAGTTAAGTCTACATCATCATTGAATATTTTACCTTTATCTTTTTGGCAGCAAATGCCTTGGTTTTCTGGTTTTGATAATTAAAATAGGTAATCCATTCTCAGGTTTTGTCTGGCCAATTCCTTTAGAAATCCATAGTTTTAATTCACTGAGCTGAAATGTTACACCCTTCACCTCATTTATGGTGATTTTTGTCACTTTGTCTTCTAAATTCTAGGCTAATTATCATAAATTCAAAAATCTGAGTTTTCCTGTTTGTTCATTTTTGACCTGACTTTTTCTCTTTTTGATCTCAGAACTCTTCCTTTTAACTCAGTCTAAGCCACACCAACTATGACCCCGTTGTGTTATTTTCTGTTCCAAGAAGCCAGATAAAGACAGAAATTTGATCTCTCTGTGTGACAAGGCATGAAGTTCCGTTTTATCTTTTATAGATTAGGCAGTCTTCCTCTGATGATTGGGTAAATCTTAATATAGTTTGAATAAGTTCCCATTTTACCCTGTGTGTTGTCAACTGTATGCAATCGAAGAGGAAAATCTCCAGAACAGATTATTTAGAAAGACATGTTTACCTTACAATTTTTCTGTTAATTTTCCAGAGGAACTTATCCTCATACCTCTTTCTTTCAGAGAAGGGATTAGAAGACAAATGCATTATTAGCTCTTAGGCATTAAAGATATTAGTTGCCAGAATCAACTTTTTCATAAAATTTAAGATTCAGAAAGAAAGTTACATCATTTAAATTGTGGAGTCTGCACTAACAATAACAAAAACAACATTTTTTTCTTGAAATGTTTAAATCTGTGACCAGGAAATAATGCAGTTCTCACAAATGTCCTGAAGAAAGCACTAAATCTAAGTCAATATAATTCACCGGAGAACACTTGGCACTAAATAAAAAGGTTGGGGCACTGGACAATAACCCCAAAAAAAGTTGAGAATCCTATGCCCAGCAGAATACACTGCTATAATACAAAGCCCCAGCTGAGTTGAAAATAAAATTGAATCTGTATTAGAGACAAATTTTATACCTTTTAAAAACATTTATACAATTTCTGGGCCTATGTGAAAAGTCTGGGTATAGATTTCTTGCACTTTAATGGTGTTTTCAAAGTATCTTCATGAGAAAGTTTTTAAATAAAAATCTAATGAATGAAAACTTTTAAAGTGGAGGCAGTTGATATATTCTTGGATTAAATCTCCGTGACTCATATTAAGAGAAAAAGATATAGATATTTGAAAAAATTCTCTGCTGTCAGAAGAAGTAGAAGTCAATTTTTGTCCTGTTTAGAGTCTAACTCCATAAACTTTTCCCATCACGGATATCTCTAACTAGGATCCCCTAGGTTACAGACCCAAGTCATATGACCAGGGCTGGATTTAAGGCTGTTCCTCCCACGGAACTCCTTCCAGATCCTCACAGATGGCAGCCTCCAATGTCACTCAACATGTTGGAATAACATTCCCAATTGTGGAATAGTATCCTGCTACAATCTAAAGAGGCCTACTAGGTGGTGTGCTTCCTTCTTTTTGTGGGAGGTACAACATGCAAGAATTTGTCCTTGATGTTGACTTACTCGCAGATTGCTGGGTTCCTAAAAACTTCACTGACAGAGAAACTTCAGTTTTCACCTAGAACAAATAACAAACTTTCTAAATCATACCCTAGGAAATAGCCTTGGAAATCATTAAAATCTTGTTATTTTCTCAGAAGAGCCAAGGGATGGTAACATAAGATAATATGAATAGCAAGGCATAAGAAGAAATTTTGAGAGGAGGCATTGCTATGAAACAGGTGGTTTCACAAACAACCAGATTCTCTTCTGAGATTTATTATAATGAATTTAAGGACTTTGGTCTTTTGAGAACATTATAGTGGTGACCAGTCACTATTTTGATCTTGGTTTCTATGACCTTTGGTTGAATTCTCTTCTTTTTCACCTCCATGTCCCTTTGGACAACATTCACTTATTAAGCAAATATTTATTAAACACTTGCTTTTTGCCAGGCCTTGTTCTAGGTTCTGAGAATACAGCAGTGAACATAAAGGCAACATGCCTGCCCTAATGAAGCTCAAGTCTTAGTGGGGATAAACAAACTATCTATCTGTCTGTCTATCTGTCTATCTATCTATCTATCTATCATCTATGAAAACAGTTTATACATGAACAGTGAAGGAAGAAACTATGCAGATTTTCTTAAAGAAGAATGATCCAGGTAAAGAGAACAGCAAATGCAAAGTTCTTGATGCAGGAATATGCTTGCCACGTTCCAGGAAGAGAAGGTGTGCAGCGCTGACTAGAGCAAATAGCACAAGGGGGAGAGTATTAAGAGACGTCACGCTAGTAAGAAGAGACCAAATCTTGAAAGACCTTGATGGCTATGCTATCCTTAGCTATGCAGTGACTTAGGCTATACTATATTTGGACTTAAATAGGAAGCCATTGGACAGTTTTCAGCAAAGTAGTAACATGCTCGGATTTACATTTCAAAATAATCCCTCTGGCTGCTGTGTTGTAATAGGTATCAATTTCTGATACAGATATGTAGGTGGGGGCTATCATAGTAATGGTAATATGGATGCTGTCTCAGTCTAGAGTGGTACAGGGACTTATTAGAACAGCTCTGGATTTATTTTGGACTCATTTTGATTCTGGATAGTAGAACTTTCTAATTAATTTTATGTGAGATATGAAGGTAAAGGTCAAAAATAATTTTAATGTTTCTGGGCTGAGCTATTGAAGGTATAGATATAAAAAGGGGGAAAGACAGAAAGACTTTGTAGGATTAATGTCTTGAACGTCTTGGGGATGTCAAAGTATGTTGGAGTTGGGACAGTAAAAGATGTGAACTATAAGGTTAGGAGATGGTGATCAGAAAGTAGGATACATGACATTGATTTCATGGGTGTTTAGAGATTAAATGAATTATTATTTATTCAGTTTAAATAGATGAATAATTGAGTTTGATTTTAAGAAGGAAGGGCTGATGCTTTGTGGAGGACAAGACCTTTTGGAGGAGATGAAGTCAAGGATACAGCCAATGAATTGGAAGGATCATCTTTGCAGATGATGACATCAACATGAATGCTGGCAGGGGTAGTGTTGAAGAGAACGACAGTGGCCCAACACCAAATATTTACAAGGAATGAGGAGGGTAGATGATTGTAAAAAGTAGGACTGTTGTGAAATTCAAAGCTGGGGTTTTAAAAGAAGAAAGGATGATCTCCATGTGGCAATGCATAGCAAAAGGTACATCAGGCCTAGCGATATAAAAGCCACGTTAAAAATAACAGGCATCTTCTGAGGGTGCTGCCTGGGAGGCTGTGTTTTAGGTAGAACTTGGTTTTGAGAGTTAAGTTTGGGTAGAGTAAAAAGCTGACATTCAGAGAAGCAGCTGAGCATATAGGGAGTTTTGCTGATGATGTGTTCCATGGTCCAAAGGGCACAATGGAAGAGTTTCAATAGCCAGGGAGAAGACGGAATCAAAAAGGGTATGGTAAAAAGCCACGAAGCATTTAGTACTGGGTGATGAAGAATGATGTGGGAGTTCTGGGCTTCCTGTGTGACTGACACGAGTAGGCATCAAAGTCATAATGGTCCCAAGGAATATAATAGTGATGAAATTGTAGGCATTTCAAGGGAGAAACAAGTGAAATCTTGGCAAAAGCATGTAGAGATCTGGAGCTCCCACTAATACAGGATTGTGGCCAGTAGAAGGTGGGCATACTTTTGATTGATCTGTTATAACATCTTTCTTTCACACATAGAGTTCAGAGAGAAAACAGGGTCAATACTAATATTACAGACACAAAATAATGAAGCTCCAGACCATTTCTCTCTATTGACGTGAGACTTTCACATCATTATCAGGTTAATCTTTCTAAAATGGATTTCTTCATGGCATTTTCTTGTTAAGTCTTCATTAATATTCTTACTTTTACCTGTATAATATTCCTTATCTCCTAAGTTGGCATTTAAAAACTTTCTAAAATGTCTTATATCTGCTTTTCTTTTCTTATTCTTTTGGGGTATTTACTTACTATTTACCTATATTTATTGAACACATATTTGGTGTAGACACTGGGGGATACAAATGCTGAATGTTCATTGCCCAGCCCTCTGGATTGTCTTTCATTAAATAGTTGCTTTATTTCTCTATATGATACTGCACTTGAGACTACTATTCCTGCCCTCCTCCTTCCTGCTGCCTGCTAAAGAAACAGGTGTTTTTCTGCCAGAACACCTTCTCCTTTCCTCAGTACGTATCTATGATTTACTTATGATTTCTTGATCAGGTCAATTTCAGCCTCCTTTTCCAGTAAATGTTCCTAACACAGGAATATCTTCCTTTCTGAACATACACTGTTTTTGTCACTAGAACAAAGCCTAACTCCAAGTACTTGCTCACTAAATATTTGATGTTGAAAGACTAGCACCTGTTAATGCACTATACAATGTTATCTAGAAAAATCAAGCCACCCATAGTGTATCTTTTCACTCATTCAAAACTCATCTATTGAGAAACAATTTTGTGCCAGATATTGTCTTTGCTGTGTGGGTTCTTTTAAAGCAAGGTGTCTTCTGCCTCTTGCTCCTGACAAACATCTTTTCCGAAAGCCAAAATTCATTTTTAATGAGAAGTAAAATTGACATTATTTCTCTAAGTAACATAACTAAGACATATTTAATATTTGCCCTGCAACAGGTTTCCATTTGGAAACAGAAATGTTCATCTCTATTGTTTTAAAATATTCTGTATTAGTTACCTATTGCTGCTATAACACATTACCAGAAACTTAAAACCACACAAATTTATTATTTTATAGTTCTGTAGTCCAGAAATCTGCAATGGGTCCCTGTGGGCACAAATCAAGGTGTCAGCAGGCCTTTCTGAAGATCATAAAGAAGAAACCATTTTGTTGCCTCTTCTAGCTTCTAGAGATTGCTCACTTTCCTTGCATTACAATCCTTTTCCATGTTCCACCTCTCTCTATCATATTTAAGGAGCTTGTGATTATGTTTGCCCCACCAGTATAATCCAGAATGATTTTCCCCGTCTTACGATCAGAGAATTAGCAATCTTAATTTCATCTCAGCCTTAATTATTCTTTGCCATATAACCTAAAGCTTTCACAGGTTTCAGGCATAAGAAAGTGAGGCATCAGATATCATCACCATGGAAATGTCCAGGCTTCTAAAGGTTTGGCACTATGCTGCTCATCCATCAACTTTGATGCCTCTGCATTCAGAAGTAAGGGTGCAGGTTAAATGATCCCATGGGCCAGCATTCACTCAGAATCATTGTGGACTGAGAGTAATTTAGACATTTGCAAGCCTTGTTCAGGGATGTCTACAGCACTATCATAAATATGATATTTTGTCTAGATGGAAGAACTTAATAAAATTAAGCAGAAGAAATGGTTGAGGGAATTATTCTTAAGGAAGAAAATGAACCTGGAAGCAAGACAGGGTGTGTTTTAGTTTGCTTACTGGGAATAATTTATACTCTCTTAATAAAAAAATAATGGTGATTATGTTCAGATGAGTAGAATTGGGTGTTCATTTGAAATTAAGCATGTTACCATCTTAGTATAGATGAAATCACACATGATTGTAACTTGCCTCATCTGCCCAAACTGTAATGGATACTGTGCAAGTTTCAGAAGAGGCTTTGTGTTGGCTGGCTCCTGCTGGCCTTTAGCCATGTGTCCCCAAGGAGAAAACGTTTGAACAAAAGGAAAAGAAAATGCATTAGAGGACTGAGATGAAGGGAACAACAGGTCAGGAACACCAACTTCATGTAAGCAATATTACAAGGCAGACAATTGTTGGTACTTTTGTAATTAAATAAAATTACTCTCCAGAGACAAGGATAGTTGGAGAGTTCTAATAAAACAGAAATTGGATGTCTAATATGCACATCCAGATGAAAATCTACTAAGTGTACTCGATACAGAATTAGCTAAAATTTGCTTAAAATTAATTCCATATTAATTATTAAAATAAAAAACCATCTTTAAAGTCATTTGGAAGTTCTGTGGCCAGCTTATCTAATGATGATTAAACCTACTCAGTTCCTTCTGAATAGAGGTACATGTTAAGAACGGGGAAACTTTTCTCCTATCAGTATTTTTATCATGCCAGAAAATATGTTATACATCCACATAAAATTTTCACTACAACTTTGTTTCCTTTGGCTTTTTTCCTTGCAGACATTTTTCCCTCCACATTTCTTTCCAAAATTCCATTTACAGGATGGTTTTTCCAATCCACACTAAAAAGTTAACTGTACAGAATGTCTTACTTTTTTTTCTTGCTTAAGGCTTTATGCATTAGATGTTCATCAAATGTTGAGAAAATATGTGTTGTTTAATTATCTAATTCTTTTTCACACTTGTGGCTGCACTTAGTGCTTTTATTGAAAGTATGCTGTTGGAAAATATATTTTAGCATTTCCAAGATTACTGACTTTTATTTCATTTTATAAAACATAGGCTAATTTAGAAAACAGTGGTCTTTTGAAATTGAAATACAGATTTAAATTTTTAAGGAAACCCTTTGTAACTCAGTTCAGTGAGTTGATGTGTTCACTTTTACCAGCTGGGACACAGTTTGACCCATTCTCCTTGCCCCTGGCAGCAGTTCCAGCTTTCCTGAAGCCGATTGTGATCTTAACACATTGTTCTTATTTCTGACAGCATTTTTAGTTTTAACATTTTCAAGAGCACATTCTTTTCCTTGTGCTATTGAATCTAGTCCTGTAAGGAACAGAGATACTTGCTTACCACCTGGATTTTGTTCCTTAATGACAGACCCATAAAACTGTAGAAATCATTGAGTCTACAGAGTTCTGGAAGATCACTGAGACTCATCGTCAGTCCTTACCTTGCCTCCCTCTGGGATGAGAAAGGGCTGTTGTAGACATGTGTTCCATCATAACTTTGCCCAGCTACAGGGGAAGAGAGGAGCTTTCTCTCTGGGAAGCCACATAGAGGGGCATGGGGGAAAGCCACCTGGATTTTTGCTGGTTACATCTCTATCCTAAGCTTCAAGGTGCATATTTTTTCCTTCCATAGGAATGCAGCCTCCTCTTCCTCTTTATTTTATTTGACTAAAAATTGAACACAACTGTGTTTTCAACGTAGTGCCAAATATCTTAGTGTTTATAAATGTCTGGATAATTGATTTTTTTTAAGCATTTACTCACACATTTTGAGTTATGCCAATGGTCCACTGTCTCCTTTAGGGAGGAAAGGAGGCCCCTTTCTTGACATGCTCATGCAGAAACATTGCAATACATACTGGAGTTAGTATATATTGCAAACAGAATAATATTATAATATTCCAACTTTTGGTCAAGGTAGTATGAATTTTCACACAGCCTTTTTGTGCTGAACTGGTATCAAAAGAAGATACAGTATGAAAGCAGAAAATTAAACAAATAGAGTCAGGCTTTAAAAATGATAGTATCTTCAGAGACTTCACAGTGAAATGGAAATGCAACCGTATGAGGATTTGAAGGGAGGGGCCTTCTGGAGTCTGAGCCCACAGGTCAGCAATGGTCCTGGAACATTCAGCTCCTGTGGAGCCTGCAAGTGCTCAAAGACAAGGGAACGGCCCACAGCTGGAAGCCAGGGTCAAATAAGGGCTCTGGATCCCAAAGGGCATCGTATCCCCCACCCCACATTGATGTAAAAGGCTGAATAAAGTGCTGCCAAACTGCAGGTCTGTGGCTGTAGATAATATAGCTGGCCTAGATTACCAAGAACTAAAATAGGTCAACAGCTGATTTGGTAATGTGTCCTGTAATAGCTGTAGGGTCACTGCAAGGCAGGTGTCTTAACCTGCCATTATAAAATCTACTTCTGGAATGGGGTCAAAAGATGAGGATGAGCAGAAATGATTAAACAGAAGAACAGCAGCAACAACAAAACATCAAGAATTCAGCAAGAAGAGAAGTGAAACCAGAGGAAGGACAGAGAAGACTAGGAAACCAAAATGGAAGGTTTGACCTTACAAGCTTGACCCATCAGATAAGTGGAGCTCACAAGTCCCAATTCTCACAGAGTGTATATCTATATCTATATGTATATCTGTGTCTATCTATATCTATATCTATCTATCTATCTATACTTTTAAAGTCTGCATGAAATGTTTGCAAGTATTTGTCACATACTAAATGACAAAGAACATCTCTACGAACTGCAATCGGTTTCATGAAGTATAACTCTGTAAATTTCACAATAAAAGTTTTTTCATCCTCTGCTTTACTAAGTTGTCTTATGAGGTTCTTGTTTCTTGTGCCTAAGGGATCCCTGAAAGCTGTTATAAAGGATATATCCAATTATTAAAAGTATTAGAGAGTGTTGACCCATGGTGAGACCTGAGGCAGGGAGATCCACTTAGGAAGCTGTTGAATTAATGCAGTTCTAGTCAAAGACGGTTTATCACGGGTGCAACGGGAGAAAAGTAGCTTTGTGTAGCAGTTGAAAGGCAGTGGGTCTTGAACCACACAAACCTGTGTTTTCTTGGAATTTCATCACCCTCTTACTAAGCCTTTCTGAGCCTCATCTGTCTAATGCATAAGTGTAGAATGAGGATAACCAATACTGCTTTCCGGTTGGTTGTGGGGACCAGAGATAATCTGTGTAAACACCTTTGCAGTTTCTGGCACAAAATTACTCCTCAGCAAATGTTACAGTAGTAGGTCATGGGGAGTTAAAGTTAGGAGGCATATGTATGATGCTTCTATGTGAAAAACAGAATAAAAATTGCTTGGTAATTGACTCTGGTTTTGAGTCACAAAAGATTAAAAGACAGTTCCAAGAGGTTCAGGAAGTCAATATTTGAATAAAAATTGAACACAAATATGTTTTCTACATAGTGTCGAAATGTTAGTTAATTATCTAATGTCTAGATAATTAACTGATTTTTTTCAGCTTTTATTCACATTTGAAGTCATGTCAACACAACCTACAAATCAACCCAGCAGTTGTATGAATCCTATTTCGACCACAATAATGATTTTTTACAAGACATAAAAATAAGTTCAATGCATCTAAAATTTAAAATCTAAGTATTTATTTAGTGTTTCACCATTTTCAAATTGTACTCAGTGCACAAATTCAGCTTCAAGTCCCTTTATAATTGGTACATGCACTTTTTCCTGAATCCAATGTAAATTAGCTAAAATGTAACTCACTTCACTATCAATAAAATAGGGCGTTGTCTGAAGTCCAATCTCTATGTTATTTTCTGTGTTTTAAGTACATCACAAAATAAAATTATGAATACTTCTAAACATTAGTCACTTTTTAAATAAAAAAATAAAAGAATGAAAGATCTTGATATTTCACATCCTTTTCTTATTGAAACAACTTTATGACTTAACTGACTTGTGCATGGGCCAGAATAGAGATCATAAATATTATTTTTAATTCGAAACCATGAGAGGAAAAAATATATAAAATATAAACCATGAACAGATAGCACAAAGCATATAAGATATAGAACAAATAAAAATATATCCATTTAAAAATATTATGTATTGCTATTTAAGCAGGAGCACCAAAAGAAAGTGGAAAACAAATCAGCAAATGAAATAAGAAAGTAAACAAAATTGATGGGAAGGAAGACTTGGAAGAAAGATGTAAAGAAATACAATATGAAATAACAGAACTTGGTAACTCTTATAAAGAGAGATGCAGAAATACACTTAGGCATCGTCTTCTTGGGAGGTAATGTGATAAGTCCCATATATATTTCCTTCCTCACTTAAATATTGCCTTATCTGTACCTATCTATCACCATCCTTTCTAGATACAGAGGGGATGATGTCCTTTTGCCATTTTGGGAAATTCCAACTGACTTCTTTTTTCAATTATGTCACCTTCCTTCTGTTTATGAATGACTCCAAAAACATTTTTTCCTACATCTCCAGTGTATCTCCCAGAAATCTAACTTATGATATACATTGATGCTCTGGAAGCTGTTATCTATAATGTTTTGCTTCTTTTTGTACTACAAAATGTCTTCAATGAGCTTAATACATCTACTGCTTCAATCTCCTTGACATTTGGTCACTTTAAAATTCTACTACTCTCATGAAGCTTAATTCTTGCTCAAAAATGATAATCCAAACAATAAATCCAGTGGCCTTTTAAAAGTCTTCCACTTGTCTTCTCTTTGCTCTTTAAATAATGGAAATCTTTCCCTCCTTGTTTAAGATCTCTTCATCTAGGTTTTATAAAACCACAAAATCCTAGTTTGCTACCTAGCCACTCAGACCATTCTTCCTTTGCCTCCTTCAAAGATTTATTTCCTCCTTCCACCCTGACTTCTCATCTATATACAGTGAAATCAGTGATGTCACCCTGCCTTCTTATCTATATACAGTGATATAGATGAAATCTTTATAGTTTAGTGCGTATTAAACAAGAAAGAAAAGTAATATTTCTCAAATTTTTATAATCACTTTCAAGGCGATGACTTCCAAGGACCCAAACTAACTCTAATTTTAAACTACCTGCAGAACACCTGTCTACTCTGTACTTCCTCATCAGGATGTTTCCCTGCCACTTAAAAGTAAACATGTCTGGAAGCAAACACCTCACCTTCCTCTCTAAGCACAGTGGCACTTCTAACTTCAAGAGATTTGGAAGCTGTGCTTCAGTCTGAATCTGCCACTCTGGATCAATTTATCGAATCAGTTACCAAGAATAAACTGGATTTTCTCTTCTAGGTCATTAAAAAATATAGACTCCATTTTTTTATTATCATCATTTAATTCAGGTCTTTCTCTCCTCATACATGGAGTACTGAAATAGCCATGTAACTGGTCTCCCTTACTTCATTTTTTCTCATCCAGGCAGCAATTCATCCTCATGTCAAACTGGTTTCCTAACATATATCACATCATTTCCAGCAGCGCTTCAAAGTGTCATACACCTCTCCTTATCCTGACATTTAATCCTGTCTACTGATCATTGTAGTTTTATCTTCTCCACTTCATAGTATACTTTTACTGTGGCTTACGTGTCCACTGACTAAGAACTGGACGTGACTGATATCTCACTGCCCAATTCTTTGTTCCTGCTATTTTCTTTCCCTGAAGTCCCTCCCACAGCCTCTCTGCCTATTTAAATACTTCAATTCAGGACCAGCATAATCAATTTTGCCCTTCCTTCTAAAAATCTTTTCTGACCATCTCAGCCCAAATAATTCTCTTCCTTTGCAGAGCTGCTCTAGGGCATACTGTTGTATATTGTCTCTCTAACTAGACTGTCATGCAACAAGTATACCTGGTATTTCAAATACCCTTCAATGCCTGGAGGAGTGTTTTATCCCACAGTAGGAGCCTAATCAGAATATATGAACTGATTTTGCTGACCAGAAATTACTCAGACAATTATATCTCCTCCACTGTATATTTTCTCTTTTAAGACTTAATTTTTCATTCTCATCTCTTCTACATTTTCTAAAAGTGTCACTTTCAGTTCTTGGCTATTGGAAAGTAAATACTATTTTTCTTATATTTTTAAGTCAGAAGGGGTAGATTAATACCATTGAGGTCAGCTGACTGATTTTTCCAATAGTCAGATACCTGACAAGAGCCATATTGTGGCACAACTGACCTAGCTTTATGACATACATCCTGGGTAGTTCAGGAAGTTTCAACATATGCCTGCCATTCTGGAGTAATTGTATATAGTATTTCCTTTCACTCTCGGAGGTGTCCTGGCTTTGGTGATAAAGTATATGGTTACCTGATCTATATTGCCTCTCATAAAAATGCATTTATTTTCTAACAGAAATTAAAAAGAAATACTGTCACATTTTAATCATGTCATTTAATAATCCCCCACTATAAAAGCCCAGGAGCATTTTTATTAATGAGCTGGATTTTGTGATTTGGATGGGAAATGTGTTTGCTCTGAGATGGCTTCACAAGGTTTGTATGTACCATCTTAGATGATGTGCAGTGAACTGTGAGGATGGGCTGAGGTTTATGAATTTATAATAGGTGCCATGCTGGGAAGGGCTGAAGGCAGAGAGTTGTAGCTGACTAAAAAACTCCCACAGAAACAGCTTTCAAAAAAGAAGATACCAACTGACCTGCGCTTGACCTGATCCACTGCTAACTGAGAAAAAAAAGCAGCTTCTAGATTCGACTGAGTTCAAACCAGAGGAGAGAGGCTACAAACCAGTGAGCCAAAAGAGAAGATGGATGAAGTCAGGAATTTGTAGGAAGAAGGAAAGAGCCATACCTAGTGTGCTGGCCCTAACCTCAGGGAAAGGGTTTGGCTGCACTGGCTAAAAGAATCAAGAAACTCTTTATATATTTCCTCTGAGATATCATGGCTCTTAAAAAAAATTCTTGGCAGTGTTCCACTTATACTACAGAAATCTGTTCAATATGGACTCTCAGATTTCAGCAGGGGATTTGCTGTCAAATGTTTTGGTTCTGATTCACAGCAAATTTTCACATCATTTGTAGGAAACTTTCAGATTAACTCAGAGAACATACATATATAGGCAGCTGAAAGGGCATGTTTCCAAATTTTAAAAGGAAAAGGAATCATTTTTTAAATGCTTTCTATTAATTATTTCTCTTTAAATGCCTTCTATTTATTTCTCTATCTATAGAAATAGCTCAAGCACGATTGCATTCTTAGTCCTCAGTCCCTTTTATTTGGAATACAATTTATATGTAATGGTTTATTTCACTTGTGAATAAATATGCAGCTCCACTGTATAAAATCCAGTAGATACTTTATGATGATTTTCAGAAACTGACCTCCTTAGTATTGTATTTGCTTTGTCTAAAAGCATGCTCCAAATGAACTGTTGCTCCATTTCAACCTTCATTTAGTATTCCTCTTGGTGGGTTCTAACAGACAGGCTGCACTTGCAATCCAAATTCTGCCTTTGAAAGTTGTCAGTTCTGGTCTGGAATATCATGACTGAAGGTTCATTTGTCTTGTCAGAGTTCAAAAGGGCACCTGAGTTTTATCCCCTACCTGCCCCCATCTTCTTTCCCTGCCTTTCAAAACAATTCTGCAACGCCACTTGGATTTCGGCCTCGACTCTTGGACATGCACATGCTGGCGGGGCGAGGCTCCTTCTGCTCACCTTCCCAGTGGAAGGAGCCAGGTTGGAAGGGATGGGAAAATGAAACTTGAATATATTAATTTTTAAACTCCCAAACCAGTTGCTGTACCTGTCACTTTAGGCTTCTAAATTTCATTAGTGTTGACAGAGAAGAACGGCACATTCTAATTGAGGGCTTGCACCTGCAGCTTGACAGCAGTGGCTTCTTTATTGGCACTGGGATAAGGCCCCATTCCCCAGGTCTGCTGTTCTAAGAGGTAGCAATCATTTTCACAGAATGTGTAGCTGGAAGAAGGCAATTGAACTGCAAGCTAGTACCCAAAGAAAAAAATCTCTCCTACTTTCTCTATCCTCATCTTCCTTAGTCACTCTTCTGCAACCCCATACCTCTAATGCTTTGAAATAGTCCCCTCCTTTAAGCCCTATGTACTGTAAACAGAAGAGAACAGAGTGGATAAGAATGGAGGAAGAAAATAAAGAGAGAAAGGAAAAAATTGATAGGTGAGAAAGACCAAAAGAACAAATATTTGAGCTCATTTAAATAAAATCTCACAATTTTTAAATTATGGCTCCAGATCATTTGTCTACTCACATACTACTGCTTTTCAGTTCAACCAGTTGTTAAAAAGCAATAGCTTTGTGTCAACATAATGCTCATATGTATAGCTGTATAAATACAAAATTCACTCATACCAATGAATCTGCCTGAGTTATCTCTTAAGACTTTGTTTAACTAAAACTATTCTCCAATGAGTTCAAGAGTATTCATGTGATTATATCTCTAACATTCCTTATAAGTATAAACCTATACATACCTGACACTGCCATATGAAATACACACATATGCAAATAGCATGCTTGGTATACAATAGGCATTCAATACCACCCACATACTCTCTATAATAAATGGAACTGTCTTTACAATCCATGAATGAAAATAAAATAAATCCATGAATGAAACTATACATATAATATCATAGTATGTTTTACTTGAAAACCTACAATATTTTAAAACACATAATTCTTTAATATATCCATTAATAAATACAATTATTTGGCTTTTTAAAATAAGCTATTCTGTAGTCATTTTGGGAGGTAATAGCAATTAAGAATGTTTGAATCAGACAGATCAGGGCTTCAGATTTCTGCAACTTATTGTATATGTGATCTTAGTGAAGTAATTTAACCTTCAAGTAAATAAAAAATAAGGATAATTCCATAGAAAAAATGGGCACATGTTTTGAATAGACACATCACAAACAGAACTATACAAATGGCCTATAACCAACAGGAAGAAACAAAGCATTTTGGAAAACAGTTTTTAAATATCTAATGATGTTAGGCATATTCACATATTCCAACAATTCTAGGTGTATGTCCTAGAAAAATGCGAGCATATTTACACCAGATGATAAAAATGACAAAGTTTGTGGAAGCATTTTTCAAAACACTTACTAAGTGGAAACAACCCTAATATCGTCAGTAGGAAAATGAATAATGAATTAATGAAAATGATTGAACTGCAATTATAAACAACAGCACAATGGATTTTTATCAATATAAGTTTTATCCAAAAAAAGCAAGACATAAAGAAAAAAAATACTATACAATTACAAAAAGCCCTTAACTGCATTGTATAAGGAGGAGTATTCAAGTTGTAAAGCCATAAAAGTCGAGATAATAGTTATCCTTTTTTTTTTTTTGAGAGACAATCTTGCTCTGTCACCCAGGCTGGAGTGCAGTGGTGTGGTCTCAGCTCACTGCAACCACCGCCTCCCGTGTTCAAGTGATTCTCCTGCTTCAGCCTCTCGAGTAGCTGGGATTACAGGCACATACCACCATACCCTGATGATAATGGTTATCTTTAAAGAGGAAGATAGGGATTGGATTAAGAAGGAAGGAGCTTCTGCATAATAGTCTATTTCTTGACCTGGATGGTGGTTACCTTTACATTTATATCTTAAACACTCTTTCTTATATGTATTGTATTTTTGTTACATAAAATGAATCTTTAAAAAGCAATACTTTCAGCTTTCTGTACCTATTTCCACTAAATCTCCCAAGAAATAAATTCACAGGATCATAAGCAAAACTATTTGGACTTCTGGAATCTAATCTGAGACAGTTCCCATTTTTAACCCCATTTTCTGAGTTACATTTATATCCCATCTCTTTCTGTCAGTGTTCTTAGTTTAAAATCTGATTTCTTGGGTCAGAATTCAGAAATGATTATTTTAGTCCATTGTGTTTGCAAAAGAAACATACGCTTTAGAGAAAAAAGTCCCTTTTTCAGTGTGGATTTTTGTGAGACTTGAGCTAATGATTCCCGTCCTTGGTTGGGTTGCTCATATTCTTTGTCATGTCTCCTGGATGGTATTTTCCACATTTGTTCTTCATCCGTGGGTGAAAGTCAGCCATCTTCCATAGACACTGTGCAGAATTTCCAAGCATGCATCATCAGTTTTACTATATGTTCCATATCCCACCTTGTGCACCCTGGAAGGATGAAGCATTGGGCTACCATAGAATAATTTCCTGGACTCTAGCCCAATTTGTAGTTCATATGTTGGAAGCCTTAATAAAGTACTGTATTTCCCTAACATTAGGGGCTTAGGAGGGAGGGACAGAAGAGTGGGTATCAGGGCAATCTCCTCTTGCTTATTTATAGCTCCTTATCCTAGTAGCATTCTGCAGTGACTATGTTATTATTCTTCAGGACACCTTGATGTGCGCTTTCAATGAATTCCTAAGACAATCATCTAAGGAAAGAGATGAGCAAAATTTAAGCCATCTTTTAAAAATTTCTCTTCTCAGAGTAGCCATCAACTGCCTTCTCTCCTCGGCTGTGACAGCAGAATAGCCTTCATTTTCCCCAAGGTTTGTTTCCATTGGTTTGTTTCCATTCTTGTTATTTCTTGTATTACATGTTTCATCTGTATTTTTCAAGGATTTTTTTTTTTAGAAACCCAGTGTAGTGAGATGGAGACCCTGAATCAGTGCCTGCTTTGCCTGTTTGGGTGTGTAGGCTTTACAAGTAGATACTAAAATGGCCCCAAATCCTGAAAACTGATAGAATTTATTACATGACAAGTCTATAGTAGAAAATAAATGTAAATCTAGCCTGGATCTGAAGCTAAGGCAACCAGGGAGAACCTAAGCTAAGATAATCAGGTCCCCCACACCCCCAAAATACAAAAAGTATAAAGGGCAAATTTGTGTGGATGAAATAATTCACACAAGTTGATGCTGTATATTATCATCACTTTATCCAAGTTTAAAGGTACTTAGAATATCTATTGATTATTAGCATAGTGTAGCTACTCGTTGAATTTAGTTACACAACGTTGATGAATAATTATGGAGTACTTCCCATCCTCAATATTATTAAGCACCTATTATTGTGTACTCTTTTAGACTAATGGAAGCATGATGGTGAGCAAGACAGACAAGGTCACTGCCTACAAGAAGCTGCTGATGGAGAATGACATGCAGAGAAGAGGTAGTATGCAGACATATGCGCTCTCATTTCAAGTTGATTGGACCCAGAGCATAGATGAAGGATTTGGTCTTGTATGGGGACAGGAGATCTTTTTCCACTGTGGAATATAACAAAGAATAAAGGATTTGTGGTGGAAAGCAAGGGAAATTATCGCCTGATTTTTTTCTAGGTAAGAAATTGACATGATTGCCTACTATGATTGAGAAGGTGGTAAAAAAATTACAGGTGGAGGGTGCTGAAAACAGCAAAGAACACATTAAGAGAGATGAGTACGCAAACATAGAGGTAGTAACAGACACCATTAGGAGAACAGCAGGGGTTGAAGATCATGAATTTACAGTAAATCAATATGAATAATTTTGTGACATTTTTAGCCACTTGGAACCACTCAGATTAGATTTATTCAGTATTGAGGTTGCTGAGTGGGTCTGAATGAAAGACTATAAAAGAAAAGGGAATACTGGGAAGACAGTTCATTGGATTGTTGAAAAGCTGTGTTAACTTCGTATTGAAAACTTTTGTTACACACATCTTAAAATCTTGCTATCTCCAAGATTACAGAGCAACAATTCTGTCCAATGGTTACTGGAGCAACTATCTACTAGTCGAATTTCATTAATTTTGCTGTGTAAAAATGGCTTCAGTTTAAATATTTTTTTAAAATTGTGTGCAAAATAATTGCCTCAGAGGATTTATGATGGTGTATTTTTTGGCTTCGTGGTCTACGGAAATACTTAAAAGAGCTACAAAATTAGGTAATTTAAGAAGCAGTTACTACACAAAATTTGATCTTTTAAATGATGACCTGCTTGAAAATGTTTAACAGTTTAGATTGAGTGATGATTTAAGCACCACCTCATGAACTCATAATAAAATACTTACCTAAACACTTAAAGAAGAGCCAGAAAAAAAGGTTAACATAATCTGTGGCTAAAAATGTTTAGCCAATCATCTTACCTCAGTAATCGTATTTTATGATCAAAGCAAAGACAAAAAAATAATGTCTGTTTTCTATGTTCTTAGCTTTCGTTTTTTCCTAGTAAGGAGAAAACATGCTATAGTTTGTGTGCCTTCAAATTAAAATTAATCACATGAGAACTAAACAGCTACTTCAAATGATTACAGACTGAATCTGGCAAAACAGTATCAGCCTTGGTGACAATGGAGAGTAAAGGTGTATTATTGTTCACGGATGTCAGGAAATAACTTCTCCAATGGGTAGTGCAAACCTTGAGAAAACACTAGTATAGAAGTATCACTCGGTGCTTTGAGGTCTCAGAGAAGTGGTCATTCTGATTCTGAATTTCTAAGCATGGGTATCAGCAGATTTATTTTATTTTATTTTATTTTTTAGCATGGCAGCTTTCAGCAAGGAGAGTTGCAAGTAGATCAAAGCCAAAACATGTGCTTTAAAATTGATGCTACGCAATCAGCAACTGGCTAGGCAATCTTGAAAATGGCTTCACTTCTCTTAGCCTCAATTTCTTCAACTGTAAATCAAAGAAGTGCTGCTCAATAATTTCAAAAAGTCTTTTTAGTTCAAATAACATGTGCCTTTTAAAGATAGTATTTTGTGGATTGTAGATATTATCTCTCAACAGTGACTAGTCCAGCTTTTCAATGAAAGGAAAGTGAATTATTCTGATGGTATCTTAAGGGGGTGATCTAACAGGTTGGTGGAGTAGGAAAAGTACATGCCTAGAAAACATAAAACTTAGGTTTGGGTCTGGTAATTCCATCAAATGTTGTTGACAGCAATTTCCACATTGGTAACCTGGGAATTATCACATACCCTTTCTCTTGCAGGATTAAGATGCAACAAAATATATGAAAGAAATTTAATAAAATAACACAATACAACCAGGAAAGACTATCAAAATATGAATGATTTGTCCTCTGTGCAAGTTTAAGCACATGTCATCACTAAGCTCTAGAAGGCTAGGGACTGCGCATTGGCACTGGGGTTTGGAGTACAGCATTTATATATCCACCAGAAAAACTGAATTATGTGTAGTAGAATTGTTAGGCTAATTCTTCTCAAATTAATCTTTTAGTGAAAGTAATTCTAGCTAATATCCCTGAAAGTTCATTTGGGTTATCTTATAGGCTGATACTAACATTTATTGGGATAAGAAGACAGGCAAGAACAGCCAAGTCAATTTTGAAAAATTGCAGTGATGAAAGCAGTGGAAGTAGTGAGGGCTGAGGGAGGTTTGATCTACGTAATAACTAAACAAAATGGATGTTAGAACTCTGTCATTGGCATAAAGATCATTTGGCAAAAAGATGATTAACACTGAATGGAAAATCTATTGAGTTTGCTAACTAAGAATATTCAATTCATGAGAAAAACATGAACTATTCTATAGCATTGTGACAATCTGCTGTCCTTTAGGATCCTCAATGATTCTAAAGAATTTAGAACTCTTTACAGAATTACCAGTGTAAAAGAACAAAACTCTAAAAATTACATTAGAAAATATAGGCAAATATGCCTGCAAACCTGGGCTTATCAAGACAGAAAATGCAAAACCTGTAAAGAAAAATAATATTGAAAATAAAAATAAAATGTTAAATCAGAAACTCTAATAAACCAAGTTAAAAGATGATTTTCAGACTAACAAAATGTACATAAAAAGGATTAACATCTGGAATAAAGAAGAACTGTATGGACACATTAAAAAATCCAGAAAAAGATGAAAGGGAAGGGAAAGGAGGACAGGGGAAGGGAGGGGAGTGGGGAATAGAAAAGGGAGAAGGGGGAAGGGAGAAGAAAAGGAAGGAAGGAAGGAAGGAAGGAGTAACCTGAAGTTACTGATATTTATTGATAGCATTTTTGAAATCCTAATATGAGAGTAAAGCCAATCTAAGCTCTCTAAGGCCTTTTGGATATCAGATAAATGGGAGTGGATTAGGATTGCGGCAATTTTATTTGCATCTCTAGGTTTAGCTGGAACTAAAAAACTTTGTGAGGGACAGAAAGAAAAGAAAGCCCGGCACAACTGCCATACATGTTTTCAAATTCTTTTCACATTTGACTTTGTGATTTTTTTATTCTCGGGAATGCAAAAGCAGATAAAATAAAATCAAACCAAACAAAAGATTTCCAATGATGTGGTTTGGCTTAATCAAGCCTTCGAACACATTCAAGCTTTCTGTTCAGGTTATTTGAATGTTAAAAGTATAATCTATGTCAAGGTAGACTCAGTTCCTATCGACTACTCTTATACTTTTGAAGCTGTATTTCATAGGTATTTATGTAAAAACAGCACCTTTACTCATACTTTATGCTTACCAAAGAACAGTTAATAGATTTTATAGTTTGGCCAAGGTCTAAATTTATCCAGAGAGCCCGTGGTGCTATTGTGTACACAGTTATGTTTGCTTTAAACATAATTAGATTTCATTATGTGTTCAATAAACATTTTATTGAGAATGTCACAATGTCCATGGCCATACAGCAATCCTAACAGCCAAAACATTTGTTGAGCGTCAGTTCTTTCAGTCATATTAGCAGTGTGAAACTGATCGTTTGGAAACTGGAAGGGACTGTCTGCTTAAGGCTGAGTAAAATCAGCCTAGAGGTAGCCTTGACTCTCTCAGCCTGGGAGGCAATATACACTTTCTCCTGGGAGACCAAACATACTTTCCCCTGCCCAGAGAGCAGTGGTAGGGCAGGGTGTCAGCAGGAGATTCCCTTTGCAGTATTGTTCTACCCATCTCAGTACTTAAGTCCTTCCCTGGTTTCCCTTCCCATGTGCCCATGCTTATGTGCTAGCTCTGCATCAACTCTGAACATTAAGCAAGGAAGTCCAATGCTTAAGAATAAATCACAGACTCTGGAGCTCAGAATTAAAAGTCTGCTGGGATATCATCCTTTCCCGTTTCCCAGCATATGCTCCATACTAGCACCTTCTCACCTTGTGCTTTCATAACACTCTTTTTAAAATCCTCCTCACCTTGAATACTCAATTCTGTCCATCTCTACCTAATCCAAACTCTTCCACTTTTCAAGACCTAACTCAATGTCCACGTTTCTAAAAACTTTTCTCATCTCCTGATGCTTTTTCATTTTTTGTATCTTTGGAATATCCTTGATAGCTCTCTGAGATATTTATCATCAACCTTCTTATCTTTGGAGATGTCTCATTTCAAAAGTAGATTCTTAAAAACAAAGAAACCTTGTTAGAATATTAAATGGAAACAGTAACAACCTTGAGGCTTTCTTTTTATATTTTATTTGATTGTAAAATACTCTACTTGCTAAAATGGTGGCTTAGAACCTGAAAGACAATACAAATTGGTGAAGATGAATTCTCTGAGTCAAAAAGCCACATGACACTTGAATGTCACATTATAGGAATCTGGCTTGAGTAAGTCTACTTCTTATTGGGGCAAATCTAGAGCTTTTATATGAAGATCATGGAAAATTAGGGGTCCATAATACCCCTCTGTGTAGGAACAGAACCCTGACTTGTAGCGGAGACATTGCTTCCAGTGAAAATACTGTAGACTACCTACACTACCTCTTTTTTCCCTTTGCAGCCCTGTGACTGTGTTTTGTTCCAGAGATGTGAGTGGGAAGTTCCTCCATGAACCATCCCTAAAGTGTGCCTCTTTTGCCTTGTCTTCCATCTTGCTACTTGCCATAAGAATGTGAAGGCTGGACTTGAAACAGCCACCTTCAGCCATTAGGAGAGACCCAACTACAGAGATTTTAGGAGATGGAAGCAGTTCAGATCTGAACCGAATATGTTGTCTTTGGGCTGCTTACCCATCTTTGGATTTCTTTTAAGAGAAAGAGAAACAACAGCAACTTCTATCAACCTGGCAAATGGTAGTTACTATGACTTGCCCATTGTTAAGTCAGGGTTTAGTCACATGCTGATGAACTCACTCCTAACTGATATGGTCTAGATAGCTTGGTTTACCTCTTCTAGCCTAGAGCAGTGAACTTAGTTCATTCTGAAACAGTAAGAAAATTTCATGTAACAGAGACCCTGAGTTCACTGTGTGTATTCTGAAAAGATTATGAATAGTCCAGACTCTGAAACAAAGCTCAGAAACATTGTGAGCTAAGACCAAGACTCCAAGCATGACTCTGCTTTGGCCTCCACCCACGCCTGTTGCCACTGCCACTCTCTGATTTTAGGTCACAATACTTCTCAGTTGGAAGACTGGGGAAGTTTCTTTTCTGATCTTTCCCTGTTCAGTTCTCCCTGATATGTGCTACAAATAGAGTCTCTTTTCAAAAATGTAACTTTGAATATCTGCTGTTTGCTAAAAATGCAACTTTTTTCCTATTGCTGTCTGATATTTTTCAAGCAACTGACTTGACAAGGTAATGCATGCTTTTGAATCAAATTCTTTTTCTGGTACTGTTTCTGGCTAGTCTTCCTTGTGTAACCTGTGCTTAAGCAAAATTAACAACTTATGATTTCTATTATGAGCCCAGCAGTGATTCACCTCTTGCACACAGTCTTGTCTAGACTATTCCTGATATTTGAAATGCTTTTCTGCACCATCTGTAAATGGTCTTACTCTACCCCTTCTTCAAGACTCAGCTCAAATGCTCTCATCTTTGATATCTTATTTGATAACAATGACAGCTCTTAAACTACCAATTCTACTAATAATGAATAACTACTTGAATAACTGAAATTTTACTGTACTTGGAAACTAAAAATTTAACTTGCTGTGGTCTAGGTATCTATCTACATATCTGTGTATCTATCTTTGTATCTACCTATCATCTATCTAACATCTACCAAGGACATCTATCTGGGTCAGAGACAAAGTCAGTATATTACGACTAAAACAGCAGCAAAAGCAACACCTTGTGTGGGTTCCTCGATGCCCCATTTCCCACAAGGGGATGTGGTGAGTGTCATTCGTTACCCGTGCATCAAAGGAATGCAATTTCAAAATTCAGAAACTCTCCTCTTATATAGGGCTGCGGGTGACATGCTCATCCTCTTCTCCCATAAAGAGAGAGAGATCTTATTGTTACTCCAAGATATACACAGATGTCCCACTTTATTACTATGAAATGTAAATGAATATCCTCCAGGGAGAAGAAGGGAAAGTATTTACCTTTACTATCCTGGGATGTCTACAGGGAGGGAGACATCTTTAGCTTTACTATCCTGGACTGTCTTCTTATACAAACATAGGCTATAAATGCCTTTTCTCAGGTGGCTTGACCCATGCAACAAACAAGAGATAATCATGAAGAATTGTCTTCCAATAACCACCATGTGTCAGGGACATTATATAGTTTCTCTCCAATCCTAAATATGACTTTGTAATTTAGATATTAGTATTCTAGTTTTGCAGCTGAAGAAATTAGAGCTTGAAAATGTCAACTAACATGCCCAAAGCTACACAGTCAGTAAGTGTCTGAGTCAGGATTCAAGCTGTGTTGGTCATTTGGCCTTAAAGCCAATTCTCTTTCCATTGCAAAACCAATGTAGTACATCCTCCCTGAAAGAAGCCTTATGATGCTTGATGTGAATTTCTTTTATGTCATAGTTGGTCTATTTTTCTTATTCTCATATAAACTTTATGAGGACAGAATCATGTCTTATAACCTCTACCATGCCTAAGAAGGAAGTAGCCTGCAATGATTGGATGCCTTATTAATATTGTCTGAATGCTAAAAATCCATCAAAATAGGTATGATGAAAACTTGGCATTATGCAACTTACATAATACATGACTGTGGAAAAGAGGTCACATCATAAAATTCAAATATAGGAAGTTTTACCTGAAATATTAATAGTGATCTCAACTATTTTTTACTCAGCTGACAATTTTGCTCAAATATTTATGAAAATTTGAAGTCTAAAGTTTAGAGAAACTGACTAAGAGTTGATAATAATCAGTGAGAAGGAATAAATAGAAAAATTATTTGAATCAACTCACAAGAGAACTAATGTTTTAATATAAGGTATCTTGAAAAATGAAAAATTTATTTCACTTTAGAACTAAACTTCTTCAATTCTAACCAAAAATATGCTTTATGCTGAAGATTAAAAATTCATGGTTGAGTTACAGATTTTTTCCCCTCCCAGTCTGGTTCTGGAGCAAAAGTTTTTGTCTTGTAACAATTTATTCTAAAATACTCATCTTCTATTTACATAGCCCAGTTTCTATGAACATAATTCATATCACTGGAATATGTGTCCATAGTTTATTTTTCTGCCTAAAGCCATGTTGGCCCACAACTCAGGACCAAGTTTCTTAAATAAAAACATTAGAGAGTATTAAAACAAACATCTATTGCAAACCTTAGTCTCAACTTTGTCATTAAGTACTCAAGTTATTCAATGTAATAAATATATTTGGTTATGTTTCTCCCTTTAGGTTAATGTTTACTGCATTATTTTTCTCCTTAGGTTAAATCATGAGTTTTCAAGGCTGGTCTTGCATTTCTACTAAGAACTTGCTTTGAATATGTGCCCCTTCTTGAGATAAGAAACGTTTATTCCCAATATATATTGAAATAACAAAAATGCATTTGCATTATATTTTAATAAACACTAAAAGTAATATTTTAAAATAAAGGGGACATTTTTACCTTTCTTGGAAAAGATATAACAAGAAAACAGAAATGCATGTACTCATGTGTGGGAGGAAGATTATGTTTCATTATACTTTAAGCTACTTTGGCAGTTGTTTTCCTTATATATATATGCAGGATATTAAAGTGTTAGCTACGTGTGTGTGATTTATTGCACAACTTCTTCACCCAAAAACCCTTCTATTTTAGTAGAGTTCAATTTATTTCCTTTGGGGAAGATTAAATATGTTAACTCGGTTAAATTTGGAGTCTGATGACAAATGACTAAATGTGTTCAGATTGGGCAGGCAGAGGAAATCTGTCCAGCAAAGGACTAAACTTGGAAATAATGTTTGAATGTACACTGGCAAACTTTCTGAGTTTATTGCTTTAGAGTTTAGTATTATAATATGCCATTAATTTTAAGCAGTAAATTTAACAAGTAGAAATAAGATTCCTACACAGTGACGCACAACCCAGCTATGCAGCTATCCACTAAAATTCAAATTGACATTATTCAAGATGAAATTACATGAAATTAGGATGGGGTTAGTGAAACATATTTTAGATTTCATTTTTCTTTATGGCAATGAAGAAAACTTTATGTAGAACCTTCATGTAGTTTGATACAACAGATACAAATATACATAAACACACACACACAGTGTGTGTCTACATATGTGTGTGTGCGTGTGTATGTATAAAATTATCAGCAGTAAATTATTCTGGAGTTGGAAAATATATCCTTATTGTGACTTTTTAAATCAATTTTTATAAGGTATATAAAAACATATATAAAATTAGGGTTAAGAATTAACTTGGATTCAACCAAGTTCAGGCCAACTGACTTTGTAATTAACGCTAGGAAAATAAGTGCTGCTGTATATTTTTAAGTGTTATGCTCAAGATCAAAGCTGAAGTTGATGGCAGGCAATTGGACATCCTAACTACACTACATATTTCTGAAAGTAGAGGTTTGGAACTATTAATATAATGTATAATGTTCTTCCATCTTCATAATACCTGAGTGACTTAGCTAAGATATATAAAAGAGAACCTACTGCTATTAATGCTAGGCTGATAGATGCACAAATAATTTTTTTTCTGTGCTATGTCTATCAAACCTTAGAAAAACACATACAGATATAAACAGAGGCCCAGAGTATACAATATAGCCCCCAATATTTTCCTTTTATTCAATTCGATACCCAAACAGAGCTATGCTCCTTAGGAAATATCCAGCACATTCCTTTCATCTTCAGAACAGAAACTGGGCTCCATGGCTATGTCTATTCATAGAATATTCCTCCTAGAGGGAAAGCCATATTTTTAACCACTATTCTAATTAAAGGGAAAATCAAATTTGAAGAAAACAAAAAACTTGGTAACAGTACAATAATGTAATAAAATACTTTATCTCTTAACTATTCTTATATTTCTTATGCAGCCTAGTCTGCTTTCCCAAGGTCATAAAACCCAACAAATGATCATCTTACAGTCTCAAGTATATTAAATGTTTTTTTTTCTAGAACGTCCATAATCTTTGGAATGATGTTTTCTGTTCCAAACAAAAAAAAAGATGATGTTTTCACATCACAAAACCACAATGGTTTGCCATTTTTTCATTAAACTTCTATGTAAACACATAGATGTCTCAAATAATTTCTGATGTCACAAAGACTCTCTCAGGGATTTCTGATGTCTCAAAGAATTACAGCCCCAGCATTGAAGATTCAGGCCATTGAACTAAAGATGGATAGGGTTTCTCAGGAGGTTAGAGTTTAATTTTAAACAATAAACTGAAAAGATTTAAAAAGTTGATGTTTTTAATGGCACTGAGTTAGCAGTACATGTTCAGATAAAGTTTGCATTGTCTTGAAGGAATTACCCCTATTTTTTGGAAAACATATTATCACACTACAGGAAATGTAAAATGAGCTATACCCATGAGACACTGCCATGAGCTAAGACAGGAACCGTGGGACAATGCAACATAGGACTTTGCAATACAAAAAAAATATCACAAGCTGTAGAAAACCTTTCACCAGAAATAAAACTGTTTATTAAACTGTTTGCAAGAGAACTTTGCAAAATGGAATATATTATTACAATTTAGTTTGAGAGATTTCTTGAGTCTTTAAAGATGTTCTGATCCTACTTTTCTATCTGGAAACCAATGCATTGCTGATGAGCCACTCACATGAAGCATTAGTGGCTGGAGATACCATCACCCATGGTGTCATGTTGGACCTCTGTCGATTTTGATCAATTTTAAGTGTAAATGATTGAATAGCTTAAAACTGAGTAGCTTTTAGTAAACTGTTATAGGTAAGGTAAGTAGAACTGCACTTAAAAGATTGCAAGATGGGGGCAGGTTAATGTGTCCCACAATCTAATTGTTATCGGAAAAAATAATCTCTTTGAGCTGAACAGCCATGGAGAATTAGAAAGAACGACTTTGACAGATAGGTATCAAGTCCCTGTTTGAACTCAACCACTAAGTGTTTTGCTTTTATCTCTCTGTCTATTCATGATAACTTCTGAGGAAGCTGAAGGACTGAGTTTAATGGAAGATTCAAAATGTACCTTAATTTCAATTAACGGGTCAGTCTGCCACCTTGATTTTATAAAAGATGGGATCCTTTTGGCCTATTTTAAATATTATCTTTCATATCTTTTGTGTCAAAGAAAATAGCTAGGTTCTTTAATACTCTATTCCTTGATATAAACATTGATTTACAGTGATTTTCGGTTTAATTTCTGTAGAGGCAATGTTTCATATACTTATCTTCAACATATCTTTTTATATAATCTTTAACAAATAAAAATGGTGGAATTTTCTCTTCTTTTAAGATTTTTTTACCTTATTATGGTAAGAATACGTAACATTAGGTCTACCTTCTTACAAATTTTTCAGTGTATAATACAGTTTTCTTAATTATAGAGACACAGTTATACTAGCAGATCTCTAGGACTTACTCATTTTGCATATTGAGATGTCATGCCTATTGATAATTTTCCCTCATTGTAAAGTCTAATAGATTAAAATTTGCAATTTTTTTTCTGTAGTAGATAGAATGTGAAGGTGACAACCCATAAACCCTGAGGATGAGGTAAGTTTTGTGAGGCACCTAATAGAACTTTAACTCTTTATAACCCATATTTGGAAAATTTTGTGTTCCACCCCACCTCTACCAACACAAACACAACACACACACACACACACACACACACACACACACACACACATATATTTTCTAGAACTGCAATATTCTAAAATAATACCCATGGGATGCCTTAGATATACCATGAAATATGTCCATCCAATTGCTATGTAATATTGCCCACTGTCCTCTTCTTCTCCTGCTCAGTTTCTCCCCTGTGTTGTTAGAGTCCACGGATTCTGCTTGTTGCCAAAACATTGTTGAGTTCTCTGCAGTTGTCAAAGTGCTAAGGGCACTTTGTACATTAGGCAATGGTTTACAGAATCACATTGGACAGCACATAGCATTACACATTTCCGTAACGGTAACTGTAAAACCAGCTTATTGAAAAATTTATAGCCCCTTTCCTTCAAACATTTTTGTGGCTCAGGCTACTCCATTAAGTAGAATCTGGACTGGGAGAAACAGCTTAGTGACATTGTTCTCAGAATCAGTTCTCCCAACTGATAGAATCTGCTGGATTTTCTATTCTCATGAAGTTGTCTTCTAGTTCCTTTTGCTGATAGCCTTAGACTGGGCTTCCCCATTAATGTGCCTGAATGTATTTGTATCAAAGTGGTAGGATACCGTTAAGGATTAGACCATTTATATATCATCTCCATTATTTTTACAGATAAGAATCCTTTGTGGGGGAAGAGAACTATTTTGATGCAAATTATTACTAAATCTTCCATGTTATCTTGTGGAACCCTGTAATTGCTAAGGGTTGAATGAGATTCTGGTAGTTCAAGATGCATGCTATTACAGTTTTCTCAATGAACTAAAATCTGCATTATTATTGGTATTATTATTTAATAATAATCAGGTGAACATCATATCTCTTAAGGCAGTTATTCTTTGGAAATCTATTGGTGAAACCCAATAACCTCATATGAGTAGCCACACATCAAATACTTTGTACGTTTTAAGATTTATGGATCTTTTCTCTGGACTAGAGAAATGTTATGTCTGAATTATTCTCTCTGTATCCCATGGCTAAACTTAGCCCTGAAGTTTATCAATGTTCATCCAAAACATTTAGTAACATTCTTAAGACCTCCTAAGCTATTAAATATCTCACAGCTTCTCTGGTGCAGACAGGGAGGCAGAAAAGGCTACCTCACAGTTTAGCAAACCTCCCATCAGGCCTTGGTGTGTGCAAGCAACAGCTTTATGATCACAGAATTTTAATTGAATGAGAAACTTTGAACTCAGAAGGCACCTCTTTCCTTGACTTTATCTGATATAGCCCCATAGACAGTAATTCTTTTAGGAGCAAACCAGTACTCTAATGACAGCTGTCTGAGTCTCCATACTCTGAAATTATTTAAAGTATCCCTGTAATTTGCAAATAAAATTGAATATAGTCAATTTAAGTGTATTCTATTGAAGGCATAAATTTTTTCACCTTTCCAAGTAAGTATTGCAAAAAGAATGGGCTCTTTCTACCAACCTAATAAATCAGAGGTGAGATAGTTCATCCAAAACTGTAAAACTTTACTAAATAGTTTAGAAAAAGCAAAAGAAAAATTGTGAAAAAAAAATATTCATATGTATGCTATTTCCCCTATTCTTTAGCATCTAGCTCCTAAAATGTGTACCTTATATACAGTAGAGCATTTCAGGCAAACAAAATATTCAACTTCAAAGAAAACAAACGTCTTATATTTTCAAACAATGTATTTTTTTTTCTAATTAAGGAATATATTTATTGCTTAAATAGCAAAAATTATAAAGGAAAATAATTTCCTATAATTTTATTCCTGTTATTCACTTTTAATGCCTTCTTGTATTTACTTTTAGTCTACCTGTCTACTAACCATACTATATAATAATAAGTATAATAATTATACTAGTAATAAAAGCTAACATTTATTGAGGATTTACTATCTAGCTGACTGTCATACATTCTTTTAAAATATTAACTCATTTAATCTTCATAATATCGCTCTGAATGAAATAGTATTAATATTATCCCAATTTTTATAGAAGAAAAAATTGACACACAGAAAGTAAACAACTCCTTTCCAGGTCACATACATGGTGTGTGGCAAATCTGGGAAAGGAACATGCAGGTGGGTACACATGCATGTGCACACACACACACACACACAAACAAGCCTACACAGAGCTACACAGATCCAACACACGCATGCACTTTGTCCAGCTTGTTGGTAGTTAATATTTGGTGAATAATTTTAGAATAATATAAGCCTATTAAAAAACATAGAAACTGAACAAAAATAAAAAATATAGGAGAATAATCATCTAATCTCACTATTTAAGGTAACCATTGTGAACACATGTAAACTATTTTCTTCTACTCAACTTGTTCTATATTTTGAAATGTATTGGATAAGTCCATACATGTAGCTTAATATGCTTCTTTACTTAGCACTAAATACATTATTTCATAATATTGAATGCTGCAGTACCATAACTTTTCCTAAGCCTATGATATTTTGTTAGCATATCATTTCAAAAAGAAAAAAAAAGCTGCTAGTACAGAATTAAATATTGTGAAAAATAAGAAAATATACTTCTTTAGTAATTCAGATAACTAATCAAAAAAATTTTGAAATACTGAAGATGGAACTAGAACTGGACTTTAACTTCAGAAGGAACATGGTTTAATGATGAGAACATAATCAAATTGTGAATAGCATAGGCAAATCATTGAAGTAAAAGTAAATATTTTATATAGGGAGCACTTAGGTTACATATCAACAAGGATGCTATATTCTTATGAAGAATAAACTTAGAGGTCCATATTAGAAGAAAGTAGAACGTAAATTGTGATAGAATAAAGAAAGACTTGGAGAATCCCGAATTCCAGCAAAAGAGTTGTTTCTATCTAAAGAACAGAAATGTAGCTGAATAATGTATATTATTAAACATGTTCTAAACTGAGTTATATTTGCTTAGGTGGTAGTAGATTTCACCACAAAAATCTCTTATTCCTTGAGGTGAGAGGAACAGAATACCATAATAGTGTGTTCAACAATGTTCATCTCATGAAAATAGAAATGTGTTATTTTAGCCAATCAATCAATCTCTGTCTTTTAATAAGTGTTTATCCCATTTACATTTAATATAATTTAATAATGTGATTTGGATTATCAAATCCAGAAATTACATAAAAAGGCTGTCATCATAGCATAGTAGAGTTTATTCGGGTATACAGAGTCAGATTAAGATTCAAAATCAATTAATGAAATTGACCATATTGACAGAATAAAAGAAAAAAAAAATATCACCTCAATCTATGTGAAATAAGCATTTGATAAAATTTAACACTAATTTATAGTCAAAACTTTGCTAACCAAGCATAGAACAGGAATGTCGTCAGTTTGATAAAGAATATTTAAATAATCTTCAGCTAGTATCGTATTTATTGGTGAATACCGAGACTTTTTATTTAAGGTAGGACAATTATCACCAGTTTTATTCAATATTGGACTCCTTTTTCCTAGGCAGTGCAATAAAACAAATGTAATCCAAAAACAAACTGTAGGTAATAGTGATTTTACCAAGATTACATTATGCAAAGTCAATACACAAAAATTCTATTTCTATACTCACAGCAAGCCATGAAAAACAAAAGAGGAAAACAGTACTACTTAAAATAGCATCAAATCATCAAATACCTACAAATAAGTGTATCAAATGATATACAAAATTTATACACCTGAAAGCACTAACTATGCAGAGAGAAGTTATAAATGATGTAAATAAATGAAGTTTATTCATCATACTTATGGATTAAACTACTCAATTTTCCCCATATTGACTAACCTATAGCTTCAAAGCTATCCCAATCAGGAGGCCTTCTTTCTAGAAATTGATAAGTTGATTCCAAAATGTATATGGAAATTCAAAGGACCTAATACAGTCAGAATAATTTGAACAAGAAGCATAAGTGAAGGAATTACAACACAACTAGCTTTAAGTTTTGCTGTAAAACTAGTCATTAATGTAGTATGACATTTGTATAAAGATAACTAAATAAGCAAACGAAACAGAATAGAGTTCAAGATTATAAACATAATATCATATACACATGATATATGTTATATAATATATAAAAATATATTACTGAGGGATACTTATATATGTATGTTTATACATATATAATACAATCATATAAATCTTAACAAGGATACATTCTAAGAAATGTGTTGCTAGGTGATCTCATCATTGTGCAGATTCTACAAGTCTAAAAGTATGCCTACCCTATAGTATATTTAATTTAACTTTGCTTTTACTGATGATCAAACTAATATTTTGAGACCCATCTGTCAGATTTCTGAGCTTATTTCTTAATTGTTTTAAAAGTTCAGATTAGGGAAGAAAAGTATACATAGAGGTTTTTTTTAATCCTCTTTTAAACTTTCTTGTTTTTAAACATTCTTTTTTTTCCCAAATCCCATTAGGGCCCCCCTGCCATTTTGGGTGCCTTAATGTAGTCCAGTGGGTCTCAGCTGGAGCAGTTTTGCCTTCTTAGGGGAACTTGGCAAAGTCTTAACTCATTTTGTATCATCACATTCAGTGCAACCAGTGTGGGGGGGATTGGCATAATGGTGTCTAGTGGGTAGAGGCCAGGGATGCTAAGATGCTGCATCTTACAATGCACAGGGAAACCTCTCAAACCAAGAATATCCAACCCAAAACATCAATAATTCTAAGATTGACAAACCCTGCTCTAACCTCTTTCTAGATTATATTCAACCTCCTAGTTACTCATTTTCTCCTCTGAATTTTCCTCAGCAACTATCCATTCTTCTTCCATTATGCAGATAGTTTAGCCCCCTTGGTCTAGGTTTAGATACGATTTGTTTGTCTCTACCAAATCTGACGAAATTTGATTCCTAATGTTGGAAATAGGTTCTAACGGCTGATGTTTGGTGTGCAGGGGAAGATCCTTCATAAATAGGTTAATGCTTTCCCAGGGATGGAGGGAATGAGTGAATTCTTATTCTATTAGTTGCCATGAGTGCTGGTTGTTAAAAAGAGCCTGGCACTTCCCCCTGCCCTCCCACAACTGGCCTGCTGTTGCTTCCTGTCTTGCTATGAGATCTCTGCACATGCCTGCTTCCTTTGGCTTTCTGCCATGAGTGGAAGCAGCCTGAGGCTTTCACCAGAAGCTGAGCAGATGCCAGCATCATACTTCTTGTACAGCCTGCAGAACCATAAGCCAAATAAACCTCTTTTCTTTATAAATTACCCAACCTGAGGCATTCCTCTATAGAAACACAAACTAATGAAGACACCCATGTTCTGACATCTTGGTGCCAGCCAACTTGCAGTTTCTGCTGAAGGAGAGGGAAAGTATTACCATGCTGCATCAGGCATGCATTAAAGCATTTTCTCAAACAAAGACAGTGATTTCCCTAAGAGGAACTTAGGAGAGCTTGTCTTAGGAGAACTTTCTGATGCACAAAAATTTCCCTATCTCAAGGTTGCTAAAATAAAAAATTTGCAAATTAACCAAGACTTATAGCAATAATTTAACTCAAAACTCAACAGGAAGTAAAATAGTAAAAAATACTTTATAGAACACATTCTAAGTCAATTTGGGTCAAAATAAATATGAACAGGATATATATCATGCTTTGAATAGTATACTCACTAATTATACAAATATTACTCATAAATTTAGCATGTACTAAAATTAATGTGAGTAGAAATGCTGAAAAATAATGACCTATTTCAAAAGTGTTATTAATGATTACAATCCCCTCCCTTCGCAAAATACCAGGATATTACTTTTGTGAGGCAAAACATTATGCTTGGAGGAAGAATGTGTGGTGACAGAGACTTTCGGTAGGAGACGTATTGATGTCATGTGAAATGGCTATACGAAATTTTCTGAATATGGTGTGCTAATGTTTTGCCTCCAAATAACTAAATTTTTATAAGAACCCAAAACATTGGAAAATTTTTGATGAGCTGGATATTAAGTGTTGCCAAATCATCATGGTGGACACAGTTGGGACACAAGTCTTAACAAACTCCATTTAAATATATTTTTTTCAGATTCTTGGAAGTGGCTGAAAGCTGGCATTGCTAAATTGAATCCCTCAACTACTGTCTGGGAATCCAAATAGCCCCAAAGGCATTCTCTGACCCTGGCCAGTGGCAGGTGTCTGAGTCATTACCACCACATGCATTTAAACAGCAATTTAATTTCATGTGTTTGGTTTGTTGCTTTTTTGATTTTTAGTTCCCCTGTTATTGTGGGTCTGAACTGTCAAGGCTACATGATACATATGTCTTTGCCCAGCACAATAATCTTTATCACCAAAAATGGTAATTTATTTCACACTTCATTACAGTTATCATTTAGTGAATTATTTTCCATGTTCAACTTAAATTATCAGTAGATATTTATAAACACATGGCAGGTGTAGAAATATCACTTTTTTCCTTAGCAGAGAATCTGACATTTCTTAGCTAATGAGAGGTTAAATGAGAAAGCTGAGCACCGCATGTATCTTCTCTGCCTGTGAAGTATTGTTGATATTGTCAATTCCAACATGATCTCAAAACAACACTAAAGCCCCCGCAGGGACACAGCATACATTTAGGAACTGTCCATATAACATTATAAAAAATCATATATACATAGGTTTAGTTACAAAGAAGTTTTCTGAAACTGTTTTCTGATTATGCTGCTCCTCCACATAAAAATCTGTAATGGCTCCCATCGTTTTAATTAAAAGGGAAAATCTTTCATTTCTTCAAACTAGAAGAAAGACTAAATTTCTGAATTAATTACCAGTCATTTAAAATATACAGAAATTAATATTTTAAATTATAATTGCTTTTGTACATATTGTTTCTCCAATTAGATTATAAGCTCACTGAAGCCAGGCATGCTACACTTTATAGGCATCTAGAAAATGTAGTTGAAAAGATTCAAACTCTTAGTGGTTACTGACTACTGTTAGATACATTTGGCAAGACTGCAGGAAAAAGAAAAGATCACAAGAGGAATGGTCACTTGGTTCACTTTATACGCAGAAATTAAAAAGAATGGACAAAGTCTACCACTCTGAGGTCTTGAAAAATTAGACAATCTTACTGCTTCTAGATATAAGAAATAACGCAGGAAAAAATATTTGAAACTGAGCCTTATGGCAAATGTCAAACTGAGGTTGTAATCTTAAAAGTTTGTAGCTTTAGCGTCTACCACTGACTAAAAAGAGGGGTGTGGTGGGATTGGAGGATACAATAAAATTAAGCAGATTTGAGAATTACATCTGGAAAAAATATGTGTGAATATTGGTATTTAGAAGTAACTAGAAGAAAAACTTTTCAACCTATTAAGTTTTTGTGGGAAATATATTGCCTAAAATTCCAAAATCTTGGACTAAAAATTTCTTTGCTCAAAATTAAAAGACTTGGGTCCCCTATTCTTCCATAAGCAGGAGTATGTTCCACAATGGTACCTCCATGAGGAGGGCATATGTCCCAGTGCCCACTTCAGATACAGCCATGGAGGATAATGAATAGAGATGCCCTCCATAGTGATGGCAGAACAAGAAACTATAGAGACACAAGGAAGATGGCATCTAATTAAGGGACTTTCCCACTGTCAGGTCAGAAAACTTCATAATGCCTGGACTGTAGAAATATTTCTGACCAGCAACTGCTGAATATCTTCCATTTCTCCCTTTCAAATAGGAGTTTTATTGCAGCTCCTGTCCCGTCTATAAAATATTGGGCATGTACACGGGGAGGAGTGGCAATAACTTATCTCTTCAGTTCACCACTCTCTGGCCTTAGAGGAGCTTTACACTATCTGAAGACTTTGAGCTGAAGGTAGTAACTGGATGAAACTCTGGGTGTTCATCCTAGGAAGGTGAGGAGTTAGTGGGTTCTATGCATGGGAGGAGGACTAAAATATGTTTTTGATGACATGAGGGCAAGACGTGGCAGAAACAATGCTATATGTTTTCCAAACTTATTTCATTTTCCGGCTGGGGCACAGAAGACATTTCTGTCTCTCCTGCAATTTGATTGGGCCCCGTGAGTTGGCTGTGGCTTATGTGTGCTGAGTTAACATATGCCATTACCAGGCCTGGCCCACAAATATCCCCAACCTAACCCTCTATGCTACCTCTTTCCCTTGGAGACCACGTAGTAAAGGTAATGCAGCTTACGAAGTGGAGTCTCACTCTCTACAGGACTATTTAAGTAGAACCCTTCAACTCCACCCCATCGACAATGACTACATTGAACCGTGATGGGAGATAGCCCTAACTTTAATTGTGGTAAGTCACAAATTAGGAGTAGTTTGTTACTGCAGTTAGTACAGTCAGGTTAATATTTTGCTCTTAAGGAGTATTAGAAATAAAAGATATGCTCACTATCAAAACAAAAAACACGGTACAAATTTTATGTGTTGTTATTGACATATGTACATTTGCTTCAGCAGAGCTGTAATAATAGTACATGTGTACCATTTTTCACATACCCCATAAAAACATGTTGTTCAACTGGATGATTCTATTAGGATTTAATTAAACAATATTCTGTGAGATTGGTTAAAAAAACTATTTTACTAATAGGTCTTTTTTTTTCTTTTTCTTTCTTTCTTTCTTTTTTTTTTTTTGAGATGAAGTCTTGCTGTATTGTCCAAGCTGGAGTGCAGTGGTGCAATCTCAGCTCTCTGCAACCTCTGCCTCTAGGGGGGTTCAAGTGATTCTCCTGCCTCAGCCTGCCGAGTAGGTGGGATTACAGGGGTGTGCCACCACATTTTATTAATTTTTGTATTTTTAGTAGAGAGGAGATTTTACCATGCTGGCCAGGCTGGTCTCCAACTCCTGACCTCAGGTGACATGCGTGCCTTGGCTTCCCAAAGTGTTAGGATTAGATGCATGAGCCACCGTTCCTGGCCTACTACCAATAGGTCTCAGTTTTAAACTATTCTCTGTTTCTCTTCAGTCTTTTAAAGTCCACAGGTATATTCACATGATGGACAATGCCAAAATTATATCACACCAGAAATGAACTCCAGGACCAGCAGCACAATAAATAACCAACTCTACAGAATCCATTAAGCTCACTCAGTCCAGACCAGCTACTCACATGAAAGACAAGTTATAGAAAGCTTTCATCATAGTGACCATAATATTGCATTCTATGTCATGCAATTTTACATTTACTTGTTAATTTGTCATTAAAATAGTATTTGTTATGCACCTACTATGTATCAGACATTGTGCCAAGCCCTAAGGATACACTGATGGATAAAACAGATGCCATCTTTTCTAGAAGTCTTTCTGAATGTTGGAAACACACTGCTAGAAACATTCATGTAAGTAGTCTGCTGGTATTTTTATGGTTTTACTGGAAAACATGTTAGAATATTTTGTATACCTTTCCCAAATATACAATGTAAGATTAATTACGACATTTCACAGATACCATCCTGTGTTGCATTTTTAAAGCTATAAGGACTATAAAGACTAACCTAGTCAGTTTATCTTGACTTACATACTATTAGGATAAAGTTTGCATCAACTAATTTTCAAAAATTCTAGTGCTATTCTTTACATTTTCCAAATTTTTTATTTTTTGCTGTTATATTGGATTATATCACAATGTCATAAAAATAAACCAGTGTCTCAAAAGCTATCTATTAAAATATGAAAGGAATCTATAAAAATATTTTGAAAATGAAGTTTTATAGGAGACAATCTATTTTCCCTAACTCCTAAAAGAATTGTTTATTATGAAGCTTTGTCAATGAGCAGCATAAATTCATCAAAGATTTCTTGTCATTTTCAAAGTACAGTGACCTTTCTTATATTCCAACAGTATTCCCAGAGTAAGGTTAAATAATGTATTTCTATGTAAAAAAACATCATTCAATGGTACAAAACCAGATAAAAGTCACATGTCACAGTATTGCTAAGAAGTTGTAAAATCCGCATACTTCATGAAACCTATTTCAGAGAAAGGGCAAAATGATCATTTGTCAAAACTCTTTAATCTGAAAGCACACTTGGATATTGTATCAGTGGCATACAATATGGAGGTTTAATTATTGTCTGTGTGCTAACAAATATTTTATATTGACATTTGAGCAACTGACTTTTCATTTAAATAATGATTATTTTGAAAAACAATATAAATGAAATAGCATTTGGTTCATAATTTACAATTTAAACTATCTAATCAACAAAGAAAGGTATGTATTGCCACATGAACAAAAGAGGTTGCACAAAAATGATAATCTACTTACAACGTTGATTAAACAGTTGGAAGTAAAAAATACATCTCCTAATCTTGAGTCAATGATGAACAAAATTATTAAAATTTAAAATACAATCACACTGTGCCTCTAAAGGTATGCTTTTTCTGCATGATATGCATGTCCATGCTAGAATATGCTATCAAGAGTACTCATATGAGTATCTGAAAGGAAAAAAGATAATATTTATTTTAAAAACAAATATTTCAGGTGAATGATGATGCCAATGGAATATTCAGGATTCTGAGTAATACAACCTAATATTTTAGAACCAAACCATCATAGGTTGAAGACTATTAGAATTTCTCAAGAGAACCGAACTGTCTCCTAAATTACTTCATTGCCAAGAGATTGACTTTTTACTGTCACTCTCTGAAAGAACCAATCATGTATTACTAGAAATATTTAGGAACATAATCACATGTTTCAACAGAGCATTAAGAAATCTTTCCCAATATGGAATGCATAGGAGACTGATAAAAAAGCAGCTTCTATTACTACTCAGGTTAAGACTCTCCAACCACATTCTTCTGAATGTGATATGGTCAACACTTAGCATCTGACAAAATGCTGTGTGGTCTTCAGTGAAAAAGAATAAGACTCCGGGATTCAATCCAAATAGCCAGAACTATCTGACAGACACATCAGATACTTACAGCCTTTCTCAAATGCCTTTCATTTCAACTAAGTTTTCTAATTGAGGGGGAAATTGAGAAGAGGCAGAAACTGATCTGGTTAAAGTCATCCACTATCAAAACCAAGATAGAAACAAACACTAACAACTATAAATTTTTAAATAAGATGTTTTATTGAACTAGTTAAAATTATGGTGGACCTATTAAAATACCCAAAATAAATGAGCTATTTTTGTCAAGCTCCTGTTAAGGTATCTCTAGAAAGACTATGCTGACTGCCCCATCCAGACCCTAATGATCTCACAGAGAAGTCTTCAAATCCAGTCTTGGCAGCTCTCTAGCAGACCTTTCAGATGATATGCTGTCTTTACTTCCTACCCTCTTTGTTGGTTCCCAGAAGCTTAGATAATTAACCAAGAATCAAGAGCATGAAGAATCAACGCTACATATATCTAGTCCAGTTTGCCTCACATCACATAACCGTTTCTCTTTAGGAACATTTTAAATGTGGGACCAAGCTTCTCATTCTCATTTTTCTTTGTCTGGGGCATTTGCTCTAGCCAGAGAACAATGCTGTAAGACAAATGCAGATCCTCCAAAGGCATGAGCCCTGTTTAAAAGCCCCTTTTGAGTTAAGCTACCATTTGCCAAGATGTTTGGGAGCACTTAGGTGATAGGGATTCTGATGACAGATACAACTGAACACCCATGAGAATACAAATATGTTTCAATAGTAAAAAGTTCAGGCCAGGCGTGGTGGCTTCGGTAATTCCAGCAGTTGGGGAGGCTGAGGCAAGAGGATTGCTTGAGCCCAGGAGTTTGAGGATACAGTGAGCCATGATCATGCCACTGTACTCCAACCTGGGTTACAGAGTGAGACTCTTTATCAAACAAAACAAAAGAAAACCCTGTGCAGAGGTCTGATTAGGGTTGCAGGATGTTACATGGTAAGTCATGTAGACACCAACAATAATGCCATTGTCACCTAGGTCTGAAGGAGATAGAACTGGTTTCTCAGAGCCTGGTGAAAGTTGGACCTCCTGACCACAGTCTCAGCCATACAGCAATGCAACTGTTGCCAGAACATTAGCCAAGCATGGGAAGAGTGTGAAGATTAAATATACCCAGCTCTCTTTCTGCCTGTTCTCCAGGGTCTTAATCAGTTCTTCCAGTTGGCCGAACCCAACTGGTAGACTGAGGGAAAGGATATGTGAGCACTGATTAGTCTTCTAGGACTCAGAAGAGCACAGAGAAGACAGTGGCTGCAAACAAACAAGCCATGTTCCTGTATACTTTGCATCTTTCAGGTTTCTGGTTTCTCTGTGGAAAGGATTTAAACTTCTCCTTGCTTGAATGGCTCTTCTGCCTGACCGCACTGCACTCTCCAGGATCCTGAACACGGCCTGACATTCAGCTACAACCTTATTAATAACCAAGGACTCTATTTCCTTAATGCTGAGATGTAGCATACTATTTTTGAATACACCATATACTGGCAACATTAAGAAGAAGGGTGAAAAATTACTTGGAGAAGGAGACTTCTGGTCCTCTAATTATATCTCAATTACAGTATTTGTCTTTCCTCAACCTTACCAATCAGACCATGCAACTCTTATGAAAAGTGAACAATATTCAATGGAACGTTTAACCTTTCATACTATAAAGAATCATGAAGCACAATCACTACTACTTACTTAATGCCCAGTAAATTTTCCGCATAAATACTCCTGATTCTCATATAGTAAGTATTATCAATTCGATTGTAAAGATGAGACAACAAAGAATCAGAGAGCTTCTGCAACTAGCCTTGAGGAAGAGATCCAGGCATCTGGGATCACCTCCCCCTCTGTATTCCATACTGCATTTCAATAGAAGAAAAGGCTGGCCGACTGGCGCCTCCTGAATCACCTTCCTGTAAATAACATGTTTGGTATTGGGGAAACTCTCTGGAAGACACTGTTTTCACTTAAACAAGATGAAACCCCCACCCCCACTCCTCCATCCGGAGACCAGAACCTTTTCACATGTGATTCCTAAAACTGTAAACCCAAAACCCTTTCATATGTGATTTCTAAAACTGTAAACCCGAAACCCTTTCATATGTGATTCCTAAAAGTGTAAACCCGAAACCCTTTCATATGTGATTTCTAAAACTATAAACCCAAAACCCTTTCATATGTGATTTCTAAAACTGTAAACCCGAAACCTTTTCACATGTGATTCCTAAAGCTGTAAATCCAAAACCCTTTTACTTGTGATTTCTAAGGCTGTAAACCTGAGATTCTTTCACGTGTAATATCTAGAGTGTAAGCCTGTATAAAGGCAGAACCTTTCTTTGTTAGACAAGCTGGGTTTAGAGAAATCACCACCTGGCTCCCGGCCGTAATTATAATAAACTCCTTCCTTCCCCCGTTTGGTGTTCAAGAGCTCTGTTTGTCCAGGCTGCTCCTGCTACAGCCTAAGGCCACACAGTAAAGAACTAACGATTTGTGAATGACCATTCTAGGATTTGCATGTTATATTTAACCATACAGATTTCAGGGTCTTTGATTAAAGGCTCTTGGAGACATTCTTCCTCTCCAGCTATGACTAGACCAAAGGCTGCCTGTATGAATAATGGAAATACTTCACCATTTGAAGGAAGCTTTTTCTTCAGCAAAAGATGCTTATTCGCTTCTTGAATATAATTTTAATGAGGTCTTCCTGGCAACCCTATTGTAAATTAGATAATTCCCCTCCACCTCTGGCCCCAACCCCCTTTATCTCTCTCCCCCTGTCATCTTTCCTAGCCCCCTTTATTACTTATTGTTTTCTCTACTTACTAGACTGGAAGCTCCATGAAGGCAGAGGTTTTCTTTACCATATTCCTGGTGCTTACAATAGCGCCTGACATATATTTCAAATACTTGTTGAAAGAATAAATATTAACTTACTCTACCAAGATTCTTATCCTTAAAAATCCGAGAAAGTGTTTTCTTTGGCTGCTTATACTGTAGTAAGGCTCACAAAGGACTAGTGACTTTTTTCTATATTTATATTCAATACGAAGTAGCCTGAAGTCTAATAATAAACTTCATTAGCAGTAATAAATACATAGGAGAAATTTCTGATTAGTCTTTCTGACATTCTGATATTAAAAATAACATTTTATTATGTTCTATTCTCTGAGATCTCTGTTTTCTGGCATTTCTTGATCAAATCTCATTCTATATAGCTATCCAAGTCTATTTGCCCTTCATAAATGTATATGGCATGGAGTGGAACATTTTCAGAAATACAGGAATGTAGTCAGTAGAGGTCTTTGACTACACTTTGTTGGTGGCATAATTAACTAGAACTGTGGGTCTGTGTTTATATGAAGTACACAGGTGCAGAAAGGATGGGCTGTGTACAGAAATATGCAAATAAATAAATGCTTAATTTCATTTTGAGGGTCCAAATACCTATTTGAAGTCAACCACAAGTGAGAGGATTTCTTCATAACCTACAAAAGCTTTTTTGAAATCCTAATTATGCACACTTTTTAAGAAGTGCCAAATGGTGATTATTTGAAAGGAGCTAGGAAGGAACCAAACTTTCTCTAAATTAAAACTGAGTGTGCATGCACATATTTAGTTTTAACTACCAAAAAAAAAGGGCCTCTTTTCCTTATCCGTAAAATATAAGGCATTCTGATCTTGTTTTTCTCTTTCTTTGTTTTTTGGAAACTGAGCATAAAAAAATAACTTTAAGAAAGTCACAGAAATATACCAACCTTAACTTTGCTGCTAATTAATGTAATCAAAAGGCCTAGCAGGATTATTCAGCAGCCTTTTATCTCTGTATGATGAGTGGGCTTCAAATAGCCTCCCATCTCCCATTGCCAGTTGGATGTCATCTCAAAACTGAGTAATAGCAGCAACTGTTCTTAGTAAAAATACTGCAGACTCTTCCTTCAGAGTATGACATAAAGAAAGATAAGCAGCTACATAATTATCTAATGATCAGTTTTTTTTTCCAAAGTAGTTGGAAGGTCAAAGCTGGGAAATAAGTACCAGAATGTTTTTCTGCTTTGACAGAAAGCAAAAAACGTTTTCCTTAAGCCCTTTTTATATAAATATTTTCATATTATGTTTCTATACACACGGACACACGGATAGTCACAATTACTGCACACCATTTTGATTTTTGAATGAAACAATCTCTGCATTCCTCAGCCATGTATGTATGTTAGCACTGCCTGAAATGTTTCAAGGAGAATTGATTTTCAGGCTGTACTGCACTGTAGTGTACTCCTTTCTTCTAAACCCCAAATTTGGGTTTATAATGAGATTTGAAAAAGAGCTGGAAAAGTCATTGCAAGAAAAAAATGTAAAGTTTTTGCTAAAATGTCTCTGACAGGCTTTACAGACTTTGCAGTGCAATTCCTTTGAGAGGACAAGCCGTAGCTTGCATGGCCACAGTCATACTCTAGATGACAGCGGATGCTAAATATTATCATATAACATATTTAACTTTGTACAGATATATAAATGACTTTTATCTTTTCCAAAAGTACCTATAAAATCATGTCTTCTGAATGCAATTCCCATCATTTTCAAAGTACTTTATTTTTCTATCTTGCTGTTGAAAATCAATTTATCAATAAATGACACAATTCTAGCTTTAGTGGATGCATGAGGTAAACCATTTTTTATTTTAAGAATTAAGGAAACTTTGTATAATTTTGTTCTCAGTATTATAAAAGATAAAGGAAACTATAAATGAATACACACAGGAGTATTTCTAAAAGGCTTTTGAACAATTTTCTTAGGAATAAAAATAGAAACATGCAGAATAATTCCATAGCTTCCACAGAAAGAAGTAGGGTGATGTTTGTCTGACCAACTCCAACAGTTAAAGAATATCCTACTATCATCTGTAGTAGGATAAGAAAAAAAAATCATTGCTATATGATTTCATTTTTACTACAGATCAGGAAACATACAGCCTATGGTTTGAAATTAAACAGTTTTTTAAAAACCATATTTTAATGGCTTATGACAGCTATTATATAAACAATCATTATTTAGGAAAATATTTTAATGAAGCTTTTTTCCTCTTCTCTCACAAGCTAAATTGTTATTTCTGAGAGTAAAACCATTGTACTTGTTAGATAATTTACAGTAAACACACATCCTCTTAATCACATCACAGAAGCTTAAATAGATTTGTAAAACCATTAAAAAAAATCAATACTTAGCTTTTAGGTGATGAATTAATTAATAGAGTGTGAATGCTTGAAGTCTGCATTACCCAGCATGCACTAGGGCTTTTCATAACATCATTGTCAATGGGAGCAGTATACAAAACAGTAACATGATGTAACTAGTTGGGAAGCATTGATAAAATGCATCACTCCCTGCTTGGCAGTGAGAATATTCTGGTAAAACCTGTTTTTTGGTAGGAAATTTTCTTTTCTTTTTTTTTTTTTTTTTTTTTGAGACAGAGTTTCACTCTTGTTGCCCAGGCTGGAGTGCAGTGACACGACCTCAGCTCACTGCAACCTTGGCTCACCTCAACTTCTGCCTCCCGGGTTCAAGCAGTTCTCCTGCCTCAGCCTCTCGAGTAGCTGGAATTATAGGCATGTACTACCACACCAGGCTAATTTTGAATTTTTAGTAGAGAGGGGGTTTCTACATGTTGGTCAGGCTCAAACTCCCCACTCAAGTACATCTGCCCACCTCAGCCTCCCAAAGGGCTGGGATTACAGGTGTGAGCTACTGTGCCTGGTCTATTTTTCATTTACATATAAGAGAAAACAGTGTTGCTGATAAACAAAATACAGAGAAAATATAATCAGACGGTATGTCACCCTCTTTCTCATTGGCCAGGCATTGTGTGATGATCCACACAATGGCATAATAGGAAACTGTGAAGGGCTATAGGGATCAGAGTTGTTTTCCTCCATAAAGTTTTTTAAAAGTCTTCTTTTCCAGTAAGTCATATTTTCCTAATTTCATCTGGGTTTATTTTATCCTATCCGTCTTCCAGTGCTTCTTTCAACTATAACATTTCCTCCTCAATTACATGCAATCTACAGGGAAGTATAATGAGATGCTGGACCTTGCCTTCAAGAATTTGCAGTCTAGTTGAATAACAGTACAAAGTCAACCATTACTAACAACAAAAAGGTAATCAGAAAGAGAGTTTTCTGTTTTTGAGGGGGAAAAACATATGTAATTTTGAGGATAAACTTTTGGTTTTAAAAAAACAAAACACCAATTTATGAATGTAAATTAAATAGGAAAGCTTCCACTTTGGGTTATGATTTCAGCTAGATATAGGCTCTCATTGAGAAAAACCATTAAAGCCAAGCAAATGGTCAGAAAAAAGAACTGTTTAAAGATTTCAGAGAACTACTGCAGCAACCAAGACTTGGGAGGAGAAAAAAAAATCTCAGAGAAAGGGGAACAATGTAATGTGAAGAATCAGGGCATCTGAAGATAGAGGGCAAAAGACTTAGAATCCGAAGCCTTGAATAGACAGACTCTACTAAGAGATAGAAAAATCAGAGAGAATTTTGGTAATCTGTGGAAACAGAGGGATAAAATTATAGTCCTGCGGAGATAAGACCCTAATTAAGACAGAAATCAATAGCAAAAGATAATAAAAAAGTAACTTTTTGTACGTTAAGCTGTTGGTCTCATAAGAAATTAAAAGGAAATAAAAACATTTTAAATTATTCGATGACTAAAAAAAAAGACATATCAAATTTTGAAGCAGCTGAAGCTGAGCTAAGAAGAAAATGTGCAGTCTTGCAATCATGCATTAGAAAATTGAAAGCCAAAAACTGGTGAATTAATCGGTTACTTGAAGAAATTAGAAAAAGAACATAGACTAATATCAATGAAAATAAAAGCAAGAAAAATATGTAACAGCAGAGTTAACCAAAATTAATAATTTTAAAAAAATCAATAGCCAAAATATGACTCTTTGAAATTAGTAATTAAAATTGGTCAACCTACAGAAAGACTGAGACAGAAAAAAGTTCCACAATGTGTATGTGAGCCTGTGAGAGAAGAAACTAATTATCAATATGAATAATAAAAGGAAGACATCATCAAAGATCCCTCAGATATTTAAAATATAATACAAGAATATTATAGACACCTTATGTGGAAAAAATGCACATTTAGATGAAATGGATAAATTGCTAGAAAAATAGTTTATCACCTCTGAAAGTAGAAGAAAATGCAACTAATTCTACATATACTAATGGAATATAATCTACGATTAAAATCTTATTCTCCTGTTGCCTCCCAGTATACACAATGTCATACTTAATAAATAACAAAAACCTGGAAATTACAAAAACATAATTTTCCAGAGAACAAAAAAACAAAAACAAGAGAGACCACTCCCAGCACTCCCAGCTTGGTTGTGCTGCTAGCACAACCTTCATTATTAGCAATGAAAGGTTTAGGTCCATCTCTTTATGAAAATAGATGCTGAAATTTTTTTTTTTTTTTTTTTTTTTTGAGACAGAGTCTTGCTCTGTTGCCCAGGCTGGAGTGCAGTGGCGCAATCTCGGCTCACTGCAACTTCCACCTCCCAGGTTCTAGCGATTCTCCTGCCTCAGCCACCCGAGTAGCTAGGATTACAGCTGTGTGCCACCAAGTCCGACTAATTTTTTTTATTTTTTGTAGAGACAGGGTTTCACCATGTTAGCCAGGATGGTCTCCATCTCCTGACCTCATGATCTGCTCACCTCAGCCTCCCGAAGTGCTGGGATTAAAGGTGTTAGCCACCGCGCCCAATCTAGATTCTGAAATCTTAATCGAAATAATAACCCAAAGTGTGGAAAAATCATTTGATAAAATTCAGCAACTGTCATGATAAAAACTCTTAATAAACCTAAAATTCATGTTGTGATGGTGTATCTAGATTTTACAAAATAATCTATAAACCATCAGAATGAATATGTGAACTTAAATGGTTGTTTGATAGTGCTATAAAAACAAAAAATATTACTTAGCAGTAAAATACTATAATAAAATTTAAAAAGCAATAACATTTTACAAGGAATCTAACAAAAGATGCATAGCAATTCTACTCTAAAAATTACAATATACTATTGAGAAAAATCATTAATATTTAGAAAAATGGGAGGAAATTATCATTTCATGCATTGGAAAACAATATATTTAAAATGGTACTTATCCATGAGCTGATACATAGATTTGAACTAAGCTCAATCTAAATTTCATATAAATGAAACTAGGAATCAAATATATAGGGATTTTAGGTCTGGGTTCTTTCACTCAGCATAATGCATTTGTTATTTATTCATATTGTTGTACATAGCAGAGTTTGTCACATTTTACTGCTGAGTTGTATTCCATTAAGAAATTATACTACAGTTTATGTATTCACCTATTGATAAACTCTTTGGGTGTAGTTTCTGACCATACAAATAAAGGTGCTATGAACATTTCTGTACAAGTCTTTTTATAAGCATAAACTCTATTTCTCTTGCAGAAACATATAAGTGTGATGGCTAGAATATATGAAAAGTATATATTGAAAGTGTTAATATGTTGCCAAACTTTTTTCCATGTTGTATCATTTCCTGTCCATATTGGTAGTGTATGAGAGTTCCAGTTACTCTACATCCTTATCAACACCAGTATGGCCAATCTTTTAAATTTTTGCCATTCTAATAGGTATGTAGAGATATGTCATCCCAACTTTAATTTAATTTTCCCTAATAACTAATGATTTGAACATCTTTTCATCTGCTTATTTTTCATCTGTATATCCTTTATTAAAATGTCTGTTCAAATCTTTGTCCAATCTTTTACTAGATTGTTTTTTATTGTTTGTTTTAATTATGAGTTGAAAGTATCCTTTATATAATCTGGCTACAAGTCCTTTACTGGGTATATGATTTACAAATATCTTCTCTCAGTCTGATTTACCTTTCACTCTCAGCATATTTCAAAGAGCAGAAATTTTTAACTTGGGGAAATCTAATATATAATGGTTATTCTTTTTATTGTGCTTTTAGTATCACAGAAATAAAATTTTTGCCTAACCAAGATCACAAAGAATGTTCTCCTATGTTTCTTTACAAAAATGTTATAGTTTTATGTTTTACATTTAGGTTTATGATCTGTGTTAAATTTTACATATGGTTCAAGGAATGAACTGAAATAATTTTTCTTTCACCCTCCTTCTCTTCTTCTTTCTCTAACATTTTTTTTCTTTCCTTCTTTCTTCCTTTCTGTAAATACATAAGTTATTGCATCACAATTTGTTGAAAAGACTCTCTTTTCCCACACTTCATTACTTTTTCACATTGGTCAATAATCAGTGGTCACTTGAGTTTTTTATGATAATAAAAAAAATTAATTGTCTCTGTATGTATGGGTCTGTTTTTGGACTCTATTCTGTTTTGTTAATTTACTTACCTTTGTGGACCTAAACACCAAACTGTATTAACACTATAGATTTAAGTTGAATCTTGCAATCAGGTAGTGTTTGTCATTTTTTCCCCAAAAATTGTTTTAGTTATTCTAGATCCTTTGCATTATTATTTGAATTCTATAATAACCTATCAATTTCTATTAAAAAGGTTGCTAGAATTTGATTAGGATTGTCTTGAATCTACAGATCAGTATGAAGAGAAATTGACATCTTAACAATATACAGTCTTCCGAACGACAGAATGTATCTCTCCATTTATTTAGGTCTTATTTAATTTCTCTCAGAAAGGCTCTGTAGTTTTCAATAAATAGGTCTTTCATACCACTTGTCAAGTTCATTTCTAAATATTTTATATTATCTTAAATATGTTTCTTATGTTTTCTGTAAAAATCAATTTCCATTGTTCAGTTCTAACACTGTATGTAGAAATACAATCGGTTTGTTATTTGTTGATTGTTTCATCCTGCAACCTTGATAAGCTCACATTATCTATTGTTGATTTTACTGGACTTTCTACATAAAGGATCATGTATTCTGTGTATAAAGATAGTTCTATTTATTCATTTCCAACCCAGATTTTTTTTTATTGCTTGTCTGTGCCTTATTGCAATGGCTAACATACTTTAGTTAATGTTGAATGGAAGGTGAGAACAGACAGTCTTGTATCAGGGAGAAAAGCATTTGGTATTTTGTCATTAAGTATGATGCTAACTGTAGGGTTTTATTCTTATACTTTATGGCGTAGAAGATGTCTTTACTAATAGTCTTGAGCAATTTAATATGTCGTGCCTTAGTGTGTTTTTAAAATCTTTCTTTGTGTTTGGTTTTGTTGAGCTTCTCAAATTTATGGGTTTATAGTTTTATAAAATTGGATTTTTTTACCATTAGTTTTTCAGAAAGTTTTTTTGGCTTCCACTGCTCTCTTTTTGGAGACCTCCCAATTACATGTGTATTAGGATGCTCAAAACCATCCCACAACTCATTGATTCTCTATTTTAAATTATTTTTCCTCCATGTTGGATAGTTTCTATTGCTAATCTTTCTTTCTGCAACACATAATCTGCATTATTTTCATCCTATGCATTCTTATATCAGACACTGTAATTTTCATCCCTAGAAGTTCAATTAGGATCTTTTTAAAGGAAAATATCTTCCATGTTTCTTATGGAATACAGCCTTAATAACTGCTTTAATCTTTAATGTCATTGTCTGCTAATAATAACATCTGTATCAGTTCTGTGTTTGTGTCAATTGAGAGATTTTTCTACGCAATATGGTCATATTTTCCTATTTCTTTGCATGCCCATTAGTTTTTAATTGGATACTGGGCACTGTGTATTTTTATCCTATGAAATGATAAGTTTTTTATGTTTATACATATTCTTGAGCTTTGCTCTGGGGATGCAATTATTTTTAAAAATCACTTTGATCCTTTGGAATCTTGCTTTAAGATGCATTGGGCAGGACCAGAACAGTGCTCCGTCTAGCACAAATTGTTCCCCACTACTGAGGCAAAACCCTCATGAGGACTCTACTCAGTGCTCTATAAAACATGAGGCTTTCTGATCTGGCTAATTACCCTTTATCCCTGGCCCTGTCTAAATGCCAGGCACTCTTCCCTCTATTCCTTTCAGATGGTTCTTTCCTTGCTTCCTCACACTCATGCACTGATCAGTATTTAAAGGAAATCTGCAGATTCCTGGAGTTCTCTCTTGGCAGCTCTATTACTCTGCCATGTGACTTCTGACTGCCTTGACTCCCCCATACCCTGAGCTCTGTCTCCTCAATTCAGAGGCTTTGTCAAGTTACACCTGTGTTTCTCCTTCCCAGGCTGAATCTGAAAACATTCTCAAAGCAGTAAGCAGGGATTTTATAAAGCTCATCTCATTGTTTTGTACATCTCAGTGATCACTATATTTCTTTGCCTTAATTGCAGTGTTTTGGAAACTTCTGTTTGTATATTTTGTCTGATTTTGTCTATTAGTTGTTGTTTGTGGTAGGAGGGTAAATCTGGTTGCTGCTACCCCATCTTAAACAGAATTAGAAGTCTCTTTTACTGGTATTTCAGTTTTGAACTTTACTTCTACTATTTTCATTGTTATTCTAATCTAGAAACTTCCAGATGTTTAAAATTAATTTAAAAATTTGACTCTTCTGCTACAGTATGATAAAGCTAAATACTTTAACCCCAATTACCCCCTTCTGATTTACATGCTATATTATTATAGGCATTTGATTCAATCTTTTTTATTATCTCTCCAAAGTAGGTATTGTTATTATGTTTGTTTATATTTATCCAATAAGTAAATACAGCGTAAATGTCTAACATTTTTTTTCTGTATTATTTCTTTTGGGATAATTTTCCCTTTTCTTAAAGTGGCTTTCAGAAGGACCATTTGTGAAGGGCCTTTTTTGGGTATACAATTTAAAAAATGTCTTTACTGTCCCTTTTTTTTTTTTTTTTGAGACAGAGTCTCACTCAGTCACCAGGCGCCAGGCTGGAGTGCAGTGGCGCGACCTCGGCTCACTGCAACCTCCGCCTCCCGGGTTCAAGCATTCTCCTGCCTCAGCCTCCCGAGTAGCTGGGACTACAGGCGCGCGCCACCACGCCCAGCTAATTTTTTTTTTTTTTTTTGTATTTTTAGTAGAGACGGGGTTTCACCATGTTGACCAGGACGGTCTCGATCTCTTGACCTCGTGATCCGCCCGCCTCGGCCTCCCAAAGTGCTGGGATTACAGGCGTGAGCCACCGCGCCCGGCCCCCTTTTTAAATATAGTTTCTGTGGTATATAATTCATTGGGCTCTCTGAATCTGGATATTCTGGGTCTTCCTTTTTTAAAATGTAGGTATTGCCCAGGAGCTTTTTCTTCAGGAATTTTATATGGAGTTATAAGTTTTCTGTAGAGCTGGAGGATGGGATGTGGTGGGGAAGATGAAAGGAGGAGGGCCCTCTCTGACCCAACATTCCATTTGGATTGGGTGCCATGTTTTTTTCCTCCTACGCCTCTGTCTGCCATTACAATTCAGAACTGGCAGCTCTCAAGGAAGGTGCTAGTTCCAGAGTTTGTTTACCTCCATTGACTCACACGTTCACCTGTTCACCTTTTTTTCTGCCCTTGCAGATTTCCTTTCCTTCCTGCCAGCTAAGCAGGGTATTTAAAGAGATTTTTAAACAAAATTATTTTGGATCAATTTCAGTTTTTTGTCAGGACAAAGTTTCTGGAAATCCAGTCTGCCTCATTATCGGAAAAGGTAGCATGGGAAGAACTTGTGGGTTCTGTTTATGTACAGGTTTGTTTACTCTATTAGACTACAAAGAAACTTCATCCAGGTTGAGACTGTGTTTTAGTCTCAACACAGACTTTGAAAAGAGTAGTGGGGGGAAACCATGGTTGATGCAATTTTTGAAAAGGAGTGAGTAGCCAACATTTTAATATCTAGAGGATATATAAGGAAACATTAAGAATGAAGACAAATAAATTAGAGGTCATAGGACAAATAAATTAGAAGGTAATTTTTAAAGAACACTTTATGTGAGGTGGTAGAGTGAAAAGGTATATAAAGGGGTGAGTAGAGGAGTGAAAGTTAAATGGTAAAGTAACTTCTCCAAATATGAAAATGATGGAGTAACAATGATGAGGATGAGAGCTTAACAAGGAAGGATAAGAAAAAAAATGTAATATAAGAGATTTTTCATCCAAACTGAGTAGAAAATCCAATGAAGAGGGGAGAAATTAAGCTAGAGGAAGAATAAGTAATTAATGGAACAAGTTCAGACAAGAGGTAGAAAAAATATTAGATCAAGAGAATAGTTAGAATGGTTAGCTTCAAAACAGAACAGAGAAAGAAAGAATGTTCGGACCTGTAACAGTTAAGAGTAAGAGGCAAGAAAGGTTGAGAAAGATATTACCTGTTGGAAACTATGTCCTCATTTATTTATAATGTATTTTTCAAGCACTACATAAAAAGAATTAGAAGCAGCTGGAACATTGGTAAAATGACAAGAAACTGCATTTGAGTAACTTAATTGGAACAGCTGCAAGAGAATTTATAGCAATAGATAGTTAACACTGAATTCTGTATGAATCCATAACAAAGAGAAAAAGGCTTGGGGAATAGGTCCATATGACTCAAAAGAAAATACCACCTAGATTCTCACTTATTTTCACTTAGTGCTCCCATCTGAGGAGTGCATAACATTAGTCTTTCATCATGTGGTAATAGTCACACCTACCAGATTATCCTAGGTTTGTTAAGAGTTGTTATATGAGATACCAACGCAAATGTCTTAAATCTCTTCTGAGGCCTGAGCAGAAGCATCTCTGTCCCTCTAATTAGATGGAAACAAGAATCACAACTGAGTTTGGCCTGATTTTCCCAGATGTGGAGACCTGAGGACTCAATGTTGAGTTTCCGTGTACAGAGAAACTTTAATACATGGTGCCACATCTGCTGCAAAGATGCTAAATCAGGTCATGAAAAATGTAAGAAGAATTATTATATGGGCCAGACCCAGAAAAAAATTGATGATTAGAATTCGCAATACACTCTGCTAAGATTTCAGGTATAATTTACATTGGAATATTTTTTCCTGACACAAAATTTAATAAAATATTCAAGTTAAATAAGTCCAAGGCATTTTTTGAATCATTGACAAGAAAGTATATATTTTGTACAGGTCCTCTTCTACCCTTAGATTTTTCACAATTCATTCTTTTAGATAGAAAGGAAATTCATATCCCTGAATATCCACTCACTGAATCACTGAAAGGCAATGGCCCAATACAAATATTATAATAAAAGATGAAACTAAGAAGGACCAAGTAAGAAGCAAAGATCAAATGGAAAATGTTCTTTTCAAAATGAAACACTTAGTCCAGGAAAGACTGGGGTGTCAAACCTTGAACCTGAGAAGAGCTTGGCTCTGAAACCTTGGCTTCTAGTATGAATGTGTCTGTTACTCTCTGGGTGGCTCCATGGGACATGCACTTCTCAAGTGTGGAGAAAGAAAGAAATTTCAGGCTGAAATGTAGAGCTGTCTGAAGACAATATTTTGTTTAGCAGTCCATTTCAGGTTGCCATTATCAAACGTTATTATGTTTTCAACCCCAGGACCAGAAACCACATTGCTCTTTGTGGGCCCACTGTGGGGCTCTCTCTGTGGAGCATCCCATCTGATATACATTTACTTTTACCATCGTTTCTATTGTAATGCAAGTCTTGTGCCCTGGTTGCTCAAAGTATCATCAACTAGCAACTAAATGGACCCTGTTATTAAGTGCCAGGGTAACTAAATCCTGTCAAGGGGAAAACAAGCATTATTATAGAAATCTTAGAGAAGAAAAATGATTTCATAGAAAAGAGTGGCTTAATGAGGGTAATGTCAGGAGCTGGGATTAACTAGTGGGAAGAAAGTACTGGTTGAGACAGGTCTGGTGTCTATCTTGTCCCAGAGTTTCAGGTGAAGAGGAAGAATTTCAAATCATAAGGCTATTGAGCATGTTCTTTGCACCAAGCACTGAGTTTGTCCTTTCCCCTGCATTAGCTCTTTTAACTCTCCCTCAAACAACTGAAAAAACAAGCCAGAGAGGTTCATTAACTTTTCCATAGAGTATTTAAACCCATTTGTGCTTGCAACTTAAGTCAAATCATGTTAATTCTCTGCTCATGATACTCCAATCATTTCTAGTCATACTTAGAAAAGTAAAATTCAAAGTCCCTACTGTATTCTACAGAGACTTACATTGTCTGGTCTCTGTCTATATCTCTGTCTCTGTTTTCTACGATTATGTCCTTCCTGTCTTTAGCCACATGGCCAGCTTGCTATTCTTTGAGTATACAAACTTGCTTACACACAGCATCTTTGCATTTTCTGGTCCCACTGGCTGGAAAGCTCTTCCCGAAGATATCTACATAGCTTACTCCAGTCTCCACTCAAACATCTCCTCCTCAGACAGGGCTTCTCTGCTGCACTATATACAAGAACATACACTATGCAAAAGCATGCTCAATTCTTTTGCCTTACTTTATTTTTCACTGAGGCCTTTTCACTGTGTTATATTATATTATGCCATATTATATAATTTTTTATTTTATTTTCTACTAGAATGTAAGTAAGCTCTGGGGGATGGAGGCATTTTGTATCATCAGTGCCTAGAACAACATCTGGCCTTAGTAAGTGCTCAATAAATGTGAACTATAAGAATAAACTATATGACTGGTTTTCTCTCTGCAGTCTTATGTACTGCTTTGGTGCCATAGTAATATTGTTTTACCTGTTGCTAATGTTTACTGGATGCTTGTTACATTTGAGGCATGAATTAAGTGTCTTACAAACTTTATTATATTTAGTTTTCACCAATGTACTACACCATTTTATATAAGGGACTTGAGCATTTGCAGATTTTGATACCCACAGGGGTCCTGGAACCAATCCCCTAGGGATACCCAGAGATGACTGTACTCAATAAAGGCATATGAGTGAGAAAGTATTATTATTATCCCAATTGTTTATATAACGTGATTGTCATAAAAATTAAATAATAGATCACAAAACGAATAAGTGAAGTAGCTGGGATTTGAAACCAGGTACATGTGACTCTGGTTCCATCCCCCAAACCACTGTAGACAGTCATGACTGTATTATTTAATGATAAGTTTACTATACCAATCCCTATTAGGAATCAGTGATCTAGCCCTACTCCTCATACAGATAAGAAACATAGAGGCCTATATTTAAGAATAGGAAACACAGCAAGATCTAGAGCCTTTATTTCAGATCTTTTCCTGCACATGCCATATTGGCCTGTGACTAATAAAGAATTTCTTGAAGAATGTTAACTACTAATAAATAAAGAAAAATATTTAGGTACTTCCTGACAACACTAATCAAAATAACACATTCAGTGGCAAATTCATAAGGCAAGTATGGAAATTCACATTTGGAAGTGTGAACAATATTTGGATGAATAAGAATCCTTTAAATATAAACTGGAAATTAACCCACAATATTTGTGAGATTTTAGCATATTCCTGGTTGACAAAGACAGACTATTCTCAATCAAAAATAGGCTTCTGTCCAGTACATAGCCATTTCTAATATATTCAAATAACATGACCTGAATAAATGAGAAATTCACTCCACTGCTTATTTCTTCATAAACAATGTACACACTTGAAGATAACTATTCTCAGATGTTAGAGCAAATTTCAATATAGTTGACTCACAGAGGATGAAAATAGCATTAACATTCTGGTATACTAAAGGATAATAATCATCAAAAATCATAATGATTGAACACATAAAAATAAAATATAGACTATGCACAGTGGCTCCTGCCTATAATCTCAGCAGTCTGGGAAGCTGAGGAGAGAGGATCACTTGAGATCAGGAGTTCCAGACCAACCTGGACAACATAATGAGACCAGGTCTCCACAAAAGGTAAAAAAAAAAAAAAAAAAAAAATAGCAGTACATGGTATCATGTGCCTGTAGTCTCAGCTATTTGGGAGGCTGAGACAGGAGGATCACTGGACCAGGAGGTTGAGGCTGCAAAAACCTATGACTGTGCCACAGCACTCCAGCCAGGGTGACAGAGTAAGACTCTGTCTCTAAAATTTTTTTTTTAAAAGAATATGGATGGATGAATAGATACCTAGCAAAGTTAGGTATTTATACATTTTTATGTCAAGTTTATTGTTTTAAATATAAGGGTATGCTCATCCAGGGGTTCTCATTTAGCCTATTTACTAATTACTTCCCATCATGGCAAAAGTCGACTTAATCTCTGTTCTCTCCTTAAAGTACATTAAAAAGACACTTAAAAAGATAAAAGAAGCACAAATACATAAGGAAGAGAGAACCAAAGAGGAGACATTAGGCAAGTAAATAGAAGTTAGAAGCATGGGAAATAGACATCTACTAGCTGGTTTATGGAACAGAGAAGGCAGCTAAGCCTGCGGAAGGGACACAGAGGAGGAAAGGAGGCCCAGAAGAAAGCTGGTACTGCAGCAGAATCCCAGGCATGCTCAGATTAGGTGCAACTCCTACAGCTGAAGGTGGGAGTCAGACAGGGCAGTAACCAGGAAGAAAAATGAAAGGCTGAAATAAAAAAGCCTTTAGACCTCCAGATGATCTGTCTAGAATTATGAGTCTAGTGACTATCCTTCCTCTACTCCAGCAGATGCCTGCACATTTGCCATGGGCCAAGTTGACCTAGGTGGGCTCTGGAGTTAGAGCCATCAGACACAAGCAAAGGCAAGAGTGATAATGTGAGTCATCCTTCTGAAAGAGATGGACTAAATGGACATCTACAAACTCATTTCCAGCTCCTTTCTTCTGCTCAGTGTCTCCATTAACACACCTCAATAAACCCATTTTCAGGCCTTATTATTTCGTAATTTCCCTTCAGATGGGCGATATCTTTTCTTGAAAACTGACCAGTCCAAGAAAGAAACCCACAGACACTATCATTTTTAAATCCCCCCAATGAAATGTTCTAGTCCTCAGAAGGTTATCCTACAGTGAGAACTGCCACTGGACAAGGCTCACTCCCCATCAAAGACTTTCCAAGCATCATTTTAGTGTCTCATTCTAAAACAAGGATGGACAGTTACCACCAGACAGGCAAGGGAAAGACAGATTCCAACTTGAAAGACAGACAGCAAAATAAACAGAAGAAGAAATATGCTTGAAGTCAACACAAGGCTGAGAGAAGAAAATTTCAAAGTAACTGTTTTTAATATCTTTACAGAAGAAAAAACATATATTACATCCATGAAAAAAAAGAATCAAACATTATACAGAGGATTCAGAGAATCAGAAAGAACTCTTGTAAATTAAAAAAAAAACAACAACGAAAAAAATCCAATAGAAGGTCCAAAAGAAGTTAGGGGTTATCAACCCCAAAAATATAACAAAGATATACTCTTTCCTGCACACTCTTCCCCTGTCTTGCAAGGGCTGGAAACTTGGGCTTGCTCTAGGAAGTCTTTGCCAGCCAAACTCTGGATAAGACTCAATAGCGAGAGACATTTGCCCATGATCTGGCAGGCTGTTGAGACCTGTATTATAATAAGGGCTAGTAGGTTCTTGGGTTTGGATTGAGACTTCACAGCGGACTTTGAATGTCTCACTGAAAATCTCCCATCTCAAGTCTGGAAAGAGCTGCAGCTCCTCAGGCTCCTAGATTCCCTGAAATTTAGTGGAGACATTCACTAGATTGTTGTCATTCCTCTAGCCCTTTCAATGCTTTTTAAAACCTAATTTCTGCATTAAATCACTCTCTACTCATAGTACCTCAAGTAGTTTTTGTATCCCAAAAAAGTGTTCACATAGCAGGTAAATAGGAAGACTTTTCATTAGAGCACGTGTGTATGTGTGTGTGTGTGTGTGCGTGTGTGCATGTGTGTGTTAGTGGGAACTGGCGGCAATCTAAGTGTTTGTCACCAGAGGAATTAAGTAAAACATTGTGTATGTAGTGATACATGTATCGGCTGGAAACACTATACCTATATAAATACTCATATATATCATGAAGATGTAGTTTTTGTGAAAACAAGAGATAAAATGAGATTGATAGTACACTGTCTTTAAGTAAAGGAAAGCATGAAGACAGGCAAGACGATAATGCACATTTTACAAGGAACCTGTATTATATACATTGTAATGTGTATGAATAAGAGAGAAGCAGATGGGAGTTAGGACCACCGTGGATGAAAAGGAGAAAATAATACTGCCCCTTGTGCAGTCTAATAATGATGACGCAATCAATGAGGGCTAAGATTCTCCTCACCTTCAGTCTCTTTCCCTCTCACACTTCCACACCTTGCCCCCCACCCCACACCACTGCAAAACACACACACACGATTAATTGAAATTTGGCATCCACTTTGGAACTGTTGTCTACTGATGGTTGAGTCCAGGAGTGATCTGAGACAATGGCAGTGAGAATCAAAAGAGAGGATTAGATAAGAATATTTTTAGATGTAAGTACACTGAAGACAGGGATTTTGTTTAATTAATCATTGTAGTTCCTGTGCCTGTAGGTGCTCAATAAATTAATGTGTAATTGAACTCAACAAAAACTGACCTACATTCTACCACAGAGTTTAGGTACCAGAAGCAAAGTTCCATAAATTGAAGTAAATCATAAACATTCTCAGGTCTCTCTTTTTAGTGCTACTGCCATCAATAGTGGATGGTGAGCAGTGAAAAGCTAGCTTTTCAGGTGCTTTGGTTTCCACAATCATAGTGTAAAGTACAGGGACATAAAGTTGGCCATCAGCTTGCTTCCTGACCCCAGGCTTCTACATGGCTACCCAGAGGAAGGCTTAGTGGGTGGGGGTGAGGTGGGCCGAGTTAGAACTCTGAGCAATATTTCACATCTAGAGCAGCCACATCTGGAATGAGAGGACTCAATGATCACTCAAAAAAGTTATTTTTCACGCACTTTAAAGAATCCTAATATTAGAATGACCCAGAACTTTAGGTAATTACAGAATTCCTCTGATTATTTAGAAAAATTGAGTCCCTACACAGAAGGTATCTCTGTAAAACGAGGGTTGAATAAAGTAAGTTGCCAATTATAACAAAGGTTAAGAAATATAGTGTATACATATTTACATTTACACTTGTATACTCTCACGTGCACACACACACACATATAATTAATGGACTTGACTCAGAGAACATTTGCTCTAACAAACAGCTTTATTGCTTAATTTGTAATTAGGTCCTGTTTGCCCGTGTGTGGCACTAATATAAATTGATTGAGAGAAGCACCAGGTGCATTCAATTAAAAGAGCTTTAAAGTGAGGTATCATGTTTTACACTTAGTTGCATTTTCAAAACATATTTAACAGGTTTATTCCAATGTCAGGGTTGCAATAAATAGAAGTCAAGCTGACTTAAAACAGGCAAGTCTGTGGGTTAATCTTCCTGTCCCCTGATTTCCATCACCTACTTTGAAGCTATTCAATCATCCATTTGGAGACCCTGCCAAAGCCTGTGGCAGAAGCCTGCAGTTGCTCTTGTCCATGCAGTAGAAGAGCTACGTTTTTCTACAGTTTGGAATTTTATTAGTCTGACTCAAGCTAAACATTAGAACTAACAAGGCACAGAGCCAATCATCTCCGCTGTTATTTCTGTAAAATGGCTGCATGGACTAAGGTGCAGTGTGAGTCAGAGAAACTTAAACAGAGGCATTAAATAAACTCTGGGCCTAGTTGTGAATGTCTTGTCTTTTGCCACTATTCACTTGCTGGCTCTTGGTATGTATGAGGAACCCCTAGGAAGTGCCCTGAAGAGCAGGAATCAGAGGTATGTTAGAGTATTATGCAGTGCAATTATTTTTAGACTTTTCAAAAGCTATGAAAAGTTCATGAATTAGCTTAAAGTTGCAAACGCAGGCACAGAGGGAAGGTAAAATACACTTAGCGTAAATATTGGAGATCTGTGGGTAATGAGAAAATACTGATCCAATTAGTTGTTATTAATACTTTCCTCAAAAAAATATTCCTTTAAATTCAATATACACAACTTATAGTCTTAATATTTCTTAGAGGACACAGACTAATACATACTTTTTCACCTTTTGCATGAGCTTCAAATTTGAGTGATTCCTTGGACAAACTTTTACTTAAGATTGCTAGGAAGGAGCAGTCTCATTAAATTACTTTCTTCTCAAATTACCACTTAATTATGCACTGAGAGCACTATAATTTAGCATACTGTAGACTGAATGTTTATGTCCTCTTAAATCCGTATGTTGAAATCTAATCCCCAATATGATGACATTTGGAGATAGGGGCTGTCGGGGAGATGTTGTTTGGAGGTAGGGCTTTTGGGAGGTAAATGGCATTACTGCCCTTATAAAAAGGTCCCCAGTGGGCTCCTTTGTCATGTGAAAATGTGCAGACACAGTGGGAAGACAGAAATCTATGAATCAGAGAGTGAGTTCTCACCAGACACCAAAATCTGCTAGTGCCTCAATCTTGGACTTCCCAGCCTTCAGAACTGTGAGGAGTAAATTTTTGTTGTTTGTAAGACTCCCAGATTATGGTATTTTGTTATAATACCATAATAATATTTTGTTATAATACCAGCTACCCAGATGACTGACATACTGTCACTGTAGCCCTCAAAAACCACTGATGATAGGTACATATGCCACATCTTCAAAGCACACAATAGAGTAAATCTGTCAAGAAGTTAGCAGATTATTGACTGATAAAACACACAAATTCATTGTCTATTCAAATCTTACACATTACTTAAGAAAAATCTCAATTGCTGCCACATCTAAAGTCTCCCTGATTATTTTTGTGTAAATATGTGCACGTTTTTGTGTTTCCTAGAATCTGTTTTCCCCAATTATTTTATGCAAAGAATCTTTGTCCTCAACTTGCAAACTAACAAGGAAAGTGGTATGCATGACATTTGATAACTACCTCATGCCTAATTAAGATGTTATAAATTCATGCCTTGCAACATTCTCTTCTGATCTAACACATAGCATATAGCTGATGAAATGTAAAAGACACAATTAAATGATTTAGAAGTAGTAATGTATTGATAAGCTAGAATGGAATGAAATACAAAATGTTAAGAGAAACTAATACTGTGGGTATCCTGGTATTTGAGCTTGGAATTAAGCAGAGATGACAAAATATTCTGGATTCTGTAGGATAGAAGAAGGTCCCTCACATGCAGAGGAGAACTAGAGTTAGCCTCACTGCTGGTCTCATGCTGGGCCAGTGTGGAACTTTCTGACACTGAAGGGGAGGCTGAAAAATGGCCTGATATACTAATTTTGGGTGGTACAACATTTACAATGTTACCTTTTATAGGGGCACAAAGAAGCAGACAATCTTGCAGCCAGGGAACCTTGAGCCAAGCTACCACCTGGCAGCAGGAAATGAAATGACAGATTAAATTAAAAGGAGAGAAAAATATCAACAGTAATTTTGAAATAAGTATGTTTAGAAAATCTGAAAGGATAAAAAATGAATAAATCCATAAAAGAAACAAGAAATTATGAACTAAAAAATATATAAATGAAATAATAAAAGGTAGATATAAAAAATAGAAGTTCTTAAAGTGAAAAGTATTGTTATTGACATAATAAATGGGACAACCTTTAAGTCAGACACAAAGAATAAACAGAAAAGGAATAATTGTTGCACTGATGATAGACTTCTCGGCAGCAACAGCGGATGCTAGAAGACAGTAGAATAACTCCTTCACATGCTTGAAACAATACATTTTGAATATAAATTATATATTCAGCTAATATTTAAGAGTGAATTTACAATAAATACATTTTTAGTTACATAGGGCTAAGAGAATTCCTTTACTACTTGATAATTTCTTTTTTTTTCTTTCCTTTTTTTGAGACAGAGTCTCGCTCTGTCGCCGAGGCTGGAGTGCAGTGGCGCAATCTCAGTTCACTGCAAACTCTGCCCCCTGGGTTCAAGCCATTCTCCTGCCTCAGCCTCCTGATTATAGGCACATGCCACCATGCCTGGCTAATTTTTGTATTTTTAGTAGAGACAGGGTTTCACCATGTTGGCCAGGCTGGTCTCAAAGCCCTGACCTCATGTGATCTGCCCGCCTCAGCCTCCCAAAGTGCTAGAATTACAAGTGTGAGCCCCTACGTCAGGCCATCCATAATTTCACTAAAACAGTTACTAAGTGATAACTTTCCTTCTCCAATAGTAAAGGAAGGATATGTAAGAAATAACAATAAATTAATGGTAAAATTGTGAATAAATTTAATAAACTAATTATAAAAAATAACATGTAATATAAAAGAGAAAAAATAAAATTTTAGACAAAAGGTGTGGTGTTGGGATTATTTTTAAAAAGCTAAAGTCTTTAGAGTTAGCTAGAAAAATTTATAGTTATGTATGTTAAAGAATAGAATTGCTAAAGGAAGAAAGTTACACCCTTCAAACTAGTAAAGGAAAAGCACAAATAATAACAATGCAACAACGGTAATGATGATGAAAGGAATTTGATCAATACACAAGAAAATCGGAAAGCAAGGAGAAAAATATCCTACAAGGGTATGGTGAACCAAAAACAAAAAATGAGATGGTAGACACTGAATTTATCACAAAATATTTTTTTAAGATATTAAATTACCCTGATAAGAGATTAGACTGAAAGTAATCTTTCTGAGTATTGGTTTCAGAAATGTAATTTTAAAAAATGAGATTAGAAAGTTAAAATTAAGGATCCATAATGCTCAACTACTAATCGAAAAAGCTGCTAGAGCATACTAATACCAGACAAAGCAGAATTTAAGGTAAAAACATTTGCTGAGACAATTATTTCATTCTCATAAAATGAAGAATCTAAAGGAAGTAGAATAATAAAAACTATGTATTTACTTAGCAATATAGCCTTGTAATGCATAAAACAGAAACACACCTGATTTAAAGGAAATTGAAGTCCACATATATTATGGATTTTTGCTAAAATCTTAACATTTATATCATAAATAGACAAAGCAGATTAAAAATCAGCAGGCATACAGAAATACATAACAAAATAATTAGCTTTTTTATTTTTATTGATATATAAATTTGAAAATAATATGAATTAAAAATAGATCATGTAGCAGATTATCACTAATGTTTAAAAAAATAAAGAACTGACATAACACAGACCACTTAGTATGACCATTGGTTAAAATATTCTATACTCATGTGTCTTTCCCATAGCACTTAAGTTTTATCAGGCACATAAGCACTCACATATTAATGTGTAACCTGAAGTGATGTTCTAAAGAATGTATTATATTCTAGATTTCATTCAATTTTTGCTGTTTTGTATGCACACAGCCAAAAATTTTTTGTCAATTTATAGCAGTCCTACAAGGCAAATTGATGAAAAAATGAGAAAACCAAACAAAGCCAAATTAGTCTTCCACAATATTAAAAAGCTATATGCTTTTATCCTTTCAGTTTTTTTCAGTTTTATTGAAAATGTGGGAGGCAACTGAAATTAGTAAAGATAAAATAACTAAATTTACTATTTCAAAATTATAATTGACCAAAGCATTCTTCATTATTAATATCAAATTGTTCAATTTAATATTTAAGCACTTTTAAATTTATCTGTTCAATAAAAACTTTTATCGATTTTGTTGTTACTAAAAGGGAAAAAGCGTGGTCAGCTATCATGAAACCAGACGGTGGCTGGTGAAATACCTCAGAATATATGTCACTTTATGAACTTAAAAAAATTATCTTACAAGGTTAGAGATTACAGTTATAAATAGCTTAGGAGAAAAAGAAAGGCTAATCATTTTAAAATGAATTTGACTTTTTCTCTATAAGGTTTACACTAGAGAGATTCATGTCTATATCAACGTTGTCTGATGTATGGTTAACATCATTTTGCCTTTTATAAAGCCTATGCCTACCATGGACCATCAGTTTCATTATTGTTCTACTTGGTATTTTTTATTCTAAGACACAGAGGCTCATTCACACGTCTTAAGACAAAAAGGTTTTAATGTAAAGATGTATGTATACTGAACTCAAATAGTAACTGAAAAAACTTTGGGAACTAAAGCTGCTCTAGGGATTGACAGTTTTCTCCTCTCTTTTGTGATCCTTATAGTAATTTACTGTTCTTGACAGTTCTTCTATTTTTGTATCTGCTTAACTCTTCTCTCTTCATTCTTCCCTCAACCAACTTTGCTGGTTGGCTGTATTTCCTCAATCATTATGCTTATAATGAATAAGTGGGTAGGGCAAAAAAAAAAAAAAAAAAAAGGAACAAAGGCAATATTGCAGAGGGTTTCAAGAATTAATTGGGAAAGTAGATGTAAAATGCTTATATAAGTTTGCAGCATATAATACATGCTTAATAAGTGTTAATCAAAGATTATCAGCTCCATTGTAATTTTACTTATTAAGGTCAGACTCTGAGAAACAGGAACAAAGCATGGATTATGTCTGATTTTTGAAGAGCAAAGATTATAAGGCTATATCCAAAATGTTTTATTCCAATATTTCAGTTTTACAAATATCAAATATACTATATTTTTTCTAAGAAAGAAGTTTTTCACCATGAAGAGTGACCAAGAGAGAAGTGGTTACAATATTTGTTCAAAAAGTCACTGTTTGTGTCATATAGAAAATTTCATTAAGGCATTTAAAAGTGTGTGTTCATCATCGGTTCATTTGAAAAATGAACGAACTCTAAAAAGAGAGGCATTGGTTGTTAGAAGATTTCACTAAGGTCAATGCTGATTTAGCACAGTTATTTTAAATTTCTACTTCTATGATTTTCTTTTACTTAGTCTCTAGTCTATTACGTACGAGTTTTTGAATTTATATAAAAGTACTAAACTTCCTATTTATTTCAACAAATAATATACATGTTCCCAAGTGTAGAACAATCCTAAACCATTGTGAAGGCTACAAACAGCCTTTCTCTCATAATGTTTGACAAGAGAAAGCCATTTACCTTCAATAAACTTTTGGTAAAGGCAGAAAGGTAACTACCAACTCAATGCCTATATCCTTAAGCCAAAGGTACTTTAAAATTTAAAAGCATTTCCAATAATAAAATAGAAAAAACTTATTAATAAAAACTACTAGCTCCAAAATATCATTTTCATTAATTCAAAATTAGACACTTTAATTAAGCATTCCCACCTTTTCATTATCATGTACAGTTAATAATTTCTTTAAATAAAAGTGGTATAAATTACTTATTTCTGAAGGTGAATACTTTGGTAATTATTTTGAAAGCTAGAAAACTACTGGAAGAGTAAGAGACAACTGAGACAATTGAGTTTTTGAGGTTATATCCTCAAATACTTGAGCATGGTTTTCTAAAAGCTTTGATCATTTTAAGCATTTACATGACAACTTTACGAAATGGCAAGCAATAAAAAATTGAAATTGCAAAACTGAGTTTCATATTTGCTTGTAAACATGACTTTGTTGATCTTGGGTCTTTCAAAACTGTGCTTTTAATGCAACAACAACACAGCTCCTCCAATAAGTAAGAAAAAATTATATGCCTATAATAAAATTAGAGGAACAAGCTAAATTCTGAACCAGAAACAATTTATAGAAAACAACAACAGCAAAAATAGTAACAACAAAAATAAGTATCACATAATGAAAAAAAAATAAAGTACTTTAACAAAATAGAGCAAGTACTGACTTTTTTTTTTTTTTTTGAGACAGAGTCTTGCTCTGTCGCCAGACACCAGGCTGGAGTGCAGTGGCGCAAGCTCAGTTCACTGCAACCTCCGCCTCCCGGGTTCAAGCAATGCTCCTGCCTCAGCCTCACAAGTAGCTGGGACTACCGGCGCGCAACACCACACCCGGCTAATTTTTTTTTTTTTTTTTAAGTAGAAAGAGGGTTTCACCATGTTGGCCGGGATGGTCTCGATCTCTTGACCTCGTGATCTCCCTGCCCCGACCTCCTAAAGTGCTGGGATTACAGTCATGAGCTACCGTGACCGGCCTGGTACTGGCTATTTTAAAAGCTAATAGCAATTGAGCACCTGATAGTTGCAAGCATCACATTTAACGCCCACTGTCCTGTTTATTTCAAATAGCCTTTCTCTCCAGTGGGCCCTAGAATTAGCCACAGGTTAAATTTAAGAAGCATGGTTTGATACAAGCTCATAAATTACCTATGCTATATATTTTGTACAGTCTCTTCATTCAAATTGCAAGCATTTTCCAAGTCACTAAATTTTACTTTAAAAACCTTACAAAGTATGGCCATCTAATCAGGTAATTATTATGTAAATAGATGTGATCTGTATCTAATCCCCAATTATCGAATACTCACCAGCACTGATAACTACTATTTGTTTAAACTTTGCTAGTTATATAAATAATTCATATATTTTCATGTAGGAGAGCTTGAATAAATATCATCATGCAAAATTAGCAAAATATTCATATTATTTAAACATACTTTATTTAAATTTTTTCCCAAAGAATAAATTTCAAAATCTAAGCCCTCAAATGAGAATAATGAAATAGAATTATCCATTATCAGCCACTTTATTAATCTTGGAGTGTCAATTTTCCTTCCATGCCCAATAAAACAGAAGTTTTGCAAACCATTCAATCTCTCCAATGGCCCCCCTCCTCACACTAACCCAACACCTACATGGTTGGCCAAAGGAGGCCCAATTACACACATATACCACCCGGAAAATCTGCACTCTCATGTCTCCCTCCTCAAAGTCCATTATCAAAGGCAGGTACAGATTTTACTCACTTCAAATTGATGACTATAGTATGTACCCACAAAACTTAAAAATAAAAATGAAAAATATTTAAAAATTGATGATGATATAGCTCCTTGGGAATATCCCTTAAATTACTCTTTGGCTCCTGGAACATCCTCACTGATACTGAATTTATTCCCACTCTGAGCAGTTGTGTGGATTGCAGAAATCCCTGAGGCTTTAGAGGCTAAGCTAAGTGGGCATGGATGAAATACAGAGGTGACAAGATATAGAGATGCCAGACCTCCTGTGACGTTTCTCTTTTTTTTTTTTTTTTTTTTTTTTTTGAGTCTCGCTCTGTCTCCAGGCTGGAGTACAGTGGTTCAATCTTGACTCACTGCAACCTCTGCCTCCCAGGTTCCAGTGATTCTCCTGCCTCAGCCTCCCAAGTAGCTGGGACTACAGGCGCATACCACCACACCCAGCTAATCTGTGTATTTTTAGTAGAGACGGGGTTTTACCACGTTGGCCAGGATGGTCTCGATCTCTTGACCTTATGATCTCCCTGCCTCGACCTCCCAAAGTGCTGGGATTACAGGTGTGAGCCACCGCAACCAGGCCTCCTGTGACTTTTTAAAAAAGAACAGTGGGGGATTTTCTACCCACGTAGGAGGGGGAGGACTTACTTTCTGTACAATTAGGTCTGCTACAATATTTTAAAAAGAAAAGCCTTGATCTCAAATACCAGCCATATATAAATACCTCTATTACATAAACCCAGAGGCAGTTAATATTTTTAACGAAGACAAAAGCACACAGAAAACAATTATATTTCTCTTAAATCATAGTTTACACCAAACTAATTGAATTTAAAAGTAACTAAACAAGAAAACATCAATTAGATATATAGTCTCTCTCATATAATTACGTTGTTTTATTGCCCATGTTTCATATTTGTTGCAAAGCAGCTTTTAAAACCTATCATTAGTTTTCCAGAAAAAGAAATGAGAAGTGTTATATGTTTGGACTCTAAGGTGTTGTTTTTATAGGTATGCTGCTGATGAAATTAGGTCCTCTTGACAAACAGGTGTTCTCGGTACACATGATTTTTAAAACATCCTGACCTGTTAGAAACAGTTATACTCACAGAGTTCTAGTTACTAAGATTCATCATTGCAGTTGCTCATGAGTACTTTGTTTATATACTAGCCAAATCTAAACCAAAGCAAGTTATCACGAATGAATCTTCTCTACTCTCCTCACTTTGAGCAAGAGAAACAATAGCTTTAAAAGCAAGTTGTTTTCAAAGGTAAAAGAAGCCAAGATCACTCCACGTAATTGCATCCTTGAGAATCAAAGTATAGAAGAAATGAGGTATCTGTAAAAGTGGTCTCCATGAAACTCTATTTATAATGTGTGCTTCTTTTGTTCAACCTTCCTCCCATTTTCCCTTTTCTAGAATAAATACCATCGGGTGATAAATTAGAGAATACTGTTTTACAAGATCATATTTTCAAGTAACAAAAACTTTTATGGCAGTTTCATACAGAAGATGTGCTGGATATATAATTCTGTATATAATACGTAATTCAGCTGGTGGGGGACATTTCTTTAGTGCCCTTATTAACAACTTTCTACTCCTTTTTATGTCTTTTTCCTCACTTAGCCTAATGATAATAATAGCCGAATCCATAATAAAATTCAACTTCACACTTACTGGCACATCATCGACCTTCATAGCCATCGTCTGGACTTTCACGTCCATAATCCCATTAATATTTATAAGAATCCTGAAAGAAATTCTGAGTATTACTTTAAATATCTTGAAATCATGTAGCAGAGGTTCACAAAGATTATAGCAACTCCTGGCCTTACAAAGCTGACAAACAAGTGAGAGATGCCAGAATTCTTTTTATTCTATCACCTACTATCCCTTCCATAGACCTGCCCTAATAACCACACTCCTATTGATTTCTCCTGGAATTCTTTCGGTATTTACATAAAGAACACACAATTTAGCATTTGAAGGCTAGCTTGTATTGTTCTGTAATGAGCTCTCCCGTACTTTATTTCTTAAATGAGATTTTACACTCTTCAAAGGTAAACATCTTTTGTGCCAGCCTTTCAGCATCACACTGTATTAGTGGGCAAGGGTGGAAACACAAGACCTACTTGGGGGACAACACTTCTTTGCTTAACAGAATCTGTACTGCTCTTTGCAGACCTAGATCATTCTCTACTACATCTTTTTGCCTCTGCTTCCTGCTATACTTTGTATCTCAGTTTTCCATAGGTATTGGTTATTGCTCTAACCCTTAGATGCCCAGTTCTGCCTTCATACTCTCATACTTTTTCACCTGCTGTAGTTCAACCACCCAACTATCGAAGTTGGAGTGTTCTAATGTTGCACCTTTGCCACCTTCAGCAGCTGGTTTTTCGAACTGGTCCTGTCTTCAGATTGAGCTGATGGTACAACTAAATACCTCTTCTGGACATGCTATCTAGCTAGACTTTTTCCTGCTTTAGCAACCTTCATACATGGTATGTGAATTGGTACATCATACTCAGCTGGAAAAAAAAATGGCCACATACAGCAATATATCTGCTTACAATAATTCCAAATTTCTTCCTATTATGGGGCTCCATAGTGGCTCATTATTTCCTATACTCTTCTAACAGCCACTAAACATTTCTAGTTTTCTAGCACTTTCCCTGTGAAATGGAAAGGAACTTGTCAGATTCATCTTTGTAGCAGAATGTTGATTTGTAAATGAAGTGTTGATGCATTGTTGATGTTACTTATTTAATAAAGCTATAGTAGACATTAGCAGGGCAGATAGGTATTCTAAGAAAATGGCTTGACAGAAGAGCTGAAAGAATTTGTTTAGAATTTTAGAATTATCAAAGGGCTTCATGTTCATTTCACCTAGATGGGAGAAGGATATCTCCTTTTCCCTGGAGCATGTCTCAATCATCCAGAGTTAAAATGGCTGTTCCGGCCGGGCGCGGTGGCTCATGCCTGTAATCCCAGCACTTTGGGAGGTCAAGGCGGGTGGATCACGAGGTCAAGAGATGGAGACCATGTTGAAACCCCGTCTCTACTAAAAAAATACAAAAATTATCTGGGCGTGGTGGTGCACGCCTGTAGTCCCAGCTACTCGGGAGGCTGAGGCAGGAGAACTGCTTGAACCCGGGAGGCGGAGGTTGCAGTGAGCCGAGATCGGGATGCTGCACTCCAGCCTGGCACCTGGCGACACAGCGAGACTGTCTCAAAAAAAAAAAAAAAAAAAAAGTAAAATGGCTGTTCCAACCCAGCAAATGGGAAACAAATTTGAGTTGTACTGAAACGTGTTAAGGGCTCTAATTCCTGTCTAGTCTGTTGGTTACACTGGGAAGAACATCTGTCTAGTTAAATACATGATCAGTACTTAAAGGGCTTTGTTATAATAGCCAAGAGTACTGGTATGATACATTTGGCTAGGTTTCAGAGTGCTTGCTCACAGCTAGCAAGCAGGATTCAAAAACGATGTAGAAAGTTGTGTAACAACTGCAGTTGCACTGACATTTTCCTATGTTGAGACTTATATCTGAAGAAAATTCTTTTAAAAATAGTTTCTCAGTGGAGATTACACATTTTTAGTCTGTAGCCCACAAGAAGTTCTAATTACCAATAGCATGTTCGATATGAACAGATCTCTACCTAATTCTTATGCATAATGAACCAAATTTTCATCTCTTCTAGAAAGATACTGAAAACATGCGTCATAATCTCAGTGTTACAACCAGACAGCCTCATTTTTCACAATACAGAAGAATCAACAGGGTTTAAAGTTCATGTCTGGCATCCAAGGAACATTTCCATAGAAAGTAGGAAATATTTAGATGTCTATTTGCCATGGTGGTGGTGTTCCTATATACTTCTTGTGACCCTAAAGACATGTTTGACATTTTTGTTACTAAGTAATGTGCATTCTAGACATCCTAACCAGGCTGCTGACTCTATCCCTTTACCAGACCTTCACATGGTTCTTGAGACTCACTGCAGGCTCCAGTGCGAGTCCCGGAGGAAATCAGAAAAAGGGTTGAAACCACTGACACAGCTGCTCCTACGGCAGGTGTAGTTTCCCGTAGTGAGCAGACCCGGGGCCCACAGGGACACTGCATGCCTGCACTAGGCTGTTACCAGTTTCATGGAAATATGTACTAATTGTGTCATTGTGTTTTCTTGTCATATCATCCCCTTTCTAGGCGGCTCTGGCACCATTTATTTAAACTATGCAACCGTCCGGTCCAGGTGCCATACAGACTGATTAGCCGCACAAGGCCACAGAACGCACAACCGCCACCCAGCCATCCCACCTATTTCCTTCAGCATTCTAGACATCATGGCGTCCGAGAGTGGATCCAACGGGCTTCGGGTGTTGTGGAGATAGTACCCGCTTCGCAGAGGAATCTCCTCGGGGCCCCGAGCGTTGCTCGCCCAATAGGTGGCATCGGCCCTTCTAGCAGGTCTCGCGACAACTCCCGCCCAGCGGCCGCCCTTGCCGCGCGTGCGCAGACTCCGGAGTCTCCTCCGGCGTCTCCTTCCGGCGTGGCCCAGGCAGGGTCCGCAGCGCCAACCATGTCGGATCTACGGCCTGCCACAGTACAAGAGCGGGGACCTGGTGTTTGCCAAGTTAAAGGGCTATGCCCACTGGCCGGCGCGGATAGAGCACATGACCCAGCCCAACCGTTACCAGGTGTTTTTCTTCGGAACCCACGAGACGGCCTTCCTGAGCCCCAAACGCCTGTTCCCGTACGAGGAGTCCAAGGAGAAGTTCGGCAAGCCCAACAAGAGGCGCGGCTTCCGCGAGGGGCTGTGGGAGATCGAGAACAACCCCACGGTCCAGGCCTCCGACTGCGTGTTCGCCCCGGAGAAGGGCGGTGGAGACGGGCCCCGGCCGGAGCCCGAGGCCGCAGAGAGCGACGGGGACAAACCGAACTACGCTGAGGGCGGCGGCGACGCTCTGAGGAAGCCGGGCGACCGAGCCGAGGAAGCTGGACGACGACGAGCCCGCCGAGGAGGAGAAGGGGCCGCTCAAGAGGAGCGCGGGGGACCCGCCGGAGGACGCCCCCAAACGGCCCAAGAAGGACGCCCCCGACCAGGAGACGGAGACGGTGGCAGCGGCGGACGTCGACGAGGAGAGTCCGCTCTTCGTGGCGGTGGAGAACGGCAGCGTCCCTCGCGAGCCCGGCCTGACCTGCGAGCCGCCTCAGCCAGAGGAGGAGGAGCCCTCCCAGGAGTGGGATGCCGAGGCCCCAGGCGGCGGAGATCGCGACAGCCTGTAGTTACCAACGTTTCCGGAAGAGCCCCCCCCCCCGTTCCTGCTGCGGCCTGGCTGATCCTGGGGAATCTGGCCACCGCCTGCAAACTGGGACTGTCTTTCCCCCTCCCCATCCCGTTCCGCTCCAGCCCACTCTCCCTAGTCATGCCCTGCCCCTGGATGGAAGGCCACCTGGCTCTCGCTTCTGTGCCGCCACGCCTCCGTGATCTGAGTGAGGCCCTCAGTTTCCTGAGATAACGTGAGGCCACCATCCCCCTTTCCTCTCCTCCTGCCCCCACCACCATCACCCTCCCCCGCCCCGTCATCACCCCCCTCCCCCCGCTCCCCCCACCATCATGGCCACCACCTGCAAACCGGGACTGCCTTTCCCCCATCCCCATCCCGTCCTACAACCACTCTCCCTAGTCATTCCCAGCCCCTGGATGGAAGGCCACCTGGCTCTCGCCTCTGTGCCGCCACGCCTCTGTCATCTGAGTGAGGCCCTCAGTTCCCTGGGATAACGGGAGGCCACCACCCCCCGCTTCCCTCTCCTCCCGTCCCTCCACCATTACCCTCCCCCCGTCGCCTACTGTCACCTCCCTGCCCCTTGCTTGGATCCGTTTCCGACTTGGGGCTCAGGCAAGCTGTTTTCACCTTTAGACACCCCTCTTCACCCCCTCTCCTGCTCCCCCAGGCATTGTGGACCTCTGCTTAGGAATAGGGGTAGGAGTGGAAGGCCTGGAAGATAAAAGAGCAGGGGGGCACTTCCAAAGCCTGGTTAGGGGCAGTCTTCAAGCAGTAGGAGTTAGCAGGCAGGAGAATGACATCTTCTGGAGCTCCTGTCCATCCTCCCATACCTCCCAGCTTCAGACATTCAAGGAAAAGTAGGGCAGCATGTGGGGAATGGCCCCCCCTTCCACAAATCCTTTTGCTGACCCAGGAAGTTCTGAGAGTTGCCTTTTTTCATCAAAACATTTGGGGGCTTCCAAGTTGTGAGATCTGAGAACTTGACCTTGCCCAATATCCTGGGTGGGGACAATGAGAAATATCTGTCCCCATTTAGATCTCTGGGGCCACTGATGGGATGCCTTGGAAAGATCCTTGGCTGCCCCTTTTCTCTTCCCCACAGCCTCAAGGCCATCCTATGGTCATATATGTCACTCAGGCATAGAAGAAAAGACACATATTTTAGAAAATCTTTTTTATACAAGGAAGTTATAAAAAAAATTTTAAGAACTACCCCTAGGTGTGCCTCCATGCTGGCTCTGGCTTTCCCATTGCTATTCCATTTCTGAGATGAACTGGAAGGCTCCTTTACTGTTTGAAGTTTGATGACTTGTAAGGCTTTGCTGTTCCTCAGTGTCATTTTCTACTCACGTACCCCAACCTGATCCCCCTCAACAGGTCTAGTATGTGGCTCACTGATAAAACAGAGGAAGATGCCTCTCCTCCCACCCTCTTCCTAATGGTCTCTATGCCTTTCTCCATTGTTTGTCTCTCTCACCCCTTCCCCCTCTCCCTTGGGCTCTGATGAAAAATTGTTGACTGCAGCTTTGGAAGTTTAGATCTGAGAACCAACCATAGAATATTTCAGTTCTAGGAAATAAAACCAGTTTATTACTTCAAAGCAAATTTTCTCAGGCCTGTTTCTTTGGTTTCTGAAGAATTGGTACTTAAATGGAATGCTCCTCTTATTTTCTATACATGTTGTGTTAAAGCAATTATTTGTAATATATAGGGGCATTTTAGAATCACCCTTGAGAAACCTCTGTTATTTTAAGATCTCTGTTCTTCATCTATAATAGTCATTACCACTGATTTGACTAAATGGAAACAAGTTAACTTAGAATGTTTGGATGATGACAAATTAGGACAATGCTTTGCCAGAAAACTGCTTTGTAGAAAAATAGGGTGAAAGAATTGATCCCTTCTATTTTTCCTGCTGTCCCACGTATTACTACTGTTTCTTCCAATTCCTTACTCAAGAAAATAAGATGCTTTATACTCCCAGTTTGTAAAATATGGTATCTAGAGTATTTTGTATTTGCTGCAAGTGGCTTTGTGCAGATATCTCACGATATTTAAAAATAGTCATGCTTACGTGTTGGGCATCCTAATTTTTATATTTATCAACATTGCATGCATACATGGCTTCAGTAAATACTGTAGTCCTTCTCATAGAACACCTGTGGCATCAGTAACCAGCAGGGTTGGCAACCGAAGACAACCCTGTTTTCCATCCTTGTAAAAATGGTATTATTTTGCTCCAAGATACATAAATCAGATGATTCCTTGTTTTTGGACTACTGCTATTGCAATAATATTAATACTAGAAATTGCTAGTCACTGAATGTCTACTCTTTGCCCAGAAGATGACCTCATTCAATCTTTGTAGTAATCTGGCAAGGTATACTCAAATTTTTCATTAGAGGAAGCTCTGGTCCGGAGGTTAAGTGGCCTTTCCTGAATTTCACAGAACATTCAGGACTCAAACACAGGTTTTAGTAGTCCAAAGCCTGAGCTCTTTCTCCTGAATTGCACATTTAGAAAAGCACTAACAATGAAATCAGAAGTCAATAAAAGCCATTTTAGTATTAATAACAAGTAATCATGGTAGTAACTATTACTGAGTCTCTAAAGTGAGCCAGGCAGTATAGTATGCTTTATACGTGATGTCTTTATTAACACCACTACCTAGTTAGGTAGCTACTAATACCTCTATTTTGTAGCTCAGGGAGCCGGGGTTCAGAGATGTTAAACAATTTTCCCAAGGTCATACAACTAGTAAATGACAAAGCCAAGATTCTAAAGCAGGTCTTTCTCATTCTGAATCATAGGTGCTTTGTTTCATTATATTTTATTGCTTCCCATTGAATAAAACTTTCTACTGAATACGATGGGAGCCCTTACTCTCCCCTACTATTTTGAAGCAAACATTTAGAAATTTGTAAGGCAAAGAATATACTAACACACATTGCTAGTGGATGTTTAAACAATATCATTTGGGGCAGCACCTGACAATTGTTATGTCTTTAAATGACTTGATAAAATGATGAGGACAATCTCACATTCAATATTTTTCAAGTTGTATGTGACTATAGGAAGTTTGAATATGGATTGCTATTTTTGCTGCAGGCAGGCATATGATTTTGATAAGGCTTTTATGGAGGCACATCTGAAATGATTCAAGAAGAAGTACAGAAAATGAAATTATTAACATTGTGACTATTTCTTTGCACTATTTCCTCTTCTTGTGCTTCTAATATTGGGGTTAAAAATAGTTGTTTATTTGGACTTGACACACACATTTGCCTTCTTGGTGACAATCGTATTGAAGTGAAAATAGTAATACAATACTGAAAGCCCAAACCTTGCCATTTTGCAACATCCATATAACAAACCTGCACATGGATCCCCTGAATCTAAAGTAAAATAAAATAAATAACTTCCCAGAAATTCAGCATGCATCACAATTAACAAGCAAGAAGCTTGGAAAAAAAGTCCAACCAGTAATACATCGAATGCATGATACACTGAGTAACCAAATACAATTAAACCTAATAAAAGGAACTGTGGAAAAAAATCTGAATTCTAAGCCCTGTTTTCCTGGGTATTAGACCCTGTTTATATGCTTTGGTGGCCAAGAAATATTTTTGTGTGGACTGAAAAAGATGTTTTTAGTATTTTCTTCTATTGAAAATTCCCAGTAATTCCAGTGTTGTTTGTGTTTTCCTCTGAATAACGTGTGCCTCAGTGACAAAATTACTGATCAATGACTAGTTACCTGAACAAAGAGTGTTGCTCGAATCTTTTGCTGATGCTGTGTTGTCAGTAGTCCAAAAATGTTCATGAATGTTTGGAAGATCTTGTTTAAAAGTTGCATGTAAACGTATGCTTATGATATTGCCAGTGATTTGCAGACACATTTAGCATACTATTTCATATAAGGTTTTCAAAGTATTTGATATTTCATGCAAATATCACTGTAGCAAGGGACTGAGATGTCATTGAGGGCTGTCAATTTTGCTGTTTTAAGCAGGATTGAGCTTTCAACTGCTCTTCAGATTCTCATCAGAGCTGCAGACACTTCTTTCTGGCTGATATCTACATTTTATTTTTCCTGAAAATATAGGCATCTTCTATTCACTTCATCATCAACACTCATGTCAAACAAAAACTGCTACTCATTCTACAGACTCATGCAGCTCCCCTGCATTTTGGAAGAATTGCCTCCCTCTTCTGAGCCTGACTTAAGGTAAGACCCACCCCCGTGTGTTCCTGTAGAGCCCTCTACTTGTGCTGATCCTGTTCTATTGGCCTGTGTATTGTTTGGTCTTCCACTAGACTGGAGGATAAAGGAAATGTGTTTCATTAACATTTACTCCCACTTCCCAAACATATCACAATAAGCACCCAATAGATATGTTCTAAATTCTTGAAGGTCTGTTGTCAAATACTGCTTATAATCGTGGTGCTAGAGTAAAAGTCATGTGATGTTGAACACATTCCAATTCTGAAAGCAGAGAGGCAGGGTAAACTGGTCAGTATACTAATGGCAAATGTGAGTTGGAGTGATTTTCTGTCCATGTCATAGCTGCCTAGATTAGGTGATTTGATGGCATTGACAGTTCTTACAGACCCAGAGAAATCTCCCTTTTAATGTCAAGGTAATGCTGTTTGTTCTATCTAGATCTTCCCGCTACCTGGGTCATTTATTGCAGTTTAACCTTCCACAATGCATGGGGCCCCAGGTAGACAAGAGAGCATCCTGCTTGCTGCCATGCAGGAGCCATGTATTCACCATTCAGCTAAAAATTTACAATAATGCCAGAAAGAACTTGAATCCGCCATTTCCTCAGCCTCTTATCGTGTAGACACCTCATTTGCTGTAGACATTTCTCAGAATTTAATATCTTTGAAGGAAGGGGATCTGTTCACCCCACAATATGGTTGGCCCGAATCTTATAAGCCAGTTATCTGTCTTGAATATATCTTTTCCACTGCTGCTGAGAAAACTGACTGTATTAGACCTTGAGATCTCTAAAATAGAGACATTCTAAGTGATATTCTAGATTAATTCTGACAGCAGGCGATTTTCTCTGTGCAGTCTGATTTTACGTGTAAACGTCAACTTCACTGAAATGGTCTTGAGAATGCCAGAGGATACACAGAAAAGATCACAGCAAAAGGCTCTGATGGCCAGAGGCAGCTTGGGGCGTATGTTGACTAAGGGTGGCCCTAGTCATAGAATGGCCAAGCCTTCGCATGCGGACCAAAGAAAAATTTATCTCGCTTTATTGGCCTGATACGTGGTCATTGCCCAAGAACTATGAGTCACTTGGTGAGTACCCTTTTCTTCTCTCTGTTTTTTTTAAATCTTTTTGAGAAGGTTCTTCCTTCTGCCCAGAAAGCTTATAGCTCTCTTTTCTTCCTCTTGATGCAGAATTATTATGTCGTAGTGCTTTCCCTGAAGTGCTATGTCAGAATGAGGTATCACTTCAATGTGTTCCCATAAGAACTTGATTTTCCCTTAGTAGTATCTACTGCACTCACCTATAGTTTTCCATTTATTGGTTTTTATGAAATAATAGGTTGTACATTCTATATGGACAGGTCTACATTATTTTGTTTATTTAAACCAAGCTCCTGGTTGATATATATTAACACCTCAATAAATGGTTGTTAATAAGGAAATGAATGAATGCATGGCTAAATCCTGGGGGCTCAACCACCCTCACTCTAGCCCTAAGAGGAAAATTTGAGGAATTTTGTCATGCCTAGTAAAACATGGTAGGTAAAGAAAGGCAAAGATTTTTTTTTACTAAGTTTGTACCCTTGATTAAGCAAGATTTTTTGTTATAGATAGGTGTTGGTCTCACAAAATAGCAGACCTTAGTAAGACTGAAGCCTAAGGAGGATAAATTATCCAAGGTTGCCCTCTGAATCTGAGTGTGAATATGCATGTCAAACACAACATTCGTCTGCTTTAGTGATTTTTCTCTTTAATAATCTGATATTTTATCATCAACTTCCTTCAGCATAGGAAGCAACTTAGTGGTTTTTGGCTTTAGAGTCATCCAGTCTTAGATTTAAATCGTGGGCTCCACTATTTAAGAGCTATGTGATCTCAGTTTCCTTCAACTGAAAGCTGTGATAATGACTTTCGTGTGACAGCTTTGTTGTGAGAAGCAAATGTGCTCACGTAAGTTAAAATATCAAGCATAGTACCCAGCACAAAATAGTCACTATGTACTTGTTAATTCCATTCCCTTCCATGTATCCAGAGAACTAACCTTACCATTTGATACACTGCAGGCCAACTTACCACCTTTATTGAGAAAACACTGGAGGCCTTTGCCAGATGCAAGCAGCTCCCTCATTTTGATAGATATATGATAATTCTTTATTTAGTCTGCCCATACACAGAGAGGAATGAAAAATCTTATCCTCACAATTATTCATAATGCTCTTCAATATCTTCTTTAAATTCCCTTACTGGTAGCTGAATTGCTTTATATAGACACATCCGGTTTTAAAGATTCCTCTTTCTTGGCATGATTCATCTCTCCTGTGGCCAGTTTTATTCCTTCTATTATTTCCCTAGGCTCCATTCACTGTTTTCCAGGGGACATTTCTTAAATGAGTCTCCTTGAACTCTTTGTATTATTCCTGATTTTTTTTCCAACTGTAGATATAGTCATTATATTGCTCTAGTTATTTCTTGGCTTCGTGGTCATTTTTTCTAATGTACCTATCTTTTCACACATAATTTTAATGAGCTGCCCAACTCGATTACTAAAAGGCACTGGAGTGTTACAAGGGATTGACCATTCTTTCCAGAAGTTGTCTCCGGTTTCATGTGCTCCTGTGATTTACCAAGTGTCTCTTAATTTTTCTTTTTCTTTTATTTCACACCCTGGCCAACTCTTCATCACAGTCATTATCCGCCTCTCTTGGTGATCTACTTAACGTTTCATTAAAAATATGTTCAGCTCAGCTCCTTTCTTCCTACTCTTCACATGTCAACAAGACCTGCTGCCCCACTTTCACTTGTGATTCTTCTGGTGCTCAGAATTTGTCAATCATCAGTTCTCTCCTTAGCGCAGTCTTTCCACACACCCTCCCTCAGCAACATCTGAATTTCAGTCTAGGATCCATTCTCATCAACTGCCGTTCTCTTTCCCCTCCTGTTTTCTGTCCTTGTTTTTACCCTTAGATGTTAGGACGTCGCACTGATTTTAGTCAATGAGTACTTTGATGATAGTGCCTGAAAAAAGCCTTTTAAAAGAAAAGCAGAAATAGGAAAAGGCAAGGATAACTGTCCTATTTTATGAGTCTCATTTTTTTTAAAGTTAAAATCTGCTGAACTGTTAGAAACCTAATAACTTTGCTTTCACGTATTTTGGAGGTTGTTAGATGTGAAAACCGGAGGAGAAAGCGTTCTTGCCACAAGGTAGGGGATGTGCCTGCATTGCAGGAGGGCCAGCTATGAGGCTGGGGACAGAGCAGTGAATGAGACAGAGAAGCTACCTACCTCCCTGAAGCCTGTATTTCATGGGAAAGACAGACAGACAATGAATAACTGAGACCATTTCAGAATGTAATCATTATCAGAGTGTGACAGAGAATAAGTGAGGAATATATACTTTGGATTATGTCAAAACTAAACTTTGTGTATTAGACTGCTCTTTGGAAGTGTATGGCTCATTTCAAATTCAGCCACTTTAGTAGAACAAAATAATGCTGCAGTACTGTGAGTTTACAGTTCTATTGCCTATAATAGTGGTTCTCCATCTTTTTAATGCATAGAAAAATATCCAAGAGACTTTCATGCCAGTAAACATTCCTTTATGTGTGCAGCATCAACAATAACAACAGCACCCACTTACTGAATGTTTACTGTGTGCCACGTGCTCTTCTGGGGTCTTGAGATACATTACTAAACAGTATAAAGTTCGTGACTTTTTGGTGCTTCCATTTTAGCAGGTGGACAAAGGCAATTAGAAATAAACTTAATAAATAAGGAAATTATATTGATGTTAGAAAGATGTAAATGCCACTGGAGAAAAAACAAAGCAAGGACTAGAGAGTAGCGGGGGAGATGGTGTAGTTTCAAGTACAGCAGTAAGAATGGTGGCCAAGTTTATGTGAACACCTGGGGTTTTCTCTTTCACTTCTCCTTATCACATTAGAAAGTAAGTAAACGGAGTGGCATCCTTATAAAGATTACCTTGAATCATTATAATTGGTAAAATAGAAATAATCCACAAACTCAAATCCTTTTCTACTTATAAATTATTACTAGTGGCACACCTCCCAGCCAAGAGAGAGACACAAATCCTATAATATCTGAAATGAAAGCCATTGCTTGGTAGGACTTCATGTCAATTTGTTATGTATACCTATGTGGTCTCTTTCACACTGTGATATAGACCAATATTTGACCTTTATTTTATTTACCATTTTGTGTGCTTTTTTTAATTCCTCAAACAGAAAATACTCAACCATAGGGACCATGAAATTTATTTTTTCTGAATCTTCTGCGGTACCTAGCAGAGCATGTCACAAAGCATCGTCTGTTTTTATTGACTAACTTAATGTAATGAAGTCACAATTTAGCTACATGTTAACAGCACACCTCAGCATCCTGAGAGCATGTGCACATGTGAGATAAGTTTCCCATGAGACGGGAGTCCTAGTAGTAGCTGGATGCCAATGAGCTGGATGCCATGGAGTATTCAGGAGGCACATTGTATTGCATGCTACAGTTTAAGCTTTGCAGAGTCGGCATATTTGCCTGAATACCTATCCTATCCCCATCTTTATAGCTGATGTCACTCGCTTTTAAATGCAAACTGAGTGGTTTACATTGGAGTATGCATAGCAAGGGAAGCATGTGTGTATAGGTAGGGAATATTCTAAAGACACCTTTCTATTTTGCAATTTCTTTCAAGGTCAAGTTTTTCTTAAATCATATAGAGATACTTTTGTATTACATTTCTTGTCATTTTTAAATCATTTTAGCTTTGGAAGCCTTTTCCATTTTTTTCTGGTCCAGGATTTGAATTGTTGTTTGATGACAGGAACCAGAGTTTAGAATTGGTATAATAGATATAAATCAAGTAGAGGCCTTGTGAAGTCCTGGGTTTTTGTAAAATATAACTTGAAAGGCCAGTATTTTAGATAAATAATTGAAGTCTGGGTTGGAATGATGGTGCAGATTGTGTAAAGAGGTTCATGTGGGATAAGCTAAAAGCCATCTTTCACAATGTAGAGAAAACCCATAGTTTTGCTATTTCTACTTGGTTAGCATTCTTAACAACTGCTTACCTGTGAGCATGCATTGCCATTAGGACTGAATGTCACAGCCTTGAAGAAAAATACCTACATTAAAGTCCTGTGGTGAGGCAGAAAAGGAAACAAGCACACGTCAGGGCTGTTGGAGCCATATCAATTACTAAAGTAGGTGAGTGTCCACCCTCTCATATTTCTTGTGACTGTCAACATGACTATGTAGCTGACAGATCAGAGCATGTCACAAAGCGTCATTCATTTATATTGATTAACTTAAAATTAGGTCATGTTGATATTTTATTTTAGTCATGTTATTGTAGATGTTTGAATACCAAGCAGATGCAATTCAGTGCAGGTATCTTATAATATTTTTGACTCTGTGTTTAAAAAAGAGAATAATTACAATGATATTTTACCTTCCAAGTGCTCAGTGTGGAAGGTAAAACACAAAACCAAAACACATTCTACTTTCTCTTGTCCCACCCTTGGCTCCTCAGAAAAAAAACATCAGCTAATCAACTCTACAAATACTACACCGTGCAAGAGAATAAACCTCTGGCCCTTTGATTGTGGTCACCGTATGAACTTGTTAAAGAGAGTCCCTCAGGGTTAAATATAAAGAATAATGAACTGCTTAAAAATGGTGGGCTGCAATGATAATTCCAGACCTTCATATGGGGTCATAGCCTGCCATACGTGTTATCACCCAGAGTCAAAGGGAACCTCCTTCAACAAGCTGCATATTGGTGAATCTTTTTGTCTGATCCCGTAGGACCAGGATGGATACCAATTTATCAATATTGAAAAAACAACAGCAAAGAAAGACCATGTCACAGATGGTTGATGGCAAGGTGCCTCTTTATTCTTGGAAGACTGTTTTAGCTGTTAAAATAAATAGTACCCCCTAGAATTATATTACAAAAATAATTAGCGTACCATATATCTGCGGGGCTGCTCTCTGCACTTCCCCTATTTGGCTCAGGGGACAGACAGTAGTATATTGCTGCTGCCGACACCGCCTCCCCCTAATAATGGCCATTATTCATAGCAGGGCATTGGAGGTCACTGGCGTGGTCTTTGTGCAAAAGACCCTACTGTTCATCCTATATCGTCCTCTAGATTGTGAACTGTGGCAAACGGATTGGGGGAACCAGCTTATTTTTTGTATATGAGATGTCGATTTGACCTTGTGTTGTCCTTCTGCATCCTCTATGATCTCACAAACCCTAGACATAAGACAGCAGCCTTGTAAAAAAAATCTCCTGCTTTGGTTTTGAGTTTAAATCACAGTATTCCGATCGTTTGTTGGTTTTGCTATAAAGATGCCTGGGGCATCCAGCTTCAACTGAGAGGGCAAACTTGTCATTGTTAGTAGTTAGAAGGAGCCTGGTAGTGATTCAAGGTAGCTCAGAATTCATAAAAAAAATTTTTTTTAAACCAAATGTGTTAGTGAGATGTAGTTTGCTGAATTCATTGTAGCTGTGTGGCTGTCTTTTTAACCTTGCTGCCCTGCTCATTATACATGCAGTCAGTCACCAAAGACCCTGGTTCCCTGCTGTGCTCCTGAAGCCTGATAAAATGCATCAAATATTAGATGAATCTTCTGGTCTTTCTCTCTGTTGGTAACTGTGTCTTTCAGCTACATTGGTATAGCTATAGATTGAAATAAACTCCTAACATTTAATGCTGTAAATGGGCTAGTGCTTAGTAGGCACAGAATAAATGCCTAATGAATTAATAAATAAATGATTAAATGAAAAGGATATTGCTTATCGCATTTCAAAGTCAGCAACTTTATTGTACTAAAGAAATTAATCAGTAGAGAATTACCTAATCGTGCATACACAAGAAACACTTCTCAGGGAGGCACATTTCTATGACTTCTTCTCAGTGTTGGTTTCCTTATCAAGGAGGCAGCATCTAGACATGTAAAACAGTTTTACCTTACATACAATCCCATTTCAGAGGTAATTTTATTGTCTCTAAAAAGATATTATTACTCATTAGCTACTGGACTCTGGTTTAAAAGCGGGGTAAGCCCACTTTTAAACCAGAGTCCAGTAGCTAATGAGTAATAATACCTTTTTTAGAGACAATAAAATAACAGGGAGGCTATTTCAGGGAAAAAGAAATCATTTTAGCGGTGTAACCGCAGAACACTGGTACCACAGTAAATTAATGGATGCGCCACATTAAACAACATGGTAAGGTGATATGTGATCATCTGAATTAGTAATTTCACTCCATGAATTCCAGAGCTGAAGATTAAGGTAGATAAAGTAGAATTATCATCACATTTATGAATTGTTTATACTTTTCGTTTGACAATGTCTATATATCTTATAAGCTCTTGTATTAAAAATCAAACTGTATTGAGCTTTTTTGATCTATTCATCAGTATACCAGCATAATGTATCTGGAATTTAAGTATGGCTAGAATGGAATCAAATTGCATTTTAATATAAATATGCACAGAAAGGATAATCAATAAATTTTCTAATTAGGCTTTACTATCATAACCATAAATATGCCTTTGTTTTTTTTCCTAACATAGAATGTGTTACCAACCACGTGAAGTCTTTTTGTTTTTCCTTTAGTGGATGACCAGTTAAACAAAAATTGAAGCTAAATATAAAGAGAATAAAAGTGAAATTATCATTTTTAAAAAGTGAAAAAAGTATGGAGAGTATTTTTGGAACCAAGGAAAATGATCAGAATTCGTATAGTTAGGAAGTGATTCTGACCCTGGGCCAGGTCCAGTCTTCCTGATGGTGAGAAACTCGGCTGTTTCTCTGCCCTGGGTTTCCTCAGTCCTCCTCTACCAGCATCTTGAGGTAAACTCACTGGAAACATTCATTGAGTGTTCAATCAATCTTAAAGAATCAGCCACAGAGGTATTTTTATGTAAAATTATGCCTTGTTATTTGAGAAGGACATATTTCTGTACACATGCATAACCACAAGTGTTTAGTTAATACTAGGTTTATGATAAATTCTTCGTTCACCTTCATTTCTAAGATGGTAACAGTAAAAAGTTTTTGTTTTCTTTTTTTTGTGGTGGCAAGTTATAAATTTACATTGGAAATGTATGAGAGTTTCTGATAGCTGTAGATTAACATTGATAATTTCACAGGAAATATTTTAAAAGCTCAACATTTGAATATTTTTGCATTAATAGTGAAGAGGCCTATTTAATGAGATCTAAAGATGGATTATGAGTATAGCTGTGGTGCCCATTGAAAAATGAAGAAAATGTAATGATTTAAACCAAATTTGAAAAACACTAACTCACAATCTATGTCTTACTTGCCTCCTGGTCAATATGATTTACAATGTATAATTAAAGAGGTGTTAAGTTTCTTTAAACATGTGCAAACGAAGCCTAAGATTCATGAAGGCTGAAGGTGTGAGTGACTTAATTTAAAACCCCTTCTGTTCAAACAAGCTTACTGGCTCTTATTCTTGTGACGGTATAAAAACATACAGCTTTAATTCAATAGCTTAATGCTCCCTCTGTACTTAAAGTATTGAGCAAGGCAGTCTCATTTAATGTAAAAGTTTCTTTTCTGGCAAACAGAGCTTTACTTCACGACTGGGATAACCCATTACCCAAATCCCAGCAATACAGTTTTCCATGACAGTTAGCCTTTCTGGTTTCTGATAGTGGCTCTAAAGGGTGAAAAGTTTCTCTTTGGCGTAATGCTAGTGAGTAGAAAACATCACCATGAGGGCAAAGTGACCTTGCTTTCCTTGCAGTGTTGGGCAAGTTGCCCTTTAGATTCAGCAAAAAATGCAGAATATTTTTAAAGAGATATTTCATTCTCCTACAAGTGAGGTCAGAACTTAGTTTCCAAGTTTGAGAATTGGAACCAGTTGCTACCACTTACTGTTACAAGTTTCGAGTGAGGAAACGAGAAATGTGAGAAAAGCGAAAATATATGTATCTGACAGCTCTTGACAGCGTTATCATAGAGGGTGAACTTGATTAATGTCTTTAGTGCAACGTGAAAATGAAAGCACACTGTAAACCCTGAAAGCTCAGCCCCGAGAGTGTCTCACGTCCAGACAAATCTGGCTATAATGGCAGTTTCTCCACAACATAAATTGGGGGGGGAGGTAGGTGGATATTAACCCTCTGGTTTAGATAGATATGTGATACAATACAGGCCCTATTGCTTATATAGATATGCAATGTTGGCCCCATTTCACATTTGAGATTTTATTAAATATGTTATTAAGAGTAAAACTGTGAATCTATAAATGTATACTGTATACACACACACACACACACATATGTATATATAAGATCTTTGAGCAGCCAAAATAGACGTCATTGAAGCTTGTGCTTGAGAGAATCTGATGTGTGTCCCTGGGAGTTTGGGGACACCAGGGAGAACTGTGAAGGCAGGTGGTCAGCCTGCCCCATGAGGAGACCACAACATTAAGATACTGCAAGTGTATTATGGCAGGTCCTCAGTCAAGGAAGGGTGGTGGGAAAAGGTGATACTGATGCCCATGGACCACATAGGTGACAGTACTGATGCAGGGCCTTTGGAAGGGCACAGCATTCTCCCCTCACCCAAAAGGAAAATATTGATTTGCCTGCAACATGGGATTTTGGCAATAGCTTGAAGAAGATGACTGATAGTGGCACTGTAAGAGGACAGGACTTGTTGACCTTTCTGTTCCAGTCATACTCCTGGGCTGCAACCTAGAGATGCCAGAGCCCAGAATAGAGAAAGAGAGAGAGAAGCCAGTTGTGGTTGTCAAGGCTGAGAATCATGTTGGACAAGGGAAAGCAAAAGAGACTTATAGAGCCTGTAGACTTGAATTTTAAATGGAGTGAAATCAGCTGGGACTTTTGCACAGATGGTAATAGTTGAAAAATCATGGAATCTGACTGAGATCACATTATTGGACAAGGAAGCAAGATTGATTTTTTTGGAGCTGATTTGAAAACAGTGGTTATAAAGAAAAAAGTCACATTTCTATTTTATTAAGTGAGGAATTAATCTCATATCCAACACCCTTTTCTTTCCCTGAGTGGTTATGTTGAATGAATGAATGCATGAATGAATGAGTTTGAACCTTATCGCTAACTGCAGTGTTAAATGCATGTTTTCCTACATTTAAAACAAAATCAAAGCCTCAGTGAGCAGATGGTAGAAGCTTTTATTTTCCAAGAGACAAAGAGTCTGCTCATGCCCTTTAACTCACAGCAGTGGGAGACTGCAGTCTCCCCCATGGGTAAAGTCAGCCTGAGTAAATCACAAATTGTCAGGAAAGCCCATCCACAGCTTTCACATTTTACATTTTATTTGAATTATCAAAAAATTCTGGTTTTCAGTGAACTATTTTGGTATGTGAGAAAATTAATACTTTTGTGTATTAGTGTTTTTTATTTCATTAAAATGAATAAAAAATCCAGTTTAAAATGAATAATCAACCTCATCAAAAGAGAAACGAGGGGTAGCCAAAATAAAATTTTAAAATCTCAATACTTGATATTAGCGTTGACAAAGTCTGAGTTCCACAAGGATTTAAATTTGATGATGTGGACTAAAATATGCCTTCTGCCTTTATGCTATACCTTTTTTAAGTGTTATTCCAAGAAAAGCAGCAGAAACCATGTACGCTGTTTGTTATTTCATGACATAGGATATTTGCTGTTATCAGAATCTCATTGTTTGAAAGAGACATTTTTCTAATATGAATATGAAATATTTCCTTTGGGGTCAGAGGCATGCATAAATATATATCATTTGCCTTTTAATGGGGCTTTCTGGTGACTCCACAGTTTCAAATTTTTCTATATGCGTCAAGTATTCCTTGGTGAACGTTCTTGCTATGTCCTCTACAAATATGGATGGAAATAATTATATGGAGGATGGCTTCATGTGATGATGTCACTCTAGAGAAAACCTGCACCACAGGGAGCATTTCTGGCAAAGTATGGCAGAAACTGCAGGGTAATCAAAGTGCAAATTCCAATTTATTTAAGCAATATTGTTCTTGCTCCTCCATTTCACAAAGCTGTCCTTTCTCATTAAATTTTTGAAAGAGAAGGAATGAATTTCACCAGAAGAAATCTGAATGCTAGTTGACCTTTTTGAAAACTCTGCGTGGAATGCCAGCATCAGCTGTCTTTCCACACATGTGGTGACAAAAGGAAGAAATTGAGGCTTATAAGGAGTAAGTCGAATATATGCAAGACTTGATGCCATCCAGCTAGGCTATTATTTGAAAGGAAGTCTGTGTATATTGAGGGGAATGTATTTGTTGATGGCCCATGAAGGGCTTGAACAAGGTATGCGTTGGAGGATTTCTGTGTGTTCTCGAGGGACATCCCAGGGCCTGGGTTTGTTTGATCAGGGGCATAGGTGAATGAATACGCCATAGCAAGTGCCTTTTGCTCTCTGGCAACACACAAACCGATGAATATAGACAGAGTTGATAACATCTGTATATTGGTGACAGTTTGACAGAGTTAAGTGGTTTTGCTTATTTAATAGTTTATTCTTTCATCAGATGATTACAAACCATCAATGATGTATCAGTTGACAATGTACTAGGTGGAGGGATGACAAACATCAAATAAAATTCAGCTTCTGCCATTAATAGGCTCATAATTAGAAGGGCTTTTCTTATCAGTAGACAGAACACTACAACTCAGTATAATTATGTGGTGGAAGGAGGCTCAAAGGGTGCTGTAGGAGTACCCCAAAGGGAATCTAATCCAGGATGGTCAGAGAGAGCAGCTTCCTAGAAACAGTAATGTCTGATGTCTGATTTGAGTCTTTAATGACCAATCCATCAGGAATGGGCGAGGTGAAAGGGTTTCAAAGCAAAGGGACTAATGTTTTCAAAGTACCAAATGTAAGAAAAGCAAGGTTAATGGAAAACAAAAGCACTTCCCTTTTGTTAGAGAGAAGGTGTGAGAATGAGGGAAGCATCACACGGAGAAAAAAAAAGAAAGAGTGTTTCCGCAGAGTCTTATCTTCTATTTTGTGTTTAAAATAGGTGAATTTTATAGTAAAGGCTAGGGTAGCTGTTGACACAATTGCTCTTAGTCTCACGCTCCAGGGGTCCTTGTTCTGGGACTCATGCTTAAGAAGGCCTTCATTTCAGAGTCACAAAAGGAGAAAATGTTATAAAAGAATACAAGGCCACTTCTGTCTGTACTCAGGTTTTAGTGCTCATTGCTGGCCCAGTTCAACACATAATCTCAAACATCAGCTTTTGTGACTAACATTTAGTCACCGGGCAAACACTTCTCCACATTTCTGGCACTGTGTCTAGAGGGAATGAGGTCCGCGCTATGTGGAGGTCTATGGATATGCCACTGCCAGCCCTAGAAAACGGACAGGCAAAATAGAAAGCTTAAGAGGGGGAAAGGTGGAGAGAATTTTAAAATTTGAAAAATTTATGTTAACTGATCACTCATTCTCAGATAACCTGCCTACAGTGCACTCTTGCATAACTAAGAATAATCTCCAAACAGGATAAAGAGAGATCTATTTACTTGTTTATCTTCATGCCTAGTTTGTAGAAAAAAGGAGACAGAAATTAGGGTGATATTTCTAAACTTTGCATATGAAGGCCGAGAAATATTTTACACTGTTAAATATTTGTAATTACTCAAAATATTTCTTTTTGTATGTATATATACCCCTACACATATACACACAATATATGCATAAATATATATACATAAAATGACATAATTTTATGTTGAATGATAAAATTTAAATGGCTTTATATCAAAAGATTTAATTTTAAACATGATAAAAATTTAATCTTTATTTTATTTAATATTTTGATTTATAATGATTTTTCTTTTGCCTTTTAAATTTATGGGCAATTTTGAATATTTTGAAAGAAAATACTTTGAAAATATGAACAATAATTTTTTTTACATTTAACCTACATCTTCAGTGAAAATATATTCCACTTTTGTATACTTTGAATATTTTTAATCCTTTAGATCATCATCCGTAGAACATAAATTACATAAAAATCCTCAACATGACATAATTAGTAATTTTTCTAAAATGGATATTACAGAATATATAATAATCAGTACATTTTTGTGACATACTTTTCATTCTAACATCATCAGACTCTAAAAAGAATACTCAGAAATGTACAATAATAATACAATTTAGTTGTTTTTACTGTGTTCCCAGCCACATTCATGCAACAACCATAGCTTTACATGTATGTTGAAACTTGTTAGTATGGAGACATATTTTTCACCGAATGGAGAGATATTCTGTTTATCAGTTTGCTATATTGATTTATAGTTTGTATAGATTTAACTCCATGTTGTGGGTATCCATTTGTACTCTTGCCCCAGGCCCTGCAATGTGTTAAGAGTAGGTTTGGTTACTGAATATCTTGAGCAAGGGAGCAACATGATTGATACTGCATTTGAGGACTATTATTCCAGTGGAGACAATGACATCAGTTGGAGGCTGATCTACCTCTTCGTGGGTTGTGTTTTCTGTCGGTAGCTTGAGCTTCTGAATGAACCCCACTGACTTCTTCCTGTATCCTATCATCTGAGAAGTTTTGAGCCCTGCAACTGTAGGTTTCCTGGTCAGCGAGTTCCTGGCCATAGGCCTATCCATTTTCAGACCAGGCATTTTAACAGCTCAACCACAGGCCTGGATAAATTGAAGGTCTTCTGCTCTTAACCTAAAAGGAAAATTGAGAATCCACAGGAGTCTGTCTTGAGTTTCAAACCCAAGGATCATGCAATATCTAACACCAGCCATTAACCACAGAGACTGTTCAGGCAAAATAACAATGTTTTGTGCCCATAGCAAACTCATTGGCAGGAAAGCCCACCAGATTTGAGCAGCAAAATAAAGAAGACTCTGTGTGAAACCTCCAACCTGACCACTACCCTAGGGGCTCTGCAAGGTTTCCCTCAGTCCTCTCAGGTTGCAGTTTTCCACTCTGATCCACCACAGGCTCCTGTGGAGTCAGTCATCTGATGTCAAGTGAGAAATACAGAAGAGCTAGGTGGGTTTGAGATGCTATTGCAAATATTCTGCATAGATTCATTTTATGGGCAGAAGGGAATTAGGAGAACAGAAACCAGTTATTTTTTTTTTTTCAAAGCACTTTTTATTCTGGTTTCAACCTAAAATTGAAGGGGAAGTCTCCTGCCTACTATCAAGCTGAAATAAGTTGTAGAATGCAACCTAAGCAACAGCTAGGGATTCTAATTAAAGTTTTTCTTAGATTGACACACTTAGAAAGCTTTCTTCTCTATTTTTATCTAAAGAAAAAATAGAGAAGTTAAATTTGATGGTGATGCCTTGATGACATCAACTTTCTAAAATGAGAAGCAAATTTTGTTTAGAAAACATGCTCTGTATAATCTTAGAATGCTTTCATGTTTTACCGTGTTTGAGAGGAGAATATATCTTGATGTGACTATTGAAGGTTAATACATACTAAATTATTAACCAAGAGATGAAATTGAGTAGTTCTGATAAGTTCAAATTTATATGTAGAAATGTATAATTTATGTATACATGCATAAATTTACATATATGATAATACAGAGATGGAGTAGTAAAGTAGTATTTTAATAAACAATGTAATTTCTGTTTTCAGTTTGCATAGAATTTGTGAATTTCTCATCACATGAATAGTAATTCTGAGATGGATTTATGCAATTAAAACTAGATTTAAAATGATTTTAAAATCTATTTCAGTGATTACTCGTATTAGCAGTTTCATTTTGCTCTAATACATTTTATTCTATTTTATGCACCACATCTCTCTATTTCCCCATAGGAGTGAGAAGTGGCAGTATCATCAGCTCCAAAGACAGCTTTATACAAGATTAGCATCTTCAACAAGAATGTCAGAGGCGTGTAGATGAGGAAAATGTAATCACAATCACTCACTATGAATTTCTTAGGACAAAATTATACTTAAATGGCAACAGAAGGTGAAGTTGGTTAAAATGATCGATGGACAGTTCTTCCTTGCTAAATTTCATTCAAAATAGCATAGGTCATATCCAAGTATGTTCTCATCAAACAGAGGATTGCTTTCTGGTCTTGGTCTGGAGTCTGCTGCTTAATCCATGTGGGAACTTGGTCAAGTGAAGCTAACTTTTTCCTTCCTCAGTGGACTCATCTGTAAAATGGGGGAGAATAACAGTACTTGTTAGGATGTCATCTAGGTGAAATAGTACTTATGTGTTTTAAGAATTAAATGTCATGGTGTGACTGAAGCCGTCAGCACAGAGCCTGGGAATAGTGAGTACTCATCATATATGTTAACCATTATGATAGTACCTGGAAACTGTATTTTATTTGAACAGCTATGTTTTTCTTTTTACTTATCTACAATAATTGACCACACTGGATATTTGTTTTGAACCATAATGAGGATGAAATGGAAAGATAAAGCCATTTATCCCTCCTATTATAATTGCAAAGCATCATCTTTAATGAACTTCAGTTATAAACTCAGGGACAAGAATATTCTTCATGAGAGCAAAGCTAAAGAGAGCAGAGGCTGCAAAGAATTGTGCCGCACTTAGACATTCCCTTGCAAGCCCCAGGACAAAAGAAAATTGGTCTCAAGCAACAATTCTTTTGGCCACCTGGATCATGTCTGGCCAGGATAGAAGAAAATGGTTTTTGTTTCACTAATGGAATTTTAAAAGCATTACTCCCAATTTTTCTGTGGGTAAGTTTAGACTCAGTAGAGAGCTCAGCCTGATGTGCAACAAATCTGGAGTTGGCCAACAGCATGTTTGGCTCTCCCAGATGCCTGAAGACATTAAAGATGTGTAGCCCCGACTGAGAGCCTAGCACAGTAAGCACATGGAGGCACAAGCCACAGAATGGAAAACTCACAGCTTAGCACTTTGGAATATTTATTTTGTCTACTTTTAAATATTTAGTCTGGACTATTTAAACTAATATTTTATTGGTGTACACACTTGTCCAAATTTACAGCAGCTGACACTGCATGAAGCTTTGGAGACGCAGGTTCACGGCTAGCAGATTGTTTAGAAAGCTCACATGTGAAAAACCAGATCTTTCTGCAAATGTAGATAAAAAGTGGGTCAAGCCAAGTGTATGGAAAATGAGATAATGGGAGATTCGGAGAATATTCCCATGGGGGCCAGTTTCTCTGATGTCCAACTGAACTACATATTAATGAAGGATGAAAACCTCTCACAACTGATAAGCAGGCTGTCTCCTGGCAATTATCATAGCTTCTGTTGCAAATAGGTACATTGTTTGGATTTTATCCATTCCTTGACTTGCTCTCTGTGAGGAAGCTCAGTCTCAAATAATTGCAGGTCTATTAGCACATCAATTACCTAAAGACCTTGATTTTAGCAAGGAGTGGATTTTAATCAATCGCTGCAAATGTTATCGAGAGATTAGTTGTCCCAGAGAATAAAATTAACTACAATTAGACTGTAATAACTTGTGAGTGCCACTAGCATATATTTTCTAGTTCCTGTACAATTAATGCATTTTATTGCTTCCTGTATAAAAAACGTTTAGACTTTTTCATAATAACTAGAATTAATGTTGCCTTTTAATTTCCTTCCTTGTAAGGAACCAAAAGGACACAACTAAACTTATGCATAAATAACTCACACTTTAATATACTGAATTCTTACTAAATAAGACAATTTGAGATAATTAATAGAAACTAAAGAGTTTATTAAAGGGATTTTATTTCAATCCTGAAATTGAATCCAGTGTTTTTAAAGCACTGGTGATTGGGTAGAAGAAATGATGAAGGAGGATAAGAGAAAATAGAAGATTCAGTGATGGTCGATTGAGGTAAAAGTGACAACATGGCAGATGTAGGGACATGTGAACATTCAGTCAGGCATCCAGAAACACCTAAGGAGGGAACTGTATTAGTATGTTCTCCTGCTGCTAATAAAGACATACCCAAGACTGGGTAATTTTTAAAAGCAGTAGGTTTAATTGACTCATAGTTCCACATGGGTGGAAACGTGTCACAATCATGGTGGAAGGTGAATGAGGAGCAAAGTCATGTCTTACATGGTGGCAGGCAAGGGAGCTTGTGCAGGGAAATTCAGATTTATAAAACCATCAGATCTCGTGATACTTATTCACTACCACAAGAGCAGTGGGGGGCAACTGCCCCCCATGATTCAGTTATCTCCACCTGGCCTCACCCTTGACATATGGTAATTATTACAATTTAAGGTGAGATTTGAGTGGGGAACACAGCCAAACCATATCAGGAACTTACTAAAGTGTTGCACTTGCTGTATTCAAAGTGAATGAGAAATTATTATGGTGTCTATAATACTTTACTTATAAATACTTTGACATATACTGAATATTGATGTGCAATATTAAACGTGTGCTACTTAGTTTGAGATTCAATTTTAGGGCCAGTTACTTTCTCTAATCAAGAATCCACACTCCAGTGGTGGTAGCTAGCATTATGTGAGGAAGGCTAATTCTAAAGGTGGCTACTAAAAGTCCTTAACTGTCCATATCTTAAACAGCACCTGAGAATATGCTAATTAGCGTAGTGAATGTCAGACACGGATTTGCTCAGTGTAATTGGTGGCCTGTTATTTAGCATGACTGGTAGAACTGTACTCTGACTGATTAGATGACATGAAAACTGTCCCAGAGATGTGACTTGGCTAAAATCTTTTGTTGATATTACAGGCACTTGCATGAACAGCATGCAGGAATTCGGGAAGGCTCAAAGCCAGCTTTCTCAAGGATGGCCCTGATGCTTTATTCCTTAGAGGCCCTGTGGCTGGTTCTCAATTACTTGGTATGATAAAAGTCACAGTTTCCCATCACCAGAATGTTTTAACATCTATTTTGAGTGAAACTTTCATGCAGGGTGGTGGTTGCGGCATCTACACAGGCAGAAGGTGAGATTTTGTGTAGCTATTTCAGGTTTGATTGTACACAAAAAGTTTAGTCAATACTTGTAGCAGGATTTAGCTGAAAACTTACTTTCATTATAACCTGGTCACAGGGTTGTGGAGGAATAGCGAACTTCTGCCTCAAACTATTCAGTGATTAGCTTTCTCCACCAAAAATAATTTGAGAGTTATTCTTGTCTAAATTGGCTTAAGACACTTTGCAGCAGCGCATAGGATTATTCCTGTTTGGGAATTAGATAACAGTACTCCCTTTGAAGACTACAAAGTTCAGGCATATGTAGTTAACTTACGATCTTTCTAGTGTTGTAGGAGGACTCTAATACTTTGAGGCTAAAGCATGGATTCTTTACTTAAATGTTGACCTTGGATGTGGAAAAATTATGTTTTTAGTTTTTTGATCCAATAACAGAATTTAGTATTTATTTTTGAGAAGCTACATATTACAGGTGATTTTGTTACCAATGTGAATCACAGAAATTTTTCACGACATCTTACGGTTGTTTTTTTTTTTTTTTTTCCACTTTTTTTTTTTTTCCATATTAATTTTAGAATAGTTTTTTCCAAATCTGTAAAAAATGTTATTGGTAGTTTGTTAGGGATAATATTGAATCTGTAAATTTCTTTTGGCAGTATGGTCATTTTAACAGTATTGTTTCTTTCTGTCCATGAGCATGGAATGTCTTTCCATTTGATTGTGTTATCTCTGATTTCTTTCAGCTGTGTTTTTTTTTTTTGTTTTTTTTTTTTAAAGAGAAAAGGAGAAAGAAGGAAGAAAAAAAGAATGAAATAAAGAGAAAAGAAGAAGAAAAAGAAAAAGGAAGAGAGAACGGGAATCTTGCTCTATTGCCCAGGCTAGAATGCAGTCTACAAATGGATATTAAAAGCTTTTTTTATACTAATAATTGTGTTATACAATGGAGACAGGAAGGAATAAGGGAGGAAAATAACAAACAGCCAACCAATATTTCATTTAAACCTATGAAATGCTATGCAATTGCTAGGGAGTGATTTACTCCCAACCATGTGGTCACTTTTAGAATAAATGTGATGCGTTACTGAAAAAAAAATGTATATTTTGTGGATTTGGAGTAGAGAGTTCTGTAAATGTTTATTAAGTTTACTTGTTTGAGGTTTAAGTTCAAGTCCCGGGTATCCTTCTTAACCTTCTGTCTTATTAATTTGTCCAATACTGACAATGTAATGTTAAAGTCTCCCACTATTATCGTGTGGGAGTCCAAGTCTCTTTGTAAGTCACCAAGAAGTTGCCCTGTGTATCTGGGTGCTCCTATATTGGGTGCGCATAGGCTTAGGGTCGTTAGCTCTTCCCGTTACATTGATCCCTCTACGGTTATACAATGTCCTTCTTATCTCTTTCGGTTTCTATTACTTTAAAGTCTATTTTATCAGAGGTGAGAATTGCAACTACTGCTTTTTTTTTTTTTTTTGCTCTCCATTTGGTTGGCAAATCTTCCTCCATCCCTTTGTTTTGAGTCTCTGTATATCCTTGCATGTAAGATGGATCTGGATGCCGCTTACTGATGGGTCCTTTGAAGTGGCTGATACTGGTTGTTCCCCCTCTATACATAGTGCCTCCTTCAGAAGCTCTTGTAAAGCAGGCCTGGTGGTAATGAAATCTCTGAGTACTTGCTTGTTTGCAAAAAATTTTATTTTTCCTTCACTTATGAAACTTAGTTTGGCTGGATATGAAATTCTGGGTTGAAAGTTCTTTTCTTTAAGGATGTTGAATATTGGCCCCCACTCTCTTCTGGCTTGTAGGGTTTCTGCTGAGAGATCAGCTGTGAGTCTGATAGGCTTCCCCTTGTGGGTAACCTGACCTTTCTCTCTGGCTGCCCGTAGTATTTTCTCCTTCGTTTCAACCCTGATGAATCTAATGATTATGTGCCTTGGGGTTGCTCTTTTTGAGGAATATCTTTGTGGTGTTCTCTGGATTTCCTGGACTTGAATATTAGTCTGCCTTGCTAGGTTAGGAAAGTTTTCCTGGATAATATCCTGAAAAATATTTTCCAGCTTGGATTCATTCTCTTCGTCACATTCAGGTACACCTATCAAACGTAGATTAGGTCTTTTCACATAGTCCCATATTTCTTGGAGACTTTGCTCATTCCTTTTTACCCTTTTTTCTCTAATCTTGTCTTCTCGTTTTATTTCGTTAAGTTGGTCTTCGACCTCTGAAATCCTTTCTTCTGCTTGATCAATTCGACTGTTAAAACTTGTGCATACTTCTCGAAGTTCTCATATTGTGTTTTTCAGCTCCATTAATTCACTTATATTCCTCTTTAAATTGTCCATTCTCATGAACATTTCGTGAAACCTTTTTTCAAGGTTCTTAGTTTCCTTGCATTGGGCTAGAACATGTTCTTTTAGCTCACAGAAGTTTCTCATTATCCACCTTCTGAAGCCTGATTCCGTTGATTCCTCACATTCATTTTCTATCAGGCCTTGTTCAATTGGTGATGAGGCACTGCAATCCTCTGTAGGAGGAGAGGCATTCTGATTTCGGGTGTTTTCAGCCTTTTTGCGCTGGTTTCTTCCCATCTTTGTGGATTTATCCACCTGTCGTCTGTGTAATTGCTGACTTTCAGATTAGGTCTCTGAGTGGACGTCCAGCTTGTTGGTTATGAAGTTTTTTCTATTTCTTAGTTTTCCTTCGGCGGATGCCCCTCCCCCCACAGAACTGGACCTTCCCGGGTTCAGCTGTACTTGGTGTGAAACGCTTAATCCTCAGCAGTTCCAACTGCTGTTTTGTTATTGTTGTGGGGGGGGGGGGACCAGCTTTCCCCTGCGGCGACCCACTACACCGGCTGAAACAGCGGCGTTAAGATTCGTGGCGCTTTTCTGCCCGGGAATCTCCCGGTCTGGTTCCCCACTTCAATCCGCTTTTTAATCAGCTGAATGGGAGACTCTGCTTTCCCGGAGCTCCAACGCCAACCAAAAGGGCACTCAGTCCCGTATACTCCGGACTGAGAACCGCCGCGTCGGGGGCGCCTGCAAAACGGCCGTGCCCTCCAAAAGGGTCGCGCTGGCGACCCGTGGGGCTCCTCCGCCAAGAATCTCTTGGTCCGTAGGCTATGAAAATTCGTCTGAAAATGTGGCGTCCACTCACTCTCTGCGCTTTCAGTGGGAGCTACAATCCTGAGCTGCTGCTAATCGGCCATCTTGGATCTCTCTCCACGGTTGTTATACGTAGCTCTAAAGATTATTTAGAATCATCACCACTTGAAAATTATTAGAGCAACTGCTAAATTTCTTTATTTAATATATCAGTAAAGAATTGAATTGCATTAATTACTACATCATTAACTTGTTTTCTTATATTTTGAAATTTAATTTCAGTATAATTGGTTTTCTTCTTCATTCTATGTATTTTATGAATTTTAAAACATTATTTGGGGAAAGGGATAAGTAGAAATCACCAAACTAAAAAGAGTTTCATGGCACAAAAATGATAAGAACCCCTCACCCCAGAAGGTTCCTTCAATGCCAATCGCATTCCCAAAATTAATCCAAGTTGCCTGAACTGTTTCCTTGTTTATGTGATGTCATGGAAGTAAATTATGTACATATATGTGTGTGTAGGATAGGTTGAGTTGAACTGTCATAAAATAAAAAATAAGGGCAGCTAGTATGGCAGATTCAGGGAAGGAAGATAATGGAGTAAGAGTAAATTTGTTGTGTTTTCTCAAAAATCTTTTTCCATAACATCATGCTGCATCATCAATTAAAAGGGAAAAAAGTCTCTTTTCCAGTTTGTTGGATAGAGGAAGAAAATTTCATGGGGAACCATTTATTAAGTATCTTTACCAGACTTCTCTCCTGCCTCTGCATATCCTCTTATGGGAAAAGAGGCTCATGAACTAAAATAGGCTTTTGGGATAAAGGATACACAGCTATAATATTGGACCATAGACTTTAAGGCCTTGGGCCAGCTACCTCAATGTTTTGGATTTAATTTTAGTGAAGAAAAAAGTGTCTGACAGCAGCTTGACTCAGTATCTTGACTCAGCTTCCTTACCTCCATATGTGTGTGGCCCAAATTAGAAAGTGGTTTTCTGATCCTTGACTACACTAATGTAGAGGTGTCTATGCATGGCAGGTCTTCCTGGAGAACCCTTGATCTGCCCATTTGTGAAACCTGGAGAGAATGACTGATGAGTACCAGTGAAATCATGGATAGGACTTTCATAGGTCTTGTTTGACACCTCAGAGGTAAGTCTTATTAATATCTGTCACTGGAAAGCTTGAGTGTGGAAAAGCAAAAGCTATGAACACTGACTTGTCAGGTTTGAGTCCTGACTATGCATGCTCCTTACTAGTTAAATGATCTTATTCACGTCACTTCCTCTTCCAAAACTTCAGTTTTCACATCTATGAAATGGCAGTCATCATTATCATCATCATCATCAATCTTTATCATCGTGTCTCCCTTTTGGGATGCTGTGAGGTTTAAATCACATGCAAATGATATCTAGCATAATGTAGGTACTTATGGAATGTGAATGACTCCACATCCACTCTCCTGGAGTCAAATAGCTTTTGAATGCTCAAAAGCCTCTACTAGGGCAAATTTGCTGTCTCAGAAAAGCCTGTTTCAATAAATTTTCTTTTATTTTTCATGTTTCTTTTCTTAAAAGTGTGGAGAAGAGCTACAACTTGTCTTTATTGCCATTTCAGTGAATAAAGACCAACTGGTTTATTGTAAAGATTAATGGTCTGAGGGAACATAGTAAGATTTAGCAGCAGAGACACAGTGCCTGATTTTCCACATAAAAACATATTCTTTCATTTATTCACTTATTCAGTAATCACGTCTTCATTTCAGGTGGTCATATCAAAAACCCAGGGAAAATAGGGTAGAAAAACAAAATGTTTGTTGATAGGAGCTGTGGTCTTTTTCTTCAGGTAGCTTCCATTGTAGTTGGAGAACAAACCATTATCAAATATGAGAGTTTTTGAAAAACTCAAGTATCTTGTTCTTTTATGTCATTCTGCATCTCACGAATTGACATACTCTCCACCATTGCTCTCTCAATCTAAGAATTCTCTTTGTTCCTTTCTTTCTTTACATGTAATTTATTAGTAAATCTGCTCTTCTTCACTCACAGAAAATAAACCAAACTCAGTCACTTCTAGACCAAGACACATTCATCTCTTCCCTGGATAACCAAAATAGGCTCCTAGAGCATCTCCTTGCTTTCGCACTTCCACAATCAATTATCCACACAACAGCTAGAGCAGTGTGTAAAAATATACTATAGATCATGTCACTTACCTGCTTAAAACTACCTAATGATTTCCCTTCTCATTTGAACTAAAACTCCAGTGCATTAACATGGATTTCACAGCCCAACAGGAGATACTCATGTATCTTCTCTTCTTCCCTCATCACCTTCCAGGGTCTTCATGTTAGCCATTTTCTTTGCCTCTTATGACTCTTCCCCTTGTTATTCATAATTCACATTGATGGCTTCTTAAAAATGTCATTCAGTTTTCAAAGACATAGTTTATGGGCATTAGATCACTTGGCATCATTTCAACTTACTCTAATTCTATTTTGCAGTTATCACTATTAGAGTTTTGACTGCTAGTTTATCCTGTCTACCAAGCATCATCTAAATCCTTACTCATTTTGGTCACATCCCCTTCTTGGTGATATCCTGTACTCCTAGAGTTTCAACGAACATCCACATGCATGATCCCCCACAACAATGGTGGGGACTATGCCTCCTCTTATTCACTGTTGTATCCCTAGATTTAACACCCAGTGTAGCACATAGGAGGAATTCAATGAATATTTATTGAATGGATGTTTAATGATTCCAAGATCTGTCTATCATTCATGACCTTCCCTTGGACTTCACAGCCATTAACTGCTACTAGGAAATACAGGGATTTAAAAATTGTGTTCAAAATGGAGTTTGCCATCTTCTCCCAAACTATTATTTTTTTCTGTACTCTGTGCATCAGTGAATGTTGCTGTCATCTCCAGGATTGGCTTAGCCAGTAACGCTGACTTCATGGCGGTCCTGAGCAAATCTCTCCTCAGCCTAAAACACTTTAATGGTTACCAGTTGCTATTGGGATACCATAGTTTGAACTCTCTAACAGGCCCTTCCAAGGACCTCATCAGCTAGAACTTCCTTCTCTAGTTTTGTAGCTGTCAACTGTGTCTATATTCCTGTATTCTTCCACAATGTATGCTCTGATGCTTCCATAAAAATGCCTGCTCCTATGTGTCATGCCTTCTGCTCCCTCAGATTGTAACACACTTCTCCTCTCCTGCCCCCACCAGCGTCTGTCCATGCCCTGCCCCAACAGCAACCCCATGCAAGCCTCTCCTCCTTGATAACTTCCCATCCCTTCTCAAGATTCATTTCCTCTGGGAAATGAGCTGTCTCTCTTGGCTTCCCTGGCATTCTAACACATGGTTCTGATTTAGGATGCCTGGAGCAGCATCCTGAGAATATGTATTTTTAAAGAGCCCTCCGGGTGATATCCCTGCAGCAGTATCATGAATCATTATTTAGAAAATCCTCACACACTATATTATAGTTGTCCATTTCTTTGTCTGAATATTCCACTAAACCGTGAGCTCTGTGAGGCAGGGAACATATCTATCTTGTTCACTTTCTAAGAAACACTTACTCTAGCAATAAAAGACACTCAATACATTTTTGTCAAATCATTGTGAAACCTTTGTGACTCCTCTTTGACTAGCCAGGGGCTCTGTCCTGTAACTGTAGGGTTGGAAGGTAGGAGTTTCTGGGTAAATGAAACGTAACTAAGGCATTTTAGTAGGACCTGTCTCACAGCAACCTATCATCATATTACTCACATTTCTCCCATGGCATTGCAGTCATTCCTAGAATTGTTCATGAGACATACATGAGAGCTCAAATCCTGAATGCTAATTGTTTCTCATTTTTTTATACAGAAATGAAAAAAAATTGCTAAAAGTCAAAGCCAGTATTAGTTTCCTTGACATATCATTATTCCTTATTCTTGACCAATGTTTACTAAGTGCTTCTTCTGAGAATAACATTGTAGAATATGTGTTAAGAATAAATTGTTAAGTATAAATGTCATTACAAAAGTCCAGGTAAATGTCAAGGTAAATGTAAGTAATGTTGAGTTAGATGGAACTTTATACACACACACACACACACACACACACACACACACACACACATTTTAAGCTGGGGTAATATTGTTGCCTGTGAATGTTAAGTAATATTTTTCCAAGTGTTATGCTGAAAATAACTTGAATGTTATCAATTGAAATAGAAACGAAATGTTTTCCCCCTTAAGGACTATTTTTTTTCTGTATAGCCGCTTGTATTGTACTTACAAGTTTCTACTGATCATCACAGCACAGCTTTTTAAATTTGTTTGTCATTTCCCTTCTCTGTCTCCATACAAATAGTAAAAGGTATCTTAAATTGTGTTTGAAAATCAGTCCTAATCTTTGTGTTTTTAAAATGACATAATTAAATATGATTACCTCAGGGTGTTTCTATGACTCAGAAAACCACATAAGATAAAAAGAGTTGCTCAGACAATTTATATGACTTTCTCCTTTGGTATTCAGGATGAAATCTGTGTTGGTAAGTCTGTCTTCAGATTACACAGGATAGTTAATTTCTTAAATAAAACACTTGTATCTGTCTATTAATATAATACATAGTTATGGTAGCACATTTGGATAATTTATTAAAATATAAAAAGCAACCCATAATGCTATATGTGGCAGTAATCATGGTTAATATCTGATGTTTCCACTTCTTTTAAGGGAATGCAAAATAAGACTTCTCCTCAACTGTTGTCCTCTATCAACTGGTGGAAGCTGCTTGAAATACTGTTTTGAGAAAGGCAGGAGCCAGCTTCTCAGCCCAAATGGAAAGATACTAATGACTGATTAGGAAAGGTTAACATGGGCATGGTCGGTGGCAGAGGGCTGTAAAGGTATGGGAATCGTGCCATGTATTTGCTATCTTTGTTGTTAATAGCCATGTGGACAAGCATGAATAGAACTTATTTTTTAGTATGAATAAAGCTAATTCTTAAGATTATACAGTGAAGGTATTCAGAAAGCTTTCAAACCTTCCTGCTCAGCCTATAATGTCCTCTTAAATGTGGAGAGTTAAGTATATGTATTGAATTTACAGCATTAACAAATGTGCATTTTAGTTGGTATTCCCTCTGTCATGGGCATGGCCCTTTCTATTAAGTGCATTCTCTCTTGAAAAATATATATTTCCCGCTAAAGGCTACCAAGCATATGGGATTCACCTATTAATTATTACCTTTTAAAATGTACTTGCCATTGTTTGCTTAGTATTTTGCTCAGAAGAAAGCAAAAATGAAAAGTGGAATAGAGGAAGTGAAAAACAAAAGAAGGGAAGAAAGGGGAAAGGAAGGAAAGATGGAAGGAAGTGAGACAGCAACCAAGGAAGAGAAAATAGAAGTAGGAATCTTAAAAGAGTGGGCAGAGCACACAGATTTAGAGAGATTAATTGCAACCGCAAATCCCAAGCGAAAGGGAAAATGAATCCTTAAAGGAAAGTGGAAAAGGCCAACCCCTCTCAGACAGGCTTCTCTGGGGATGCTGACTGGACACTCTGCCCTCCTGCAATCGATATGGTCATTTACAGTTAAGCTAAGGGAAAAGCTGATGGATAACAGGGGATCCCCACATTCATCCACTCCTGTGATCGAAGCTGTGGGAGTAGCACAGGAAGAAGTCTGCAGATGGATGAATGATGTCATGGAGCTGAGTTAGGGATGGGAGCCCTGAGAGAATGGAAAGGCTACAGGCTCAAGTACTTTTCCTGTTGTGGGTGGGGCCCTGATGAGCTGAGTTTAAATTAGCACAACCAGAGGCAGGGTCAGATACCAGACAGAGGAAGTGGCCAGAAGAGCCATGGGAATCTGAGCTGCAGGAGATTTTTGGTGTCCCATAATCACAGAGCAAAGAAGTGAGATGCAGGTCAGTGGCCTGCTTGCTAACGTTCCAGGGGAGAGCTGAGAATCCTTGAAATGAACAAACTCTTTGTTAATGTCAAGAATACAAACAGGTTGAAAAGTGTTGGTGCTAGATATTTGCATGTCAGCGAATATGCCAGAGGTGAAACTGTGTTCAAAACCTGTGGCTTTGTGGAGGTACCACTAGTACTCTGCATTTTGCTTTGTAAAAGAAAGGGTATTAATGTCCACCAATATGGAAGAACCAGTGGCTTCACTTTAAAGAGATAGTGCTTTCTAGTTACAAAGAGCTGTAGACAGAAAGTCCCTGTTCTAGCCTATGGACCATCCACCTCATAAAAGTAGAGTCTCAAACAATTGAGAAGGACTGAGCTAAAAATCTGATAGCTAAATTTAAGAGAGGTGGTTGGGATTGAGAAGGTTGACCCCAAAGCAAATACTGTGAGGCAGCAATGATTAGAATGGTTGATGAATTTTCATGAATTCCTCTCTATTCTGACTTGCCTCTCATCTCTTTGGATAGCAAATAATGAAAATTAAAACATGTATGTATTAACTTGTTTGAATGGCAGCAGCATGGATGCAGTAGAAATAGCTCAGGGCGAGGTTAGCTTTTGAATATTTGCTCTGATTCTTACTAACTCTAATTCATATAGTTGTTATAATGATTAAAGAGTGCAGTATGTAATTCTCTGGTACACAGAGGACTTACAATAAATGTTAGCTCTCTTCTTCTATTTATTCTAAAAGTTTAACCTTAGTTTATTGGCTGATATGTGCCAGGGCAAATTTTCACCAGTTGATGGTTTTGAGAATTAAATAAAACTGCTCTTTTACAATAAACACTAATTCTAATGAAAACCCTTAGATGACTTCATCCCCTTGACTTTCTACAGTAAAATAAAATAACATATACAATGGACATTTAGTTTCCATATAATATCTTTGAAATCAAATTCTGTGCATAAAAGCTGAAATAACAAGGCAGGAAGGAGATGGCACACTCAAACAAGATGAAATTAATGTAGGGACTTTTTGTAAAGTTGCGGCAAGGTTAAGAGAGCTAGAGAGACCCAAAGTCAGAAGACAGGGCAGCCCAAGAGGAGGTTTCTGGCTGTCTATGAAGAAAAGCAGCCAGCCAGTGCCAGCCAGCAGTTGAGCAGGGAGAGAACTCAGGACATGCATACCCTGGCCTCACTCTGTTCCTGCCAGATCCTCCCATTAGTTGAACTCAATGAGAAGCCAGCTTGGTTCATCCAGAGTGAATCTGGAGGAGGAAGCAAATGTTGTCCATAGTTGTGTGTTTGTGTATTCACACTCACACAAAGTCGAAAGCAGTTCATTCTAGTAACTCCCACTTGATTCTTCACCCCTGCCAGCATAAGGTTAAATGCTATGTAATGTGATTATTTGGGTTTGGAAGACAAATAACTGAGGTAGTTAACTATATCAGGACAAGAGGTCAGAGCAGTGATTCATCATATAATTTTCAACTTCTTAGGCACTGCTAGGATAGATGGGAAATGATTTAACAAGCCGGAAATTCAGTCTCTGCTCTTTAGAAAGAAGGAAGAATGACTCCAAACTGAGATCAGATGTGAGTGGGTTAAAATTCCATCTGCTTCTTGAGAAGGGCTGAAATAAATTCCCCAGTGAACAGGCCATCTATTATTTACCTTACTTAATCCAGTGTTCATGGCACTAGAAGTTATCACCACAGGGATTTGAATTTGGCCTTCTGACTAATAACTTTCTTGGGAGGGATTGGTTTTGCTCTGAGTGGAGGACTGGATGTTCCACCAGATGAAAGCTTTCAGATGTTAATGACATTGGATTCATCCCTGACCTATTTCCTGGTGCTTGGTGTTTCACCTGAGGGTGAACTCAAGCGATACAAGCGATAGCCAATTTAGAGATAATGTCCTACACATGCTTCTGACATTTGTTCTACAAGAAAAGCTAAGCAACTTGTGATTTCATGTACAACGAAGATGGGAGGCTGGGCGTGGTGTGTCACTTCTGTAGTCTTAGCACTTCGGGAGGCTGAGGCAGGAGGATCATTTGAGGCCAGGAGTTCCAGACCAGCCTGGTAAATATAGTGAGATGCTGTCTCTATAAAAAATAAAAATATTAGCCAAGCATGGGGGTGCATGCCTGTAGTCCCAGCTACTTGGGAGGCCGAGGTGGGAGGATTGCTTGAGCCTAGAAGTTTGAGGTTATAGTAAACTATGATTGCATCATTGCATTCCAGCCTAGGGGATAAAGCAAGACCTTGTCTCTTAAAATAAATGGTAAGTAGCAGTTTATATTTTCAGATGAATTAAGAGAAAATATGAAATCTGTAATTTGCAAGGTAACAATTTAGTCAAGAGTTTTCATTTGCAGGAATCTGGGTTAACAAAGAAAACTAATCTTTGAGTTTGGGGAGCACTAGAGATGATAATCTCAATTAAACCTAGAAAACTTACCCAAGAATCCCTTTTCTCCTTAAGCTAGAAATATGTGGAGCTATGGAGGCAACAAACCATAAATGTCATACAAATTCTGGCAATCTAAGGAATTTTCTGTATTATATATTGGCAATGTTAAGTTGATATGGTTTGGCTGTGTCCCCCCGCAAATCTCATCTTGAATTTTAGCTCCAGTAATCCCCATATGTCCTGGGAAGTACCTAGTGGTAGATAATTGAATCATGGCAGTGAGTTTTTGCCATGCTGTTCCTGTGATAGTGAATAAGTCTCATGAGATCTGTTGTTTCTTGAAAGGGCATTGCTTCTGCACATATTCTCTTGCTACTGCCATGTAAGTCATTCCTTTTCTCCTCCTTTGCCTTCCACCATGATTATGAGGCCTCCCCAGCCATGTGGAAACATGAGTCCATTAAACTCTTTTTCTTTATAAATTACCTAGTCTCGGATATTTCCTCATAGCAATATGAGAACAGACTTACACGGTAAGTCACACTATTTCTAGTAATTAAATGTCTCTTCAGATCACTTTCAGGTGAGCCCATCCTTTATTTCAGATACTTTATAGATTTTTATGAACACAATGATGATGCTATCAACCATAAAATTCCAAGACATTAATTGCCTGGTAAAAGTAAGAATGAGCACCCCAACTGGGTGTTACTCTAAAACATTCTAGAGAATGTTGTATCCATTGGGAAGTTCATATGTTGATACTTAAAAAGTATTTCACTTCCAAATTTTCTCAAATAGAAGTATGCTTCTACACAATGTACCAGAGTAGGCTTTTATAAACATAGTCATTACCTTTATGTTTTGTTCAGTGCCCTGCACATGTTTTCTCATTTCAATTAAAATAAAACCCAAGTCACTCATCGTGGTTTAGAAGAGACAGCACGGTCCGGTTCCCACCTCATTTGCTGCCACGTTCCCTCTCACTCTACTCTGGCCGTACTGAGCTCCTTATTGGTCCTTGACCATGCCAACCTTGTTCTCGCCTCCAGGTCTTTATGGCTTCTGTCTGCTCTGTCTGGATGGCTCTCATCTCAGTCTCATTCTTCATCTGACTCCTTTCATGTGATCATTCAGGTGCATGTGCAAGAGTTTCCTCTGCAGACAGCATCCCAGAAGTCCTCATGGAAACGAGTGTCCCATTCCAGTTAGCCTTGATCCCTGATCTTGATTTGCATTTTCCTCAGAGCGTACAAGATATTATTAACGAATTTATTTGTTTAATATGTTCTTATTGTTTGTCTTCCCTGTAGATTGTAATCACCTTGAGGGCAAATACTTGTTTGGTAATGGACTTGTGATGTGTAGTACAGAAGCTGGAAAAAAAAATCACACACACACACACACACACAAATGATTTCTAAATAAGTAACTTGAAAGAGTGAGCGAGTGTACCTCGGCGTGGAAGCCCTGCATCCTGAGTCCTTTTCTGATTTTACCTATAACCTCAAAACAAACATGACTATGATTAAGTTTTCATATTTTTAAACTTTAGCTTACCACTTATAAAATAATGTCAATTCTTGACTTTCTCTGAGAGTCACACTTTCCATAAGTATGTTGAAATTCTTACATGCAAACTGCTTTATATGTCAAAATCATGTCTGACGCCATCTGAGAGCTACGAGACGAGCTTGATAAATGTGTTTCTGAGTAGCAAACTAACCAGTGTCATTAGATACAACTGGATGCCCCTTGACTTAATAAACTTGCCCTTCATACCTAGCATGATAAAGTCTGTGCATTGTTAAGAAAAAGGACATTTGTTAGTCAATATTTATTTTTCTTGTATATGTATAATATTGCTCTCCATGTGAGTTTGTTTTCATTGAGTAAATGTGGCGATCATATTGAAACAGGTATGGTCTATGAAACAGTTGTATTTGCTAATTTAAATTGATGAACTGCCATCCTCTTTTCCTATCTGACTCTCTTGGCTTGGATAACATGAATTAGTCCTTGAGAGAGGAATCATTATTTTTGATGTGGACAGAATTGATCGTTTTTGACCATGGCATTCTAGTGCTACCTTGCTAGGGATCAGGGTGGGCCACCAGTCTGCTTTTACAAGGTGAATGCCATATCTAACTGTCACTCAGATCAAAAGCCTCCCTCCTACTCTTAGTCATTTGCCTCCAAAAGCCATGATAAGATTTTTATTTTTATTTATTTATTAACTTTTTTTAGAGACAGGTTCTCTGTGTGTTGCACAGGCTAGAGTACAGTGGCATAATCATAGCTCACTGTAACCTCAAACTCCTAGGTTCAGGTGATTCTCCTGACTCAATTGCCTGAGTAGCTAGGGCTATAGGCACACATCACCATGCCTGGCTAATTTTTTTTTCATCTTTTGTAGAGATGAGGTATCACTGTGTTGCCCATGCTGGTCTTGAACTCTTGGGCTGAAGCAATCCTTCCACCTTGGCCTCCCAAAGTGCTGGGATTACAAGCATGAACCACCATTCCAGGCCCCACAGATTAAATTTTTTTTTGCTCTTTCGCTTTGTATGAGTAGAATAATATACTGTGTACCTTTTGGAGTGATTGCTTGGTCAATATATTTATCCATCTTTGCATGTAGAGGTATTTCTTCTTTTTTTCCTTGATATGCAGTATTTTATTATCCATTATGAAAATTTCTCTTTACCCATTCTATTGTAGTTAGACATTGTTTTTATTTCCAGTTTGAGGTTTTTATAAAGAATATGCCATGAACATTTTGTATGTGTCTGTTGGAGTTCATATATATGCCTTCCTGTTGGATATATGCCCACAGCTGGAATTGCTAAGTGTGTATGTGTGTTCAGATTTGTTAGATACTGCCAAGCACTTATCAAAAGTAATTGTATCAAGGTGTACTTCCACTGTCCGTGTGTGAGAGTCTAATTTTCTCTATATCCTTTCAATTTTAGCCATTCTGGTGGATGTTCAGTAGTATCATATCTGATTTTAATTTGCTCTACTTTAATGACACATAATGTTAAACATCTTATGATATACTTATTAACCATTTTGAGATTTGAAATTATATTTGTTAACCATTTATACAGATTAGAAAAAGGTCTCCATTTCTTAAAATTCTTCTAAGCCGTCTGCTTGGAAAACTGTCATAATAGCCTTCCAGAGCTACAGTAACTTGAAGGTACATGACAACACCTGGACATGATCAAAGCACAGCTTGATCCCTAGGGTGAGTAACAGTCTGTAATAGACAGACTGCAGTCACTCAAGCTATGTTAAAAACTCACCTCAGAGATTTATATTGACCAAAGCAAAGAGAGATCTTGATCCTAGGACTGTAAGAATTAAAGTAGAGAATACAACCCTGAAAGATAATCTTGGCACTGAGTTCTGGTAGGAAAGTTTCCCATGAAAGGTGGGACTTGGCTCACAGAGTATGCACCAGGGATGATTTTCAAAATATTTTATGACCAGTACAGCATAAGCACTGAACAGTCATATGAATCCCAAGCACAACAGACTTACAGCTCAATGGATGCATGCCAAGGCACTTCCATCCTGGGTACCAGGACAATATGGACCAACAGGAGACAGCATGTATTTAAGAAAAAAGGGATGCACACACACACACGCACACACACACGCAAATATATTATAAATAAACACTTTTCTTCATAGTTTTGCTTAGAACTGGGCCCTAAGTTCAGTGTTGAAAAATTGGTTAGCTAGTTAACCAATATCACTGATCCCGTGTGTAAAAATACACAGATCAACATGTCTCCCTACAAGCAAATGTGCTTGTATCTTTAAATTAGAAATAATATCTTCCTCATTTGTTCTAATTTGTTTCAGATAATATAGGTTCCCATTTGAAAATCAGTAAAACCTATTGTCAACAGAAAGTATTTTGGTGGGGAAATTAAATGGGTGTTCACTAAAAGTTTCAGATTCATTTTACATTCAGTGAGATAAGAAATGTGAGACATGTAACATAGAAATATTTTCATTATATGAATATTTAGATAGATAAAGCACCATTTAAATGTTGCTCTGAATTCAGAACAGAAGCTATAATCATCCTTACTAAAATTTAAAAAATCTTCTAATATTTGTAATGTCTTATAACCTTTAGTTTTCTTCATCAGTAGTGTGATTTAATAAGTGAAAGCTTATACTATATAAAATATTTTCATAAGATATATTGATGTACAAAAACTTTATTGAAAAGTAATCTATATTCACAATATAAGCTATAGTCATAAGCTCTACCAAAATTTTTAAAAATCTCATAATTGTGTAGTGACAAATCTCATGACCTTTCGATTACCTACTGCATTTGATTTTATTTTTAGTGCTTTCAATTATCTTCCTGATACTCATACATTTTACAGTGAATTAATTCTGACGTGGAAGAGTTTTATCTTCCTTGTGGGGGGTATGAATCATTATTCCTTTCATCTTCTGCACAGTATTTTTCCATAATCATTTGACTAATAATGAACTATTTAAGCATTTCTGAATATAGAGAGTAGGCGCCAGTTTGATGGTCATTTATTTGGAGTTAGGAAAATGATCTTATAATGTTAGTGATTATGTTAATTACTTCAAAGGGATGGAATTAACATCTGAGTGGAGAAACTGAAACATGAGAAACTAATAATGTTGCTAAAACATGAAAACACCATCTATAAATAATTTAGCTTTATGTTTATGTAGCATTAGAAAAATAAGTTAATTGAAATTACATAGAATATTTTAAAGTTTGATTTACTTTTATATTATCTATCTTTACCTTCATTATTTATAAGATTCTCCTTGCTTGAATTTTGATATCAGTATCTATGTGCAATTTTGTTGCTCTCCACTTCAAAACTTAAATAAATCATTGCCCTTCATATTACCTTTATGAGCTAGACATTTCAGTCCCTTTGAGAAAACGTGAGCATCTCTAGGTCGGCTTGCTTTTATAATAGTTTTGGGAAGCCCAAAGTCTGCATATAAATAAGCATATTTGAAAGCCTGTGGCAGACTGGTGCATAATGTGTAGGTAATGACTGAATTCTCAATTCAGGCTGGTTAATAAACTAGAAAACGAACATAGCTAATTTAAACAAGATCTGTTGGAGGGAAAAAATTTACTTACCGCTACTCTTCTTAAAATGGTTTATGCATGTTATTTAATTATTACTACCATTGCTCTGAATTAATTAAGCAACCTCAGCCTTGCTACACATTCTGAAATATAGACAGAGATGTGGTACAGGGCCAGCGGTTGACAATCTACTTAAACTGCCAGGAAAATAAACATGGGCCAATTGGCCTCAGTGAGAACCAGGCAATTGGCTTGGAAAGATGAAAGAGACTTGGAAACACTCTCCATGGGCAGTAATGGGTAGCAGTATTTGCTTATTTTCCTCACTCTGTGCATTGGAATGGGTAAGTATGTAAAGTTACCTTAATAATTTCTAACAAACTTGCATTTAGTTATTTTGTTTTCTTTTTAACTATAGCAATATTTTGCAATACAACATAAAACAATGTAGGAAGAAGAAAATTCATTTACTGTTAATGGGGGGGAAAAGAACATTGGCGAATAACATTCTCTTATCAATGATTCTTAATGCAAATTTGTATTAAAATTACATATTTATTGTCTTAGAAAACTGTCCTGACTCAATGTAGAATCCACCCAATATTATGGTTCTGGATTTTAAACAAATGCCACACAAGTGGCACTTATTCATTTTAGAAATATCAGTTGACTATGTTAAGTAGCTTGACTTAGCCATTCTACAATATGTACTTATTTCAAAACATCATGTTGTATATCATAAATATATACAATTTTTCTTGTCAATTTAAAAGAATTAATTGAGTGCCAGATGGCGGAAACTGCTAGTTGTTCACCAATTTCTTTTTTTCCTGACTTAAAAAGTGAATTTCTCTGTTTCAGTTGAAAGCATATCTGCTAAGAGAAGAACTCTATTACTTAGTCTCCCTTACAGCATGACGTGCTGTGTGACCAGATTCTAGCCATGGGCAGAAGTGACAAGGTGTGTCCTCAAAGCTTGGAATCTTTCGCTTTCTCTTCCGCTCTTCCCGCTGTGTGGGAAGTCCTCCAATACTATACCACTCCCCTCCAGCCAGTGTCAGAGAGCCAACGTCAATCTTATTAAAAGCCCTTGTGCTTTGGGGTCTTTTAGTTATGTCAACTTAGCATTTTCATTAAATAATACAGCCTCTCTTGACAGGTATAACACTAAAAGTGAAATTGCATGTTTTAAAAATTTTATTGCCTTCATTCTCTGAGAGAAAAGTATTAACACATATAAATTCCTAGTACATGCACATATATACTATTGGTAAATTATTTTTAGAATAACACTTAAGCCAACCATGCTAATGTTGCAATAGCAATGTACCTCCAAACTATCGATGCTCGGATTTCATGCTCTCACTCCTACTCCTTTTCTGATGGAATCCTCTTTCTACTACGCTTACAATCATAGTGCCTCACTCATGAAAAAAGCCATCACCAAAAGTTTGTGCTAACTCTAAGGCTTTTATAAGTTCATATGTGATTATGATAATGTTTGAAAATATCTCTCTAATGGACTAGATAAGGCCATTCAAGTACAGTAAGACTTAGGTTATATCGAAATATTGACAGCATTTTTCTACATAATGATAGTGATATTTTTTTCTTCTTGGGACATAACCTAGCAAGGTTATCTCAGGATAGATTCCAGAAATCTACATTGTTTTTCTCCAAAACTCTCTTATCCTCTCACCATCCCCTTTACCAATCAGTATCAAATGATAAAGGAAGTGACCTGAATTTCTTTTAGGGATATGTTGTATTTATAATCACATTTACTACATTATCCCTACAAAGAGAAATTAGAACTTGGTTAATTTCTAGAGATGTAGGTGTTAGATGGATATCAAATATGTTAACTCAAAAGAAAAGACAGAATTAGGAAGAAAAAATGCTTTCATTTGAAGAGTCTATTTAATAATGTTAGACATTTAGAGTTGTAAAGGATGTTTTATAATGACAAATTTATTCTCTTTTTTTTCTTTTTCTTTTTTTTTTTTTTTGACATGGAGTCTCACTCTTGTTGCCCAAGCTGGAGTGCAGTGGTGTAAGCTTGGCTCACTGCAACCTCTGCCTCCTGGGTTCAAGCACTTCTCCTGCCTTAGCCTCCCAAGTAGCTGTGACTACAGCCACGTACCACCATGCCCAGCTAATTTTTGTATTTTTAGTAGAGATGGGATTTCACATGTTGGCCAGGATGGTCTCCATCTCTAGACCTCGTGATCCACCCTCCTCAGCCTCCCCAAGTCTTGAAATTACAGGTGTGAGCCACTGCACCCAGCCAATTTGTTCTTTTTTTAATATTCCCCCAAGAATAGCAAGAGCAGTTAGGTAAGAAGGCCCATAATCAGTGTCTTCCAGTTACAGAACAGGTATTCTTCAAGGAGATTAGGGAAAATTCTCTTCTACACTTTTATGTTAGTCTGTAAAAATTTGCCATTTTCCCTTGGACCACTCACACAAGGGGAAAAATAAAAACCTAAAACTTCAGCATGTCTGCCCTTCTTGTTCAGAGCATAGGTCTCTAAAAGCTGACTTTAGACTTTGACACACATCCGTGTGCACACCCATACACACACAGACTACAGTCAGCACTCCATATTCCATTAGTTCTGCATCTATGAAACCAACCAACCACAGATTGAAAATATTAGGAAAAAAACAATAAAAATAACAATACAACAATAAAAAATACAAATGAAAAAACAATACAGTATAATAACTATTTAAATAACATTTACCTTGCATTAGGTAGTGTAAGTAATCTAGAGGTTATTTAAAGTATATTGGAGAATGTATGTAGCTATATGCAAATACTATGCCTTTTTTTTTTGAGATGGAGTCTCACTCTGCCACCCAGGCTAGAGCGCAATGGCACGATCTTGGCTCACTACAACCTTTGCCTCCCGGGTTCAAGTGATTCTCCTCCCTCAGCCTCCTAAGTAACTGAGATTACAGGCATCTGCCACCACATCCGGCTAACTTTGAATTTTTCGTAGAGACAGGTTTTACTATCTCTGGTGAGGCTGGTCATGAAATCCTGACCTCAGGTGATCCACCTGCCTCAGCCTCCCAAAATTCTGGGACTACAGGTATAAGCCACCACACTCAGCCACTGTGCCATTTTTTATAAGGCACTTGAGCATCCACAGATTTTAATGTCTGTGGGGAGTCTTGGAACTAACCTCTCAGGGATACTGAGGGTTGACTGTGCCTCTTCTGAGTGCTTTTCTGGTTGCTGTCCTGTATCATAGTCAAATGGCCACGTGCTCTCAACACAGGGAACAAACACAGGGATATCTGCCACATCATGTCCAATCCAAACATCTCAAGAACATTGCTGGGGGAGACAAAATAAAAAACACCTGGCCCTTTTGCTTCTGTTTCCTTTTGTTGAAATCTAACAACCGCTTGCTGTCTTGTGGGACAAGGTAATTGAGGGGATGAACTTTTACAATCTCTAGGAAAGGAAGACCAATCAGACGAGAGAGGAGAATCCACACTGGAATTAGACCATAACACTACAGCACTCTGAAGCAGAGAGAAGACTGAGGAGACCTCTGTACACTTTCAGATGGCCTGGACTGCAGTAACAATCAACTACCAGTTTTCTCACCTACACCCACCCTTCACCATCTTTATATAGCCTAAAAATGGTTTCTCCTATCCTTTCAGTCCTTAGCATAGTGTCCATTAAAGGAAAGAATTAATGACATAGAGTCTAGACCTGCCTTAGTAGATAATTGATTGATTGATAATACCAAATATTGTAGCCACTCTTAGCCTGTTTAAACGAGAGGGTTAACTAGATGAGCAGATTCAGCTCCAAAGTTCACTGACTTGGAATATGGAATTTAATTTATATGGAAAACAAAGACCAGGTAGGTTACATACTTGGGATCCACGCTGTTCATTACCAACAGACATAGGATTTGATGTTTGGTTGCTTAGTGTTGAGTTCAGATTTCATCTCTGTCTACCTGTGATTTACATTGTACAAAATTTTGAATTCAGGGTGGCTCTTTCTCATTACGTGATATGATTTGCTTCAGTCAATAAATGTTTAGGAATAAAACATTTACCATAAATCAGTCTAACACAAATTTTGACAAAAAAGTAATTAGAAAATATCAAATATATCTCAAAGCAACAAATAACCTTTTGATTTTCTAGTAATTTTATTTATTATTGCTATTTCTCCTGTAGGTAAGTGATTCCCAAGCAGTCATTGCCAAATGGGTTTTCTTTGAAGGTCCCCTGAAAGAATCTGGAGGAAATCATGACGATCAGGAGACAATTCATGGTCACTCAGGAATTTCTGAGAACACTGGCAAGTATGATAGCAGCACAGAGATAAGCTTTAAGCAACTTCTAAATATCATACATTTCAGTTTATTTATCATCACAATGGGTTTTGTTTTGTTTTTGAGACTGAGCCTCACTCTGTCGCCCAAGTTGGAGTGCAGTGGTGTCATCTTGGCTCACTGCAACCTTTGCCTCCTGGGTTCAAGTGACTGTCATGTCTCAGCCTCCTGAGTAGCTGGGATTGCAGATTTGTGCAACCTCACCTGGCCAATTTCTGTAATTTGAGTAGAGACAGGGTTTCTCCATGTTGGCCAGGCTGGTCTCGAACTCCTTGCATCAAGTGATCCACCTGCTTCAGCCTCCTAAAATGTTGGGATTACAGGCGTGAGCCACCACACCTGGCCCAGCACAGTAGGTATTTATAAAGTCAATTTTGTTATGGTGTTGAGAAAGGGAACTTTAAAAAATAATGGGAAAATATTCTATTTGCACACAGAGATAAAGAATATGTAGGATGATCTTGAAAATTTTGCTTATCAGCCTGGAACAGTACAGATTGACCAGGTGAATAGGGAAAGCATCCAGTCTCCAAAAATGTACTAGAGGAGAGACAGGAAGAAAAATTCATTGACTAGTAAATGTTCTGTATTTCAAGCGTGTTACATAAAAATTAAGTACTTAAAAATTCAGTTATGTTTCAAATTAAATTAGACTAGGTCCTAATATAGAAACATTTAAAATATATACACAAGTCTTTGAGAATATTTGAATATACCTGGATATATTTTCCTTGTGGCAAAATGTGGGTCAGGAAAAATAATAATCTTTCATTTTCAAACTAGAAATATACTAATGCATAAATGTATTGCTTATAATGTATCAGTCTGCAGGGTATTATTTTTCTCATAATAGGAAATGGCAGATGTAGGTAACTATATTGTTCTGGTGGAAAATGGAATAGAACAATTTTTTGCAGTTACAATGCATAGACTATACTGGCCCTAGTGAAGGAAGCATAACAATTTGCATATTTTAATTTGGAGGTTAGGGACCCTTGTCAAAGTAACAGCTTGGACCAGGTCAGCAAGGAGAAATTGAGAAGAGAGAAATAATTGAAAAGGCAGTTCCCAAAAAAATGAAATTTGTCTCGTTGTCACTTAAGGTTGTCTTGTCTTTTTGAGAGAGCAAGGTCACCTTAAGAATGAAGGGAGAGTAGAGAATGGTAGATCACTAAGGACCAAATGATAATTTTTTAAAATAACGGTGGCAATTGCAATATATATTTATGAAGGGAAGAGGAAAAGAATGCATATCACTTTCCCGTTAAGAGTCAGCAGGTGTCCTTTGAGTGGAAATATTGCAGACGTGTACATGGAAGCTCTAAAGTTTGTCCTCAAAGACAAGCACGTTACAAAGGAGATGAAGTACTTAATGAAATAATTTAGTGTGACATATTGATATTGAAGGCTGGAAGGCAGAAAAGGATTTGCAACAAAATTAAGGTATGTCTCTCTTGAAACAGTTTTTCATTCCTTTCTCCGAGGGCTGATATGAGATTTTCACAAGAAAAAAGCCCATTTTATTTCTCTCTCCAAGTGTATGCCAAAGCATAGATGCCAATGTGAACCTCAACATCTGTACCGCATGAATAATCTCATTGGAACAGAGTCCAGAGAAAAGTCGAGTTATGAAATGTTTCTTTGGTTATGTACTGGAGGGGTTTTAATCTCTCTGGTGTCATGTGTTTTCAGTTAGAATGTACATTAGTAAAAAAACTAGAGCACTATCAGTGAAGGGAATTAGGCCTGGGAAATGTTAGTTTTAGACAGAGGGAGTGGAGGTGGCTAGTGCTATTATCAGGGCATAAAAACAGCAGCCAAACTTCTATTCTGAGTAAGGATAAACAGGGTCACAAGTTTCTGAATAAAAGTCGTTGCTTGAGAAAATGAAGAAAAGTATTTCATGTTCATGATATAGTGTCATCATTTACATAGAAAGAAAAGAAAAACACCCACAAAAAATGCTATATTCTGTGATTGGCAAGCTGTTTTCTTCCCTTACACACCTCCAGGAAACCCATTCCTCAGTAATGACTACTAAATATGTCAGTGACTCTCAGATGGCAGTAAGTAGAGTGTCAACATTTGCAGAAAGGCAGGTAGGAAGGATGAAATGTTTGAGAGTTCCCCTTTCCCTTCTTTGTATAGAATCAAGAGTATACCATAAATCACCAGGTGAAGAATCAAAATATTAGGCTTAGATACTAGCTCTCTAGCTGTGCAACCTTGGACAAATCAATTTGTATTAACAACTCCAATTTTCAGTTTACTTATCTTGAAACAATATATTGCTCTGCACAGTTTTTGTGAAACTACATACATGAATGTGCTATTTTAAACTGTAAAGTGTGTTGCAAATTTAAGTTTTTCTTATTAATTGGCAGTGATGAATGTTCCTGCGTGGTGTCTAGATTCTTGCAAATGTAGTTGTTTAGTCATTTTCCCTAGAGCTGAGTCTCAAACACCTATGTGCTTTCTGCCTGGTCTCAATCACATAAACAATGTTATGACCTGCTTCTACACATTTTCCTACCCCAGGGCATCCCTCCAGGAGGAATGGACTTGTCCTCACAGATGCATTTTTAATATGAAGAACAACTGTTGCTCCAAAAACAGTCTCCAAATTTCTGTCACCTAGTCACTCTTAAATTTGCTGTGATTTTTCCCTTTTGGAAAAATAGTAAGAAAATATGTCAAACAACATATCTAATCATGAAGTAATGTGAAACTCATATAGCTCCTGGTGAGAAGCTGCAAAGTGGCAGTTCTGAAGAGAAAGTTTATGGAATATGCTTGGCAGTCTTGAGAATTTTTATTAAAAAAAAAAAAAGACCACACAACACTTGCTATGAAAAGATACATTTTCTCCAGAGAAGTCACACTTCCTCCTTTGTTCTGGAGGTTCTCCAACAACTTCAAAGCCATTTTTCAGGTTATGTCGCCTAAAGTTATTAAAACTCACAAAATATCCATGAAGTAATAAAATGTAAAGTATTCATATGCCAATCAGATAAAGAAAGAGTGGTCCTAAGAAAATGTGACCTGTCTAAAGACTCCTAACAAAAAACTGATGGGTCCAGAAATAGAATCTAGGCAGCTGACTCTAGACATTCCAAAACACTTCCTCTCTTCAGAATTATTATTGTTAATTCCCTCTACACATAAACAACCTCCTCCTCCCGGAGGATGGATGAGATCATGCTAACAAGTCATCCATTCTTTCCATGAGAAATACAGCAGTCATAGCCAATGAGCTAATTCATAGAATGTCCATGTGCCATAGTGAATACAGACACACACACACACACACACACACGCACACCACTCCTAGATGCATGTTGTTTTTGTTTTCTTCAGCTAAGCTGTAGTTGAGATTTTAATTTCAAGCTTTAGCCCATGATTTTTGCCTAAATTTCACACTCTGTGCTTTTCTATTTCTACTTGTCCTTTCCTCCCTGTATCAAATAATAAAGAACTAGACCACGGTAAAATGGATTTTTGACAGATTTTATAATTTAGCTATTGTCACTTCCACAAAGGCCATTCATTAAACTAACATGTATTATGGACATGAAATAGAATTTGGAAAGTTGAAAGTCATTCAACCCTGACCATAAAAAATAATTTCATAATTTAAAGTTACCGTATCAGAATAAAACTTGATTTAAAGATGTTAAAAAGTGAATATATTTGGGAAAGAAATCCCTGCAAATAGCATCTCAATATAATGTAGGCAATTTGTACAATTTGCATATACTTCTCCTGCCAAGATACTGCTAAGAAGAGACAATGGCAAAGACAATAGTAGGAAACAGGAATTGGCTCCCCAAAGAGCAGCTGCAGTTATAGGCAAAAGAAACTTTGTCTATGTGTGCAGTTTAAAAAGGACTGGTTGCCTACTCTGGGCTTTAGGTCAGACTGGAGCATGTGAGGGTTCAGGAGGAAAGCCATTACCAGCTTCATCTTCTTGGGGATATTTTGGCTACATTGTTGTTGATCAGCAGTGTCTGACTCAGCCTCTGCAATTTTTCCATTATAATGCTCATGAAAATAGGGAAGGAGATGCAGTTTCAACAGTGGAAACTAGAAATGTGGGTCAAAAATGTGTCATGCAAAAGTTGAAGAGTCAACTAAGGAAAACTTAGCCTGGAGGCAGAATGGGAAAGACACATGGGTTAATGAGCTAGGGGATTTCCATCTACACAGACTCATGGAGGCACAAACCCACCTTTCTTTTTTGTGAAAACGCCACTCTATTTAATCCAAATACACTGTTCCACTCTTTGGCCCTGCTTCCATCGCTAATGCATCCCTCAGCCCCGACATTCCTCAAGAATGAAATGCTAATGAGGTCAAAATGGATGTGGGTAATATTTTAGATTTCCTTCACTATTTGGGATTTTGATTTTAAAATTGACCAATAGTCAAATTAGCTTAGAATGTGTAATATTCCATTCAACTTCCAAATTTCTCATAAAAGGAAACATTATCCTTAATGGGAAAGACAGTGATAAAGCAAAAGACACACCAGAAAACATAAGCAGTGTTAAACTGCAGAGTCTTGAATAGATTAACAATATCAAATTATGTTGCATACAAAGAATACATATCAAAAATGTGAAAATATTTTAAAAGTAAAATTTGAGATGCAGTTATATTAGAAAAGCAGAAATGTATCAAACAACATATCTAATCATGAAGTAATGTGAAACTTATACAGCTCCTGGTGAGAAGCTGCAGAGTGGCAGTTCTGAGGAGAAAGTTTATGGAATATGCTTGGGAATTTTGAGAATTTTTATTAAAAAAAAAAAAAAAAGACCACACAACACTTGCTTTGAAAGATACTACATTTTCTCCAGAGAAGTCACACTGCCTCCTTTGTTCTGGAGGTTCTCCAAAGACTTCAAAGCCATTTTGCAGGTTATGTCACCTAAAGTTATTAAAACTCACAAAATATCCATGAAGTAATAAAATGGAAACTAGGTTAGGGTTAGGGTTACTTGTTTTGAGAAGAGGTTGCTTCATCCTTGAAATAAGTGGATTATCCTGTTCTAGTATTACTCAGTTTTATCTGAATCTAGGTAGAATCATCCTTTCAAATCTTAAGATATAGGAGGTGTCTCTGTTGACACTGGTCAACTTTCTGGTACCGTGTTGTCTTTAATTTAGTATCTTTTGGTCTGAGAAAAAATCTCGTGGTGTTATGACTAGATTATCTTGTCTAGTCATGAGGAAAGAGTCTTATTCTTGTCTAGTCTGAAGTTATCTGTGTTTCTTGCATTGCAGAAATGATATATTGGCAGTTGTTTCCTCTGCCTAATCTAGGAGTAGAGTTAATGCTCCATAAGAAAAGTCTAAAAACTATAGTTGTGAGACAAATACTGCCCATCTCCTGTTTTGTAAATAAAGTTTTATTGGACAATACATTATTTATTGATGTATTGTCTATGGTAGAGTTGAGTGTGACAGAGAGCATATGGCCCATGGTATTGAAAATATTTGCTATTGGCCCTTTATATAGAAAGTTTGCTGACCCCCCAACTTTAAAATATGCATAATGTCATTATGCTGTGACTTATGGCTCTCCTTGTGTACAGAGGCATAGCATTAGAGATACAAATCCCCCAATTTAATAAATCTGAAATTAATGCATTAATGTCCTTTGATAAATAAATTATGCCAAAATCAAATTGTTTCCAGTATAAGCTATATTAAATTAATTTTTAAAATTATTCTACAACTAGGAATTATTTGCACTGGCAGTTGAACATGTCAGCAAAGGTCATAATTTTTATGTCTCTCATTTGTCATAGTGAAATATTACAAATCATATAAACATTGTAATGCCTACAATTTTTTGTTTGCATTGCTTAGTTTCATAATAATTTTGAAAATTTAAAGTTATTTCCTTTGATCTTTATAGCCTCCTCTATCTCTTCTCGTTGTAGGAAATAATTCTAATGTATGTATTATGCACCAATATTACACAAAGTTTAATAATATTATACAAAGTAGAAAAATACTGCACAAAGTCCAGGAATAAAAGGGTCATCTTGAAATGATAAAGGGATCAATTCATCAAAAATGCATAATGACCCTAAACATTTATTTACCAAATATTTATGTGATATTAATAAAGCCATCCTTTGATTTATATAGAAAGTTTGCTGACCCCCAACTTTACAATATGCATAATGTTATTATGCTGTGGCTTATTGCTCTCCTTGTGTACAGAGGCATAGCATTAGAGATATAAATCCCTCAATTTAATAAATATGAAATTAACACATTAATATCCTTTCCCTTTCTTTTGTGTGGCACATCCTTTCCCATCCTTTTGCTTCTAACTTATCTATTTCTTTGTATTTATATAATGGGCTTCTTCTAGGAAGCATATCTTGCTTTTAAAAAACCTAATTGTATGATCCTTGCCTTTTAACTGGGATTTAGTCCATTTATATTTGATGTGATTATGGCATGGTTGGACATAAATCTATTATTTTGCCATTTATTTTTCATTAGTCTCTTTTTGTTCCTTTTATCTTTTCTGTCTTCTTTTGGATTATTTTTTATGGTTCAATGCTATTTCTTTTGTTCGACAATTAGTAACTGTTCATTATGTTATTTTAGAGTCTACTTTAGGATTTAAAGTACATATTTTTAACTTACCACAGTCTGTCTTCAAGTGGTATTATATAAATTAATATGTACTCTAAGAAACTTAAAAATTTTATTTCCATTTCTTCCCTCTGAGCCTTTATACAATGTAATTATATATTTTGCTTTGATATCTGTTATAACCCATACTATACAACTATACATTGTTATTTATTTTTTTAGTGTGTATTATCTTTGAAGAAGATTTAAATAATTTTTAAAGAAAGCTTCATATGTGCTACATAGTTATCATTCCTAAAGTTTTTCATTGCTTTCAGATATTTATGTTTGAAAATGAGCCAAAATGTAATCCTTGTTTTTAAAAGATATTTTCAGTAAGTAAATAATTTTAGCTTGACACTTTTTTCTTTTAGCGTAGTTTGCATTATTTCCAAAGAGAATTCTGCTGAGATACTTAACTTTTTTTCAATATATATGTACAGCTCCACACCCTTGCCAATTGCCCCCGGCTGATGTTTTAATATTTTTTTCTTTATCATTGACTTTAAGTAATTTGAATGTGATGTGACTTGATAAAGTTTTGGGTTTTTGTTATTTTCCTGGCACTTGCTCTTCAGGTTTATTGAGTTTCTTGAATTAGGAGATCTGTGGTTTTCAGCAAATCTGAAAAAATTGTGCCCATTATTTCTTCAAATATTCTGTCTATACCCTGATTTCTTGTCTTTCGGGAACTCTAATCACATATATATGTTTGTTCCAGGGTTCACTGATGCTCTGTTCAATTTTTAAAAGGCTTTATCTTTTATTTCTCTTATTTCAGATGGTTTCTATTGATATGTCTTTTTCCACAATGTTTAATCAGCCATGAATCCCACTCAGTGAATTTTTTAATCTCAGATATTACAGTTTTTACTGGTACAAGCTCAATATAGATCTTTTTATATCTGTATTTCTACTTAACATATTTTAGTTTTCCTCTAGCTTTTTGAATATATATAATACAGATAGGATATTAAGTTTGGTGCAAAAGTAATTGCAGTTTTTGCCATTGCTTTAAATGGCAAAGAAACCACAATTACTTTTGCACCAATCTAGCTGTTTTAATACCCCTGTCTGTTAAGTCTGTCATTTGTGTTATTCTTCTTTTCTTTAAATATTAGTTTTGCTCATTTTCTCTTTCTTTCCTCCTAAGACTCAGTTGTATATATTAGGAGTTGCTAAACCTTTTCTTAAAATGCAGAACAGTAAGTACTTTAGTAAGTACTCAGTTCTGCCAGTGTAGTGGCATAGAAAGCAGCTGTAGACAATATGTATGTGAGACATGAATTATGATAAATATACCTTCTTGTTCTAATGTTTCTTTAACCAGCAGATAAGATTCTTCCTGGCATTAAATTATGTTTTTCATAGAATAGATTACTATGTCACTTCTCTTTTGTTCGTGTTTGCCTGATGCATCTTAAATTTTTTTCTTTTTAGACAACTAGTAAGTTGAACTAGTAAGTTCAACAGTAGTTTAATTTTTTTAAAAATGTATCATTAGAGGCTCTGCCTTTTAACTTATGTGTTTAATCAACTTTTATAGTTAACAACAGTTATATTGGAAAGTATTTTTCATGTAAACTTCACATTTTGTTTTTCCTTTTGCTCCATCTGTGCTTTCTATTTAACAGATAGTGTTTTGTTCTGCTGCTAAAAATTTATGGATGGCATTTTTTCTCAGTATTACGGCAGGTGTCTTTCTCCAAAGACCCATAACCATGATTATTTTCTTGTAATCTATTCTTAAACTTATATATGTAAACATACACACATACATATATATGTGTGTGCATTCAATCATTTTATATCTATTTCTGCTAACAACATAAGTAATATAATTTTCCCAAGAGGACATTTTTCTTGATGAGACAAATAACTTAATTCACTCTCATTCCTCATGTTCCCTACCTTATCAAATTGAATTATGTAGAATTTTAGCTCTGGTTATTATAAATATACTTCTCCATTTGGTCTAGATTTTTTTCCCCTTTCCTTCTTTCCCCCCACCCACCTCATTCTCAGTCTTTGCCAAACTATAATCAAATATGTGGCAACATATTTCATCATTTTATTTATTGTATCTTTTCCATCATTTTCTGGAATTTTTGTTTTCTAATTTGATTTCTTCTAAAATTATGTTGAACTAGGGTATTTGTTCCTTTCTTTGCTTTCTATTTAGCAATATTCAAATTTTTCTATTTTTGATAATTTTGTTTATAGTCTAATTGTGAATTTTTCAATATCAATACTGTTTGACATTCAGTGATCTTTCTAAATCCAAAATCTTTAATCTTTAATTATGAGAAATATACATACATTTATATGTATAACTTTCCCATGTAAAACTTAATAATTCATTGTTTTTCTTTCATATGTTTAAACTTTGTAATATCTCCATAACTATATTTATTAGTCTATTTATAATTCTGAATCTGTCAGTTCTAGTATTTCTACTTATGATAGTGTATGTTGTCCAGTTGGTGCTTTTTCTTTGGTAATTATAGCCCTTTGCATCTAGTTATTTTGGTGATTGAGTTCATGCTCTCCTGGTGTATCAGCTACTGTGTTTCATCAGGATCTCTGAATGAGAAAGATGGTCTGCATTTCTGGAAATGTGTTTTGGGTAAGGGCCAAAGGCCAGGCTACAATTTATATGAATTTCTGTGAGGTTAAAAATAGAGACAAGGATAAGCGCCTAGGCAGAGAGTCAGAGAGTTGCAGGCACTGCAGAACCTCTGTGGATCCCTGGCTATAACAGCTAGTCCTCCAAGAATTTCATCTGGTCAGTGATTCATGTCTTATCTTTAATTGTAATAGAGCAATGCGGGTGGTGGTCGAAGGGAGGGCAGTTTCCTTAGATTATTATTTATCAGTGAATGGGTATTTGGTGGGGAGAGGAGGAGGAAGAGTCTATGGCAAAGGGCAGCTGGCCAGTCTTCTTTTATTTTTAAAGATTTGTCACCCAAATGGGGCCTTCCTGCTGCCCAAATATTACTTCAGAGACACCACACAAGTGATCTAAGCTGCTGCAGCAGATTTTTGGGTAAATGGGAAGGAGATGATTGTCTAAAGGCAGTGTAGGGGAAAAGGCAAGTGCAAAATTGAAAAGGCTCTTCTCTGTTTTATCTTGTCAAGGCCATCTGTGGAGCACTTCCATAGGAAAATACAAATTCCTATCCTTTCCACATCCAGCAATTACAATTTTCAATCCTCTCAAGGTCTTCTGTTGGTTGCTTTGGTTAAGTTTCTCGAAGATGTTTTCCTATAATGACAATACTATAAAATAAACTTTAAGGTTAGGTTGAGGGAGCTGAGTCTAGCACAAGCCAGTTCACAATTCTACCAGGAACTAGAACTCTCCAGTCAGTCCTTTGTTAATTTTACAGGTAGACCAGGTGCAGTGGTTTATACTTGTAATCCCAGCACTTTGAGAGGCTGATGTGGGTGGATGACTTGAGGTCAGGAGTTGGAGACCAGCCTGACCAACATGGTGAAACCCCATCTCTACTAAAAGTACAAAAATTAGCTGGGCGTGATGACAGGTGCCTGTAATCCCAGTTACTCGGGAGACTTAGGCACGAGAATTGCTTGAACCTCGGAGGTGGAGATTGCAGTGAGCTGACATCATATCACTGCACTCCAGGCTGGCTGACAGAATGAAACTCCGTCTCAAAAAAAAAAATTTTTTTTTTACAGGTAGTTTGCTTTTGTTTTGTTTCCTTTGTGTAGTTCAAAAGCCCTTCTCCCAACCTGAGTCTCTCTGCATAGTTTTCTGCTCAAGGGCTCTATTATAGTAACTGGTAGAGCAGACACCCCATAACTTTGAGGGTTCTGTTCCAAAAAGCGGAACAGGTTTAAATTCTGATTTTTTAAGTGAAGGAAAACAGGAGAGCTTGAGATGGTTTCCTGTTCCTCAATCTCTAATTTAGTGTAGTGCTCTCCTGCTAGTAGTTTGTGCTGACAAAAGAATAGACTGTACTGTGAAAGAAGTTGAATTACATCTTTGTCTCTCCCCACCTTCAATTTAGGAGCATTTTCAAAATTAGCCATCAAAATGCAAAAATATCATAAAATAAATTTGAAATGCAGAAATTACTACTTGCACAGTGTCTGTACAATTTTAATTCTAAACATTTCTAAAACTCTTCTAAGATAGCATTTTTGTGTGTGTGAAGGGAGGTGGAATGGATAATTTGAATTACAAAAAAGACTTGATAACCCCCCACACATCAATTTACCTGTGAACAAAAAGACTCACAGTGAGAAAATGGTACTTGGGACTATTTGATAAATTACTACAGACTACTTGAATATTCCATTAGCAAAATAATAGCTCATTATGGAACCTCAGAAGAATGTAGTATAATTACTATAGTACTATCCTCCCTCGGAGATTGGGAGGAATGCAAATGTTAAAAATGATAGCTATTTAACCAATGTTAGAGAAATATGCCTCCAAATAAACTCAGAGGGTATGTGACTTATGAAACTTAGGGAAATTATTGTAGTTTCCACCAGCTTTAATTAGTTGAACGTGTTTCTACCAAATGAAGGTTATTCACATTCTTGGACCATATAGATGTACACATGCACACCCCACATGTGAGTAATGATGGAATTACCTTAGTCTCTGCTAAAATTTTCTGTAAACTGCACCTGAATGTATATGAGAAGTGATGACATGTTCACACTCTCACTACCAGGAGAGGACATTTTGGAATTTGATTATTGAGCAGAGGTGCTAAAGTAGAAAATCAGAAGGGGTATGTGGTGGAGGGGAAAGAATGGAGGGTGGAAATGAAGGATGAAAGAGAATTTAAAAAATGGAATAATGAAAAGAAGCCTAATGTCTATCTTATAATTATGATGACCTCTATCACAAACTGAAATAAAAAATAACAACAAAATTGCCCAGGTTTTTAAAGTAATTAATATGTATCAAGTGCCCTTCCCTTGCTACTGGAGCCAAATGATATAAAATGGATAAACAAAACTAATTTTTCTTTAACAATTTAGCTTCATTTTTCATCCATGAGGATGTTAATTGTGACATCCAATAAACTAATCAAGCCATTTAATCTCAAATCAAGCCATTTAATCTCTTAAAATTAAAAAATTGCCTTAAGAAAATAAAAGATATAATAAGTATTAATGTCAGCCATGAGAACACATTCAACACGTGGCTTTTATTCCTTTTGTAAAGCTGGCATGTCCCAAATTTAGGAAATTTGTAAAATATTCTAAGCAAGAATTTCACAGTGAGTGTTCTGCTCAATGGCCAAGGATATTCATACCTAAACCACGTTGGTATGTTTAATGTCACTTAGCTGAAAATTAAGTTTACAATGGCCCAAACTTCCGCATGTGAAGTATATATTTGTCTAGGTTCCTATCCTTTTGTAAAGATCACCAGAGACAAGGTCAACTTAGAGAGTATTTAAGGAAAAACATTTACATATTAAAAACAATAATATAGAACAGTTGTGCTTATTAGAATGCCTAGAATATTTTATTCCAATATCTTAATAGGATGAACACAGGACTTTATTCGGTGTATTCACTACCAGATTGTTAAGGCTAAGACTGAGCAAATAAACACTCAGTATTTGTAGAATGAATATAATAAAGAAAACATAAAAATAATGTGTTAACTAAGATTGTATATATGTTTTTCCAACATGTAGCCAACTTTTAATTATTTGCTGGTAATCAGTGGCATTGATAGCCCAAAATTATGAAGAAATTTGGAAAGTTTATATGTTTAGAGACAAATGCTTTAACTTTCCTTTTTTTTTTTTTTTTTTTTTTGTGACAGAGTCTCGCTTTATTGCCAGACACCAGGCTGGAGTGCAATGGCACGATCTTGGCTCACTGCAAGCCCCGCCTCCCGGGTTCAAGCAATTCTCCTGCCTCAGCCTCCAGAGTAGCTGGGACTACAGGTGCGTGCCACCACGCCCAGCTAATTTTTGTATTTTTTAGTAGAGACTGGGTTTCACCATGTTGGCCAGGATGGTCTTGATCTCTTGACCTTGTGATCCGCCCACCTCAGCCTCCCAAAGTGCTGGGATTACAGATATAAGCCACCATGCCCAGCCTGCTTGAACTTGCTAAATGATGATTCTCTCAGACACAAAATATCCTTCTAGTTTTTCTACACATAGGCAGCATTATAGGAAACAATGACTAGGAGTATAACTCAAGAAATAAGATTCCTTTGAATAACCTATAAACAGAAAACCAAATGTAACTTACTTAGTGTATGTCTATGACAATAGTATTCAGAGATTCAACAAGTAACATTTTGTAATATTTAGTAATTATTCCAAAATTTTGTGTTAACCTTGGTTGGTTCTGGGTAACATGGAATACGCGTTCTCTCTCCTATTGAAAGCAACTACAAAGCCTATGCAGAATGCATGGAGCAGCTATTTGTGGACCCTGTAAATACTAGCAAGAGGACTGGAGAAGTTCAGAATTCCTAACTTACCAAACCTAAACCAGCAGTGAAATTTTTCTTTTTTCCCCTCTGACATCCCTTGTCTTGGATTTAACACAGCAAGGAACTTGGAAGTGAGCACTCCTATAGAGACAGAAAATTACAGGAGGAGCCAAAAAAGGGGAACCTATCACTCCTGAGAGAGATGTCCAGCCCCCATCCTCCCATCTTGTGCCAGCCCCTAGGCCAACCTTGTCCAACCTGTGGCATTTGGACCACATGCAGCCCAGGATGGCTTTGAATGTGGCCCAACACAAATTTGTATACTTTATTGAAATATTAGGAGCTTTTCTTTTTCTTTCTTTCTTTTTTTTCTCCCCCCCCCCCACCACCCCCGCCTGCTAGCTCATCAGCTATCATTAGTGTTAGTGTATTTTATGTGTGGCCCAGGACAAACATTCTTCTTTTAATGTGGCCCAGGGAAGACAAAAGATTGGACATCCCAACCTAGGCTATCCCATGGCAGCCCTTGCAGTTACAGTATGGAAACCCAGAAGAGACAAACTAAATCCAGGCAAGGAGAGCCTTTCTGCACCTTCCAGACAGCTGCAATTCCAAGAAGTGGGCTAATTCCCATCACTTGTTTTCTCTCTCTGTGCCTCTGCTGCTTGGCCCAGATTGAAGGGAGAATCTTCAGTAGACAGTCGTCACCAAATTCGGGTGTTTTCAGCCATGATTCCTTCAAATGTCTTTTCAGTGAGGCACTCTTTTTTTCCTGCCCCCTCTGATACGCTAATGATACAAATGTTAGACCTTTTGGTTTTGCTCTACAGGTTTCTGATGTTCATTAGTTGTTTCCTTTATGTGGTTTTCTGGGTTGTAGAGATTGAATGGTATCTACTTATCAATTTTCAACTTTACTGACTCCTCTGCCATCTCCATTCTGTTATTAATACCACACTATGAGATTCTTATTTCTGATACTGTACTTTTCAGTTCTAAAATTTCTATTTGTATCTTCTTTGTATTCTGTTTCTTTGCTGAAATTTTTCTGTCTTTTCACTTGTTCAAAGGATGTTTCTGTCATCCTTTTTTATTACAGAAGTCTTAACCACTTTAAAGTTTCTATGAGATTATTCCAACATTTGTCCCATCTCAGTGGTGACCACTGTTGATTGTCTTTTCCTAAGCAAGTTGATGTTTTTCATGTTTTTATGTATGCTAAGTAACTTCAACTTATATGGTGGGCATTTTGAGTCTTTGGGTTTTGTTGAAATTCTACAAAAAACGTGGATATTTTTGCTTTAATAGCAAGCAACCTAATTGGGTCAGGTCACAAGTTCTGACCAGGCTTCTTTGATTACTTTGGCTTTCAGGTTCTTTGCAGTGTGATTCCAATCTATCCTCCAGTCCTGCCTGCAACCAGTCTAGGACTTGGTCAGTGGTCTTTCCCATAGTTCGGTTCTCAATGTCTGTGCATCCTATTTAGGTTTGCGTCCATGCACACACAGCTCAGGGTTGGTACAGGAGTTCATGTGCAACTAGAAGGAGTTGTTTTCTCAAGGTCTTACCTCTTTGAAATCTTGGTACTTTCTGGTTTCTGCAGGGTCCTTTCTTCAGTCCTCTGGCCAGAAATCTGAAGCATCCTATTCCCACTGTGCTTCACGCTATACTTGACTGTAGTCACATCAGGAATAATGTGGGCAGTGGGATCTGGGTAGGGGAGTAACACCATTGCTCTAAGATTATGTAAAGGCTGACACATCAGAGAACAGAGCAAACAAAACAACACAATAAAACAAAACAAACATGGATTTTCACATCTTTTTCTGAGCATTAGGAGGTCCTTTTAGCATTTCTTGAACCAGAACCACAATGATGTTCTTGAATTTCTGTCTGTGCCAGTGATTCCTTCTGGTTTTCAGACCATCCTGAGTTCAGGCAATGGAATTCCAGAGAGGAAAAAATCGGCGAATTCACTGTAGTTTTGATGGTTCTTAACTTCTGGTCTTCTGATTCAATCCACCTGCCTCTATTTTCTTTTCTTTTTTTAAAATTTTATTTAAAGTTTAGGTGTACAAGTGCAGGTTTGTGACATAGGTAAATTTGTGTCATGGGGCTTTGCTGTACAGATTTTTTTAATCACCCCCGGTATTAAGCTTAGTACCCGTTATTTTTTTCTGATCCTCCCCCTCCTTCCACCCTCCACCCTGTAATAGATCCCAGTGTGTGTTGTTCCCGTTTATGTGTCCATTTGTTCTCATCATTTAGCTCCCACTTATAAGTGAGAACATGCAATATTTGGTTTTCTGTTCCTGCATTAGTTTGCTAAGAATAATGACCTCTAGCTCCATCCATGTCTCTGCAAAGGACATTATCTAATTCTTTGTTATGGCTGCATAGTATTCCAAGGTATGTATGTACCATATTTTCTTTAGTGGTTTCTCTTTAGATCATATAAATCTTTTATCTGCCCCCATTTGCTTTTTAGAGTCATCTGTTTCATGCACATTCTTTCTAGGCACATTCTTATGTAGCTGCATTCCATGAGAGAGATGTTTGGAGTGGGGTGTGCTTCATTTGTCTTAGCCAGAAATAAGTCTTTCTCTCTCTCTTGAAGCTATATCTGCATTTATATTTACCTGTATCTTTCTATCCCTCTCACTCTCTAATTTTTTATCTATCTATCTATCTATCTATCTAGTCTATCCCTCCATCCGTATATGGACTGCCTTAGATGCTAGAGTGTAAGTCTGTGAGTTGTTAATCAATATTTTGTTTTAGGAGTGTTTTTAACTGTTTGGGTTAAACCTTCTTAATCCAAAAGTTAGCTTCAGAATTTGTAAATATAAGGTACTAAAGGCTTAATGGGGAGGTTTAGGAAATTGAGTTAGTTAGTGAAATATGATGCATAAATGTTCAGTTGTATATTTTTCATCCTGCTCTTGAGACAAAGATTTATACCTACAGTGAGGTTCATTATTCTGAATGAATATGTGTTCAGATTCTCAGATTCTGTGTGTCCAGGGACATAACAAACTGAACCATCTATTCCCCCACATGCTTGAATCCCCTTGATCTTATCTATGCTAAGTGGCAATCATTCTAGGATGAATTTAGAACTACTACTTTATAACGCTGTCCAGTGTGACTGCTATAACATTCTCTAAATTTGAAGCCAAGTCTATTTTTTTATGCAATTTTAACTCAGTTTCCATTTTTCTTCCTCTTTGGGTCTTAAAGAAGAGGGTTTTAAAAATATTTAGTTTTTTTCCCCCTCAAACAGGAAAACCCTTTAAATATTTGAAGACAGTTTAGCTTTTCTCCACCTAAACATTCCTGGTTTTTCTGAAAGGTTTTCCTATAACAGTCTATGACCATTTTTCTCTGGGTGGTCTGCAGGCCATCTGTTGCAGAATATTCTGAGGTTCCTATTAAAAAATGCCGACCTGTAGGTTTCACCTCAGATGTACTGAATCAGACTGTCAGATTGGAGAGTCATTGCTCTCTGCTGTTGGAGTTGGGCCCCAGCTGGGCTCAGTGTCAACCTGCTCTGTTCTCCTTTTAACTGAGTTTTTTCTGCCCATCAAGTGAATACCAGTGGGGAACTTATCCTTAGAATCTCAAAAGTACTGTACTTTGAAAATGTTTCCAGAAATTGGCAAGGGCGTATGCCTTGGGATTCTTGTATTCTCTAATGGATAATATAATTTATAGCAAGCAATGTAGTGAGAGCCAGATCTCTGAGAGTCTAAGATACTGAAGTTATAAGTTTAACAGGCCATTTATGGGTCAAAAAGTCTAATTAGGGAGAAAGAGAGCTAGAGATGTTTAGCTTGGTAAAGTGATTTTTGTTGTTATTGCTGCTGTTTTGTTCCATAGGGCTTACAGACTATGTGGGTGGAATCCATTCCTCCAGAGGAGAGAGTCAGTAAAAGTTTAGTTCAAATTCCTTCTTTGGGTCCTGATGGAAATCCTTTTGTTAAGAGTTGATCCTCAACCACAAAGAAGTGTCAGCTCCCTTTGAGAAGAAATTTTCAGCTGAATTACCTATGAAATTCAGTTGAAAGTTGAAAAACAAAATAGCAATGACTGGATTCTATGTCTAGAAATTCTGATTTAGGAGACCTGGAATAAGGCCCAGACACCCATTTACTTTAAGCGCTCCAGTAATTTGCATATACATCTAGGGCTGAGAACTGCTCTCCTAAATATTAACATAGACTGTCCTTTTGCTATTTATTATCAAAAGTGATGTGGACACTTCTAGCTAATTGATAACAGAATCATAAAAAAAAAAAAACAACTGGTAACTATTTGGGAATAAAACTCCTCTCTCCTAATCCACTTATTTTGAAGAAAAAAGAAAATCCGGTTTGAATTTCTAGAGAAGAGAGAGACATGTTTGCATTAATTGTGGAGAAAATCTTGCTGCAACAGGGAATAAATAAAAGGAAATAAGGTGAATTCAGGGAGGAAAATTCTTTATTTTGCTTCAGAATCAGTAGCATATAATAAAAATCTGTCACTTTAAAAAATAATAAGTTTATTTCACTAACCTGTATAATATTTACTACTAGTCAGGGCCATGAGATAAAAAAGAAAACTAAAAGCAGTGAGCGTTTTTGGAGCTATAAGGTAAAATGTATTCTAGAGCATTTCAAAGACAAGTACTTATTATTCATTCTGCTCCTAGAAGCATATATGTAATCGGGACTGTGGGCCCAATCACTTTAACCTGAAATACAAGTAACATGTTTTTCCTATTTTTCACTCTCTGCATATTCATACATACTGGTTTTCCCCGTTTCCCTCTTCTGAAAACAATACACTTTAGCAAAACCACATTGTAACCGATCTTGACCTTGTTTCTTTCCCCCACCCCTTGCAAGATTCAACTTTCACAGCTGTTGTGACCTGTGGGCCAAATCAAAACTAAGAGAAGCTTTGTAGTTTCTGAAATTTTCCCTTCTTTCCAGAAAGGAACAAGAAGTTTTGGAATGACTGAGCCACTGCCAGCCAGCAGCATATCTTGCAAACCCAGCCTCCCTTCTCATCTCTCAGGAACTCAGTTGATTGAAGAAAGCCACCTATTCCTAGGCCACCGACTTTCTCTGTGATCAAGAAATAATGACCATATTCTAGAGAAGAACCTCTTTGTTGGTTCTGGTGAGTGCCCTAGGAATTTGTGGGGCAACCAAACTGAGCAAACTTCAGCTGAAATGAATGCCGAGGGCAGAACAGAGGCATGCTAATGGCCAGCTTTCATTTTTCTGTTTTTTTATTATTTTTATTATTTTTTAAGAAAGAAAAGAAAAAAGAGAGAAAGAGAAAAAAGAAAGAAAAAAAAGAGAATGAAAGAAAGGGAAAAAGAAGAAAAAGAGGAAGAGAGAATGGGAATCTTGCTCTATTGTCCAGGCTAGAATGCAGTCTAAAAATGGGTATCAAAAAGCTCCTTTATACTAATAATTGTGTTATACAATGAAGACAGGAAGGAATACGTGAGGAAAATAAACAAACAGCCAACCAATATTTCACTTAAACCTATGAAATGCTATGTAATTGCTGGGGGAGTGATTTACTCCCAACCATGTGGTCACTTTTAGAATAAATGTGATGTGTTACTGAAAAAAAAAAAAATGTATGTTTTGTGGATTTGGAGTAGAGAGTTCAGTAAATGTTTATTAAGTTTACTTGTTCGAGGTATAAGTTCAAGTCCCGGATATCCTTGTTAACCTTCTGTTTCATTGATCTATCCACTATTGACAATGTAGTGTTAAAGTCTCCCACTATTATTGTGTGGGAGTCCAAGTCTCTTTGTAAGTCACCAAGAACTTGCCCTATGTATCTGGGTACTCCTATATTGTGTGCGCATAGACTTAGAATCGTTAACTCTTCGCGTTACATTGATCCCTCTACCATTATACAATGTCCTTCTTATCTCTTTTGTTTTCTATTAAAGTCTATTTTATCAGAGATGAGAATTGTAACTCTTGCTTTTTTTTTTTCCTCTCCATTTTGTTGGCAAATCTTCCTCCATCCCTTTGTTTTGAGTCTCTGTATATCCTTGCATGTGAGATGGGTCTGGATGCAGCTTACTGATTGGTTTTTTGGAATTGCTGATACTGGTTGTTCCTTTCTGTATATAGTGCTTCTTTTAGAAGCTCTTGTAAAGCAGGCCTGGTGGTAATGAAATCTCTGAGTACTTGCTTGTTTGTAAAAAATTTTATTTTTCCTTCACTTATGAAACTTAGTTTGGCTGGATATGAAATTCTGGGTTGAAAGTTCTTTTCTTTAAGGATTTTGAATATTGGCCCCCACTCTCTTCTGGCTTGTAGGGTTTCTGCTGAGAGATCTGCTGTGAGTCTGATAGGCTTCCCCTTGTGAGTAACCTGTCCTTTCTCTCTGGCTGCCCTTAGTATTTTCTCCTTTGTTTCAACCCTGGTGAATCTAATGATTATGTGCCTTGGGGTTGCTCTTTTTGAGGAATATCTTTGTGGTGTTCTCTGGATTACCTGGAGTTGAGTATTGTCCTGCCTTGCTAGGTTAGGAAAGTTTTCCTGGATAATATCCTGAAAAATATTTTCCAGCTTGGATTGATTCTCTTCGTCACATTCAGGTACACCTATCAAACGTAGATTAGGTCTTTTCACATAGTCCCATATTTCTTGGAGACTTTGCTCATTCCTTTTTACCCTTTTTTCTCTAATCTTGTCTTCTCGTTTTATTTCATTAAGTTGGTCTTCGACCTCTGAAATCCTTTCTTCTGCTTGGTCAATTCGACTGTTTAGACTTGTGCATACTTCACGAAGTTCTTGTATTGTGTTTTTCAGCTCCATTAATTCACTTATATTCCTTTCTAAATTGTCCATTCTCGTTAACATTTCATCAAACCTTTTTTCAAGGTTCTTAGTTTCCTTGCATTGGGCTAGAACATGTTCTTTTAGCTCACAGAAGTTTCTCATCATCCACCTTCTGAAGGCTGATTCCGTTGATTCCTCACATTCATTCTCAATCAGGCCTTTTTCAATTGGTGATGAGGCACTGCAATCCTCTGTAGGAGGAAAGGCATTCTGATTTCAGGTGTTTTCAGCCTTTTTGCACTGGTTTCTTCCCATCTTCGTGGATTTATCCACCTGTCGTCTGTGTAATTGCTGACTTTCAGATTAGGTCTCTGAGTGGACGTCCAGCTTATTGGTGGTAAAGTTTTTTCTGTTTCTTAATTTTCCTTCGGCGGTCGCCCCTCCCCCACAGAGCTGGACCTTCCTGAGTTCAGCTGTACTTGCTGTGAAACTCTCAATCCTCAGCAGTTCCAACTGCTGTTTGTGTGTGTGTGTGTGTGGGGGGGGGGGGGGGACCAGCCTTCCCCTGCTGCGACCCACTACGCCGGCTGAAACAGCGGCGTTGAGATTCGTAGCGCTTTTTGCCCGGGAATCTCCCGGTGTGCTTCCCCGCTTCAGTCCACTTTTCAATCAGCTGAATGGGAGACTCTGCCTTCCCGGAGCTCCAAACGCCAACCAAAAGGGCACTCAGTCCCGTATACTCCGGACTGAGAACCGCCGCGCTGGGGCGGCTGCAAAACGGCCGCGCCCTCCAAAAGAGTCGCGCTGGCGACCCATGGGGCTCCTCCGCCGGGAATCTCTTGGTCCGTGGGCGACAAAAATTCGTCTGAAAATGTGGCGTCCACTCACTCTCTGCGCCTTCGGTGAGAGCCACAATCCTGAGCCACTGCTAATCGGCCATCTTGGATCTCTCCCATTTTTCTGTTTTTAATATCGTCTGCCTCTCTTTTGATATTGAGTTACTACTTCATGTTACGTAGCTATACTTTTAAATAGTAATTTTCCTTCCCCTCTGGAGTTTCAGCTTTTTGTTGTTAAGAAAATCTTTTAAAGGAGGATGTTTCAGTAGTATTAGGTTGGTGCAAAAGTCATTGCGGTTTTTGCCTCTCCGGTCAATGGCAAAACCATGACTTTTGCACCAACCTTAATGACAGTGACTTGTAGAAAGGGTTTGTGTGAGGAGTCAGCAGCAGACTGAACACTAGAACATGACCTAGGTTCGGCCAGTTAGATGTTTCAGCCTGGCAATATTTATCTGGAGCCAGTGATGCAAAGTGAGAGATTTAAAATGTGTTTACAGCTCTCAAGGTGTCCAGTGAGGGTGCAGCATCCAGCAGCATCCGTGTTCCATGGCTGCAGAAGTGACAGCTCAGCAGGGTATCTCTGCTAAAAAGCAGTTGTTCTCACTTCTTTTGCTATGAAGTTCTCATCCTTTCCATCTATTTCCTAAGTCTAGTTGTCCAGCCTGCTGTAGATTCTGTGAGCGCCATTATCTTTCCAGTAATATTTTTCTATTTAAATTAGCCACAATCACTGTCTGCTGCTTTCGACCAAGGCTCCTGCCTGATACACATGAGATCAGAACGTTATGGTCATTAGAATAAGAAGTGATCATTTTAATTCCAAACCTGGGAATATTCCTTGGGAAAATTTCTGCAGTTTTACAATGTAAGTGAAATTATCCTCTGGAGCATAAACACAAGATTGGAGATAAATATTAGAAGACTCTAGTAGATGGGGATTTTGGATTGTAAGAGTAAAATACTTTTATAGAGCTTCTTAAAATTAAATAAGTGCTCATGTTTTCTAAAGTAAGGTGGATGCAATCCTCCTGAAGCAAGGGCTTCTGTTTGCAGTCTTTCATACGTAGTGTGTGTTAGAGGCTCTCAACAATAAAACTTAATATGAGAAATACTGCAATTTATTGTCTTAATATTGGATTGAAAGTCTTGTTTTCTTCTGATGATTTGAATCTGGGTCAGGTGTTCTCCACTATTGTGGGATTGAGGGAAGCAAGGAATAGCCACTCTATCTTTGGAATGTTCCAGCCCCTTTATCAATCACTTAGGCAACCTAGTTACAAAGCATTCCTCTCTGGGACACCTAGACTTTGAGGAACCCCAAAGGAAAGAAAATAAAAGCATGCTAAAGCAGGCATTTTTGTTGTGTGAGGGCTGCAGCAAGTGAATGGGGGGAGTCTTAAGCAGTCATCTGGTTAGACAGAGCTAGTTAAATAAGAAGAGTTGGTGAAGCCCCTGGGGAGTAAAACCATTCTCTCTATAGTTTTCCTTTGTAAAGGACAAAGATAGGGTTGAGTGAACCCAGAAGCTTTTTCCTGTCAGGAGGGAATTAGAACAAAGATTTTCTTTAAAGACAGTGTGCTTAGTACTGTCTAGTGACAGATGAATCTCAAAAGAGTCAGTTGTGATAAAGCCCCAATGTGTAGATTCTCAGTGGAAGCACAGAGTAACTTCCTAAACTTTTTTCTACTTGTCCTTTGTTCTGCTGACACCTAATTTCCTGTTTCTGGCTCTGTTCCCTCTTCTTTATCCCATCTGGCCCTTTACCTGGAAGTATTCTTAGGGAAAAAAAAAATCCAAATTGTCCCCCCTTCTGAAAATAAACGTAAGTACAATTTGTCTAACAATCATCATTTCACAATAGAGTGGCGCTGTGTTGAAATGGCCAGAATATTTGGAGTTCATATTCAGCATTAGACTTTCTGCTTGATTGGAATGTTCTAAGTTTGGTTTTCTGAGATACTGATATTAACCTACATTACAGGAATTCTGGAGCAAGTAAATAATAGGAGCTACTAAATTATGTAAAATAGCCATTGTTCCAAGAACGGTAAATGTGATGAAAACTTCTGTACACTTGAAAGGAACAACTCTCTTCACTTGTCTATAGTCAGTCCATTGATTCCAGCTTGTCCTCAGCACCTGGCTACCAAGTTCCATGCAGTTCTATTGCTGCCACCTGTTTCCCTGTAGATCCTGAGTTATTTTGTTGACTTCTTGTTGTGACTTGTATTTGACATGAAATTTTACTCTGTGCAAATAAATTTTTATTATCTTATTCTGAAATGCAACTCTGGAGTATTATATATACATGATAAGCTGGACAAATCTATATGAGAAAACTGTGGAAAAAAACGTTTGACTATGGTGGCCTGATTCCGTAAAACCAATGAAGTTATGTAGTCCCCATTTTCAGCATTTTGGTACCGTGTTCCTATTACAATTCACATTTCTCCTTAGAGAATGTTTCTCAAATATGTAAGCAAGCAAACATTAAGAAATGTTTTGCTGTGCGGATGAGGTGACTCACACCTGTAATCCCGGCACTTTGGGAGGCTGAGGTGGGTGGATCACTTGAGGTCAGGAGTTCGAGACCAAAATTAGCCAGGCGTGGTGGCGCATGCCTGTAATCCCAGCTACTAAGGAGGCTGAGGCAGGAGAATGGCTTGAACCTGGGAGGCATAGGTTGCAGTGAGCCCAGATCTCCCCACTGCACTCCAGCCTGGGCAACAGAGAAAGCCTCTGTCTTGAAAAAAACAAAAAGGCAAAAGAAATGTTTTGCCAGCCTATGCCTCTGCTCTCGGTGGTTGTGCAGTTATGCATTGCACAAATTTAAGGAAACCATTCTCACAATAGTTGGTCTGTGTGGCTGCCGGAATGCATCCCATCTTTCTATATTTTCTTCCCTTCCTTAAGACAGTACTTATTAAATAATACAAATGATTGTGATATCCATTAGATTACTGAGTCAAATATAAGCAATGCCGACTTTGTCAATTGTTCCATGATTTTGTTAGAGTTGGCTCCTGTTGATTTCCAGTTTCATAACACAGTGATTTCCTTCTATTCATGGATGCTACATAGAGTAGTCCTCCCTTCTCCATGGGGGATACATCTCAAGACCCCAGTGGTTGCCTGAAACCTAGAATAAACCCTAAATTCACTAAGTTTTTGTCCTTTGTCAAAAACTTTGGCTTTTTCACTTAAAGGGGGGCACTTTATGGCTTCTCTTTGGCATATCCCACTTACCAGCATCACTAGTCCTGTGCACTGGGGGGGGTCATTGTTTTAAACATTCCAACATTTCAGTAGCTTTAGGTGTGCAAGTGGTTTTTGGTTATGTGCATGAATTTTGTAGCGAAGAAGTCTGAGATTTCAGTGCATCCATCACGTAAATATTGTACATTATATCCAGCAGGTAATTTTCATCTCTCACCTCCTCCCACTCCCTTTTGAGTCTTGCATTGTGTACATTTAGAATCAATGCCTCCTCCCACCCCATGGAAACCAGTAATTTGTTTTCTCTCCCTATGTTTTTGCCTTTCCACGTACGCTATATAAATAGAATCATACATCAGCAATGTATTGTGTCTAACTTCTTTCACTTAGCATACTCTATTTCAGATTCATTCACATTATTGTGTGTATCAATAGTTCATCCATTTTTATTGCTGAATAGTATTCCATTGTGAGTATGTATCACAGCTTATCTATTGATGCAATGAAGATATTTGGGATGTTTTCAGTTTTTGGACATCATGAATAAACCTACTATAAAAGTTAATGAAAGATTTTTTTATGAACATACTTTTTCATTTCGCTGGGGAAAATGCCTAGGATTAGAATTTTATCATTTCTTAAGCACATGTTTAACTTTATGAGAAATTGATAAACTATATTTCAAAGTAAGCTATGCCATTTTGCATTCTCACCAGCAATGTATGAAAAATCTAGTTGCTCAATATCCTTGCCAGTACTTGGAATTGTAGTTGTTATTTATTTATTTATTGTTTTAGTTATCCAATGGTTATGTAGTGCTATCTGGTAGGAGTTTTAATTTTCATTTCCTTAACAGTTAATAATGTTTTATACATAATTTTATCACTTAATTTATCTATATTCTTCTCTGGTTTTCCTTTTAGATTTTCTCTTCTACATGGATTTTGAAAACAGGGCAAATGTCATCTTCTCTGCAGCAGCTTTTCAGACTGCTTAGATAAACTCTTCCTCCTTGGTATCTGAGTGGCAGTAGGAACTTGCCTTTCATGGTACATTTCTTACTTGACTCTACCTGCCTGCTTCTCTGTAAAAATGTTGAATTCCAGATGAATAGGTACTCTGTTGTACTCATGTTTGTGTCTTGGGTTCCTATTTCAGAGCCTGGTGCTTAGCTTATGTTTCACTAAATTGTAATTAAATATATGAGTTTAGATCAACTTAGTTTATTCGCATGTCCAATCATCGAGTTAGACCCTATGTAATTACAGTGCTTCTGTCTGTGCATGCTATATTTTGTCTGGCTGCAGGGGAACAAGTTCTACTAAATGTGTCAAGAGTACAGAGTAGGGAAAATACACATATGCATGGCAGCTAACGCTATGATAGTCATCTATAATAATAACGTGCTGTGTACAGAATATGTGGCAGGAATTGTACTAAACCAAATATTTAATACACAATTTAATTTGTTTCTCATAACAACTTTGTGAAGTAGGTATTATTAACTGATATCCTCATTTTATAAATCAGGAAATGGAATATCAAAGAGGGTTAAGTAACCCATCCAAAGCCACCCAGCTGTTAAATTGCAGAGCTGGGATATGAACTTGGATCTGTTGTTCTCTAAATCCTTTGCCATTTCCCACTGGGCGGCATAGTTTCTACCCTAGGTGTGCACTGTCCCAGACCCATTGCATTGCCCATCTGTTCTAACAATCATAGCTGAAAGTCCCAGGAAATAAGAGGATTTCCTGTCTTTGAATGAACAAATAAAAACTGTTTTAAAAATAAGCTCTTTAAAAACCCAGAAATAATAGGTGGAATTTAATGAGCCATTTGGATGTCTAAGGTACTTTATCATAGTTGAAAATATCGCACCTTCCTTTGAGAAATCAAAATGCCATTCACTAGGTGAATGAATGTGGAGGTTGATGTTTCTGCTGACCAGAATTCAGCACCTGTTAGCACTAGCAGTGTGGGTAGCTATATCGGGGGCATGGAGGTTCTATTTCTTCCATCATTCCCGTCGCTCAGCCTAAGATCCTGTTGCTTCTCTTAATTGCATCTGCTTTATTTGGTAGTACTTGACAGTTTACCACAGGAAAAAGAAACTGTTGTGGTTTTTCATTAAGCTCCCACTTTAATTACATTTCTACACATGTAGGCTCTTGTCAGCCTTACAGTTCAGCTCAGTATTGCATACATTAATGCTGTTAGGATATTAACAACTATTAGATGCTAGGCAGAAAAATCTATTTTTTCATTAAGCAATAAGTAACATTTAGGGATATGCTATTGAGGATATTGAAAAGTGAGCAAAGCCCTGAGGCATGGAAAGGGGCTCCCTATTGAAGCTGAACCCTGTGCTGCCACTCCCCCACAGTTCAGAGACAGGCTGTCAGTCACCCCAGTGTCCTGAGGTGCCTGGTCATGACAGGTCCTTGGAGGTTTAGAGTGGGAAGAAAAACAGCTCAATGCATTAAAAAAAAAAAAAAAAAAAAAACTTAAATAGTGTTATCCTCATATCCTTCATTGGATAAATTCCCGAGGTAAGAGGGATGCCATTCTATCCCACAGTGAGTATGGCAGGCAACAAGCTTGCTTCCTCTCCTCACTTTTCCCCCTCTATCAGGCTCAGAGACCACTCTTTTCTTCTTTACTAGACGAGGTGGAACAGCAGTGTCCTTCTCTCTAATATGGTTCCCTTAGCCAACATACGGGGTCTAACCATTTTGAGATGTACTGTGGCCAGGTCTGAAAGCCTCTCTTAATCAGTTATCCTCCAGGTTTTAGAAAGTGATGCCAAGAAAAATTTCCACAGTCATTTGCTTGTTTAAAAAAATTTTCACCATGATAGGGTGACATTATAAAACCATCCAAAGAAAAGTCCAGATACACAGAACTCAATTAAAATAGCAACTCCTCTTTGGGAGGGTGAAGGGAACATAGTGAGGTGAGGAGAGTGAGTGAAGTGGGTGATTTTCAAACCACCTCATGTAATAGCATGTGACTCTTATGCTATATGTTAAATCTAATTTGTTACTCTCTCATGTGTGTGTAGCTCCTTCTGAAATCTAATATCTTAAGAATGATGGGAACTTGTAGGAATGATGAGACCATAATTAATCACATGCTGTAATTCAGTATAATATAGAACCTCACCTTCATTCCTAATATTTTGATTATTATCTATTTTTCAGTGGATTGAGTTTAATAATTCACTTCCAGACCTCTAGAAAGATGATAAAAATATATAATCCTTTCCCAAATTTGGCCACTGGTAAACTTATAAGAAGAGTTGTATTAATGGATGTTATTTGTGTATTTTGTTTTCTGAAGTATCAATGCATATATTTTCCCCCACTGCGTTATAAGCACCTTAAAGAGAAAAACGACATATTATTCAAAATTTTGGAACCTAACACAATGTACAGCATATAGGGAGTATTCAATAAATGTTTGCTGAGTATAATAGATAACTGTGCTATGTTAGTAGTCTAAAGGGCTAATTTTCTACCTATAATTTTATGTTTCTCTCCATTATTCACATTTTAGGAAAACTGTGTGAGGAGTTATAGGTTTTACATTTGACCTTTCCAAATGAATTAAAAATAAGTGTAGATTATTGGTGAATTTGATTTAGAAATTATAATTACATTCTCATGGAAGAGAGCCTGGAAATTGCAAAATGCTGCTCTTACAGGCTATCAGTCAGCTCATCCTGTCCATCATCCTATCCCTTATGTGGTTGAATGAATAAATATACAATTTAATTTTTCGCATTAAGAGCTACATAACAATTTTATTTGTTTGACAATTTTAGACAGGTTCAGTTTGGTTAGTAATACACATAGAAAAATCCTGTGAGGGTATTTTGTATACAAAATGTATGACAAAGGGATTACTTTTATCTTTCTCATTTTTGTACATTTTCTATCTTTTTAGAATTTCTACAGTTTTCTATTGCTGTTGAACAGTAGAAGGCCGGTGATTTTTCTTTTTTTTCTTTTGTGTATTTTTTTTTTTTTACGCTGGTGAGCTTAGATATGACCAATAGAAATGTATTCATAGAGAGCAGTTACCTCCAATACTAAAACTTTATAAAGAGCTTGCCTCTGTGAAATTTTATATTTGAAAAGCTTGTAGTAAGATAAACAGTTCTGTTTCAGGCCACTCATGACTCTTTCAAATGAGACTGATATAGCAAGAAGATAAAGTAAAATTGAATAATATTTGGCTTGGCAAATTGTACTTTTAAATTCTTTTCTCTACTAAAATGCCATAGATGCTGAAAATTGCAGCCTTTGAATATTGAAAATTATGTCCTTTTGTGCCTCCATTCAAATCCTAGAACATAACTACTGTGATGGTTAATACTAAGTGTCAGCTTGATTGGATTGAAGGATACAGAGTATTGATCTTCGGTGTGTCTGTGAGGGTATTGCCAAAGATTAACATTTGAGTCAGTGGGCTGGGAAAGGCAGACCCACCCTTAATTTGATTGGTCACAATCTAATCAGCTGCCAGCATGGCTAGAATATAAGCAGGCAGAAAAATGTGAAAAGAGAAACTGACCTAACCTCCCAGCCTGCATCTTTCTCCCATGGTGGATGCTTCCTGCCCTCGAACATTGGACTCCAAGTTCTTCAGTTTTGGAACTTGGACTGGCTCTCCTTGCTCCTCAGCTTGCAAACAGCCTGCTGTGGGACCTTGTGATTTTGTGAGTTAATACTTAACAAACTCAAATATATATATATATATATATATATATATATATATATATATTCCATTAGTTCTGTCCCTCTGGAGAATGTTGACTAATACAACTACCCAGCACCTCATGATGTAAGTTCTCCAGAACTTCTTGGTGGCAGAATTTTAGGAAGTAATGAGACTCTTTGTAGAATGCCATGAAATATACATTGTTGTAGTTTCACTATTCTGTACACAGTCACAACCACAAAGGCAGGGCAGTAGAGGAGCTCATGAACCATGAACCATCTTTTCAAAAGTATGGCATTGTGAGTAGGAGCTCAAATCTGGATTCAGAGGTGAGTTCAAATTCCAATTTTACTAATTACTAAAGGGGGCTCCTAGGAAAGTAGCTCACTCCCTCTCTGGCAGAAATGGCCAGCTGTTCATCAGAATCTGTAATATTACCCATTGTGTGGAGATGTTGCCAAGCAGAGACTTCCCAGTCATGGACTCAGTTTCCTAATCATCTTGGCATCTCTATGAAGCTATGTGACCACCTCTCACGAATGAAAAGTGAGCAGGAATAAAGTGTGTTATTTCTTGGCTCACATGATTAAAAAGGAAGAGTGCCTCCTTTCCTCTTCTTCCTCTTCCGCAGTGACTTTGGAAGCCAAGTGCTGAAGATAGTGGAGCTATGACAATGAATAGCTTGAGTCTTGAATCACTGCATGGCAGACCATCCACTCAGCACTCTCATCGACCTGTTGTGTGTAAGAAAAAGAAATAAATGTATGTTTTAGCTGCTAGGATTTCAGGGCTTACCTGTTCTAGCAGCCAGTGTTGCCTTAACTACTGTAATCATTAAACTTCAGGTTTTCTCACTGATAGAATGAAGATAAAGGTATTTATGCTTTCCTTATATATTCAATGATTATGAGTGTTCTAGATGAGCTAATGCATGTAGAACACGGAAAAGAGAAGGTTCTCAAAAAAATGTTAGAATTAATGTTATGAGGGTTTACTATTGTTATTTTTGTATGATCTCTGTGACTTTTACTAACACCAATGTTTCCTAGAGGATAAGCAGTAGCAGATACCAAGGGATTAAAGATAAATACATGTGGAAAATAGTTAACACTGAGAATATAGTCACTGGTGTCGTTTCTTTCCCTGTCAATCAGGAAAAGGTTCCTATTTATTTGGGTTTGCTGAATTCAGCATACTGCAAGCAAGATTACCTTGAAATTATGTTGAGCAAACAGTGTAGCTTTTCTCCGTACATAAAAATATAGGATCAGAGAATAGTGCCTACATCTGTGCCTCATTCCATCTTCACTTTGCTCTCTTGTTTTAAAAGATTCATTTTAGAGAATCTATTATCTTCAGGTGTTACATTGGTTGATTTTACTCGCTCATCTTTAAAGCAGGAGAGATGACATTCATTGGTAAAACTCCTAGGGAATAGAGGCACAGGATCAGTCATGAACTTCTGCCTCAGGCACTGCAAAGCATGAAGCAAAAGATAGTATAAAGGGGAGATGAGTAAACCAGTGACAGAAATGGTACAGCTGGTGCAACAAGTCATGTGGGGGATATGCAAGAAATGATGACACTGTTTTCAAATCTCCTCAAAATCACGCACATTGCAATTTATTCCTGGGCCACAGTCTCAAGACTTCTGAATTTCACTATGCACACAGTCTTTGGTTGTATTATTTTGTTAGTAAAGCCTTCCTGACTCTTTGAAGAGAAGGGATAATTGTTTCCTCACAAAGAACAGGCTAGCATTCAAGTGGTATTCCTCTCTTCAAATTTTATTCCATGTAAAAGATCTACACTTTAGTGTATAAAGTACATCAATGTGTTATTTTTATGAAGACATTTTCAGGCTTGTGCCTATATTGGCTGTTGTTATTTTAGATTATTTTTATTTGGCACAGTATGGTATGATGTTAAGATTGTTACACACTAAGTTGGGATGTTGAAATTGATATAAACAAATAGAGTTAAAAGCTTCTTTAGAAATATGATTTACACTTTATGTCCCTTCTTTTTTTACCCAAGATAGAAATGTTTTTGGAGAAAATAACAGAAGGGTAAAATATACATTCTACAGAACAACAAAATATAAACATTCTCATTCTGTGGGTCCTCATACGGTCTTATACAGAGAACTAAGTAGTTATTCAATACGATTTTGTTAAATCAGTTTGGTATTGATGTATGCAACAAAATCTGACCCCCGTGTTTATTTTCAGAGTTCGGATAGGTTTACAGTGTGAGAAGATTGAATTCAGGTCACTAAAACGGTAGGTGGATATCTCAGTAGTGGGCTGAATGCCTATTAGTACAGAAGTCTATTGAGTGAGCATTTCTATCATGTAAGAGTGTTTTCTGAGCTGCTCAGTCTCTGTCAGTTAATGTCTGGGAGAAGAACTGAGTGCCTCAGGTAAGACCAAGGACCCTTCATCCAAATGGCCATTAAATACACCTGACCTGAAGGGTATTAACACTGCAGACATCTCAGGAACTCCAAAAAAATCTGTGAAATGAAGTTTTCTTATATTTAAAGGTTCAGTTTGTATTCCTATTTTTCCTTTGTAGAGTTTTATTCTTGTGCTAACACATGACCAGTAGGAAACAACATGTGACTTACTCCATTAGGATTTCTGTATGTATGTATATATTATATATATGTATGTATATATTTTATATATATACATACATATATATAAAATATAAATTATATATAAAACTATATATATTAAAAATATGTTATATATAAATCTATAGTTACATATCAAAATGCTTATATACAAACTATCATATATATGTTTATGTATATAAATATATATGAATTTTCATATATGAATATTTATAAAATTTAGATATATACATACAAACTGTTGTCTTAAGTTCATCAAAATATCTTTTAAATTTAATGTATAGAAGCAACATCAAAAGGTATAATTTAGCAGAGCTTCTAAAAGGAACCTGAAGTTCTGAATGTTCCTCTTGATTTGGTGATTTAGTGCTTCTGTTACTCTAAATAAGTTACTTGTTCTCTTGGATATTCAGTTTCTTTACTGGTAAAATTAAAAGCATAATTTTTTATCATGTGTCAGTACAGTGGCGAAAATTTAAGAAAATATAAAAGAGGCTTTTGTATTATTGCACAATTTACACTTTATATATTAAATTGACTATTATAAGTTCAATAAAAACAAATCTTTGTGTTATCAATTAGTAGTTTTTTACAGATTTATTAGCTAATTAAAGTATATGTCCACCTGGTTGTATTTTCCCACATATAATATTCGAAATTTAACTTACCATCATGACTTCTTTGAAAATACTCACAAATCCTTTTTCTTGACACATGATATACATATTATTACACATGCATATTATTTATATTTTATTCATGATTTTATCAGACATTTAATAGAACTTAAATGAACTGCAGTGCTTTGAAAAATTTCTCTTTCTTCCGAAAACTGGGGAGATCTCTAAGAACACTACATGCATAATAAGTTACTGATTGTCTCTTCCCCCAACAAGAGAAATGAATACACAAATAGTTTGCGGAACATCCCTTCCATTGGATAATCTTTACCTTTCTACTTGTTCTCATCCAAGTGTTCTAAGTAGTAGACTCTTAGGCACAACTTTGACGTCAACAAATGATATTAATCCATGCGTGAATATGCTCTAGATTTCTCCCTGTGCTATTACAATGTGATTTTCTCACGATGTAAGGCAAAGGGTGATTTTTGAATATGCTCAGACACATTTTCCCTATTCAGAAGTCAGAAATTTTTGAGCTTGAGGGAAATCTTTTTTTTTTCCCCATAGCTTTCCCAGTCCAGAAATGTTCAGCTACAGATCCTGGCCTCCTCACACTTGATTCTCAAGTCCAGAAGTGCAAATCCTTCTTTAACAAGGTAATGCGACCCTGGTGCTAAACTGAAATATGAGAACATATCTACTCTTTTTATTATTTTCTTGGTTAGTTCATATCTATGCCCTCAGTGATTTGTTTGTTTTTTTTGAGATGGAGTCTCACTCTTTTTGCCCAGGCTGGAGTGCAGTGGCATGATTTCAGCTCACTACAACCTCTGCCTCCCGGGTTGAAGTGATTCTCCTGCCTCAGCCTCCTGAGTAGAGCAGCTGGGATTACAGATTCCCACCACCACACCCGGCTAATTTTTGTATTTTTAGTAGAGATGGGGTTTTGCCATTTTGGCCAGGCTGGTCTCAAACTCCTGACTTCAGGTGATCCAGCCTGCCTCAGCCTCCCAAAGTGCTGGGATTACAGGCATGAACCACCACACTCAGCTGGCCCTCAGTGTTTTTATTTCAGATATTTAATCAGACAGTTGGTTAATTATTCTACAGCTAAATAAATTCTCCTTTACTTTGCCCATCACTGTTAACTTAAACAGTTTTTCTTTTCCCCTTAATAAATGACAGCTTGCTTTCTTCTTTGGTCATATTTGGTGTTCAAGCCTGTTTTCCATAATATTGATAAAAGTGAGTAAAATGCAGAGATGCTGCAGGTTTTAGTTTGGCTTTAAGAGTAAGAGTAAGGGGCAGAGGGGGCGTTCAAAGCTTTTCATTTTATGGTACTGCTTTGTAAAATGGACCTTGCCTGACACACAACGTCAGAATGGCATGATTGGCCTGCTTCTATATTCCTGTAGACATGGCAGGAGAAATGATTGAGAGCTTTTCCAGTTTAGCATGGAAACAAACCAAAGCAGTTTCAGTGTGGTAACGAGTGTAAGGAGGAGACAGATGCTGTGCGGGCACCAGTACCAGAGCCAAGGGATGAGAAGCTTCACCGTAAGATGTCCCATTATTGCTCCACAAGCTATTATGGGCTGCATCTCCCCAAGCATGGGAGCTCGCCACTGTGGAAACCTAAATAGAATGGCACTCAGCGTTGAATGGCAAGGCCTCCAGTCATAAATGAGATGAAAAGAAAGACATTTGATGGTTATCACAGAAATGGACTTTCCTTACTTGGGATTTTCCTGCCTAAACATCCACAGGGAAAAGCTACATGTTGGCATTTCATAATTCGTTTCAAGCATTTTCTTTGCAAATCTCAAAGCTTGATTTCTTTTACAAAGTTTGTAGGTACTTTAATATTTGTATTTCTGTTTCAGAGTTTAAAATTCATTGCATCTAAAGAGCAATTTTTAGCTCTTTGTTTGTGTATTATTTATTGTATTTTATTTATCTGAAGACCAATATGTTGCTTTCTACGGATAACTTCAGATGAATATTATTATAAAGTTAAATGAGCTTCTTCAGCAGTGAGCTCTGGGGAATGAGATGTACCATTTCTTCTAGTGTGACCATTTGATACGGAATAGACCAAAAAAGGATTTTCCATCCCATTACTAGAATGTGTTTCTGTGACAAAGTTCAGCAAGTTTTAGTCTGTTATCCATTTCAAGGGAAATTCTCTCTTCAGTTTTTCTTTTTTTTTCAATTATGTCTTTTAATTTATATTTTCCGTATCTCATTCCATTTGAGTGAAGTATGAATAGATGAAGAGAGGTGATATCAGAGCTCATTAAATAAAACTTTTCTGGTAACATGCTCCATCCTCTCTAGTTGTTTGAATTCAGATAAGCTGAAAGGAAAAGAACGAAACAAAGTTATAAAGAAAATTGGAAGTCATTCACTGCCATTGGTCGTAAACAAGCTCAGAGGCTGGGATATTTGGCATGAGGACAATTAAGCTGCAGGAAATTGAGCACACTCCAGTGTTGGTGAGGACGGTTCATCCATTCTGCATATGTCTGCATCTTTGGGACTTAGAGTCTGGCAAGTGGAAGAGGGATTTTATCTTGTTGGAAAATATAAATCGGAAAATCAACCCACATGAAATTGCAGAAGCTGCAGGGTGAGTGTCCTAGAAACTGTCTAGTTCTTTCTTTGCTTTTAGCTAGACTGCATTACATGATTCTATGTGTTCATTATTTTTGAACACTTTCTAAAGAGTAGCTAGAATTGTAAAGACACTACTAAGGTGATAATTTAAATACTATGCTGGCATTCATATCAATTAAAAATAAACTCAAATTAGGTAGAAGCCTTAACCCAACTTTCTACCTGTTGCTGAAATTGTTTATTTAACTTCATTTTTCTTTGTTGAATATGTTTGGGTTTCTCTATGGTGCTTCTAAGATTTTGTGTCTACATTTTGATGCTTTATGGCCTTTTTCCTCTCAGCATTTCAGTGTGTTTGTGGTTGCTGCTCATGTATAATCTGCTACTCTTAACTTTTAGCAGTGGGAATTAAAAGAGTTCAGGCATCTGGAGCTATTTAAACATCAAAACTCTGGGCAGCTTTCTCTGATATCCAAATCACAGTTATCCACGCACTTGTTCTGAGCAGCAGTTGAAGTTAAATGTTATTTTATTTAGTGATTTTTATATAGCATTTATTGTTTATTAAGGTCAGTTTTTAGTTTTTTTACAAGTGTTAGTTTATTTAGTCTGCATAACAAAGGCGTTAGAAGGCATTATTTGTATTCATAATTTTCAGATGAGGTAATTTAGATGCAGAGAAGTTAAAGGACTTGTTCACATTCACATAAGAGCAAGTGTTAGAATAAGGACTTAAGCCTAACCAGGATAATTCTGGGGGGTACTGGGTTGAGCACTACACCAATGCCGTTAACCTTGATTTGCTGACCATCATGATAATTATGAAATCAAAACAAGGAATAAACTTAATAAATTAGTCAAATAGACTTTAATGAGGAAGCAGGTTTAAAACAAATGGTCAGCAAACACTTTTTAAGCACATGATACACACCAAGCAGTATGCCTCCTAGCAGACTGGCATTGAATGGCAAAGCTAGGTCCTCAGGAAGAGTGACTATCCAGGAATGGACCAGGTGAAATTAATCATATTAAATCCTGTGTTTAAAAGTACTCTCTTGGCTGTATTGTGTTGATTAACAATCAATACGAGAACTATGGATCTAATCTTTCCAAATCATAATTTGGGAGAATTTTATAAGAAGTGCCACTCTAATTTTGATTCTGGTAGCATTGTAACTGAGGCTTTAGAAATATATTGAGATTCCAATGCTATCAAATAGCACTCTCAAAGGTTTTGGTCTCAGGATTTCTTTACATGCTTGGAAATTTTTGAGAACCGCCCCCCCCTCCCCACCACCACCTAAAAGCTTTTGTTAATGTTGGTCATATCTGTCAATATTTATATTAGAAATTAAAATAGAAAAATTTAAAACTATTTAATTACTAATTCACTTTAAAGTGACAGTAATAATCCCATTGCATCTTGACACAAATGGCATATTTTAATAAGAAATAACTATCTTTTTCAAAACAACAAAAAAATGAGTGACATTTGCCATGGTTTGGGTGTAATTTGTTTGTCCCCACCAAAACTCATGTTGACATTTGATCCTCAATGTGCCAGTGTTGGGAAGTGGGGCCTCATGGCAGGTGTTGGGTTTTGGAGGTGGATCCATGAATGGCTCTGTGCTGTTCTGGTGGTAATGTGTTCTCACTTTGTTGTTTTTTTAGACACAGGTTCTCACTCTGTCACCCAGGCTGGAGTGTAGGGATACAATCATGGCTCACTGCAACCTTGAACTCCTGGGCTCAAAGGATCCTCACGCTTCATCCTCCTGAGTAGGTAGGACTACAGGCAGACCCCAGCATGCCTGGCTGAGTTCTCATTCTTGAAAGATTAAATCAGTTCTCATGGGAATGAATTAGTTCCTGTGAGTGGGTTGTTATTAAGCCAAGATGCCCTTAGGTTTTCTCCTTCCCATTGCCCTTCTCTACCATGTTGTGATGTGGCATGAAAGCCCTGTCCAGAAGCCAGGGCCACGCCCTCGAACTTCTCGGCCTGTGGAACCGTGAGGTTAATGAACCACCTTTAAAATAAATGTTTAGATATTCTGTTATAAGCAACACAAAACGTACTAACACAGCATTGTTTTAAATTTTTACAAATTATTGTGTGACTTAATAGAAAGCTAGATTCTTAGATTTGCTTCTCTGAACATTGTTAGAATCTTACACATTAAAACCCCTCTGGAGAGCTCTATTGTACACTTGTGAAAGAATGAAAGCAAAGCAGAGAAATTAACATCTTCGTTTATTATAAAAGTAATTTGGATGTTATGGAAACCCTGTGGTTCTCTAGCCATGCTTCGAGGACAACTCCTACAGGATAAATCCACTGCCAAATTAATCTTTTGTTATGTATATGTTTTAGCCTCTTTTCATCTACTACTATCTGAATTTGAACTTCAGCAATTCAATGTATTGATTATGATTTTCTGTCTCTTTTTTTGTTTTTTTGAAATGGAGTTTCACTCTTGTTGCCCAGGCTAGAGTGCAGTGGCATGATCTCGGCTCACTGCAACCTCTGCCTCCTGGTTTCAAGCTGTTCTCCTGCCTCAGCCTCCGAGTAGCTGGGATTACATGCACACACTGCCACGCCTGGCTAATTTTTGTATTTTTGTTAGAGACGTGGTATCACCATATTGGCCAGGCTGGTCTTGAGCTCCTGACTTCAGGTGGTCCACCTGCCTCGGCCTCCCAAAGTGCTGGGATTACAGACGTTAGCCACTGTGTCTGGCTGATTATGATTTTCAAATACTAGGTGATTCCTTCCTAGCACTGTATATTTTATGTATATTAAATGTCCATTAATTTAAAAAAATTTAAATGAAAGCATGTGACAGTTTCAAGTACTCCAACAATTGAGAAGCTACAATATGGTGTACAGTGCACACCAGGTGAATTGAACATCAGATAAATTGAGACAGGCAGATAGAAAGAAAGTGTTAGATACATATGTAACTATACCTAGGCATCTATGTTTGGCTTAATAAAAACACAGTGCTTCTTATGTATTGTCTCGTAATGGAAATTAACAGTTTAATACTATTCTATTAACCTATCTACCTAGACTCCTTTTTTAAAAAAAATAATCTGCAGAGGTGGGTATATTGGTCAAATTAGTAATGGTAACACTACTCTTGTGCAGTTTTGAAAATAGTATCTGGGTTGGAATAGCCAATGAAATAGTAGATATTTGTAATTTTTGCAATGCTTTTAAATGTGTTAATTGTTAATACTCATTTGACTAGTTTACTTTATTGTGGCTGAAATGCAGGCTCACACGTAGTAAGAAGCACTTACTGTTTCTAAGTTCTGTGATGGGATGTGAAGGTCCTTTAGTTTTCCCAAGGTTAGATAGGCATGGGGGCTTTTAATTTCACATGGGATGCTTACAGATTGCCTTCTATTTACACATAGCTTTTGAAGTAATTATTTTCCCTTTTAGTGTCCAAATCTGTCAAGCGAAGAGCCTTTTTAGTAAAAATTGTGATTTAAAGAGAATAATTGTTTCAGAAGAGTAGTGAAAAATGTTCAAATTGACTTTTTGAAGGAAAGCACGAACAAAAGAAATTAATGTTATTTCAAGAAAAGAGAAAAAGTTTTCTTACCATAACATAGTAAACATTTTGGCAAAGGAAAAAAAATAGCAAGTATGAGTACACGTGTTTGTGTATGTGTGCCCTTTTCAAGGAAAGTTGACACTAAAATGATGCTTCAGATGCCAGAGTGAAGAGGTTTCTAGTTGAAACGTTTAATTATTATCCAAATAGGGTAGAGAAACAAAGTCTAATTTCTTTCCTGTATTTGGAAGTGCTTGGTGTGGATAAGAAGTCTGAGTGGCAGCTGCAACTGCCAAGCAGCCTCACACAATAGGAGTATTCTGCTTTTCAGTTACAGAAGGGGACTCTAAGGCTTTCTCCCACATTTGGAGGTGAGGAATCCTCTTCTTTCTTTGGCAGCTTCCATTGGCAGCTTTAGGAGAGTTTGTTACCCATTTCCAAAAGTATGTTCCTAACGATGGTGAATGTTAAAGACTGACTTAAAATGTATATACATTATCATAGAGCAAACTATAACAAAATACGTAAATAAATGCATTATAAATTAATAAGACTATTTTCTTCTTCTTCTTTTTTTGATCAGGTGCGTTTATTCCTTGTTTTTCTTTTGTTATTATTTTTGCTTTTGTTTTTGAGACAGGGTCTCATTCTGTCACCCAGGCTGGAGTGCAGTGGCGTGATGTAATATCTGCTCACTGCAGCCTGAACCTCCCAGGCTCAAGTGATCCTCCCACCTCAGGCTCCTGAGTAGCTGGGACTTCAGATACACACCACCACACCTGGCTAATTTTTTGTATTTTTGGTAGAATGAGGTTTCACTGTGTCGCCCAGGCTGATCTTCAACTCCCAAGCTCAAGTGATTCGCCTGCCTCGACCTCCCAAAGTGCTGGAATTATAGGCATGAGCCCCCACGCCTGGCCTGTTTCCTGTGTTTAGATATGCATCTGAAGCCTCTATAGTCTGAAGTTTTTCTTTAAAATTAGTGATAGGTTTAAGCTTGTAGAAATAAACTCCTTTCCGGCCAATTGCTAAAATGCAATATTTAATAATTAAGTCAAATTGTGCCCCAAAGTCGATGTTAACTATACTCTGTTGATAAGTTGGAACACAATGTGACTTTGAGCCATTCATTCTTGCCAATCAACAATCACTTGTGGAAGCCAAATCAATCACACAACGGCCCACATCAATGGTTAGGAAGGTCAGAATGAAGAAAGAAGAAATGATGGGGTTGATTTCACATGTATAAACATAGTCAAAAGTCATAAGGAACTCTACCTTGCCTTGGGACACAATACATAGCTCTCAATGTGTAGTATAGTTTGTGAAAATAGTATTTCTACTTGAGTTATGGAGTTAGATTTTTACACATACTATTCTGACAAGAAATCCTATCTGAAAGCTGATACATAAAGGAGTCCCTGAACTAATGAGACCTGTATTTTGTAACTTTATTATAAAGTAATGATGTTTTGTAATGTAACATCTCAGTTAAACATATATATAAAATTTTAAAGCACTTTTATTAATCAAAGAATACATATATATATATATATATATATATATATATATATATATAATTTCTTCGCACTCTAACTCAAACTGTAACAATGCCCCCAAAGTCTCCAAAGAGGAGCCCAGTGGAATGATTCTTGAGGAAGTAAAATCAAACCATTTATTATTCAGAAGGGTGGCAGATTTACCAATACAGAAAGTTTCTGTCCCAAAATGCCCATTCTTTTGTGGCCCTTGTCCTAATATTTAAATTTTTTTCTATTGCTTATCGTAAGTTAACTGTCGTCACCTAAGATTGGAGAACTCACCTTCAAATATTTTGGTTTCTTCACATAAAATTTTGCCATGATACAGAACACTAGGTTTGCTCTTCTTGTGATTTTGAATTCATTTTAGGTTTCACTGATGGAAAATAGAGAAGGAAGATCTAATGAAACAGCAAGTCCATAAGGGTGGGAGCCAGAAGTTGAAGTTGTAACAGGATTCGGATATGATTCAGAACTTAGAGGATAATGAACTGCAGAAAAATGCTTTGGAAGATAAAAGCTAGAGAACAATTCTGAGTCAAAGGCAGCTATTGTGGTACATAGTTATTTAGATTTCAAATTTGAAAAGAAATCATTGTTTCACAGACTGAAAGGTAAGCCACTGGTATCTGTCATCAGCAAACAGGAAAAATGAAGAAGAAGTACATTTCTTCTATAGGTTGCAACACACAAGTACAAATGTACCAGTAGAATACATAAAATACAAGACCGATCAGTCCTATGAGTTGAAACTGTGTTTGTTCTTGAGCCAGTACTGTTTACAGAGTTCTATGAGGAAGGACGTCTGTAAAATATCTTACAATGTGTTGTCTTCTATTTTGAGAGAAAGAGAAAGTATCTTTCCTCTGTGAATATACCCTTTGTGTTAATAACTGTGAGGACATGACAAGGCTAAACAATTGCTTCTTTCTTCTGTCAGAGTTTCATTTGCTTTGGTTAGTGCCATTGTTTGAGAGCATTAAACAAGTTTCCATGTTTTAGGCTTCTTGACGTTTTTTGATGTTCCACGTAACTGCAATGGAATAACTTGATGAAACATTTCAAGGCAGCTGTGCTCTGATCCTCACTTGCCCTCCAAGGATAAGATAAGACATTTGATAAACACATTTCCTTTAACACCAAGTTCTCCAGGTCGGGCAGACATATACATGAAACTGATCTGAGCCTTTATCCTGAGGAAGAAGAGAGTTAGAGATGAAGGTAAACCTGGATCCCAGTTTGAGACGAAGTTTCGCTCTTGTTGTCCAGGCTGGATCTAGGCTCACTGCAACCTCCGCCCTCTGGGTTCAAGCAATTTTCCTGCCTCAGCCTCCCAAGTAGCTGAAATTACAGGCTCCTGCCACCACACCCAGCTAATTTTTGTATTTTTAGTAGAGACAGATTTCACCATGTTAACCAGGCTGGTTTTGAACTCCTGACCTCAGGTGATCCAGCTGCCTCGGCCTCCCAAAGTGCTGGGATTACAGGCATGAGCCACCACGCCTGGCCCCAGATGCCGGTTTTAACCCTGCAACAGACTAGTCTCCTGAACTTAAGTACTTATAAGTACTGAATCTGAGATTAGCTTTGCCCATGGTTTTCCACACATAGATATTGATAAGACTTGACCCTTAAATGATCCGAAGTCAGAGAAAAACTGTTTTGTGGAATTAGTTGTACAGAGCGTTTGCTCACTCAGTTCTGTCTCCCAGGAGCCCAAACAGTAGAGGGAAGAGAATGCGGAATCTGGAATTAGGAAGGCTTGTGTTGGAAATCACCTACTATTTAGCAACTGCTGACGTTGGTTTCCTATACTCTCTGAGTCCCAGACCCTTATCTCTGAAATTTAGAATAATAATATCTACCTCACAGGATTGTTAAGAATGCTGATTGAGATTAAATATGTAAAGTACATGGCATAAAACATTTCATAAATATTAGTACTATTTAATTTAGCCTAAGGGCCTCACTAGGTTTTTAGAGCTGCTTTCCCGCCTCTTATTGGCTCTGTTGTTTACATAATAATCTCTTTATTTTTCCTTTTCTCTAAAGTTTTATTAATATTTCAGTAAACGTTTCTTATATTGAGAACAATTTCTTATATAAAGTGAACATATTGGGGGAACTTTTCAATAGCCAGCCCAGAGGCTAAAGAAACAAAGAAACAAAAAAGATAGATGTTTTACACGTTCGTATTCTGTTGACGAGTCCTAGAGAAGATTGTTCCAGGTTCTAACACATTCTCATCCAGGACCAAGATGATTTTCTTCACTCTCCAACCCAATGATCTTTTAGTTTTAATATGAGTAAATCTAAGCATTGAAATACAGCATTTCCAACATAATCGTTTTTACACATTTAATATTTTAGCTCATGCAGAAAGAGGAGTTTCTGGAAAACCATGCCTAAAGTGATCAGCTATTGTAATCCTTGGAGAGTGTAACAGTAAAAATTGTCTTGAACATTTATGTAAAGCTTCTGGAAGGAGGCAGGAAAGACAGCCTTAACCAACGAATACAACTTTCACTTTTAAGGATCTGCAGTGCAGGTGATTAATTAGTAAAAAATGGTCCCTGATACAAAGTCAACTTAGTGTCCGATGGATACTGCAACAAAGGTCTTTTATTATTTCTTCTTGAGTGGGAAACCCGATTTGCCTAATCAAAAGCCAGATTCTTTCTTAGCAGTAAGGAAAAGAAAGTGGGTAATACTTTTTGTTTGTTTTTCCCTTCAGAAATGGAGAAAGCTCACTAAAGAAGAGAAGGGACATGCTTCACCCCAGGTGGGCACTATTGCTTCTTTAACCCCAGACGCAGCTATAGGGGCTTCCAAGTATATAACGGGAAGAAGGCATGTGAAAATGGAATTCACCGTGCAAGTGCGCACTGTCTTCCTACATACTCAGAAGACGAGATTTGGGTTTGATCCATTCTGTGGCTTTCTTTCACAAATTTCTCTCCAGCTTAGCATTGTCTCAACATTGTCTCTCCAACTACCAGTAATTTCCATTTCAGTAACAACGTTAACCTATTCTCAAGAGTAGCTCAGCCTCAAATTGGATAATACCTCCCCATTGTGTCAAACTGAGATCCCATGACACCTGCCAACCTATAGATGTGCAATGCATCGGCTGCTGCTACTTGCATCGGCTGCTGCTACTTGTTACCCAACTGCTGCCTCTGGTCAATTAACAAAAATAACCTTCTTTCATGAAGGCAACTCATTGGCAGAGATTTTCTTACTTAGTAAGTCTTTCCACCTCTTGTATTATAACAGAGAGACCAAAACAAAATTAAAATTAAGATTGTCATCAGTAAGGTCTCAGGGTTAAGTAAATATACTCCTTTTGGGTTGCCTTTAAAACGACTTAAGCCATATTTTCCCTTAAAAATCAGTTTGAATTAAATTCTGTGTCTCTCAACCTGCAATCCACGATGAACAAGCTGAACTACAGCCTTAAACAACAGAGAAATCCTTGGAACCAACATTTAATTAAAAAGCCAATTAGACGGTGCCTCACTGGAAACGCAGAACATGCTTAAATGAATTTTTCAATATGTAGATAAATGTTTTACCATTAGGGTTTCTTAAAGGAAGTAAAAATTGGCAACTCATTAAGAGTGTCGATAGGTACTGTAAACAGACAACAAGTACCTCTGGCATGTTTCATGGCTTAGACATCAAAAGAAAAAGTCATAAAATCTACTTGCTTTAAAACAAAGTCTATATTCCCCCTGACCCCGCCACGCTCCACCGTAAGGCTGCTATCTATTAGCTACCTCATATGTGGAGAAAAAAAAAGTTACAAGTCCTTTAATCAGATATATCTGAAGAGTTTTGGGAATAAATATGAAATAGTGAAGCATGTATGTTTTTGATGTTTTATATTTTCTACACTATACAAATGAGAATGACCTTGGTGGTTTAAAACATTCATCTTCTATGTTTCTAGTAATACCTACAATCAGTTTTGTGTATTAAAACTTTGTTAATAATCTACAAGTGGTAGGTGACCTCAGCGATTTAGTTCTGTGGTTTAAGGCATGACCAAGATTGTGTTTTTGTTTTCCCCATTTTGTAGGTAAAAAGTATAATGTTAAAAGTATTGACAAAAAAGAGTTGTTGCTATAAATATGTGAATCGAATGGGAATTTTCTGGACTTTGTTATTATGAACATTGCACACAGAAAAAGCCAATGCATCACACCAGAATGTCAATGGGGTAGGGTACCAAGCCAAAGAAAAAGGGCAAAGAGCCCACTTTGGTACACCTGGAGTAGATTACACACATGGGGTTGATCTTTTCCTCGAAGCCAAAAAGCTCTGGTAATGGCCTTTCCACAGTACATGTTAGAGCAGGGTAAAGCTGAAAATTAATCACCCAGTGCTACCAAGGCAGTTCATTACATGCAATCGACAGCCTCCTCTCTGTATTTTTAGATGGCTAAGAATCAAGTAGTTGCACATCAAAATGTGACTTTTTTTTTCATGCTTCTTGGCACAGGACTCATATCTGTCATCATTTCATGTCCTCAAAGGCCTGAGAGAAGCTGCCATCCTTGGGCAACAAAGGATGCCATGCAAAACAGCTCAGAACTTGAGTTGTTTCAACAGATGCTGTTTTATGTTTTGCCAAAGAATGGCCCTTTTTATTTCTGTCATGAATGCAGTCTTTCTTTCAGTTTCTAAATGTTTTCCAGTATTAACCCTAATCCTTATCTATCATTCTTTTAGAATGATGGGCTGTCCCTTTTCCTTTGGAACCAGCATAACCTTCACCATGTAAACATGGATTGCAAAGAAATGGAAACTTGGTGCTGTTTACCTTATAGCTCCTGCTGATTTCTTAAGGTTGGGGGAGAGGAGGATTGCACTTCAAGGTCAGAGTAGCTGAGCCAAGTTATTCCAATGTCAGAAAAAATGCTAACATTGAAGTGAACAATTTTACCCTGTAAAGATTCTCTGCCTAGGGAAACAGATTAGAAAAGGGAGCTGGTAGAGGAAAGAACTAGAATAAACAGAGCAAGCTCAGAACAATTTACTCCTATGTTTGTCTGTTGAAACAGAACCAGGAAGGACCGATGAAGGTCTGAATTAATGTAATTTATAAGAAGAGAGGCTCCCCTCCAAGACAATGAAATGATCTCTTTCCAAATATGTAATCAGGAGTGGCTACCCATAAACCCAAGGTATGTCAGGGCAAAGATGGTATTCCAGGACTTTATAGCCTCTCCAGTTTTTGCCTCAGAGAGTGCCTAATTAACCATTTAGGGATTCAGAATTGTTAGTCAAAGTTGCTGTGATGAAATTTGGAGGGTGGTTCTATTTCTTGTCACAAGTTGAATTGTTCGAAATCATGGCCTCAGAGATCTGATTTTCCGCATTGCGCTGGTGTTTTCTTACCTTGTTGCAGGCAAAGGGCTAGTCAAACTTTAAAACTGTAACTTCTTCCATTGTTTTCCCTCAGAGTATTTTAAGTTTGTTTGTTTGGTCTGTTTGTTTTGTGTCTGGTACAGTTCTTTATTTTGCTTTTCAAGTGCAAGGCCACTGTGCTGATGGTGATAGAGGGGGTATATAAAGGAGGGGAAAAATACTTGCTCAAGGAAGTTTGCAGAGTGGATACTCTATATCCAATAACAGTGGGGGACAGAAGAATGTAGTTGAAGATATGAAAGGCAAAGTAATACAGAGATTTCCACAGGTTTAGAAGATTACTGCCCAGATCCTTCTGTTTCCTTCTTTTGTCCCTAGTGAGAGTTATTAAAATAGCTACCATTTACATGCCCATTCTGCACAGAGGAGGGATATATGAAGAAAGCAAGAAAGCACTCGCCTATGTGTAGGGTGATATGCTTTACAGCCATGCTCGATTACTATTTTTGATCATGGGTCTAGAAATAACCATCTGGGCAATCAGACTTTTGCATTAGCATGCAATGTTGGCTAAATTCACAGGCAGCTGGCTGAGTACTATTTAAACTCAGTGCTGAGATAGGAGTAAGCCCTGACAGGCAGTAGTTAGAGTACACTAATCTATTCTACCCATGTCAACAGTAATGATACTGTAATTCTTTCCAAAATGTGGTTCTTTTTGCTATGTTTTGACAAGCTGGCTGTTATTCTAACTTTCTGAATTATTGGAAATATATAGACTAGACACTGATACACATATATGCATATGCATGTGTTTATATGGCTGTATATATTTATGGAAGAATCCATGGCAGTCAATCATCCATATGTATTATGTATACTGTGCAAGTACTTTATTGTGTGAGATAGAAAAATATGGAAAAATTGTAAGCACACTAAATCCAGGGGAGGTTGATTCAGCTATTTTCCGGAACCTCACTTTTTGTTTCCATTAAGTGGTTTAGAGAGATCTGGAAGTATCTGATATTTCTAGATTTTTAATTCTATGATTCCGTCATTTTGGGTAGAAATTAAGTATACTGTTAAAGACATACAACTGAATTAGTGGTTACAAGCTTAAGCCTTGGTGTCAGATTTGCTTTAAATACAAGTGTAGCTTCTGCCACTTAAAAGTTCTATGAACCTGTGGCATTTATTAATTAGGCTTTAGTATCCCCAACTATAAAATGGGAAATTGCAATTGTGATCTAGCTCATAGGGTTGTTTTATAGATTGAATGTGATAAGGCACATAAAGCATTTTTCAAAAATCATGGTAAAGGACAATTATTACAAAAATGTTAGCGCTTTTATGCTATCATGGTGGTAGTTATGGAAGCATTGGGGGAAAAGTAAGTCAGCAGAACTCAGTAAACTTGATTCCTTTGCACTGCCTTTTTTTGTTGGAAAACTGTTGACTGGATAGATTTTTTTTCGTCTCCCGGGGGAAAGTGAAGTTGTGCATTTCTTTGTACAGTTTAGAAGTAAATACGATGATCTCATATGTAAATCACTGAATTTATGTTAGTTCTACCCATTCCCACAAATACATCCAGGCTTTACATGAGGTCAACACATGCATTTATTAAATCAGTTCATAAGCAGTGAAGATATGTGTATGAATTTGTGTATAAACACATGAAATCATTTGGGTATTTGTATGTTCATAGGAAAGAGCCAGGAACTATGGATAGATTGGAAGTCAGAAAATACAGATTTAAGTAGGGCTGTGATACTAACTTGCAGTGTCATTGTGGATAAATTACTTAATCTTTCTGGTCTCAGTTTACTTCTTTACGCAACTAGGGCTTTAACTATTAAATGATCTCAGCTCTAACACTGCCCTGAAATCTCATGACTCTTTGTCAACACTAGCTCCATGAATGATAACCTAGGATAACAAGAATGAACTAGTTCAATATTCCTCAAATTAGAACAGGAAGTCTCAAGAGTCCAGACAATGTCAGCTCAATCAGCAATCTCAAGACCTCCTGACCAAAAGTTGTCCTGTTCAGATAGCCCTGTCCCCCCACCGCCTGTAGCCAAAAATCCAAATAGACATTCACATCTATTTGTCAAGCACCTGCACTTGATGCTAGAGATCCAAGCTAGAAAATACATTTTCCTAATAAGGAAGACATGTAATATTTACACTATTTTAAAGGCTAGGCAAGCACACAGAAAAAAATACTAAATATTCCTAGTAAGTTCTGATAAACTGACACACAGCTTTCTTTGGAGATGAGTTTTAAAGGATGTCAGAGAATTGATCTGGTGATAAAGTAATGAGGAGATAGCAAAAGTTCTCATGCAAAGGAACAAAAAAATTTTTGAAGATACAAAGGTGTGAGAAATCTTCATATATTCAGAAAACAGAATTACTGTGGATGTAAAATACAGAAAATCGGTTAAAAGGCCAGATACCAAAGCCAAATGATCTAGGTTCAAATACCAGCTCCATCACTTAGGTGCAAATATGGGGTTAATTATTTGACTTCTCTACTTCAGTTTCTTCATCTGCAATATGAGAATGTTAACGTATTGTAAGGATACATTTTTTGAAACATATTCAGTCCATATGAACGATTTTTCTGAGGATTAAGTAGAGGGAGTTTGTGAGACAACAGAGCAAGGAGACACTGAAGAGGTAGACTGTAATCTGTTGACAGCCAGAGGCTGTCTTATGCCTTGTCAAAAGAGGTCTCCTAGATGTGCCAATGGGATTTATGCTGGAGAGTCCAGTGGCTATATTAATGGTATTGTGGCAGGTAGATTAGGAAAAGGGAAAATTGGAAGAAGTCTTTTCATAAAAAAATAAGAGTGGGGGAATAGTCCAATATTTTGCCTTAGGTAACAAGATGAATTGCAATGATTAACATCTGAGAGAACATCTGAAGAGGAAGTGCAAGTCATTGGGAAATATGATAAATTCAATTTTATTGCGTTTACAGTGTCCGTGGGACATTAGCTGGAGGTATTCAATGAATGCTCTGACATAGAGCAATGTCTCAGAAGAAAGTCTAGGATAGTGCTGTCCAGTAGAAACCTATTGTGACCCTCAAATGCGAATTATTTTGTAACTACACACACAAGGGTAAGCAGGTGACATAAATCTTAATTACATGTTTTATTTAACACAATATATCTAAAATGTTATTTCATCTTGTAATCAATACAAAATTATTAAGAAGTTTTCTTGATGTGCTGTTGCAATCAGTTTGCCAGTATTTTATTGAAGATTTTTGCAACTATGTTCATCATGGATATTGGCCTGAAGTTTTCTTTTCTTGCTGAGTCTCTGCCAGGTTTTGGTATCAGAGTGATGTTGGTCTTGTAAAATGATTTGGGAATGATTCCCTCTTTTGGATTGTTTGGAATCGTTTCAGAAGGAATGGTACCAGCTCCTCTTTGTATGTCTGGGAGAATTCGGCTGTGAACCCATCTGGACCTGGGCTGTTTTTGGGTGGTAGTCTCTTAATTGGTGCCTCAACTTCAGACCTTGTTATTGGTCTATTCAGGGTTTCGACTTCTACCTGGTTTAGGCTTGGGAGGATGCAAGTGTCCAGGAATTTATCCATTTCTTCCAGGTTTACTAGTTTATGTACATAGAGTTGTTTGTAATAATCTCTGATGATGGTTTGAATTTCTATGGAATCTGTGGTGATATCCCCTTTATCATTTTTTATTGCATCTATTTGATTATTCTCTCTTTTCTTTTTATTAATCTGGCTAGTGGTCTGTCTATTTTGTTGATCTTTTCGAAGAACCAGCTCCTGGATTTATTGATTTTTTGAAGGGTTTTTTGCTTAACCACCATGATCAAGTAGGCTTCATCCCGGGGATGCAAGGCTGGTTCAACATACACAAGACTGGTTCAACATACGCAAGTCTATAAACATAATCCACCACATAAACAGAATGAAAGACAAAAACCACATGATTATCTCAATTGATGCAGAGAAGGCCTTTGACAAAGTTCAACAGCCCTTTATGCTAAAAACCCTCAATAAACTAGGTATTAATGGAATGTATCTCAAAATAATAAAGGCTATTTGGGACAAACCAACAGCCAATATCATACTGAATGGGCAAAAACTGGAAGCATACCCTTTGAAATCTGGCACTAGACAAGGATGCCCTCTCTCACCACTCCTATTCAATATAGTACTGGAAGTTCTAGCCAGGGCAATCAGGCAAGAAAAAGAAATAAATGTACTCAAATAGGAAAGGAGGAAGTCAAATTGTCTCTATTTGCAGACGACATGATTGTATATGTAGAAGACCCCATCGTCTCAGCCCAAAATCTCCTGAAACTGATAAGCAACTTCAGCAAAGTCTCAGGATACAAAATCAATGTGCAAAAATCACAAGCATTCCTATACACCAATGACAGACTTAAAGACAGCCAAATCAAGAACAAACTGCCATCCGCAATTGCTACAAAGAGAATAAAATACCTAGGAATACAACTAATAAGGAACGTAAAGGACCTCTTCAAGGAGAACTATAAACCACTGCTCAACAAAATAAGAGAGGACACAAACAGATGGAGAAACATTCCATGTTCATGGTTAGGAGGAAAACACCCAAAACCAGAACGCCTCTCCTCCTACAAGGGATCACAACTCCTCACCAGCAAGGGAACAAGGCTGGATGGAGAATGAGTGTGATGAATTGACAGAATCAGGCTTCAGAAGGTGGGTAATAAGAAACTTTTGTGCGCTAAAAGAACATGTTCTAACCCAATGCAAATAAACTAAGAACCTTGAAAAAAGATCTGATACTCTTTAGAAATTAACACAAGAGTCAGAAGGTGTTATTGGATTCTCCTTGTTAACTTACTGCACACCTTGGGGCCTTGTGATTGAATGGGTGTTGAATATAGATACACAGGATTGAGTCATCAAGGGACCATCAGAGGAAGGGCTTAGTAACCACTCTCTTTTCTCTTCTTCCATCATTGTTCACCCAGATATGAATGAAGTCATTCATTTCTCACTGAGCACTTACTTCATGCTGAGACCTAAGCAACAATTGTGGCAACAATGGACTTAGCAGTAATTTATTGTGGCAGGCACTCTTCTCACCTTTTTGACAGGTATTACCTCTGTCTTTCTCAAATCTTTGTTGGACATATACTACTATTTCTTTGGCTGAGCAATGAGAAAAATTGAGAGAGATTAAAAATGCCAATTAGAGGTGCATGGCTGCATCCATCAGGCCCACAGGCTCTAAAACATGCTCATAACCACCATGCTACCTACACAATAGGAATACAAAATAAAACATCGGATGTGTCTTGGTCCCTTATCATTTCACATGGGAACCTTAGCCCAAAACTCTTCCCTTGAAATTCTTCCCAGATTAACTCCAATCATCCCAAGGCTCTGGTTTACTAAGCCTTTATGGTTTCTTTTGTTCCTGTTGTTTTTGTTGGATATTGCTATGCAGTGTTTTTAGTTTTTCATGTGGATATACTGCTGAATGTTTATTATCCTTGTTTGAGTGCCTGCTAGACATAAGGCCTCTCTCAAATTTCTCTCTCTCTCTCTTTTTCTTAACATTCTGAGGTTTAAAAAAATAGTTTACGTGGAAGGGTCACATGAAGTTAGCTTCTATATTAATTTGGTCTTGTACTTCTAATCATGGTTGGCTGGAGTGCCTTGTCTCCTGAATCCTTCTCTTTCCTTTTTTTAGAGAACGTTGATTAGATGTACAAAAGTGCCCGGTGTCTAAAAGTGTGATGGAAAACATGGGAGAAGGTATCACCACCGTTTCACAGATGCCTACATTCCAGAGGATCTCATCAGAGCGTAAGAGCTCTTCCAGGTAATTAGTAATTGGTCCTCACAGCACCCCTGGGAAATACTGGGTATGCAGCAAAGCTACACAGAGTGTAAATGAGCCTTTCCAGGGTGCAAGACAATTTCCTCCTCAGTGATGGGGACAATTATAGTGATCCACCTTACAGGGGTGTCAATTATTCACAATCTAAAAGCCCTGAGAATTACAAACCTCACTAGAATATGTATACACAGCACACTTGTATTGTACCTAATTGGCATTCTCCTTTCCCCTGCCCTGCTACCTGCAAATCACACCACAGTGACACCCGTGGGTTTACCTTTGGTTCTGGTTATTGACATGGAGCCTGCCTCTTTGCATCAAAGATCTGCCTGGATCACACAAGAGGATAGAAGAACAAACCTGCCAGGTGTTGATGAGCCCATGACAAGCAACTTAAATGGAATTCTGACAGGCCTTCCTAGCCTTCTACATAAACATAATTAATCAACACAGAATACACACTCAATAAGCTGCAAGTAAAGCAGAAAGCAACGTACGAGGATAAAGGGAAAAACAACAGATTGATCCAGCTCAATGATAGGAATTGCATCTCCTCTGAAGGGTACAGGGTGCAAGTGAAATATTCCAACTAAGCTTCTATTAACAATTGCTACCAACGACCCATTCACCTTTGGATTGTTTTTACTTGAGCCTTTTTATCCCCTCCCTCTCTCCTATCCCTTACCTACCTTATTTTCATCTTTTTGTGTGTAACTATCCTATCTCTCTGATGAATTGAAATTGTGAGCTTCAGGCAAGGAATATATCCCATACGTTATTTTGAATCATTTGAATTAGAAACACAGTCACAAAAACAAAACCACCATTTCTGCTTCACCACTCTTCACCTGTGGAATTGCTTATGCATTTCATTATTGGCACATTCACCATTCAATTCTTCCCATCTTCTTTGTTTCAGCATTTCTTCTTTATTTAACTCTTCATTTCATGCAGCAACTATTATAGGACGTGTTCTCACACAGACTAGGAAATTGTTTGCTACAGAGGGAGTTGCAGGAATAGGCTCAATAAAATAAATGGAAATAGCATTTCTAGATAAAAGAACTCTTCTAGTCTGTATTATCCACTGACTCTATCTAAATATCTGAGTTCCTTAAAGATTTCCAGGACAGGTTTGTGTAGAGGGGGAGGCTGAGTATAAAGGAAGAGGAGAGGAAACTGAATGATCATCAGAGGTAGAGCCATAAGGAAGGTGAAAATTGATAAATGAACTATCCACAGAAATGCCTTTCAAAATAAAATTCTAAACCATTCTTTAGAACCTAAGTTTCTTACTCAAAACACCACTACCTAGTACCTTTCCTCCCAGATATGTGCAGTGACATCGTCTCAACCTGGAATCCTTTAGCGAAGAGTCATGCTAATACTATTACCTCTATAATTTCCAGATGTGATGCCATAACTAAAATAGATCATCCCTTACCATAGAAGAAGAGGCGGAAAGAGAGAATCAGGTAAATTAGAGCTGATGGATCTTGGGACAATTGCACAAACTCTTCTAAGTGATTAGAAAGGCGCGTGTTTTTCATTAGTCAGATGCTTGCCACATGATCATAAACCTGACCTCTGGTTGATTGCCTGCATAAAGGATTCAATGACCAGGACGGAAGTTGTTATATCTGTCTTAAGAAAATGAGGAGTGAGCTCACACATTTTGATTCTAAAGCTGCATTGAATAAAAAAAAAGTCTGAAAACACAGAGCAAATTATAAATATACGAAGAAATGATTTCCAGGACTTTCTTTCCAAACAGAATGCATTAAAGTAGCTGGGAAATTGTCCATTGTGGAGCTAAACAAAGATGCTTCATTTCTCCTCCCTTTCCATTAAGTGAGAAAATAGATCACACCAACCAAAGACATCAACAGTAACTCCCCCTGAGCAAGCTTAAGGAACATTTCCCGGAGCTCAGGTCATTGGTCATTGAGCTCAAATGAAAGGAAATTTTGAGCATTCCACCCAGAGCTCGTGGTGTCCACAGTGTGTGTGGATACAGGCAGCATGCACTCATGAGAAATCAGTCTCAGAACATGCTTGTCAAAGCCAGTTTAAAAATATTCTATCACACTGTTGGGAGACACCTCATTATGAGAATGAACTCTGCTTTAGGGTGATGGGTATAAACAAACACAACATGTTAACTTTATAGATTAATGCATACCTGATATTTTGTATAATACTTTAAAGACAGAGTATCGTAGGAGATCTGAGAACACAGAAACCAAGAAACATATTAATTCCTGCAATAGAAATGCATAAAACATAAACTTAATAAGCACCAAGCTACAATACATTTTTGTGCCTGAATTATCCAATTGAGATATTTACATATATTAAAGTTACTGTCGGTTCTCCATATCACTTTTGTGCTTATAAATCTGGTGAAAAAGGGACCCAGGGCATTAATATATTATTTATTCAGTTATTTGCAAGATGTGTCTAGCATATAGCCTTCAAATAGCTAACAGCATTATGTCTGGGTACTCTGCACTTGCAATATTCAACATGAGGCCCTTGGTAACAAGCAAGTAAGAGGAAGATTGTTTTGACTTTTTCGAGTATTGTGGCCATGTGGAGGGATAAAACCATTTGGATTAATATAATGAATTTCAACTAGAAAGTAAAAGAGTAAGGCATGACATGGTTCAAACATTTCTAATTTATATTCTGATGAATGATAATTCTGTGTCCCTAAATATAATAAATTCATGTTCATATTGGATATAACAGCCCATTGAGACCCTATCCTTGGGTAGAATTGAAGCTGATCACATTTCAAGGTAGGTTTATGGTCAGGTAACAAAATGTTTATGCGCCCATACACAGCAATAGCAGAAAAATTCCTCCCAGGACTTATCTTTGGCCACTTGAGAGCTTCTGGTTGTTTTTCACAGTTGCCTATGTTCACCTGTTCCCTCCATTGCTTTTCTGAATGATCTTTAAGTAAATACCTCAAGCTTATTCATAGCACTGTACAGCTATAGGATGTCATTCTGGGTTGAAGGGTGAGGTTTTTGAGGCCCAGGGAAATGAAACAAGGTGGCCAGTATCACATAGGCAGTTAGCGGGTGCAAGAATCCTCTCAGTTTCTTCCTTCTTATGGTCATTAGGGAGTGAACATGGACTTGGTTTCAAGGCTTGTGCTGACATCCAATGTCTATTGAAGGACTTTGTGCATATTGCACAATGCTGTTCAGGTTGGGATAGCGTCCTCCGGGTTAGGTGACCCCATGTCCTACTGGAGTCTTTCCTCTAAAATGCGTGGGAAACAGAGGGTTTTTTTTCCCCCCCCAAGTAAACAAGGGAAGAAATCCACTGTTTCAAAAGGAGAAGAGAATTCCTATTCCCAAGTATTTCTTGCAGAGAGAAACACAAGTCCACTGGGCTGCTGAGCTCAGATACTCTGTGAAAGGGAGCTGGGGAGTTTTGGTCTTATCCTCAAAGAATAATCAAAAATACTTGCACTCAGCACCAGATAATCTCACAGGCCTCTCTATCGGTACCTCTGTGGATATGGCTTTTCAGAAACTGCCAGCACCTTGGAAAGACTTCAAACCACATCTTTTCAGCAATGACCTGAGTTTACATGGCCTCTCTGTGACAGCAGCCAAGTGATCTGGCCCGGATTTTTGTTCCATGCCTGAACTCATTCTTTGCTGATAAAGTTAAACCTATTCTGATTGCCTATTTTTGCTCCTTGTGCATTCCACGGGGAATTCCACAAGTCCAGGATAGCTCTCATTCCATCCTGCTCTATTTGAAAGTGCTACATGGAATCCTGGTTACCACTACCAAGGCTTGTACATTCCTTTCCCCCACTTTCCTGAAAATTGGTCCGCCAACTAATTTAGCAAGGTTGTCTAGTTTTGTTCTGAGGTTAAATGTACTCAAAGTCGAAGAGATATTTTCTCTCTGTATTTATTAGATGAAAGGTTTTGTGGCCGAAGACATGTTCTGGGGACACGCTTTCCTGCTACTCCTTCCTCCTCTTGATGCACGTCTGCTCTAGCGCACAGCACACTAACACTGCAACGTGGCAGAAGGAAACTGTGATGAGGTGTGATAGGCCTAGTTCCAATGCTGTGTTTAACTCCCTTTTTGCATTTAGGCGAATCTTTAAAATCTCTTTAAATAGCAGGTTCCTCATATCAAGCTCAAGGAGATATCCAGTGTACTGTGTGGGCAATATACGTAAGAGTGTTTAAAAACATTTTAAAGGGCAGACTAGCACAAGTGTAGAGTGTTTTTTGACATAGAGTGGTATATGACAGTTATAGAATAGTCATTGCTTTTCATGTCATCTGTCTTTCCTCCCCTTTTTTAATTTCTGTTGACTCTTCCCTTTATTCAACTTACTTGAGTTAGTGACATCCAGCTATACATCAGGTATATGGCAAGTCCTGGGAATTGAATATTAATAACACAGCAATCTATTCTTCAATAGCCTGTAATCTCATAGTAGAGACCCACCAAACCGGTGATTACCCTATGAACACCCTGACAAGGGCATCTAAATGAGCTTTTAGCATCAGAAAAGTCTTCCTGGTTGAGGTGATATTTCAAATGAAGTTTGAAGGAAAGGATGCAGGAGATAACAAGTTGAAGAGATAAGAAATTTCTCCATTAAAAGAGAATGGTGCATACGCATGCCCAGAGATCACGTAGCATTAAGTATTTGGGAATCTAAATCAGCTGGCATTGCAGCAGCACAATGGATTAAAGAGACAGGGCCAGGCAGGAGGCTGGAATGATGGTCAGGGCCCTTTCCAGTGATACTAAAAATTTTAGTCTTTATCCAAGGCTTACGCAAACAATGACTTGTTGTTTAAGGAGAGATCAAATCTGTGCCTTGCATGTACGCATACCTGTGGGTTGTGGGGACCAATTGCCATATAATATTTTTCATTTTGAGATGATCCCTTTGTACCCTCTAACCTCAAATATATTAATGAACTGGTTTGACAATATCCTGGAAGATGATTTAAGTTTTCATCCATCATAAAATGAGAGTAATTTGAATTTCTAAAAATTGGTAGGTGTTTCAGTGGCCTGGCTTGAATGAGTGACTTGATTAAAATCCAAATATGAGGAAATAGAACTTCACAGTCCCAAACCACAAGCACAATAGCCATTAGATTGGACTCATTAGGGCAGTTGTACTCATCATGTCATGGGAAAAATAGGTGTCGTGAGTAACTTAAATAACCATTCATGGCATTTATTTTAAGTGAACTGGATTTGAAAAACACTTCTAACGGCTCACTCAGTCATGAGTAAAGACACGTTAGTTTTCACTTTTTAAAATATGTAAGTCTTTTAAATAATTTCAAAATAAAATGTAGCCATCATGGTGAAAAATGGCCCTCCAAAAATGATGATGATGATGATGATTAGATATTAATCATGATAAGATTATGGGCCATCACATTACTTTGCTCAATATATTGACTCTGCTCTGTGAACTTCTAGGCCTTCCATATTTTTTAGTTACTCTAATAGTAGAAACTAATTTATGGAAATTAATTTATATCTAAATGAAAGTAAACCAATTAACCATAGAAAGTTTTTAAGGAAAAGGTTTTTAATTATTGCCAGTGGTTTTTGTTTTTTTTTTGTTTTTTGTTTTTTTTGAGGAAGAGTTTTGCTCCTGTTGCCCAGGCTGGAGTGCAGTTGTGTGATCTCGGCTTACTGCAACGTCCGCCTCCTGTATTCAAATGATTCTCCTGCCTCAGCCTCCTGAGTAGCTGGGATTACAGGTGCCCGCCACACACTCGGCTAATTTTTTGTGTTTTTAGTATACACGGGGTTTCGTTCACTATATTGGACAGGCTGCTCTTGAACTCCTGACCTCAGGTGATCCGCCCGACTTGGCCTCCCAAAGTGCTGGGATTACAGGTGTGAGCCATTGCACCCAGCTGCCAGTGTTAATTGTAAAGGCTTGTGAGTTCTATTAAATTTTTCCAAACCCTGTTTCTGTAATTTATTGGTGCTAAAGACAGCATTTTATTAACTCAGCAATGAAGATTCATTATATGTTCTGTACTCACAAATTATTTGGTTTTCTTTCTCCTTTTCCTTCCCTTCTTCTTTTTCTACCTTTTTCTTCTTTTACTATTAATTACATGTAATGTTCCCCCTGACCCCATACAATCTTTGGCACTGATTTTGTCAAGCTTTTGGAAATCATTTCAAAGCCTCTTCTTGCTTATTTTTGGATACAGAGTTTCGCCCCATGGGAATTAATTTCTTGACCTCTCCCAACTCTTAATAACTAACACACCCACTCTAACCGACATCTATCCAATTACAGCCTATTCATAATCTTGGAAATTAGTTGACATTACTTAAAATATTTGTCTGCTATTAATGTAGGAATAACAACTTAGGTTCATTTCCGGGTATTTCCTTTTCAGGTCAAATTGAACGAGTTCTGTGCCTTATGCTCTAAGAGACCCACAATAAATAATTTCATGATTATTCAAACCAGACACCCATGTAGAGGTACATAATGATTCTTCATTTGAAACCAGCACACATGTAGTTATAAAAATCTTTTACTTCTCTGTAAAGCCATTAGTTGTTACATTAAATCCAAAGGTCTTTTTACTTTTGTTTTTTAATAACAAGCATTTTTACCATGTTCTTTTTGGTTGGAACTGTGTTCAGTGCTCTGCCATTTATATTTTAGCCTCTGTAATGTTAGCGAGATATTAATATATGCATGAAGAGTTGTAGTGAATGTAATTACAGTGGCAAAATGATAAACACATAGCTATTTTGCCTGGTAATATTATGTATTTAACAGGTTTATTTGTTCAACAGTTCTAACTTTAATTATATTTTGCCATTTGGGATTTTTAGACATACAACAATCATAGCTCTTCTCTGGCTATTAGTCTAAAAAGATTGCATTCAGTTAAAAAAATCCATATTTGTTTATTTAATTTTTTTTCTTAATGCTATACAAGTGAACTAAGAAATGATAACTTTCTGTGCTGCTGGTATTGTACTCATTTGGATGCTAAACAAATCATTCCCCATTCTTACCTGTGGCAGTGAAAGATGCTAAACAGGGTGTTGGCCCCAGGCCTGCTCATTCTCAGGGACTGTGCTATATACCCTCACACAAACTTGGAGCTAGTCCTCAAAACCTTGGTTCTAGATCACTCTGAAAATCTCAAATGCTTTGGGAAGCAAGCTAACAAAAAATAAATGAGCGATAGGTACTGAAGCTAACAAATAGGTGTAGAGGGCCAGTCTCCATAACAGCAGGTCTCAGTCCTTTTGTGCTCAACCACAGCAAAATAGCCTCTGAAATGGTTACTTGCCGTGAAGTGAACAGAAGACCTGGGTAGATCTCAAGAAGGTAAGAGTGTGGCATGGGGTGAGCTCATGTTACATAAGTGAAGATTCCAGAAAGCATATTGATAGTTCTTTTTCAAAGTGACTATTATATGATGTGTTCATTATTTTTGTGCTTATGCTGAATGCAATTAAGCCTTTAGTTCCAACAGCCTTTTTCTGCTTCCAATCCTCAGATACTTATTTGGGAATCTACCTCTGCAATACTCTTTCATCGAAACCAAATTATTTTTTCTGATAAAAGCAGATTTTTTTTTCCAGATTTGGCCAAAAGATACATTCTATTTGGTTAACACAATGTTATTGTTGGAAGTATGACTTACATATAGTCAAATGCACAGATCTGAAGTGTTTGACTTGATGAATTATACTTATGTATATACCCATGTAATGATCTCTTAGATCAAGAAGTAGAATATTTCTGACTCGCTAGACGGCTTTCTTGTATCTCTCTTCAGCACTTCCCCTTTCCGAAGGATAACTTGTAAAGAATGTTTTTTTAATTTATTAATGTAGATTTAAAGTCAAAAAGATGATGACATTTGATAATATATTGCAATTAATTTTAGTATTTTGACATTCAAGTGTTTAAGTACAACTCTTTATCCCCAATACATAGAACTGCAAAACACATTTTAATGAAAGAGATGAAAGTTCTTCCTCATTCATTTGTTAAACATTTATTGTAATATATAAAATGTGTTAGATGCTGGAAAATAAAGATTAAAAACAACACACTGCAGACCCTGCCTGAAGGGATTTGGACTTATGCCCCCTCAGGCTATGATTTTAACTGTGATTGCAAATGTGCATGTGTGTATTTGTGCACATGCTACACACACACACACACACACACACACACACACACACACACAGCTTCTATTTATTTTATTCTGTTTTTCCACATATGTAAAACTACAATAAAATCAGATGATGAGTTCATTGTGTTGGATGAACCAGAGTCACCTTAATAGCTTCCTCCCCCGACAGGCTTGAAGTTAAAAGCAGCCTGTAAAAGCTACCAGATCAGCAAGCACGTTCTGAATCTGATGTACTATTGTACTCTGGTTTCTTTAGTTTGCATCCTACTGTCTTGGGACTGGAGTCTGCCATTGTGCCTACTTTTTTAGTTTGATGCTTCATTTGGACCATCTGCTTCGTTCTTGATAACACCTTTTCTTTGTATATTGTGTTTTTGTTCTTTCTTGGCCAATGCTCTGAAGCCCACAACCATCCCCTCAGACAGCTCTGGCTGCTGGCACTCCGTTGAGGATTACTTAAACAAAAATCGAGTTTTGATGGCAGGCTTATGTTCTAAGTAACAAGATTCTCTTCACATAAATACTTGTATTTACAATAATTTTTTTAGTTCTCTTAGTTCTTCCAGAAAATACAACATTTTCCTTGGAAATTATCTTTCCAAGGAAATTTCCTTAAAATTGTTTTAGAAAATTTCTTTCTGATTTAACAAGTGGGCAAGCCTGATTTTTTTTTTCTTGGTTAGGTTTTCTTCATACCCTTGAATTAGGGTGCCTTGTAGTGAAATTTCCGTTTGTAATAACATGGGCTTTTAATGTGGTCAACAATTCCCAATTACTAAAACACACATACTCCCACTCATATACTCATAATATCTTAATATTTTTTGCAGCTCTTGTTTATCCATGAATTATTATTGCAATGCTTAACCGGAGATAGAAACTCACCATCAACTTATCGAGTTTTCCTCTTCACAAGATTTACTTCAGTTTGAAAGAAATTGGAACTGATGAAGCAATTGCTATGTGTCATAAAGTATAGGTATCTGACATTCATTACAAGGAAAGAAACAGATATCATGGGACTCATATTTATGTCAATATGATCTATAGATACTATAGATAATATATCTATAGATTATATCTATAGACAATGTATCTGTAGATAATCTATATAGGCAATATATCTATAGATAATCTATAGATATTATAGATAATATATGTGTATATTCTGACAGAGAAGGAAAAACACCACTCTGAAGTGTTTAATCTACAATAGTTTGATATTGTCTTTCTTGTTTGTGTCAGTTTGAACTACTTGGTTCTGTTTTTTTGGTTATCTGCAATAACTGGGCTATTTATTTACAGAATAGAGGAAATGGAAGCTTAGTCTATATACACACAAGAATACTGTACCCATTCAATCATAGAGAAATAGAAAAAGTTATCTCATGGAGATATTTGTTTTTTTCTTGTTTTGGTACTTTTTTTGAAGTTTTAAAATATATTCTGCTTTTGTCCATGACACAATTTTGGATCTTTTGATACTCTGGAGGACACACTGCAGTTGAGCTTGCAAACTGATGACTAGCTTTTTGGTGACACCTTGTCTTGGTCATTATTGACATCAAAGCCCATTCTTCCTCCATCCTGATAGATATATAACATATGGGGTGCATCTTGCAGTGTATAAAGTATGCCATGCTGATATTGACATAAAGATAGACATAATGGAACAGGATGAGAACCTAGAAACAAACCTGTGCATCTATGGTTGATTGATTCTCAACAAAGATGCCAAAAACATGCAATAAAAAAGGACAGTTTCTTTGATAAATGATGTTGGAAAACTAGATATCCATAAGCAGAAAAATGAAATTGAATTCTTATCTAACATCATATGCAAATATCAACACAAAACAAATTGAAGACTTAAATGTAAGACCTTAACTGTAAAACTACTAAAAGAAAACAAAGACGATATATTTACTACGTTGACCTGAGCAAATATTTCTTAGATATGATCACAAAAACATAGTCAACAAAGAAAAATAAACAAATCAGATTGCATCGAACTAAACAGCTTCCGCACAGCAAAGGAAACAGTAGAGCTGAGAGACAGTTCATGGATTGGTAGAAAATATTTGGAAACCACATAAGGGGCTAATATCAAAAACATATAAGGAACTGAATGCAATAGCAAGAAAACAAATAATCCAGTAAAAATTGGGCAAAGGACTCAATAGACACTTATCAAAAGAAGACATATGTGACTGTCAGATGTATTAAAAAATTGTTCATCATCACTAAGATGATGCAAATTAAAACCACAGTGAGATATCACCTCACACCTGTTAGAATCGCTACCATCAAAAAGACAAAAGATAAATGTTGGTGAGGTTGTGCTGACAAGGGAACCCTTATGCACTGGTGGTGGACATGTTAATTAATACAGCCATTACAGAAAACGGTATGGAGATTCCTTTAAAAATTAAAAGTATATCTACCGTATGATCCTTCAATCCCAATACCAGTATATATTCAAAGGAAATGAAATCAGTATTCCAAAGATACCTGCACTCTCATGTTCACTGAAGCATTATTCGTAATAGGTAAGATAAGGAAACAATCTGTGTCCATTAAGGAATGAATGGATCAGGAAAATGTGTATATGCACAATGAAATACTATTCAGCCTTAAAAAAAAGGAAAAATCCTGTCATTTTTAACAACATGGATAAACCTTGAGGACATTATTCTAAGTGAAATAAGCCAGGCACAGAAAGACCAATACTGTATCACCTCACTTGTATGAGGAATCTAAAAACATTGAACTTGTAGAAGTAGAGAGTAGAAAGATGTTACTAGAAGCTGATGAAGTGGAGTGGTTGGGGAAAAGGTGGTTGTTGATCAGAGGGTACAAAGTTCCAGTTAGAGAGGAGGAATAAGCTTTAGAGATCTATCAAGTAGAATTGTTACTATAATAAATAAAAACATAGTTGTTAAAAGAGTACATTTTAAACGTCTCAGCACACACAAATGACAAGTATGTGAGGTGATGGATTTGTTAATTAGGCTGATTTTGAACATATATCAAAACATCACATTGTAAGTCACAAATACAGTTAGTATTTATCAACAAAAAATAAAATTTAAAAATTAACAGAAAAGAAAAAAATACCAGGCTAATCATTTGTTCATCTTACCATTAAACTGGTGGGGTTTTTTTTAAATAAGTATTTTCTGAGGAATCAAATCAGACAGAACTTAAAACATTAATTAAATAATTTAAAATAATTCTTTTTTTTTATTGCATTTTAGGTTTGAGGGTACATGTGAAGAACATGGAAGATTGTTGCATAGGTACACACATGGCAGTGTGATTTGCTGCCTTCCTCCCCATCACCTATATCTGGCATTTCTCCCCATGCTATCCCTCCCCAACTCCCCACCCCCCCACTATCCCTCCCCTTTTTCTCCCCCGACAGACCCCAGTGTGTGATACTCCCCTCCCTGTGTCCATGTGTTCGCATTGTTCAACACCTGCCTATGAGTGAGAACATGCGGTGTTTGATTTTCTGTTCTTGTGTCAAATAATTCTTTAGAAAAAATTAAGTTTTTGAGAAGAGCTCATTGTTGCTTAATTTTGTAAAGTTTATTCCCTGCCTTTAGTATTAAGTTTTGTATTTTACATAGCATAACACAGAAGTCAATATTCCCTTCATGTGTTCTTAAAATCTTTTAGAAACTGAATGTTATTCTCTTATAAATGTGTTTTGAATATAGTAATATCAAATTGCTGTGAGGTATAGATAATAAACCCTGGCTTCTGACATTCTCTCCTATATAATTTAGTTGTTTGAGCAGTTATTTCTCATGTTTGCTTTACAAATTTGTGACTTCTTTATCGATTTCATTTTTTTCAACACTTTGCTACCCCAGACTTCATTACCTAAGAATAAGTTGATTTTTTCCCATGACATTTTCTAGAGTGAAATAAGAGTAAATTGCTGCAATATTCCCATTTCAATATGTGTATGTCTTTATGTTTTTTCAGTATGTTTAAGTATTTCCTTAATCAATTTCACCAGAGCTCTTTTTGGAGCATCCTTGACATACTGATATGTAAGAACCATTTCTCTTTTCAAATTATATGTGACTGTTTACAGTAATACACATATATATGTAAAATTAACATTTTTCTTCAAAAGCAAAATCAGTAAGAGTGCACATGAGCAGAAATGAGAAGATAAGGGGCAAAGATATAATCATTCCACCTTAAATTATTTCTTGATATTATTGGAACTTTAAAAAAAAATGTAAATGTAAAGTCAGCTAATTTGGGCTATTATGTGCTATAATCTATGAATTGCTATGAAAGCTGGCATTTAGTCCCCTGATTAGATGCAGGGATAAAGGGCTATGCTACCATGGTCCTTCATAGACTACCAAAAGCTACCATGGGCCACAGAACATTGAAGTAAAAATAGGTGAAGAGAGACAGTGAAGAGATACGTTCCCTAGCTTGTACCCTCTAAGAGTTCTCTCTGGAGTTGTGGAAGAAAACAGCCCATACACATGCTGTGTGTAAATAACAGAAACAAAAAACTGAAGAAGGGTTTTGGTAAGAAACCATTTTCTTGTGTCATCATTTTTTCTGCTTTGCACAGGCCAACACTTATAATGAGTACATTTCTGGGTGGAACAAGCATGAAGAAAGACTACAATACAAATTCCATAAAAGGCTGCAGAGTGTATGAAATTCATGACCAATATCAACTAAACAAAAATGTTTAGTTTTGTGCCCAGATAATTTTTAGTATTCTAACTAAATGCAGCTTAGCTCTCACTAAGTGATCTTGCATGTCCTAGTTAAAATTAGGAACAACATGAAAACTAGTCAAATGGGTTCCTGCAAAAGAGTGTAAAGAGAAAGTCCTCTCACTTATACCAATTGCTATATAAGCACAAAACCCATATATTTGTACTATCAAAATTACAAATGATAGCAATAATTTTTTTATTGGGTAACTTTTCAATCAAATTTTGGCTAACTTCAAAATTTTAGTTTAAAGAAGGAGAAACAAGTTGTTTGATCTAAAGAGGAGAGAGATTGTTTTATCAAAAGCACAAATCATGCCTGTGAATACAGTGAGTAAGTAAAATAAAATCTGTTGGTTCATTTGTGTGCGCTATGTGAATTAATAATGAAAAACTGACTATACCCAGAATCCAGCAGATCTTAATAATATAGTTATTACTAATTAGTTGATAAATATTATATATTTATTCATACCTATTATCTTAAGTACAAATATCAGACTCATTTTTTTCAGATAAAAACATTAATTCATTGTTTGGATTTTGAGACAGCAACATGGCATTGCCCATTGAGACCTCGACCACCACCTGTGGAAGTCTGGCGTGCTGACCCTGACTCAACGATGGATGAATGAACGCACACCACACCATTACGGTGATTCAAGTGGGCTAGGGATGGCCGTTGGCTGCTTTCAGAGGGCGAAATGCAACCAATTGACCAAGACTCTCTGTTCTTCCACATTTTTATTCTGTAGACTTTACAACAGAGGTTCTAAGTTAACATACTTGTGGATAATTAACATGGTTAAGAGAATGGTTTGGGTTTCGGGACCCAGAATAAACACTATTAACAAGTAATTCCCCTTTGATCTTCCCCTCAGAGGACCACCCAGCACAAAATTTACACGAGTAAACAGCTGTAGTGGAGACAAACTGATGTGGGGTAAAGGGACTTAAACTGGGAAGGCCTTTGATCATCTCTTATCTCTTTCCTATGCTAATGTAAATGAGGCAGCTGCCTTCGGCATGCCTCAGTAAAACCTTTCAGCCTTCGAAAACGTTTGAGACTATAATCTATAACTTTCCCCAAATAATATTTTCTGTAATATTTTGCCAGCCACCCTGAGTGAATCTCAACAGCTCATCATTAATAAAGATTTTGAAAATTGTAAGCAGATTCCACAATAAGCCATTCCCTGTAAGAAATGCAAAAATACATACATACTTCATAATTATTCTATGTTCTTAAGTTCAAAAAATTAATACAAATTTATTTTGTAGAATCAACATACATTTTTATTGTAGAAATTACTTAAAATTTTTTTGAATAATGTATTTAAAGTAACATATTCTCAGAAATTTATACTTTTTAAAAAATAGCCACTAACTGATTTGTTTTAAATTACTCCAGTGATTACTGTACTTAGAAATTTGTCCAAATGGTTTTTATATTACCATTTGCTGCTTAGGCATTGAATTACTGGAACAATTATATGAAAAGAATATACAACTCTACTTTTGAAAGAAGTATCCAAAGAATTTATATAGATAGCTAAAGGTAAAGAGGCCTTCTGGAATCTTCAAATAATCTCAACACTCTCCTGTCTCCTTTGTAGGGCTGGGGACACTCAGAGGTCCTCAGATCAGTGGCTTGTGTTTGTACTTGGCGTGTCTAGATCCACAAAGCCCTAGTTGTCAATCGGGAATGTCAGTGTTTAGTACACAGTGAATTTATAGAAAGACATACAGGAGGTGGGGTTGTTAGGGCATGAGGGTAATCAGGAGTTACACCACTATCTCCAAACCCCTGGCTTTACGTAGTGTGAGGGATTGGTGACAGCACAACCCTATGGAAAAGGTTTCTGGAAACAGGACCCTCAGCTTGAGTCTCAATCTCATCTTTTATCTCACCCTATTTCTTACAGGTTCTGTAACTTTTTTTAATGTTTGAATTCATTGTTCTTTTTCCTACAGTGTTTCATTTGAGGTCAGCATTATCTCAGCTTTGGTGTTTTCTTCTCAGTAGAAGTTGCTGTTATCAGTTCACCCTCTTCTGAGGCTCTGCTTTGGGTAACTACAAACCTAATTTCTGTTATTATTATTATACTTTAAGTTCTGGGGTACATGTGCCAAACATGCAGGTTTATTGCATAGGTATGCACATGCCATAGTGGTTTGCTGCACCCATGAACCTGTCATCAACACTAGGGATTTCTCCTAATGTTATCCCCTCCCCTATTGTGCCACTATTCACAATAGCAAAGACTTGGAACCAACCCAAATGTCCATTAATAATAGACTGGATAAAGAAAATGTGGCACATGTACACCATGGAATACTATGCAGCCATAAAAAGGATGAGTTAATGTCCTTTGCAGGGACATGGATGAAGCTGGAAACCATCATTCTCAGCGAACTAACACAGGAACAGAAAACCAAACACCACATGTTCTCTTTCATAAGTGAATAATACTCTTAACAACTCTGACTCTTATTTTACTTGCCATTAAAACAGGAATAATAGTTGTTGCCTTTTAGGGTTGTTGTAAGAATAACAAAGTTATAAATGTTTAGTTCAGTGTCAGTTGTAGAGTAAGGACTCAATAAACGGTAGCTATTACATTGAAGCTATTTTATTTCCTTTTGTAGGCTATATACAGCATGTATTTACTTATTCAGAGATATGTATGTCCAAGGTTTGGCTTGACATGATTTTCTGTGATTATTAGATAGCAGCATATGTATTATGTAGGGATTAGCCGATAAATAACACCTAGTTGACATTTGGGGAAATGTGAAAATCACAGGAGGCTGAAATTTAGGGAAACATGCTAAACACCACATTAACCATTATGTATAAAATCATGTCATTAGGTTTTAAGGAAGAAGGAATGCTGCTAGTATTGGACTTGAAGTGCAATTTTAATGCCGTAAATACTAGGAGACTCCCTACAAGTGCATGACAAATTGAATGGTGTAAGAGGGCACTTGAGGAAGACTTTCTTGATGATTGATGGTCAGTAGAATCTAGGAGAGTGAGAAGTAAGAATCTCAAATTGATAAGTTTACACAAGTAATAGAGTCTTATTTTATGATATTATGGACCTAATTTTCTTTTAGGTTAGGCCAGTTTAGGTCCTTAGTGATATTAACTTACAGAGATAATTGATATTAACTTATAGAAATAACAGCTCTCTCACAGATGCTATGTTTTAACAATGTGAATCCTTTGGGATCCTTCTGCATACCGTGTATGGTCCTAGAGAAAGTCGTGAACTATCAACAATTTTCTAATTTTTCTGTGTCTGTCCTTCCTTCCTTCCTTCCTTCCTTCCTTTCCTCCCTCCCTCCTTTCTTTCTTTCTTTCTTTTTCTTCCTTGCTTTCTTTTTTCTTTGTTTCTTTCTTTCTTTTTCTTTCTTTCTTTCATTATAGTTTAAGTTCTGGGATACATGTGCAGAACGTGCAGGTTTGTTTCTTAGGCATACACATGACATGGGGCTTGCTGCACCCATCAACTTATCATCTACATTAGATATTTCTCCTAATGCTATCCCTCCCCTAGCCCCCCACCCCCTGACAGGCCCCAGGGTGTGATGTTCTTGTATATTTCTAAAGCACTAAACTTTTTTTTTTTTTGAGAAACCTGTTAGCTAGAGTTTGTAAATTTTGCTGAAAGAACCAGGGAACCTAAGTATCCACACAGATTTACAAAGCAAATCTTTGCAAAACCAAGCCTCACAACTTTTGGGACACTGCTTTAATTCTCACTCTCATCACTTCGGTCATTCAGACTCTTTTGATCAAAATGGAGCATACCGATATTTATAACCCATCACACAAGCTTCTTGGAATTCCAAACAGAATTTGATGTACCTGTGGGTTTCCCAAAATTCCTTAGTGAGGCCCTTTCTGGCTATGACCAAAATTGAAAACATATATGTATTCAAGCAGGACCAAATGCTATTTTCACCCCAACTTAGAGAAGCAAGTGTTGGAAAGAACAAAAGACTCCTTTTGGTTGTTTTCACACTGGCTTCCAAAGACAGTGCATAAGCAATGTATGAATACCCAAACTCTTGGATTTTTATCTTCATTAAATCCTTACACAAACTTTTAAACTCTGTCCACCACTCATTTATCTACACAGTATATTTGGAAATGATAAAGGAAAATCAGTGAGGCATTTAGTTGGCAGGAGCATAGAACCTGAATTCAATGTTTGGCTTTGAAAAGCATGACTATAGCTGTGTTGCTGAGACATTCCACTGGGAGAGAAAACCTGATGATATTCCAGGAGAATGTGCCGCACTTGGTGTTAGTGGAAATGAAAGGACTGAAGTTCGTGAATGTGTCTCCAGCAACACACCATTTCTCATCTTGAACCCAATCATCTGAGCTGATAGAATCGATACCACACAAGCAACACAGGATGCTACAATCTGAGATTGACTTTGGGTACTCTGTAATAAACTGGGACCTGCCAACAGTATTGAAAATCATTAGGAAGACCAGTCTTTCTGATAACAGCATAGACATGTAAATATAGTGGCAGTGTAAAGCCTGTGGCAGTAATTTATTCAATTCACAAGTATGGTGAGAGAGAAAGAGAGAGAGCTCTTCGTGTTAGATGCTCTTCATGTAAGAGAACCCAGAAACAGACCCACAAGAAATATACCTGAATTTTTTTTTTACACCAGTGCATAAGAAATTCAATGGAGGAAAGACTATTTTTTTCAACCATTAGTGCTAACGCAGGTGGAGTTCAGAAGGAAAAAAAGACCTAAAACTAAACTCACACCTTATAAAAATTAATTCAAAATGGATCACAGGCTTAAATTAAAAATATAAAACTGTAATTTTTTTTAAGACAGGGTCTCACTCTGTCCCCCAGGTTGGAATGCAATGGTGTAATCTCAGTTCACTGCATCCTCTGCCTCCCGGGCTCAAGCAATCCTCCTGCCTCAGCCTCCCGAGCAGCTGGGACTATAGGTGCCTACCACCATGCTAAACTATTTTTTTTTTTTTGTATTTTTTGTAGAGGTGGAGTTTTGTTACGTTGCCCAGGTTGGTCTGGAACTCCTGAGCTCAAGCTATCCTCCCACCTTGGCCTCCCAAAGTGTGTAAAACTTTTAGAGAAAAAAATAGAAGAAAATATTTGAGACTTGGAGCTTAGCAATGCATTTTCAGACTTGACACCAAAAGTGTGATCCATAAGAGGACACTTCATTAAATTAAAGATCAGCAAATTTTATTTAAAAAAAATAACTTTTGCATTGTGAGATACCTTTTGAAGAGGATGTAGTGGAAGAATGGGTGGAAGTATTGGGAAACTACATATACTACAAATGAGTGTGTATCTAGCATATATAAAGAACTCTCAAATCTGAATAGTAATGAACAAAAGATGTAATGAGAAAACATTTAAAAGACATGATTACTTCACTTGAGAGGATGAACATTTGGCAAGCAAGCATATGAGAAGATAGTCAACATCATTAACCATTAGAAAAATGCAATCTGAAACCACAATAAAACAATGAGATACCAGCATGACTAAAATTAAGAAAAATAGTGAAAATAGTAAATGCTGGTAAGGATACAGAGAATCTTTCATGCATGGCTAATAGAAATGTCAAATGGTATAGTCACTCTAAAAAGAATATGAAAGTTTTTTACATAACTACGTATGTAACTACCACGTGACCAAGCAATGGCACTCCTGGGCATTTCTTCCACATAAATGAAAACTTAGGTTCCCCAAAAAACCCTTATGCAAATGTTCAAAGCAGCTTTATTCAAAGTGACCCCTAAATGGAAACAACACAATTGTCCTGGAAAATGTGGTATTATACCATGGAACACCACTCAAAAATGAAAAGGAAGAACTATCAGTACACATAATAATTTAGATGTATTTCAAGGAAATTATGCTGGGTGGAAAAAAAGCCAACCTCTAAAATATTACATACATATCAAAATGATTCTATTTTTATATTATTCTCAAAATGGCAAAATTATGCAGACAGAGAACAAAGTAGGGGTTATCGGTTGCCGGCCACCAAGGTGGAGAAATATTTATAGTACTTCACTATCAAGAGATATCACAAGGGATCAGGAACAGTTCTGGATATTGATAATGGTGGTGGTTACAGGAATCTACACAAGTGATAAAACTGCAGAGCTACACACACACACACACACACTCACACACAAATGAGTACACATAAAACTGGTGAAATCTGACTATGGTCTGAGATTGAACCAGTGTCAATTTCCTGGTTTTGATATCTCAGTGTAGTTATGGAATATGTTACCAATGGGGGCAACTGGGTGTTGGGTACATAGGACCTCTCTGTACTATTTTTGCAACTTCCCTTGCATCTGTAATCATTTCAAAATAAACTGTTAAAATGTAATTTTAAGTAGGAAAAGTTAGAAGTTACTGAGACCAGCTCGGCTGTAGAGATCCCCACCCAGGTAGTGCTGAAGGCATTAAGAAGCAGAAACCCAGATAGAACAGCAAAGTGGGACTATCCCGGGACCAACAGCCTTCTGAGCTGAGAGCCTCAGGGGCTGACAGCATTCCGGGCTGAGGGCCTGGAGCAGACTCTGACCCATGTAGTTATTCTCTCTGAACAGGTGATTATTATTACAGCAGGTGTTATGTGTTTTCTCCTAGAACCAAGATAAACTAGGTAGGCAGCTGGTGCCTGTTTACCACTGATCAAGGATAAACTATTTCTAGTTTGTATTCTAGCATTCTCCACGAGGGAGCCATGGGGGCAGGGTCACCCATCCTGTGCTTAAAGAATTGTTTTAACCAGTGTATGATATACATAGACTGTTTTGCTACTTTAGAATGTCTCAAGCAGTTTTCCACTTTTGCTGGGGAGGGGGGCGCGGCTAGGTTTTCCTTGCCATCATTCTCTTAGCAAACAATATACTTTTATCATACACTCAGCATTTCTCAGCAATCATACACTCAGCATTGTTCAGCAAGAAGTATAAAAAAATAAATCCAATAATAGATGTACAGGTTCATAACAACAGTTATGAAACTTTATTGATAGTGAAAAGGGAAATCCTAAAAATTAGAGAAATATGCCATGGTTAGAGAAGGAAAGGCTCATTGTCATTATAAAGATGAGCATGCTCTCATAGTTAATTTATAAATTTAATGTCATTTCTATTAGATACTAACAAGCTTTTCCATGGAACTCAATTTAATGGGAAATTTAAATGTAAAATAGCTAGTTACTCAAAAGTTTAATTATGACCATAGTTCAGGAACAGAAAAATATATTCATAGGACAGAAAAGAGAAAGTAGAAAATAATTTAAACACTCAAGTGGCATTATCAAGTATTGGAGAAAAGATAGATTATTCAATACAGGGAGCCAGGTCAACTGATGACTCATATAGAAAAGATAAAATGAGTGCTCTTCCTTATACTATTCATTAAAGTAATGTCAGGATAGATTAAAAACCCAAATATGAAAAGCAAATTTGTAAAAAACTGTTACAAAACAGTAGTAAAGCAACAAAATTCTTTATTACGTTTGAGAAAGAAGAACTTTCCTTAAAAAAATATGAGCAGTATAACTCACAAAATAAAGACTAATATATTTGATTCTATTAGAATTTACAATTTCTATTTGACAAAAGACATTAAAACATTGTACCAATGGGAGTAAATATTACAAGGCGTATGAACAAACAACAAGGGATTGGTACACTGAATTGGTAAAGAAATTCTATAAATAGGAAGACAGAAAACCCAATAGAAAAAATGGCAATTTACATGAGAAACTGAAATTACCAGATAAACAAGTAAAAAGAATATCAACTTCACTACAAATCAGGGCAATGCAAACAAATACACAAACAAAAATGGTGTATCATCATAAAACTGGCAAAATATGCTAAATATGATAACTACAAGTTTTGGTGAGGTTACTGGGGGTAAAGAATTGTTACACAAAGGGCTATAGGTTTGCACCATTTCTGAAGCTAGTGATCCTCTAACTGCAGATCGGAAAGGTACCGCCTGCAGCGATGTAGTAGGCGGCAGTCCAGCCTACACTGACAGAGATAGATGAAATCAGTACCACTCCTTTGGAAATCAATCTGGCTACATCATATAAGTTGACAATAGACACACCACGTAACTGTCCCATTCTACTGGTAGGTATTCGTTCTTTTGAAACTCTAACACATATTCACAGTAAGTCATATAATGCCTATGGCAGTGTTGTGTGTGATAGCAAAGAAACAAAAACCAAAACAGATAAAAAAGGAAATAAATGAACTAGATCTGTGAGTATTATCATGTAAAAATTTCAAGAACACAAAACTGAATAAGAAAAGTCAATCACCAAAAGATACATACCGTAAGATGCCAAATGCATATAATGATCAACACTCAGAATCATGTGGATAGATAAGTAGCTGATAGATTGACCAAATAAAAGACAGAGTCTGAGCACAGAAAAATGGATGGAATGATACATGGCAACTTCAAAATAGTAGTTTGTCTAGGGAACAAGAGATTAGAAGAATAGGGAGTAAGGCTTTAGCTAATTCTGTAATGTTTTATATCTTTTAAGAAAGATCTAAGGCAAATAATGCAAACCATGCTAACATCTGCTTAATCTCAGTGGTGGGGACATTGGTATCTGTTACTTTGTTTTTATGTATTGAAAATATTTAACAATTTTAAAAGTAGGAAATAAAAGCAGGCAAGCAAGAAAGAGGCAATTTGCTGGTAGAAATTTTATAAGTAATAAACCTGTACCTTCCCTGTGGCAGTTTTATTTTATCCTTCTATCTCCTAAAGCAGTAATCTGGAGAATAAAATGTTTCTCCATGAGATTTCAGTGAAGGAGGGGAAAAGGCGACAAGTCTTCAAAGTGACAGGTTGGGATGGGGTGGGAGAGGTGACATCTCTCAAACAAGCCTCCTTAGTTGTGGCTGCACCCCTAGGTCAGGACAGCTGGGATACTGCTGTCATTTTAAGCAGAAGTCACCTTGGCAGGCTCGTAAGAACAGTTCCCTCTGGTTGGTAAACATATTCAAGAGTGCTCACATCTGCCTGTTCAGGTCTTTCCTTATGGGCTTGTGAAGGTCAACAGGATGGGCAAGTACAGCTATCTCCTCCCAACCTTGACAGCTTGAAGAAACATGCCAGGTGTGGTGGTCAACTTGTTCTTTAAACCACCGCAAAGTCCTGACACAAATGAAAGCTTTTTCTTCTCCTTGGTGATTACTCAGCAAAATATTGTATAAAAAATAATTAAGTTCTCACACAATTTCCAGATTATTTTGTGAACTTGGTCCCTAGTTGTCTTTTTTTTTCTTTTTTGCTTTTCGAACTGTTCTTGTTTCCATTGCCCAATTCTATTCCCAAACAGCAGACAGAGACTTCAACTGGGCCGTACAACAATTCCTTTTGGAATACATGAAGTAACACTTCTAAATCTGCCACTAGGTCTGATGACACTTAGGCAGATCCTTGAATTAACCCTTAGTTGTTCCATCTATAGAATACATTATAAAATAGAGCTATTAAATAGACTATAAATGCAACTATTGTTGATGAAGGTTAAATAAAATAAGTTAATACCAAATACAGAAATTAAGTTCCCCTCTCTTTCTCCCTCTCACTATATATATATATGGATATCTATCGCTATCTCTGTCTATATATTTGTCATTAATTATGAGGATAATTACAATCCTATGTCTCAGAAGCATCATGACCTTAAATAAAAATAACATTGCAAACAAGGGAGTCAGAATGTATACTAGAGTAAGAGAAATCTTGATTTAAAAAAGCAATTTTACACTGACAAAAATAAGATGAACATTCTAGAAAGTATTTTGGAACACACTTGAGAAGCTTGAATCCAAAGAAAATTGGTAAAATCATGGTTGAAACATAATCTCTGGAACCAGATCAGCCGGGCTGGAATGCTAGTTCAATATTGATTTGTTACACAATCTTGAGCCATTACTTCACTATTCTGTGCCTCAGTTTCCTCGTAGGGTTGTTGAGGGGTTTAAATACATGAAGTCCTTAGAATAGCATCTGGCACATACATAATGTGTTTGTCATTTTGATATGTCAACTTGGCTAAGCTGCAATCTCTAGTTGTTCGATCAAACGCTAATCTAGGTGTTGCTGTGACCTTTGTAGATATGATAAAAGTCCATAATAGGTTGATTTTTAATTAAGGGAGATAGTCCTAGATAAACTGGTGAGTTTAATTTGATCAGTTGAAAGACCTTAAAAGCAGAACCGAAGATTATCTGAAACAGAAGAAATTCTACCTGTGGATAGCAATTTCTGCTCATGGCTGAGTTCCAGCCTGCCTTTCCTGATGGCCTGCCCTGTGGATTTTCAAACTTGCCACCATCACATAAGCTAGTATTTTGCAACAACTCTCTCACTCTATATGTCTTCTTTGCTTCTCTGGTTGAATGCTGACCAACACACAAATATAGCACTGTAAAATACAGCACTAAAAAAACTATGAATTATTTTAGGTGAGTGCTTGGCCTATGTTAACAGAAGAGCAGATAAGGCCTGAAGTCTGCTCAGGAATAGAAAGGCACACAAAAAAAATATTTGAAGGGAAGCTATTTCCTAGGTACTGAGCGAACCCAATGAGCAGGTTCTTAAATTCTTATCCCACCACGAGACCAAGGGTTGGGCATCTTCCTCCTTCAGTCACTCCTGGCCTCACCCGGACCCATCCTTCCTATGAGAAGAAACTCTGGGTACCATGAACCGTTCTTCACAAGACCTCTGGAGTTATCTTTGTGACTTCAAAAATTGTAGTATAGTTTTCAACAGATTACAAATTTTTTTTTTGTATTTAACATACCTGATTTAATTGTAAAGGCCTTGAAATTCTTTTTTTTTTTTTTTTTTTTGAGATGGAGTCTTTCTCTTGCCCAGGCTGGAGTGCAGTGGCACGATCTCTGCTCACTACAACCTCCACCTCCCAAGTTCCAGCAATTCTCCTGCCTCATCATCCTGAGTAGCTGGGATTACAGGTGCCCACCACCAGCCCGGCTAATTTTTGTATTTTTAGTAGAGACGGGGTTTCGCTATGTTGGCCGGGCTGTTCTCGAACTCCTGATCTCAAGTGATCTGCCCACCTCGGCCTCCCAAAGTGCTGGGATTACAGGCGTGAGCCATGGTGCCTGGCCATTTGAAATTCTTGAGAAGAAATTCCATCTTATCTCCTCATACAGAGTGGATTTTTTTATGATTGGGGACTAGTCATAAAACCTGGCTGGTGTGGGGTTCTGTCTGCCAAGGTATGTTTGACTTCTGAGACTTTGAAAAGTGAGTAATCCTTGAATCCACGAGGATGGTTGGAAAATGCACTCTACCATTAGAGAAAAGAAGTTTCTTCTAACATGGAGTCATTTTCTAAGTTGGTCACAAATGGGACAGCGTGAAACTGTGGTTTGACAGCTGGTTTAATTTTAATTTGCTCTGCACTGTTTGTGTGTGTGTTTGTGTGTGTGTGTGTGTGTGTGTGTGTGTGTGTGTGTGGTGTAGCAAGCATATTCTGTTCTCTGTTAACAGTCATTTCCTTTCTTTCCACTTGGTTTTCTTTGATCTGCTCACAATGTCTTTACATTAATGTATTTTCCCCAATAATTGCAGTTGCTGACAATTGACTCAATACAGTTCCTCCATAGAGGGCAAGTGGGAAGAGAAGGTGAACTCTTGAGCTTTCACCAAGGGCTACACTTAGATTTGTGCAAATGGATTAATAAAATGCATGAATACTTTCTCCTTTGTGCCTATATTTTACTTACATTGTTAAACTCTATTTTCAGTGAAAGAGATTGAACTACAATGAAGTATTAAATATAGCAGCATTCAGTGCTATAGATTACACCTAGAAATAAGGTAAATTTATACTTGTAAGTATTATCGTTTGCATCAATCTTAGGCCAAATGATAAAATCTGCCCACTCTTTCTGGGACCTATGCTTTGAGGTTCTCCATCCTTCTAATCTTTCAAACTTTCTCAACTCTGAACACTTTACCCCAGGAAATGATCTGAAATAATCACTTCCAGGGCATTTATGCAACAGTGTAAATTAATCACTGTTAAGAGTTGGGGAAGAAGCAATTTTTAAGTCTTCCCTTTGACCATAAAGAGTTTCACAACCTTAGTTTAAGTGTGTAGCATGAGGAGGTAGTCAGAAGAAAAACCCTTTATTTTTCAGGCAGGGAAGACTATTCCTGGCTCCTTGGGTGCAGCAGCTGTATTGACACAGACAAGCACAAAGCAAGGATGAATATCCTGGATTCAAGTCATGTATTGACAACAAATGTATGCCTTTGAGCAAGTCCTTCCACTCCCTGAGCTTCAGGTTCAGGTTCATGATCTGTAAAATCGTTGTCATGTAGTTACTTTATAGAGTTATGCTGAAATTTTAAAATGATTCCTTACTTTACATTCCTTTGTAAGCTCTCTGTAAATAGAAAGTCGTAATTTTTTTTTTTTTTTTTAATTTTTGAGACAGAGTTTCACTCTTGTTGCCCTGGCTGGAGTGCCATGGTGCGATCTTGGCTCACTGCACCTCCACCTCCCAGGTTCAAGCAATTCTCCTGTCTCAGCCTCCAGAGTGGCTGGGATTACAGGCACATGCCAACATGCCTGGCTGATTTTTTGTTTGTAGTAGAGACAGGGTTTCAACATATTGGTCAGGCTGGTCTCTAACTCTTGACCTCAAATAATCTGCCTGCCTCAGCCTCCCAAAGTGCTGGGATTATATACACCACGCCCAGCTGAAAGACGTATTTGTCTATCTGTAAACACACTGACATCTCCTCCCAGGACACCTGTGCTTCCAGCCAAGAGCTTATTATCCAAAAGGCTACAAATCATAAAAGCTGTGGCTTATCGAATCCTTACTAAGTGCCGGTTACTGTTCTGAACACTTTAGTTGAATAACTCACGTACTCAGCACAACAACCTTACCAGGTAGATAATATCAGTATCATCATCATCATCTGTGTTTTATCAGCGAAGGCAATGGAAGTGTGGAAAGATTAAGTAAGATACCTATGTTTACATAGCTTGGAAGCGATGGCACTGGAATTTGAATCCAGGTGTACTGGTTTGAGAGCAGAGCTGTAACAACTCCACTCTACCACGGTAAGTATAAATCAAATAATCCTATAATGTAATAGTACTCAATTCTGCTGTAGAAAACAAGAAATGTAAGAAGGATAAATAAAACCAGATAAAGGTATAAGTAACTTGGGAGATAGGTTGGGCATAAAGTAAGCAGATCCTATCTGTTCTGAGGATGGAGAGGGTGGAATGGAAGGACTAAGTGGGCAATGAATATTCCTGAGGCTTTACCTGAGCCATTCATGGATGACACTCATTCTGGCCCATATGTCTTGTGTCTGGAAATACAGATAAAACTGTAGCTGCTCATCAGGCCGACTGGCAAGCTACAGATATTAGCCAGATGAACTACCCTGTGTCTTTCAGAGAGTGCGACTGCGTGTTGACTCCAGGTGTCTTCCATCTGCTGAGAATCCTGGTTCAAATTTCTGCTCCGACCTTTACAACTCCATCACCCACAGTGAATTCTGATGTGGTACAGAGATAGGACAGATGAACATTGTGTTCCCCACGATTCAGGTAATGTGGGCCTCCCACCGCAGTTGTATGTTACCCCTAGATTATTAACACCCTGTTTCTTCTCCTTACTCTTACTGTATTTTTAAAGTTCATTGAATAACCAGTGTGATTATTTGCTCTGTGAGCCTGTCTGTTCTGTCACCTCTGGGATTGCTTAAATGTTGGTATACTTGGGAGTTACTTGGAAGTTCATTTTCCATAGGATGCCCTAAATTTCACTGTAGTCAATAATTTCAAATTTTCCTACTACCAAGTACAACTAAGTTGCTAATAAGTAATGAAAACTATTTAACTTTTTATAACTTCCATTCCTTTAGCCTTGCTGAAATTGAAAATGAAGCCAGTAATGGTTATGATGACCATGAAGGTGGTGTGATGGTTTTTCATGATTTTTGCATATGTGATACCCCAGAACATTGCTGGGTTGTTTGCATGCCCCGTTTCATTTTATCCTTGCAACAAGGGCAGATTTACCCTGACACTGAGGCAGCTTATGCTTCGGAGACCCTTCCAAGAACTTGTAGTTATTATAATTTTGGATTTGTCATTTTGTATAAGTTTCTGGCCCCACAAAAAATATAATTGCCCTATGAAGATATAGTTGGTAACAGAAATACCAAAATATAAAAAATTCAGTTAGAGTATCTTGCTGAGTATTGCCATCAAACGGTGCTATGAGACAATGCCAGCACATTTAAAGTTCTTTTAAAAGAACTTTAAATATAGCTGAAAATAACTTTAAAATGACTTTAAAACATTTAATGTCTTTTAGTCATGTAAGATAAATATTAAAAGGCAGCATATTTTCTATTCTTTTTTTTCTTTCTCTGCTCCCTTTGATTCCTTTTTCATCCAAATGCATCTGCTTTTCCATAGAAGGCGGAAAAGAAGGCAAGGCAATTTCAGCAGGGAGTTTTATGCAGATGCAGTATTTATGATGGTTGTCCTGGGGAGAGTCTGTGATTAATGATCACATATAACCTGGTTCAATATATATATATTTTAAAGCAGGCTTCCTTATTGGTAGCAATGTACTGCAAAGAGGACTAGACATCGAAGATCTCTTAATCCGTGGACATAGACCAATGGGTCAGCGGGGTATTGTTTAAAACCTTTAAGATCAATTGTTTTGAAGGTCATGTGTGGTACACATTTATTCAGCCTGCCAGTAGCAAGTCTGTTTCCTGGATATGTTAACCAAATTGCTAACATTAACTGTTTTCTTTACCCTGCCTTGGATGCTGCTTAATTTTCCAAACAACAATTTTTAAGACAGGTTCATCATACCTACCTAGATCGTAGGGACAGTCAACCACAGTATTCCTCTGACTTTCAGTTTCTTCACTGTAGGAATTAGCCAGAAACTCATGTAATTGAGAAGATAATTATGCGTGAGAAGCAGCAACAGTAACACCCAAAGCAATAGGAGAGGTTATTAGAGAAATGAGGTTATTAGAGAAGTGAGATTATTAGAGAAGTGCATTAGACTCATGCCTCCTTGGAATATCTTTTAATTTTATGTTTTGTTTGATTTTTTCTTCAGATTCCTTCCCCTGAATTTTTTTTAATTTATTTATTATACTTTAAGTTATGGGATACATGTGCAGAATCTGCAGGTTTGTTACATAGATATACACGTGCCATGGTGGTGGTTTGCTGCATCCATCGCCCTGTCATCTACATTAGGTATTTCTCCTAATGCTATCCCCCTGCTATTCCTCCCCCAGCCCCCTACCTTCCAGGCCATGGTGTGTGATGTTCACCTTCCTGTGTCCCTGTGTTCTCCTTGTTCAACACCCACTTATGAGTGAGAATATGTGGTGTTTGGTTTTCTGTTCTTGTGTCAGTTTGCTGAGAATGATGGTTTCCAGCTTCATCCATGTCCCAGCAAAGGACATGAACTCATCCTTTCTTATGGCTGCGTAGTATTCCATGGTATATATGTGCCACATTTTCTTTATCCAGGTCTATCATTGATGGGCATTTGGGTTGGTTCCAAGTCTTTGCTATTGTGAACAATGTCTTTGCTATTGTGAACAGTGCCGCAGTAAACATACGTGTGCATGTGTCTTTATAATAGAATGATTTATAATCCTTTGGATATATACCCAGTAATGGGATTGCTGGGTCAAATGGTATTTCTGCTTCTAGATCCTTGAGGAATTGCCACACTGTCTTCCACAATAGTTGAATTAATTTACACTCCCACCAACATTGTAAAAGCGTTCCTATTTCTCCACATCCTCTCCAGCATCTGTTGTCTCCTGATTTTTTAATGATCACTGTTCTAACTGGCATGAGGTGGTATCTCAATGTGGTTTTGATTTGTATTTCTCTAATAACCAGTGATGGTGAGCTTTTATTCATATGTTTGTTGGCTGGATAAATATCTTCTTTTGAAAAGTGTCTGTTCTTATCTTTTGATGGGGTTATTTGGTTTTTTTCTTGTAAATTTGTTTAAGTTCTCTGTAGATTCTGGATATTAGCCCTTTGTCAGATGGGTGGATTGCCAAAATTTTTTCCCATTCTGTTGGTTGCTGATTCACTCTATTGATAGTTTATTTTGCTGTGCAGAAGCTTTGAAGTTTAATTAGATCCCACTTGTCTATTTTGGCTTTGCTGCCATTGCTTTTAGTGTTTTGGTCATGAAGTCATTGCCCATGCCTATGTCCTGAATGGTATTGCATAGGTTTTCTTCTACAGTTTTTATGGTGTTAGGTCTCATGCTTAAATCTTTAATCCATCTAGAGTTAATTTTTGTATAATGTGTAAGGAAGGGATCCAGTTTCAGCTTTCTGCATATGGCTAGCCAGTTTTCCCAGCACCATTTATTAAATAGGGAATCCTTTTCCCATTGCTTGTTTTTGTCAGGTTTGTCAAAGATCAGATGGTTGTAGTTGTGTGGCATTCTTTCTGAGGCCTCTGTTCTGTTCCATTGGTCCATATCTCTCTTTTGGGACCAGTAACATACTGTTTTGATTACAGTAGCCTTGTAATATAGTTTGAAGTCAGGTAGCTTGATGCCTCCAACTTGTTTGTTTGTTTGTTTGCTTGGGATTGTCTTGGCTATGCAGGCTCTTTTTTGGTTCCATATGAAGTTTAAGGTGGTTTTTTCCAATTCTGTGAAGGAAGTCACTGATAGCTTGATGGGGATAGCATGGAATCTATAGATTACTTTGGGCAGTATGGCCATTTTCACAATATTGATTCTTCCTAACCATGAGCTTTTTCCATCTGTTTGTGTACTCGCTTACTTCCTTGAGCAGTGGTTTATAGTTCTCCTTGAAGACATCCTTGACATCCCTTGTTAGTTGTATTCCTAGATATTTTATGCTCTTTGTTGTAATTGTAAATGGGATTTCACTCATGATTTGGCTCTCTGTTTGTCTATTATTGTGTATAGGAATGCTTGTGATTTTTGCACATTGATTTTGTATCATGAGACTTTGCTGAAGTTGCTTATCACCTTAAGGAGATTTTGGGCTGAGACAGTGGGGTTTTCTAAATATACAATCATGTCATCTGCAAACAGAGACAATTTGATGTCCTCTCTTCCTATTTGAATACTCTTTATTACTTTCTCTTGTCTGATGGCCCTAGCCAGAACTTCCAATACTATGTTGAATAGGAGTGGTGAGAGGGCATCCTTGTCTTGTGCCAGTTTTGAAAGGGAATGCTTCCAGTTTTTGTCCATTCAGTATGATATTGGCTGTGGGTTTGTCATAAATAGCTCTTAGAATTTTGAGATACAATCCATCGATAACCTAGTTAATTGAGAGTTTTTAGTGTAAAGGGCTGTTGAATTTTGTTGAAGGCCTTGTCTGCATCTGTTGAGATAATCTAGTGGTTTGTCTTTGGTTCTGTTTATGTGATGGATTATGTTTATAGATTTGTGGATGTTGAACCAGTCTTGCATCCCTGGGATGAAGCCCAGCTGATCATGATGGATCAGCTTTTTGATGTGCTCTTGGATTTGGTTTGCCAGTATTTTATTGAAGATTTTTGCATCTATGTTCATCATGGATATTGGCCTGAAATTTACTTTTTTAGTTGTGTCTCTGCCAGGTTTTGGTATCAGGATGACGTTGGTCTCATAAAATGAGTTAGGAAAGATTTCCTCTTTTTGTATTATTTGGAATTGTTTCAGAAGGAATGGTACCAGCTCCTCTTTGTACCTCTGGTAGAATTCAGCTGTGAACCCGTCTGGTCCTGGACTTTTTTGGTTAGTAGGCTATTAATTGCTGCCTCAACTTCAGACCTTGTTATTGGTCTATTCAGGAATTCTACTTCTTCCTGGTTTAGTCTTGGGAGGGTGTAAGTGTCCAGGAATTGTATCCATTTTTCCTAGATTTACTGGTTTATTTGCAGCGAGGTGTTTGTAGTAATCTCCAATGACAGTTTTTATTTCTGTGGAATTGGTGGTGATATCCCCCTTTATCATTTTTTATTGCATCTATTTGATTCGTCTCTCTTTTCTTTTTTATTAGTCTGGTTAGCAGTCTATATATTTTGTTGATCTTTTCAAAAAACAAGCTCCTGGATTTATTGATTTTTGGAAGGGTTTTTTGTGTCTCTGTCTCCTTCAGTTCTGCTGTGATCTTTGTTATTTCTTGCCTTCTGCTAGCGTTTGAATTGGTTTGATCTTGCTCCTCTAGTTCTTTTCATCATGACATTAGGGTGTTGATTTTAGATCTTTCCTCCCTTCTCTGGTAGGCATTTAGTGCTATAAATTTTACTCTAGACACTGCTTTAAATGTGTCCCAGAGATTCTGGTACATTGTGTCTTCATTCTCATTGGTTTTGAAGAACATCTTTATTTCTGACTTCATTCCATTATTTATTCAGTAGTCATTCAGGAGCAGGTTGTTTTGTTTCTATGTAGTTGTGTGGTTTCGAATGAATTTCTTAATCCTGAGTTCTAATTTGATTGCACTGTGATCCGAGAGACTGTTTGTTGTGGTTTCCATTCTTTTGCATTTGCTGAGGAATGTTTTACTTCCAATTATGTGGTCAATTTTAGAATAAGTGCGATATGATGCTTAGAAGAATGTATATTCTGTGGTTTTGGGGTGGAGAGTTCTGTAGATGTCTATTAGGTCCACTTGGTCCAGGTCTGAGTTCAAGTCCTGGATATCCTTGTTAATTTTCTGTTTTGTCAATGTGTCTAGTATTGACAGTGGGGTGTTAAAGTCTCCCATTATTATTGTGTGGGAGTCTAAGTCTCTTTGGAGGTGATTAAGAACTTGTTTTATGTATCTGGGTGCTCCTGTTTTGTGTGCATATATATTTAGGATAGTTATCTCTTCTTGTTGCATTAATCCCTTTACCATTATGTAATGCCCTTCTTTGTCTCTTTTGATCTTTGCTGGCTTAAAGTCTGTTTTATCAGAGACTGGGATTGTGCCTGCTTTTTTTGTTCTCCATTTGCTTGGTAAATCTTCCTCCAGCCCTTTATTTTGAGCCTAAGTGTGTCTTTGCATGTGAGATGGGTTTTCTGAATACAGCATACCAATGGGTCTTGACTTTGTATCCAATTTGCCAGTCTGTGTCTTTTGATCAGGGCATTTAGCCCATTTACATTTAAGGTTAATATTGTTATGTGTGAATTTGATCCTGCCATTTTGATGCAAGCTGGTTATTTTGCCCATTAGTTGACTCAGTTTCTTCATAGTGTCAATGGTCTTTACAGTTTGGTATGGTTTTGCAGTAGCTGGTACTGGTTGTTCCTTTCCATGTTTAGTGCTTCTTTCAGGAGCTCTTATGGCTGGACTGGTGGTGACAAAATCTCTCAGCAGTTGCTTGTCCATAAAGGATTTTATTTCTTCTTTGCTTATGAAGCTTAGTTTGGCTGGATATAAAATTGTGAGTTGAAAATTCTTTTCTTTTAGGATGTTGAATATTTGCCTCCACTGTCTTCTGGCTTGTAGAGTTTCTGCTGATGGATCTGCTATGAGACTGATGGGGCTTCCCTTTGTGGATAACCTGACTTTTCTGTCTGGCTGTTTTGTTTGATTTTTTTTTTTTCAGATTTCCTTCCACTGAAGTTTATTTATTTATTTATTTATTTATTTTTGATGGAGTCTCGCTCTGTCGCCAGGCTGGACTGCAGTGGTGCAATCTTGGCTCACTGCAATCTCCGCCTCCTGGGTTCAAGCAATTCTCCTGCCTCAGCCTCCATAGTAGCTGGGATTACAGGTGCCTGCCACCACACTCAGCTAATTTTTTGTGTTTTAGTAGAGACGGGGTTTCACCATGTTGTCCAGTGTTGTCTCTATCTCCTGACTTCTTGCTCTGCCTGCCTTGGCCTCCCAAAATGCTGGGATTACAGGAATGAGCCACCCTGTCCAGCCCACTGCAGGTTTTTTATCTGCCTTTGGTAGGCCTCAAGCTAGTGGTTCGATACTCTGGTTGCACTTTAGAAATGCCTGGGAGAGCTTTTAAAAAATGCTTTGGCAGGGTCATAGGTCTAGAGGTTTTGTCCAATTGGTACAACCCAAGCATTAGTATTTCTAAAAGGCTTTGCAGAGGATTATGATGTGCAGCTGTGTTGAGGACGCTCCTCTGAGCTGTGACTAACATTACAGTGCTCTTCTGATGTTCTGCAGTGTATTTCTCCTCATGGGTGGCCCTTATCCTCTCTTCTCTCCCTTCATTCTTCCTTTCAGTAACCTCTCTTATGCTCCATGTCATCATCATTCAAGAAACATATATTAGGTATTTTAAGACTATTTGACACTGGACTAACATTGAGGATATGAATAAATAAAAATGATGATAATGGAAGTACAGGCACTGACTTTGAAGCATTAGACTTTATCAAATAGGCGATTGGAAGCCAACCATCCTGATTTGTCTGAGGCTGTGAGTGCATTTGTGGGGAGTGCCCTAGATGTGGAACTTTCGGGCTAAAACCAGGACTGCCCTGTGAAAATTGGAACAAGTTGCTCACCCTAACTGGAAAACAATGAGAAGAACTCTGGAGGGCTGAGGAAAGGTTATGACTGTGGTTGTACAAACCCCTTTGAGCTCCTGTCTTGAGACATAAATAGGTACAGTATTTGCTTTGTACATTAGAGTGGAAGAATGAAAGGCATTAAAAATACCCATAGTGGCAATGGCAGCATTGAAGGTGTTCATATTTTTACAATTACTTTAATTTTTCCCAGTTGAGAAGTCTAACTTTTTAACCTCAGTATTTTCCAAACCTCTATGTTGTTATAGAATTGTTCACCCAAAACTTTTAAATATCTCCTTGACCCACTATTTCAGGAAAGGCTGGGCTCAGTCATAGACTTGGAGAGGGGTAGTTCATAGTCATGAGAAGGGAGAAAGGGCAGGGATAGATCAGGGACAGGACTTTGAAGGACATACTAAGAAGTTTGAAATTTTTCTTATGAGTGATGAGGAGTTTTGAGTTTTTAAATTGGAAAATGGCCTCCAAAGTGTTTAGTTTTAAAAACTAAAACTCCTTCTTCAAAGTTTTTTTTTTAACTTCTCTTAATGTACGTGTTCACTATGGATCTCATGTAGAGAGTTAGCCTTAAGTGGGGTTTACCACCACTTTCGGTTGGATTTTCAAGCACCATGAGCCTGGGAAGAGGCAGTTTTAGAAAGGCCCTTCCTATGACTTTCTGCACAGGGGACTAGAGAAGAAAGAGACGGGGGGGAAAAATAAAGAAGTTAGTAGGTGGTCAGTTTCCGATATGAAAATGATAAGGGATGAACTAAGATACTGGTTGCAAATAGAAAGGAAATAAAATTTCAGAGATTTATATCAAGAGTACTCTTAATAATAAAAGTGAAGTAATAATGTTTGTTTTTCAATCCCCTGGCTTCAAAGTAGAAGGTAAAAGAGAAGATTTAAAATTTTACCAACACAAAGATATAACAAATATTTGAGGAGAAAGATATCCTAATTACCCCAATTTGGTCATTACACGTTGTACCTACGTAGGAAATCTCACATGTGCCCCATTAATGTCTACAGACAATTATGAATCCATTTAAAAATAATAACAAAGAAAAGATTAGAAATAGGTGTGTATTAGTAGTCAATTTCTTTCTATTGCTGAGTAGTATTCCACTATGAGGATTTACCACAGCATGTTTATCTGTTCACCAGCTGATGGATATTTGGATGTTTCCAGGTTTCAGCAATTATGCATAAGGCTACAATACATATTAAAAAAATAAACAAATAAATTCTCTGTCTTCAAGTTCTTAGAGTAATAATAAAATAACCCAAATAAAAACCCAACAGACAGTTAAATTTAATTTCAAATAAACAACAGAAAATGTTTGAGTATGTAAATATGTCTTAGGCAATATTTTTCTAAATCCTGAAAAAGGGTGAATTCTCTCTCCTTTTTTTTTTTTTGAGTCAGTGTTCTCTCTCTTTTTGCCCAGGCTAAAGTGCAATGACGCCATCTCAGCTCACTGCAATCTCTGCCTCCCGGGTTCAAGCGATTCTCCTGCCTCAGCCTCCTGAGTAGCTGGAATTACAAGCGTGGGCCACTATGCCCGGCTAATTTTTCTTTTATTAGTAGAGATGGGGTTTCTCCATGTTGGTCAGGCCAGTCTTGAAGTCCTGACCTCAAGTGATCCACTTGCCTCGGCCTCTCAAAGTGCTGGAATAACCGGCGTGAGCCACTGTGCCCAGCCGAATTCTCGTTTTAAATTTCCATGTCATTTGATGGAGAGATAACAACTATCCAGAAAGATACGCTTCCCCTCTAAAAAAGTGCTGCATCAACATGAGATACAGGGCAGTCCACTCTCTAACAGGTGCTTCAAATGAGTTACACAGGCCTCTGATGGTGGTCAGAGATAATAAACTGAACTTAGTAGTTCCTATAATCATTTTTTGAGGTTTTTGCTATGAACAAACGTGTACATCCAAACTTGTTATTTGTGTCAAACAGGAGAATCATCTCGTCCCAGGCTTATTATTCTGATAGTGGTATGCTATAAAATAATATGCTAACATGAAGATCTGGTAATCACATGTATATTTAGTGAAATCTGGGGGAAAGATTCAGAAAACATTACTTTCGGTGAATTCTCAAGTATTGCTTGGTTGTAATTCAAGCTATTTTAAATTAAAACTATGGCTAAGAAATGTATGGGTACTCGGTGATGATTTTAGAGTCGGAGTCTATTCCTCGCATGTCTGTTTTCATTTCAGCTGATGGTCCCTCTCAGAGCAGATATGCTGGGGCACACAGTTAGGGAAGGCTGAGTCCCTAGCATGCTGACGACTGTAACTATGAAAGAGACGCAATGTTCTGACGTAGATCTTTGTGATAGTTTTCTAACAGCCTCTAGTTCTTCTCATGTCCCTATGCATTAGCCTTTTTCCCTTACCCATCCAGAAGGGAGCTTATTGACCTACCCTTTAAATATGAAGCACCTGTGACTTTCTTCCACTGATAGACTGTATGGAAAGTGAAACTGCATGAGCTCTAGAGCTTAGGCCTGAAGACCCCCTGTGTGGCTTCTGCCCTTATTCATCCATACCTGTGGCCGAGCTGTTAAAAATATCTGTTCTGCAAAGGGATAGGCCCATGGCTGGGAACTTTCTGTTTGGAAAAGCTATAGTGGTAGAGCTCAAAACTGCTCCAAAGATACAATATGGGAAAATGTGAGTGTTGACTCAGTTTAGGCTACAGGGCGAAATACCACTTACATAGAATACCTGCCTTCTAAGTGATTTTATTGAACACACTGAAGTAATCTTTCTCAAATATAGTATTGGCATGCTATTCCTTTGCTTGAGATATTTCAATGACCAGATCCACCCCTAATATTTGCAAGGGTTTGGGCCAAGAGAACAAATGTAAATCCACATAGATATTGATAAAAATAAAAAAGTTATACATCAATTTAACAAACCCTAAATAGAATAAGTCATTTTGTAAGAAAGATGCCTTCCTGTAGACAAAATCTGAACATACATGTAAAGCTAAGGTTTGTTTGTATAAAGTTAGGGGAATAATAAAAACAGCAGAAGTGTGTTTTCTTCATGCATGTCTGAGCATTCTGATATAGTTCAATGATTTCAGAGTAGGAAAATGAAAACACAAAATGAATAGCTTGTTAGTTATTCTGTAATATTAATCTTAGCAAAATCACTAATCGGGGTATTCTTTTTTTTTTTTTTTTTTTTGAGACAGAGTCTCACTCTGTCGCCAGGCTACTGGAGTACAGTGGCATGATCTCAGCTCACTACAATCTCTGCCTTCTGGGTTCAAGTGATTCCCCTGCCTCAGCCTCCCAAGTGGCAGGCACTAAAGGCACACACCACCATGCTCAGCTGATTTTTTGTATTTTAGTAGAGACGGGGTCTCACCATGTTGGCCAGGATGGTCTTGAACTCCTGACCTTGTGATCTGCCCGCCTTGGCCTCCCAAAGTGTTGGGATTACAGATGTGAGCCACCTCATCTAGCCTAATTGTGATATTCTAATCAAAATGCTTACATATTAATGATTTGTTCAAATGACAACTATGATATAAATTATAAATACTAAAAATGTACAAAATTAATTTTGGATATTTTCATTAAAGATTTATGGTAAAGTAACTGTAAAAAATGAAAATGATTTTTATACGTCTTTTCAAAGAAGACTTTTCTCCAAAAAAGTTAAAGCTATCTATTACAATTAAAAGGCAAATAAATAAATTATAATGACAGACTATCCCAATATTAAATAAGATTTTAAAAATAAAGTCTGTACTCTCATAAAACAGTTTAGGAGCTGGAAAGCCATGAGGAAGAGAAGGAAGTCACTAGGCCAAAAGGCCCACTCAACTGTCACACCCACAGAATTAGGTCCAGGTGAGCCCAGGTATGCCCAGGTGGGCCCAGCCCCCAGGGGACCTACCAGCTGAACATAGCCTCTGGAAAGAGCATAGGCTAGATGAGCAAAAGAACCAGCTGGCCTACATACAGAACCAAAAGAAGTACTCATATACAATTTGAAATGTAAGACAGTATCATTCCCATTTACACGTGCAGAAAGGATGTGCCATACAAACAACTTGTCCAACATAATGCAATCACTACAGGCAGGCACTGTGATTTTAAACAAAATCTCTGTAATTCTTTGCCTTTTCTGCAATATCTTAGGAGGCTGCAGAGAATCTTCCGAAAATTCAGGAAAACTGTAATTGGATTTGGATTAACCCTTTGGCCCAAAGATTTTATCTGTCAGGTAATGTCAATCCTTGTTTTTAGATTCTCTGATGCTTGTAGAAAGTTAAATGCAAATTTTTATTTGGCACTGGGTGTAGGAATGAATGTGTCTCAAGTGAACTAAATCAGGTAACATAAAGAAGTATTTAGCAAAAGGCTTGGAACTAACATAAATATTATTTCACTTTCTAGCTGTACACGTATAGACCTGGCCAAAAATGAGAACTCATTACATTCAGGGAAACCATATGTATTTGATTTATAAAACTTATTATCCAAGGCATAATGAATCAAGCATATTAAATTAACACAGAGATATTTGCTGATCTCATACTGTGCAGGAGGCTCTGTGTTGGATGCTGTATCACATGTTCTATCTGAAAACCCAATGGATAACTTCTTTTCACTGGCTTAGATTTCTGGAACTATGAGGATATTTTACATAGGTGGTAATAATAAGGAATAAGAGCTCTAAATTAAATGTTGTACACACTTGAAGGTATGTGAACCATTGGACCTCCATGTATCAAACAAAACATATTCCTGCTTTATGTATTTTGCCCAGAAATACATTGATAATACGGTTTATCCATTTCAAATAGAATTTAAGAGAGACCTACATTTTATTTTATACTCTAGTTATGTGAATATTTCTTTATTCTGTACATTTATTTTTATTAAAAAATTAATTTTAAAGTGTATGTTCTCAGAAGCTAATATGTTTAAGATCTGTGTATATCTTTTTAAATTATTATCATATGAGCATTTATTTGTATTATATAATATACTTTTTTTGGTATTGATTTTCTAGGGCTGACATAAAATGTCACAGACTGGAGAGCTTTTAAACAGTAGAGATTTATTTTCTCACGGTTCTGGAGGTTGGGTGTCCAAGATCAAGGCGTTGGCCGGTTTGGTTTCTCCCAAGGCCTCTCTTTTTGGCTCGTACATAGCTACCTTCTCTCTGTGTCCTCACGTGGTCTTTTCTTTGTGTATGCACATCCCTGGTGTTCCTGTGTCCAAATTTCCTCTTCTTATAAGGACATCAGTCGGATTGGATTAGCATCCCCGCTAACAACCTCACTTAGCCTGACTAACCTCTTTACAGTCTGTCTGTCCACAGGCAGTCACATTCTGAGGTTCTGAGGGTTAGAGCTTCAACATATAAATTTGAAGGGAAAACAAAAACTTGGGGAGGGTACAGTTTAATCCATAGCAATTTTTATTATCTTATTTACCACAGAATATGTAAATGCTTTTATTATTAAAGGACACTTTAGATATTCCTCTTTACATTATTTTAACATTTTACACTTACTTATTTGATTGTAACGATAACTAGTAGTTAATACTTAAAGCTTACCATCTGGTGTAACAATAATGATTTTATATTAATTATGGCATTTAAACCTCGTAGTGACCATAAGTGCCAGCTACTGCTATTATTGCTATTGCACTGATAAGAAAACTGAGATTTAGAGTTGTTTGTTGACTTGTAAAGTTATATGTCTGCTTAGTGGAGAGACCAGATTGTAGTTCAGGCCCTTTGCCTGCAAAGCAGCCCTATGAAATCAGTATTGCAGGTACTGTGTAATTTGTTGGGGGGGTTGCCGGGTATGAATTGTTTCCTTATCATATTTTGAATTCTTATATGACAGGTCCATTTATTCATCTTTGATGCTAAAAATCTAGCATTTTAGTTCTGTGCCCGGCAAAGAGTTGGTGTCCAATACACTATTGACTTGATGCCGATTAGTTTTAATCATCGTTATTTTCTTTTGAGAAATGAAGAGATGGTAGATAAGTAACCTTGATGTATTCAACCTAGCATCCCAAAGTAGTTGAGCTACAGGGAGCATATAGCGTATCAGTAAACATTTCATTGAACTTGAAAGCAGGGTGCTTCATAGATGTTTGAATCAAGCCAAATTAAGAGATTGAACTGTTTGCCTAAAGCCACCCAGTTAACTGGTGACAGATTTAAAAAGCAAAACAAAACAAAAACATTTCTGGTCCAGTTACTTTACTTTTACATCTAAATGCTCTGTTTATCAGTGAGGTAACCTAATGAAGTTTGTATGATAGAGAAACCCATAGTGTATACCATTTTTTAAAATGCTTGTGAGGGTTCCTTCAAAAGAGAATCACAACTCATAGCTTTTCTTTTCTGGCAATCAGATATTTATTTAGTAATTCAGAGCCAGCTTGAGATGAAAGGAATGTAGTGCTGTCTTTAGAATGGCCACAACAGCATATTCTTTATTTTCTAAGAAAAAATATTAGATTGGGCAAGCAATTAGTATTGTATATGCCTGCTTACTGTAAGACGGCAAATGCACCTGTGCCTTGAAGACCGTTTCACTGGAACACCTACCCGTTGTGCTTTCACATTTTGGTCAGTTTCAGCTTTAGCGTTGAATGGAAAGCCCTGGGGTCCCAGTGTGTTTTCCATTAGAATTCAATTCATCTTTGTCTCCCTCCTTCAGCCATCTGGTTACTACTGTGAGTAAATGGGAATTGGGATGCTATATCAAAGCACAAGTGCCTCAAATGGTTCCTAGCTTTTCCACGTAGAAATCACATGCAATCCATTCCCTCCTTTTGCCTCTGTTCTCATAGCCATGCCACATGTTATCTTAACAGCCTTTCTTTGACTTTCTATCTTGTAAAAATAGGATAGAGGCTTTCTGGTAATTTCTTAAACACTTCTCATACTCAAATAATCACAGAGATGTTTCACCTAATTCTATGTAGGTAGTTTCAATGCACATATCTGTGTAAGATGTACACATTTATTCCTTTTTATTAAGTTTTATGCCGCATGCAATACTAACTGATTCTGCCACTTACCGCGTATACAAATAAAGAAATCTTTAATAAGTAATTTTATTTCTTTACCACTTAATTTGCTTATCTGCAATGTAGAGACAGTAAGTCTGAATTATTTCAGTGGTAACCTGGGAAAATAACTTAGCTGGAAAGAAGTTTGTGTTGTCCTGCTGAAAGATTTTATCATTGATATTATTTTTATTTTCATCAACAGAATACTGAAAGTAATAAGAAAAAAACTTAAGTGAACGAGGTCCGAGCCTCATGCTCACTTCTTCAGGCATAATTCTATTTCATCAAACATGCCTCACATTCACTTCTGTATGTGATTGGACCACAGAAAGCAGAGATTCCATAAACTCATTACAATCAAATGGGACTTGAATTCTCTTGTCTAATGTCATAATAAGCAATTATGAGCATCTTCTCAGCATTCAAATTGGGTAATGGTGAAGCCCTAGAGAGGCATTAGATGCTGGCAGACTCTGGCTGATGGAATGTGCATATGCTCAATGGATCCCTAAGGCAGAATGGGTAGCTAGATGCCAGGGCAGATTGCCCTCAGTATTTAGGGTAGACACTACCTTCAATTATGACTTGTGTTTTATAATTGGGGCAGTTATAATAATATATGTGTTCATTCTGGAGAACTCATTGTGACAACAAGAACGAACAGCATTTTCTATCTATTTCCCATTTTCATCAGAGAATAGCAAATGAATTTCTTCTTTCAACTTCACAGTTCCCAGATAATGTCTGGGAAAATACTGGTTGCTACTATATGCTATTATTTCATTTTAAGTTAAATCTTCTTTGTTGACTCTGGGAAAGGTGGCAGATTTTGTATTATTGGTGGAACACTTTGTAGTGATACTTAGATAAATAAACACTTGCCACCCTAAGGAAGCGGGGCCTCTTAATTTTTAGAAATTTTCCCTCCAAACAAATTAGTTAGTAAGTTGTAGTACTCTCTTCTGCTGTGCCTTTGCAGCAAAATGTGACATCCTCTGTCTTTTTTCACTAAACCAGGTGACTGTTAAGGGATATTACTGCTTCTAACTGTATGATTCAGTAAAATAATTATCAAGTGAAATTTATACATTTTATAAATCTCTTTACCTTGGTGATCTTTAGAAAGTACCTTTCACAGGTGTCAACCTAGATGGTACAAGGAACATAGAATCTTGGACCAAATTAAGGAGCTCTGAAAAAATATCAAAATTTAAAAAAAATGTTTAACTGTGAAGAAAAACAGAGAGAAATAGGGATGTTCTGCAGGAATTATTGATATTATCTTTATATATGCATAATTTTCACCTTTTTTAGTTCCAAAAACTATTTTAAAGCATGTAATATGCATTGAAAAGTAAACCATTATAGACACACTAAATGTGTAGACCAAGCCCTAAAGCTTCAGTACTTAAAGATGTTACATCTATCATGTGGTTCGTTTTTCCCCTGGCGAAATCAATGTAGTTATTTCATTTGTCTCAACAACCAAATTACCCTGCTGCATGGTTGATCTGATCCTGATTCCAGCATCAATTATTGAGATGGTCTACATTCTGATGTGGCTGTAGATATTGTGAAAGTGCCCTGTGAACCAAACCTCAGTGGCATCTCAAATAGATTCCCTTTGATGCATAGAAATCAGAACTCCTTTTTGACTCTTCAGATCACCAAGGTAAGCTATTTTAAGACTGTTTTACCTAGCAATGGCTATTTTCTCATTTTGTGTATTGCCTTATTCAGATATTGTAGTCTCTCTAGGTTTACAGAGATAGTTGCCAAGAAAAGGACTAGCAACCGTTTTTGCAACGTTTCCTTCCTTTATAAAATCAGGTGTAGGAAATTTCATAGCATGTGGACAGAAAAATGAATAAAAATGTATAAGCAGTCCCAAACACATTACCTTGAAATTATTTTTGAATTATGAATAAAAGGTTTGCCTTACTTTCACATTGGCACAGAATGCATGGTAACATGTATTCATGCAATTAGGATTAAGAATTGGATGTAAGGATGACAAATAAACGAATCATCGACAAACAATCAAGTAATGGTGGGAGACCCGACACAGTTGAAGAGTTGTCTGGAATTCAGAAGGCCTGTTCCACACATCAGCTTTCCTAATTCTGATTCCCTCTGTAATGACGCCGGCCCTCTGTTTTTATCTGATATCGAACGCTAGTAACTCTGAGAAAGAAGCAGAAAACAATGCTCCCAAGTGCGAGAAAGAGTGAGTTTTTTCATGCTTTTAGCAATGTGACCTTAGGTATTGATTTATAGCCTGCCGCAGCACCCCAGAGCAAAAGGGAACATTGGTAATTAAGTCAGTATCTGCGCTTTCTAAAATGGTGCTGACTTGCCACAAAGAGAGCCCCTTTATTTTTCCTCTGTCTCCCAGTGAATGCAGATGCAGGCACTAACCTCTGACCTTTCTCCAAATTCTCTAGCTGCAGCTGTTATTTTTCTTTCTCGGGACCTTTAGCTGTTGATAGACTGGTAAGATTCCTTAAACTGTGTGTGCGACGTTCTTTTAAGCAAACATGAAACAATTTATACCTCAAACTTTACTTATAGAAGATATCTTTATTGAGCTCAGAATGAAGGTAAATATTTTTACTTGAGTACCTATTAGAGATTTGCCAGACAAGTACCTATGCCCATTGACCATATTAAGAATGCACAGACACTTTTTGGAAGAGTTTTGTATATAAACAGAACTTTCCATTGTAAAACTCCCAGGATTGTAAAGTATTTTGAGTCAAAAATCTCTTTGTATTCCATTAGAGTCATTACTGAAATAGGACCACAAAAGGTAATAGTAATAAAACCAAATACCTTGAGGCATGTATGCAAATTATATGCTAATATATGATAATCTGAGTACCATGTTCAGTGGCCATAACAAATACTAACTACGGCTAATTAAAGATAGGTACGTTGCTGTGTTTTATACTTCATGGCAATATGAGAGAGGTAGACTGTTACGATAATTATAGCATTGCTTGCTTTGGGGAGTACATCCAACATATTAACACTAGTTCTTATTCTGGTGTATTTGTCCATTTCAGTGAATGCGATCACTTTTTCTGTTCTCCACCCTGGGTCTTAGATCCATGAAGTTAGTGAAAAACTAAGTAACAAATTAAGTCTTTAGCCTCAAGGAAAACAAACACTTCACTCTTTAGCCTCCAGGAAACAAATACTTTGCAAGTGTCCTGCCCACCTAACACTCCTCTGAAAATAAGTGCCCCCGACTGGCATGATGGGGTTAAGAAGTCAGCCACACTGAAAACCTGGGTAACAGGAAACCAAGAATTCTCAGCGTACTTGGGAAATGCAAATAACTATTTCTCCCAGAAATATACTTCAATATCGAGGATTTTTTCTTATAGTGAACTCAACAGAATATAATTTTCTTTTTAATTCTAAAAAATTTCTAAAGTAATAAAAAAATCAACAACATTCATAAGAGAGCATACAGTAGATGTGAAATCTACCTTCCTAAAAAAATATCTGATTTTTCTTATTTAACTAAATAAGTTATGTGTGTATATTCAATATGGGAATAGGACTTTAGCCTCTAAAATGCTTTTGCCCCATTATAGTAAACATATACTTTATCAGCAGATATTTGGCTGAAAATTACCCAAGTTGGGCAAAAAATCCACCTCAAGCCAATATATACCAACTTACTCATGAAATTTATGTTGTAGTTTCTCATGGCTGCTGTTACACATAACCACAGACTTAGCGGCTTCAAACAACGGAAATTTCTTATCTCAGACTTCACTTTGGTGGTCAGAAGTTCAACACAGGTCTCACTGGCAAAACTCAAGGTGTCAACAGGGCTTCAGTCCTTTCTAGAGGCCGTAGAGGATAATTCATGCCCTTGCCTTTTCCAGCTTCTAGAATCCACCTGTATTCCTGGGCTTGTGGCTCCTTCCTCTGTCTTCTAAGACAGCAAGAGCAGGTTGACTTCCTCTCAGGTACTGTGACCTTCTCTTCTGCCTCTCTCTTTCACTTCCTTAAGATAGTGATGACATTGTCTCCACTAGATAATTTAAGATAATCTCCCTATTCTTAAAAAATCTGGTGATTAGCAACCTTAATTCTATCTGCAATTCTCATGCACCATGTAGTACAACGTATTCACTTGTGGGGATTAGGAGATGGAAATTTTTGGAGGTAGGGGATGTGCATTATTCTGCCTGCCACCCTGGTATATGTGTATCAGGAGTGGATTCAGATATGTTCAAGCCATGCCCTACCTTCAATGATTTCATAGCCTATCCCAGGAGATGGATATGCAAACAAATACCTATCATACAGTCTAATGAGAAGTAATAGAAGCATATACATGGTCCACTAGTGGCCCCAAAGGAAGAAGTGCCAAATTTAACTTTGCTGAATCATAAACATCTTAAAAGAAAACCAGAGAATTTGCTGAAATTTTGAAGAATGGTAAAATTTCTGCAAAGATGTCAGGCGGATGGGGATTCAAGGAAAAGGTAAAAGTACAGGGTACTGGACAGTAGTCTGAGGAGCCCAGAGGTTGAAAAGTTGAGCAGAAGCAAGGATCGATAGTTCATTCATTTTTGTATTGTGTTTAATAAGAAACCATGTATGGTTTTTGAACAGCATAGGTATCATATGCAGTATGTGTGTTAGATTATATTATGCTGACAATGGAGAGGAGGGTTTATAGAGAAACTTATCTGGAACTGGACACCTCACCAAGGAGATAGTTGCTCTCCAGGAAAAAAGAAAGGTACTGACCTAAACTGAGTCAGTGGCAGTGAGGATGGAGAGGGAGAGACGGATTTGAAAGCAATGGCAAGGTTTGCTGAGTGATTGGATGTGGAGCCTCATGGGGAGAATGAGTTAAGGATCCTCCTGGTTCCTGCCTTGGGTAACTGGTTAGGTTGAAATACCACTAACCAGGATAAGAGTTACAAGAGGATAAATAGCGATGGAGAAGAAGAAAATTGCTTCATCCTGGATATGATGACTTAAAGTGCTTGTGGGAGGATGTTGAGGATCTATCTTTACAATAATTAAAGTGAAGAGATCTGGGATATTTTGTTGATTTCACGCTTAGAGAAAATCTCCCTAATTGTAATCTTAGTCTGGCTGAATGAAGAGATTGTTTAGGAACTGGACAACATGTACAGAAGGGGTCCATGAACAAGGATGGAGAAGGAGACATGATACCGAGCACCGTGAATAATGTCATGAGGGAGAAAGTCAAGGAATGCACAGAAATGTTCAGGATAACTAAAGCACACTGCAGTGTATATTTAGAACAAAGAGAAGGAAGTTGGAAGGCGGACTGTATATAATATTTAAAAATTACACTGAGAAAGCGAAGTTTACGGTGGTTTTTCTTCTTCAAAAGAATGATCCTCAAATTAAAAATGGATATAACAAACATTATAAAGAGATCATTGGATCCAAGGAGATCCAAAAGAGAGATACTTAAATAACATCTGTTTGTTTTAAATGTGTTCCTGTCTTTAGACTAAGATTATTCCAGGATACCGAAATAATTTCTGGATGTTATCCCAAGAGTCATTACTCATAATTTCTGAGTAGTTATCGTATTAGGCCATTCTTGCATTGCTACAAAGAAACATCCGAGACTGGGTAATTTATAAAGAAAAGAGGCTTAATTGGCTTATGGTTCTGCAGGCTGTAAAGGAAGTGTAGTGGCATCTGCTTCTGGGGAGCCTTCAGGAAACTTCCAATGATGGCAGAAGACAAAGGGGAAGCAGGCTGTCATGCAGCAAAAGCAGGAGCAAGAGAGAGACACAGAACAAGGAGCCACACTGTTTTCAACAGCAAGATCTCAGGGGAAGTCACTCACTACGGCAAAGACAGCACCAAGGGGATGGTGCTTAAACATTCATGAGAATGTCACCCCTATGATCCAGTCACCTACCAGCAGGTCCCACCTCCAATAATGGGGATTACAATTCAACTTGAGATTTGGGTGGGGACACATATTCAAACCACTCCAGTTACGAGTGGGTGAAGTGCCAGAAGACTGGTGTCTAAATGGTAAGGAAGCAATTATCAGGAGGTTACAGGTTTGTAATGTTCTGCTTGACTCCTGACAAATTCTAGACTGGATTAAGAAGTGTTAAGAAGATAGCATTCCTCCTGGCGTTAAGAAGATAATCACAAGAAGGGGTTAACAAAAGCACATTAATAGGAATTCATTTCATTTACATTTTCATTTTTCAGGGAATAAAAGTTTAGGGAAGCTAACAAATTGGAACAGGAACAAAATGAAATAAATATTTTAGTTTTGAAATAATAGACCCAGATCAACATGTTGAATTGTACAGGGCCAAATGTAAAAATCTTATGCTTAGGTTTAAAAGAATCAAATCAACTTTACTAGTTGGAAGATATTGAGGACCCAGCATTATGACAGTTAAAATTAAAAGTTCTAGGCTATTTAGTTAATTGTAAGTTTCAATAGGCTATCTCAGACTGTAAGCTAGTATAGACATGTATCACCTCAAACAAGAAAGGTAACAGCTGTAGCTGTCCTGGCAAAAGTCCCATTTCGAGTATGGAGTGGTCTTTTTTTGTACTATATTTTAAGGGGGCGAAACTAAAAGAAAGGAAACTTTCAGTATATGGAAATCATGTCCAATGATTAGAAGTGGAAGGAGCTAATTATAATGTTTAGGCCGAAAGAGACATATCATGTCTTTGAGTATTTGAAGACATAACATGAGATCTAGAGCTAATTATCTTTAGCTCTAGAAGCTGAAATTAGTACAATGAGGTTGTAGGGTAGAAAAATTATCTTTTGCTCTACCCATCCTAGGTTCCTAGCTGAGATCCCTATAATAATATATATATGTATACGTAATATACATGTATATAATATACATATATATGTTAAGATAGTTTAACAAGAAAAAAGCACACAGATTTATTTACTGTAATATTTGTGTGTCATGGGAACCTTCATAAGGAAATGAAGGCCCAAAGAAACAGTTAAACCTGAGTATATTTTATAGCGGGTTTGATGAGTAGTAGAGAGTGGTGGAGAAATATGATAGGGTAAAGAGTATGATTTAATGGTAACGAATTGGGAGAAGCTTAGCGAAGCTTGTGCATTCAGATTCTTCTGTGTTGTCCCTTCATCTTCAGAGATCAGAATATGGTTCTTTTCTCAAGCTATAGGGAGGACAGCTCTTACGTAAAGATCTTATGGACTGCTTCAGGGCAAGAGCAGAAAATCCTTCCTAGGTTTTATGACCTGCATCAGGGAAGAAGGATAGGAGGTGAGAGAGTCCTCCTGCTTCTGCCATTTTTGAATATGTCACGGTGCTGTATTTTTGTAGTGTTTCCTGAACCCTATTAAGGTTCACAACATTAAAATAACTTCTAAAAAAATAGAGCTTCTAATAAAATGAATCAGCTGCCTGATGAGAAATATGGTTTTCAATAGTAATCCTCAAGTTCGGTCTAAGTGATATTGTCAGGGATATTGAAAAGGAAGTGTCAACATCAGGTAGGAGTTTGAAATGCATCACTTTTTCCTAAATTTTAAACCGTGAATATCTCTTTTAATTTAAAAAAAAAACCCTAAGTCTTTGTATACTAATACTTCTAGTATCCATTACATAAGAAAATGTATATAGTAATAGTAAAAAAAACATTTTATTTGGGTCCAGAAATATTGTCATGTAAGTATGTATTGAAATGACTCAAATGTCTCTTTTACGTTTACAAAAATAAAACTCTCAAGACATATTTATTCCTCAGAAAATACATGCTGCTGCTTTGAATTCACGACTCCCTTAAATAATTTTGTATTCTCAAATACTTCCAAGGTCCAGATATAAAAGTAAACGAGATAATAAAATTATGATTCTCTAGGCCTGTGTAGGGCCTGAGAATCTGCATTTGAACAGGCTCCAAGATGGCTAATGCTGGAGATTTGCATCATATTTTGAGTAGCCATCCAGGATCTTCTAGGGTTAAAGTCTGTCCCAGTTTTATCCAAACCTGAAGCTGACACTGTTTCCATTGATAATTTATAGCCTAGTCCCCTGGCTTGCTCTGAATCCTGATTGTACCATTGACTCAAGCTCAGTGATGTTGAAAACATTTCCTAAAATTTCTGGTTGCTTCATGAGATGGATATATAAAAATTAAATGAAATAATGTACTGTGCTGAAAGTAGGACCTGACATAGAACATTCATTCAAAAGTTGTGGCTATTGATAATTTTAATGGCAATGTATGTAAAGGTGGTGATGAGAAATTAAATGGAATGAGAATACAGACATTTTCTCTCATAAAGCAATGTGGTTCCTGAGAAATTGCACATTAAAAATAATAGAGTTTAGGGAAACAGACACTCCAATTAACCCTTGTAATCAAAGCACTAAAAAACAAACAAAGAGATGATTGTGATGTAATGATGGTGCAGATCCATACCTAGAAAGATAATTTACATGGCCCAGGCAGACAGCTCAGCATTGCTAAAAGCTGCCTCAATGGATATTAATCAGCAAAAGTGAATACAATCAAAATATTGACGACAATATTTTAATTAGCACAGCATTGGTGGATGTGGAGAGGTCTGCAATAGTAAGGCTTCCTTTAAGATGGACAAAAGAGTAAGCATGTTGAGATACCTGGTGTTCCAAGCCCAGGGTTGGCCTGGGCTCTTGTGTTCCTTCCAACATCATTGAATAGACAGCTGAACACATGCTTTTGTGTTTCCTCCTGAAGATGGTGATTCTACTGTTGCTGTTTTGCACCTCTCTTTGCCTGGGGGTGAGGAGGCCAGGAATCAAATATAAACCAACCTGACTCCTGCATTTCACCAACATCATTCCCAATGACAGTGCCAAAGTAGTTACTAATTTTAGTTACCAAAACTTGCACTGCAGTAGAACAGAATGTCCTGGGTTTTATAGTCTATGTCTTATCTGGAAGGCACTGAGAAGAAACATTTCCTCTAAGCCTTTTGAATTCTCTGATATCCAAATTAATTATAGACAATCTAGGTTACCTCGGTGGAGAAAACCTTTGCAAACTCTTGAGGAATAAAAGCAAAAGGGCAAAATAGCCGGAAGCAGAAGCCATTGGTTAAATATCTCTTTTACTTCCTCCATCTTATGGTGCTCTCCTCATAGGTGAAGACTAGGCTCAGTTATGAAGCATTTTCTCCTAGTTTAAACCTATTCCTAAGCCACCTCTCCTAATCCCACCATACAGCTTCTGTAGACGATAGCAATGTTAACTGGGCAAGCAAGCATCTTCAAAGAAGCTGAGAGGATCAGGTGCAACTTTTTTGGTTGGTGACCTCATTCCTTTGGGAAGAAATGGATAAAAAAAATATTCAAAGAGAGGCTGCAGTTCTTGGCCCGGTACCTGGGCTAACTGTAAGCTTTACAGCTTTGCCTTGATGTGTGTTTAAGCAGCAGCAGCCTGCAGTCTGGCACAAGGAGGATTTTTCCTCCAGTTGTTTTATTCTAAATAGTTTTCAAAATCTCCTGTGGAACACAGACTGTGGCTTTGATCCGGCCAACTTATTCAGTACCGACATTCCCATGAAAACTCCAGCTCGGACCAGCTTCAGCCACTTTTAAAATTCTCATTTAAATTCAAATACCCCATAATCTTAACAGGCAAGAGACAGATGAAGAGCAAGAAAGTGAGATGCCTCTCATGTGTCCACACAGCCCTCAGATCAAATAGATGCATCTAGGCAGCAGGAAGAGTGTAGAGATCCCTGAAGAAAATAGCAAAACCCTTGCTATGGGCCGTGTACCTCCTCCACCAGGGCTTCCGACTCACACTCAGTTCACATCAACCTGCAATGTATTTATGAAAGCTTCCTGTAAGATCGCTGAATGTTTTATGCCATATTTTTGGTTACAAATAGACATAAAAGGCTTGATGTGGTGTGCAGTGTTTATAGAAAGAAGAATCACTTGCTTGGGTTCATTTTATTAGCATTCCTAAAAATATATTGATAGATTTTGTTTTTCCACCTCTATCCCTGCAGCTTCCTTCAAGTTTACAATCCAAGATCTTCCCTTGTTCTAGATAATTTGAGGAATCTTACCGACCTTAAAGATATAGGGAGATATTTGGAATTTAAATGAACGGACAGAAGAGTCACACTTTTTCAAGGATATTGTGCAGGAAATATACATTCCGTTTTCTGCCTTTCCTCTCTCGACACAGGGAAGAGGGCCTGATCTCCCATTTCCCTTCTTTAGTATACAACCTGGTTACTTCCGGTTTTACATTGCGCCCTCCACCACCACCCCCAACTCCTAATCCACTCCACTCCGAATTTGGTAATTTTTGGTCACTCTGTATCTGCAGTCAAAGGCTTCTTAGCTAGCCACTTGGGTAGAGTGACCTTGACTTATTCTGTGGACTCAGTGGGATCAGCCCCAGAATTTCCTCTAGTCTAGGCTCACTGGTTTTTCCACCGTGACTGGGGCTGACTTTCATCTACTTTCTAGCTACTGCGTGCTTTGCTTTTGGAGAAATAATGTGGGATAGACTTTCTTGGCCAAAAATCCAATTTCTCCAGGAGAAAAGTTGACAAAGCACAAACTAACAATGAGTAGATTTTATCACTGATCATTGAAATACATCTGGGACACATTATGGTTTTCTAAGTTGCAACTCATTTTATCCAAAATTTATAGCTAAGAAAATATATACCATCCAGTGATCTTGGAAAAGATGGTTCTACAACCTATTATTTCCTGAAATTATTCTTTCCTCTCTGCTTCCATTCCCTCTGCCTTAGATAAGGACGTTATTCTTAATTACTAATAACCTCTTAATTAGTCCCTTTGCTGTCATTAGAAAATGATGGCAAAAATGTCAAAATAGAAGACTGATAAGGCCTCTCTTGCTCCACTGTTTAAAATATTTCACTGCCTATCCAGCACTTACATCAGTATTTCCTAAGGGACAGGGAACCAGAAAGAAACTTCAGCAAGTTAATAAATGGCAAAATATGATTTAGAAAACTTGCCCAGTGAAAGCCCCTCCTGGAGGCTTCAAATGCATTCACTTGGAGTGGTGATGGCCCAAATAAACCCCTTCAATCCAGAATTATTATTATTATATATATATTTTTTTTTGAGACAGAGTCTCACTCTGTCACCAGGTGCCAGGCAGGAGTGCAGTGGTGTGATATCAGCTCACTGCAACCTCCGCCTCCCGGGTTCAAACAATTCACCTGCCTCAGCCTCCCAAGTTGCTGAGACTACAGGTATGTGCCACCATGCTCAGCTAAATTTCGTATTTTTTAGTAGAGTCGGGGTTTCACCATGTTGGCCAGGATGGTGTCCATCTCTTGACCTCGTGATCCGCCCGCCTAGGCCTCCCAAAGTGCTGGGATTACAGGCATGAGCCACCATGCCCGGCCCAGAATTATTTTAATGTATGTAATCATGGAATTTATTTTTCAAGTTTTACCTATTAAATATCTATAGTACTAGTTTCCACAGAGACATTTTGGGTAATGCTTTCTAGAATAAAAACCAAGCTCCTTAACTGATGGCACGGGGCACATTGTGACAGATTGTTTTCAGTCTCCTTATTCAGCCTGGCTTCCCACCCCTTGTTGCCTTGCTGTGTGACCTTCTACCTGAACAAGGCACAAATCACAGTGTTGTGGTCCTCTGTGCCTTTGCAGTTGCCCATTCCTTTGCCTAGAGTCGTTCCTTCCCCTTGCTTGCTTGGTAAACTGTTTTTCCCATCTTTTCAAACCCAGAAGAGGTGCCTCTCCCTAAGTAGGAGTCTTCCCAGACTCTTGTTCAGTAGAGGGAATCACTCCCTTCATCATTCTACTCTATGCTTTATTCAGTTCATTTGCATTTTGGTTGCACTCATCATACTGGTTTGTAATTGTGTTGGTAGGTTTAATGTGTTTCAAAATTTATGACAGATTTCATGGAAGGAATCTTTGTAATGAGTTTCTGGGTTATGCCTTGAACAGGGTAGGAACTTAAATGATGTTTGTAGAAAGGTGAATGGTCATATTCCATATGCTAGGAACATCATCTGGATTGTGAACTTCTGTTGACAAAGAAATCTTAAGTTAGGTAACATATACATCAAGAAAAAAGCAAACATGTTCTCATAGGACAATGAGATTTATGAGGTGTGTGTATGTATATACGTATAAATGTATATGTACACATATCTGTATATACATCTATAAATACATAATACATACACATGTAGTTTCAATGTATAAGAAGGATACATACAAATACACACACACACACACACAAACATATGCTGATTCCCTCACAAAAATCATTTTCCCCAGCCATGAGACACTGCTATTTAATTAAGGATTATTAGGAAATTACAGGAAGAGAAACTTTATCAAGGGCACAGAAACACATAGGTGGTTTTAGAAATAAAACCTTGATATTTTTATTCTTTACACATAACCTTCACTTCTATGGTCTCATCCAAACAACAGACCTGCAGCATCCTACACAGACTTCTATTTATCTACCTTGGCTGAGCTGACCCCACTGGAAATCGAACATTGCTGCAGATATTGATCCAGGCACATGGACACCGCCAAGGCTCCCTTTGTGTGACATTTACAGAAGGGCCTGCTAGAGAGAGCGTCCTAAGTACAGAAGCATCCACGAGACTGCTGCTTCCCTCGTAGGTCTGATAGAAAGAAATCTGCGGCCACTTCTATCCGGGCAATGGAATAGCACCACTGTGGTGCCTCACTGTATATTGTGCTGGGCAGGGCTTGGCTGTCCTGCTTACCCCTCTCATTCCTCCAGCTCCTCCGTCTTGCTCTGACTCTTAATGTAATGTGACCGGTTAGTCATGACCTTCACATGCTGCACTGGTGCTCTGTTCTCCCTCTGCTCTGTCTCTCTGGCCTTAAGCTATAGTGAACTCACTAAGCACGAGACTCCCTTTTAAAACATCTAACTGAAAGGAGTGTTGTTTGCTTTCTGGCCCTCAAACACCAAGGCACTGTTGTGCTCTTTAAAATTGTAAATTATGTCTGTTTAAGAAAATGTCAGTGTTTTTTAAAACAGAATAACAGTGCTGGAAAAGACTTGGCTGTGCAATTTGTTACCAAAGTTTCATGCAAGAAAAATGATGCATTCATCATTATGAGCACAGTCAAGGGTTCTAATGATTTGGGCACAATGCCTCTTCAGTTCTTTTAAGAAAAATGATGGATTTTTTTTCTTCCTCCTCAGCAAGTTATCTGACTCATGTCAAAGCTCATAAACTGAGATCCAGGGAGACAGTGTCAATGAAGCACTATACTTAACAACAATTAAAACGTTAAGACACATCTTTTATAATTAAATTGATTTTTTTTCTGCCAGAAACAAGACCTTTTCAGGTAATGATTGCTTTGGTTGTCTAAAATTGTATGTATTGAGGCCGGGGGAGGAGGAGATCTGTTGTTACATTTATACATCATTTCACATGTCTTCAAAATCCAGTTCTTAAATAGGCCAATAGGATGATTTTTGAGTAGGGAAGGGTAGCTATAGATGATCAGTGCAATCGATGTAGAATTACTGCACTGGGAAACATATTATTTAGCTGCATAGAATTTCAGCTCTGCAAGTCGACTCGCAGATTTAGGAAGGCAAGGATGAAAATGTTAGATAAGGAGGCAGGCCTCTGATTTCGATGGGTTCTCTGGCCAGCTGGGACCTGGGCAAGGCTCTTAACTTAGCCACACATTCTCCATCGTCATGCAAGCATAACGCTGTCACATTTTTTGTGTGTCTGAAATACGTTAAGATTTGTAAATCAAAAGGCTTCACTTTTTATATTAAAAATTCCCTTTTCAGGATAAGTGTAACACCACACCCTCAAAAAGCACAGTGTCTTTTTGACCCCTGGGTAACTGTTTTAATCTGGAATATTTACCTGAATTTTCCTTACTTGGCCTCCATTCATGTTAAGCAGCTGTTGGAATGAATACAAAGGGACTTGTCTGACTTTCTAGTAATAACCTTCATTTTTTTTCCCCTCGTGGCTTGAACACATTATTTAGTGGATTGAGTTTTACCTTTTTTTTTTTTTTTTTGTGGTGGGAGTGGCTGCTTTTCTGTTAAATATTACTGGGTTTTATTAAGAGATATTAAGAGAAACTTTTGCCATATGGCAATTTCAAAGAAAGAAAGGAAGAAAAAAAGATAGCTGATGTTTGCTTTTATTTTTACCTAATGTTTGAAAAGCTAGAAGTAACCCAGAGGAGAGCAGGCCAGGGGTTTTGTGTCAGTGAGTGGAACCTATTTGCTGTGACATGTGATGGAATGTTTACCGAGCTATTTTCCACAAAAATCAAAATGTTCCTCCTCTCATAATCAGTTGACACAGCAGTAGGCTTTTTAAAAAAATGTTGCCTCCATGATGGGCGGGCAGGCTCCTTGTTGCTCTCTTTGGAAGTAATGGCCCAAGGTTGTGCCTGGCTACACTCACACTGCTGGGCAAAAGCACAAACGGATACACTGCATTTCCAAACATGTGGAAGCTGAGTTCCATCTCTTTCTGGTATTTACTAAAGACATGTCTAATGGATGGGAGGAAATCTAATCCTGACAGAATATTTTCATGCTGTCTAGGTTAACATGTGTGTTTCTTTGCCCGATTCTGAACCTTGGGCCTGTATCTCTGCAATCACATGGCCCTGGGTGGACGAGGGAGTGTGGCATGTGAATAGAAACTGGATCATGGAGAGCACCAGGGAATGGTGTGCACTCGAGCAAGCTCCTCATTCTCTTTGAATCTGTAAGTTCTGTTAGATGAAAGCAATGATACCATCTAACCTGATTAGGACAGCTATTTGTAATAATTCTA